>BSAI01000012.1:33931603-34115572 GCA_036245035.1 Adrianichthys oophorus
CCACCTCAGCCAGGTCCAACACTGGGAAGAGTACAAACAGTTAAAAAGAGCAAGTGTTGAGCTCAGAGAAAAGAAACCAAACGCAAAACAATAAAACAGCAAAACAGCAGTGGCAACTCTGCTGGTAAAAAGAATAAAGAGATTAGTTCTTCTTGGGACGTACACAGTATATTTACAAACTTATTTTACCTTTTGGGCCCCAGGGTCTGAACTCATCTCTCCATGTACAAACAAATTTAAAAATGTTGGGCAACTAAGAGTCTTAAAAGCTTCAATACAAAAAAAAAAAAAAAAAAAAAAAAAAAAAAAAAACGTCCTCATTTGCAGGTGACTCACCATAGCCAGCCAGGAACCCAAGTCTGGTTTTGGATTCCCACAGCTGCTATTTATTAGGCTCATGGGCCAATCTCCACACAGGGGCCAGCTGTGGCCATCAAGTGTAAACTATGGTGTGTCATGAGGGACAATCTACCTCCCACAGTCCTGCCTGCCACAAAAGCAAACCTTTGTGATTTAAATTCAGACCAAATAGGAAAGCAGTCATGTAAGTGACAATATCCCTAACCTGGTGTGAGTAGTGTATGATGGTAAGAAGGCTAGAACTTGTGGTCTGATAGCAGGTGGTCTCTAATGTTCAAAGTGTGTTTCCAAGACCTACTTTGCTGGAATGTCGGTCAGAATGAGAATCCAAGCAAAACTGATCAAATGTAAATACTACTCAAGGGTAAAGTGCCTCTTCCAATCTGTCTTATTCCTTTTCTTTGACAATAATATACAATGAACTAAATCATTGCTTTTGTCAGCGCACCATAAGACCAACCTGAGAAGTTCCTACCCATTATAGATGTAAGATTGAACTAGAACCTTTCTGTGTATTTCTTAATATCAATTGGGATATAACTGTTTTGAGGCCTGGAATTCCTTCTTGCAGCAGTCATTTTTCCAACCTGTTCCCATATTCTGTAAAGATGACACTTTCCTTTTCTTCTCCAATTTAATATTTCGTGAATTCCCAACAATACTTCTCCTAATAATGAAGAATTTGGGATTCTTTTGATAATATTGCCCCTCAGGGGTGTCCAAACTTGAGGGCCGACCTCCAGCTGGTTTTCCAGAAACCCTGCCTCATCTGCTCAGAGGTGTTTAGCCAATGAGGAGTTTCAGTGGCAGGTTGGTTGGAAAACATGTAGGACACTGACCCTCGAGGCCTGGAATTGGACACCCCTGCCCTAGATGAATGCCTGCCCTGATTCCATTTTGTTTAGAGGCAGTTTGTTCTGCTTAAATCTGAGTGAAAACAAATTGATCAAATGAAAGGCTGAGCTTATTTTCAGCCTTCACCACCATTCTAAAAAACAGAGTTCACTGGACGATCTTAACGTGAAAACACCCAAAGACGACTGCTGAAGTCTTTCCCTGATGACCTGAAGAACTTCAGGCCAAAACAGACTCAAATCGGCTCACATTAGCAAGTCATGAAACCAGCAGCACATGGCTCTCATATATCCTCCAAATTCCTATTACAGCTAAGCTTAAAGCTTCATTCCAAATCCTGCTTCCATTCAGACTTTTTAACATTAATTTGTTTTCATTGAAGGTTCTGTTTGCGGAAACTAAGCTGAGTAAAATCCCTCACACTACACGATTTAATCAATATGTTAAAATCGAATTAAAAACCTGTGATTCTAAATCTGGAAGTCAACTAACAAACTTTTATTCAAGAGCAAAAAAGCCAAAGGTGTTCTTGTTGCTATAGATTCTATAGGTTTTTATTCAGTAAAAATCATTTACAAACTCTCGTGAAAGTGTTTATCACAGTAGATAAGGTCAGAAGCAGCTCGTTCCTACAAATCAGAGGCACATTCTTCTTGTTGCTGCATGATTAAAATACCAGCATGTTGTACAAGCTCTCATTCAAATGGAAACAAAATAAATCACAGCATTTTGATTTGAAATTACAAAAAAAAAGCTTCAACATTTAACCAATGTAATAAACGTATAATAGAAGGAAAATCAGGGTGACTTTGTAAGCATTTAATGAGATCATTTAATAATAGTAGAAATATTAGTTTGTTTGTCTTAAAAGGGTAAATAAAGCTTTCAGAGCCTTGCTTTGCCTGGAGAGACCTGCAGGTTTTGAAGCTTCATGGCCATCCCCATGTTTCCCGAGACCTTCAGCTTTCCTTTGACAAACGCCTAAAGGGACGACAAAGAAAAGATCACAAAATCAGCTTTCAGAGGTTTTCTTTAAGCGTGGCTCTCTCATTGAAAGGGGTTTTTGAAAAGGCAGAAGCACAGGACATGACGCCACTGAAGTCATTTAAACTGATTCCTTTCATTAAACATTCCCAAAAACACATAATCTCGATCCCTAACTTCAGCTGCTAGTACCACTTTTTTTTTTTTTTTTTTTTATATTCTGTATGCGGAGGCTTTTCAACTGCAGAGATAAGAAGACATAATTGCTGCTTCCGTTTGACTTCACTTACAGTCAAATAGCTGTATAAAGTGGATTTATTTTTTTCCTATTTAAAAAATCCCCCTGAACCTATTAAAACTAATTCATAACGGTGAGCTAGTCAAACATTTGCGTTCAGGCAGTAACAGAAGAGAACAGGTGGCGGCCCTTAAAAGCCCACACATGTTCGGAGTGCAATTTGTGTGCCCTCATGTGTTCTCTGGCTATTTAGATCCAAATCCAGGTGAAAACAAAAAAAACAGAAAAAACAACAGATGTCTTTGCTGCAGAGTGTTCTTTGGTTGGCTCCTCCATTAGGCTGGAATTTATAGAATATGGAATGAAGAAAGCTTAGAAAATCCTTCAATTAAAGAAAGTTCTCTGAATATGTTGTGGACTGAAAGCCAAATTAGGGTCCTGTCAGTCAAGGAGAACACTTGGAGCGGGTCTTATTTTGGATTGAGCCTCATGTTTGCAGGGTGTTTGGAGAATGTAAAGATAGTGGTGGCTAACAGATCTTATTTTGTGAAGAAAACTACGGACTTTGGATAACAGAAGATGGAAAGTTTGATTTAGTTTGTTGTTTCAAAACTTTTCCTTGAAAAAGTGACTGAACGCACCGTTTGTGGGTTTAACTTTCCGCTCATCAAGTCCAGTAGATCCTTGTCACTGATGGTCAGAATGCAGTCTGTCTTTTCCTCTATAGCGGGAGAAAATACAAGAGTGTATTATATCTAACTGTAGATGTATCAGCACAGCATCACAATGAGAAATCTACAGACACAAATAAATGGTTGATTTTGCAGAAAAACATCCTGAATTTTTCATAAAGTCAATTTTGGCGTGCTTTGTTAACGTGATCTTGATAGAAGGCAAGGCAGCAAGAGGGCTGTTTTGCAATTTAATGAAGGGCGTTTGAAATTACTGGCACGTACGCTACATCATGCAGCAAATATGGAGCTGCTCAGAAACTCAGGCGCTTCACAGCTCAAATGAAAACTGCTGCCTTAAACATCAGACGTCACCTGAAGTTGTGTGTGTTTGAGGGACAGCCACGATTTCTACTTTCCGCATAATAATATAATGCACCATTATTATGCATGAAGTAACCGGCAGTACAGGAAAGAAGAGTTTTTTTTTGGCATTTGTGTCTGGTGCATTTTTATTGTGTTAAGCAAACCTCGTAAGAAGTAGTATTGACTAGAAAGTAGGGATGCCAAATATTGGGTTTTGCCGGATATATCCAGCATTCCAGTCATTTTAATCAATGTCCTCTGTGGTCTTTCTTTGTGGTATTTAACACCAAAGTAAACAAAAAAAATCTAAATTCAACTACTATGGCAAAAAATAAGTAAATAATAGTTGAAAACGTTGTTGACATCACATTGTGTATACTTTTATTTTTTTTTGTAAAATTTGACTTGTATGCTAGAAATCAACGGGAAACTGCTCCTTTTTCCAAACCTTCCTCCAGTGGACAACCTAAGGAACTGCAGCATTTGGTATTACCAAGTTGGCATTAAAAATTGGGAAGAGAAAATTGTGGATTAGTGGGGCCAGATGCTTTCACGTTTCTTCTGTTCTCCACAACAGCTTGTTGTTGGTAGGGGACAGTTTGCTCTGTAAATGCTGTTTGTGAGCGAATTTCAGAACTACAACTAACTCCCTGTGGCATCCAAAAACAGAGGAACACTGCTGAGCTTTGAGGTCCAACAACTTAGGCCTTACATGAACCTCTATTTGGAGTTGGCCCATATGGGTGCACTTTAGTCCTGCCCCCTTACTGACCGTGTGCAAATGCTGAATGCACAAGGTGTGCAGCTGATATGTAAGTGCCCATAGGACGCTAATGTCCTCGTGTGTGTTGGAAGTATTCTTCCCAGTAAATAAGTCATTCTAAAAACTGAATGGAGCCTAATGACATAACTGCAAAAAAACTTCAATTGGTTTTAAACAGAAAAATACATAGACAAACTATCAAAAATGATGAAATGAGTTGCGCCGCATTACCTGAGATGATAGATGCCCAGTTTAGAAATGGGTTGTGTCATTTATGAAGCTTTTTAGATTTGATTTGGATAAAAGCATTCTGTGTTCCTGGATCTGTAACTTGCTAACAGGAACAAGGAACAGTACATCTTGTTCATTATTGCCTCATAGGATCTAACAGAACCCTCCTTTTTTCCTTATGAAGCACTGTGTTCATGTTAGTAATAAAACTACAAATAAAATCTGACTAATTTAAAAACTTTCAGTCCCATAAATGTGTGCTTCCTGGAAACTTTTTTTAAATCACTTTTAAGAGTCGTAATGCTGCTCTTTAAAACACTATTTATTATAATCCCATTTTATAGCCGGGAGATGCCTCTTGTTCCAAAACACAGGAAATATGTTTGCTTCCATCTGTTTTAACGTTCACTGTAGCAGCATTATTGCTTTGTGAGTCCATTAGGAATCAGGGTAGCAGTTCTGTTTAGAGAAATACATTCAAGGTCTCAACTACTTCAGATCTCCCACTAGAGAGCTGAGCTTTTCACTAAAAGCAGGACTTCACCAAACAAAACCACGCAAAAGTCTTTTGATGACAAACCAAACATGGATTTTCTAGTCCGATTTTCACCTTAAATGTGCAATTCCACTGATAAGAGTACTTAGTGTATTTCCTATTGTTTTGGAAGAACTACAATTGACAGCTTGAGCAAAGATTACCTATATAAAAATGTATTTTTGTAATAAAATATAAAGGAAAATATTGTTTCAAAATGTGATGCAATCATCCCTCACTGAAATGGATTTCAAAATAAAATGCCATCAAATTTGTCTAGGCTTGTTTTTCTAGGATTGTTTTTTTAACACGTTATTTAAACAATTCAAAAGCAATTTCAGTTGTTTATTTGTTATGACTTTTTTCAGTTTATTTGGCAGTTTTTGTTTCATTACAGGTTGACTACAGTTTTATTTAACAGAAACCTCATCCTCTTTGTATTCTGCATTACTGCAAAACTTTATTAAACTGCCAACAAAAGAGGCTGAACCTAAAAAAAAATTCATGCATTGACACGAAGGAAGACAAATCAGTTTAAGATTATTCTTTTCTGGCAGAATCACATGGAAAATCTCAGAATCCTTTTAAAATAAAAGCATTATGACAAAACTAATACTATGTTCACACCGGGAATGTGTTATGCCCATGATGTTCACACTTGAAAACCGGGGTGGGGCTTCTCCTTCTTGTTCTTTTGCTACTGTTTATTAGCACATATCCGCCACCTACTGTTGACATAGGCTTGGTCCGAAATGTCAGAGCAGTGCAAACCTAATGAATCTTGCTCCAGGCTTTTTCTTCCACTCTGTTCCGATAGATGAAAGACTTGGTGTCATATAATTCCAGCAGAGCATGAACTATTCATTTGTCCTCCACAATCAACTTTCAAACGGTTGGTAATTGTATGAATTCAAAGGGACACCATCCATACATCATTACCAAATTCAAGGCCCTGATTGGTCAAAGTTCAACCTGGCTTAACTTTCAAGATGCATTCAATGGCAGGGAATTTTGTATGAAGATCTCGAAAACGGTCATGGAAACGAGTATAGCTACGTCTGAACGAGAGTTTTGAATCTGTGCGTTTACATAGACTTTTCAGTGAAAGTGGTTGCTTGAACGCGCGTTGGCCGGTGTGAATGTAGCCAGAGACCCAAAAAAAAAGGTGTAAAAAACTTTTTTGAAGTCGTTTCTGTGAATCAGCACAATTATCTTTTTGAAAACTAATTGAACTAAGTGAAGAACTGTTTGTTTTTCTTGCAGATTTTTGGGTCACTTAATGAAAACTGTGCATCCAAAATCTTACATCCCACATGACTAGAGATCAGTTGATTAGCTGAAAATAGGGCTTGACCTTTGAACTCTTAACCTTGCCAAGTCTAACAGGCATGCTTTTTTTTTTCTTAAATCATAAAATTGCACATGCTTAATTTGAAAAGCACATGAGAGCCCACTCCATTACGTCTGTATGCTCATTATTTAAAACCAAATAATAAACTTATTAAGTTTGTTTCTAATGTTTAAAGGCTGAAATAAATACCTCTGAGTTCCTAGTAGCTCCACAGCTGAACGGAAACTAATTTCAGCCCTCAGGAAAGTTCAAACACTTAATAATTAATAAGAATCTATCAGAAAAGTCCCAAACACTGTTGTTTTATTTTTCTGAGATGCTGTTTGCAGCCATAACTGCAGAACGAGGACGTGTGTTTGGAGACATACCTGACTCATGCAGCACAGATCCTCGGCCGTTCTTCACATCTACCACCCACGTCGCCTCTTTACCGCCAGGGCCGTCCTTCACCCGAAAAGCAAAGACGCCGCCAACCCTCTTTACAAGCTCCTCGCCTTTCTGAAGGACAAGTATTTTGTGAGTTTGGCTCAAAGTTTTCTGACACACGGACAAGGAGCAAGACCGAGCTCATGCACCGCAAATCGAGCCTCGAGTCAACAACTCTTATCTAACGCTCAGAGTGAAAAACCTCTCATCCAGCATGTTCTCCTCCGCTAACACGGTGGGAGGAGGAGAAGCAGGATGGTGAGAGTTGGAAACGTCTTAGAGGCAGCTGTTCATGACAGCAATGCCAGAAAACAGACAGTGCGGACTTCACAATTCAGGGACACACTGCAGAGATGCAGGAAGGAGAGGAACCAGAAAACACACTCTCTTTCACTTTTACCGTGTTCAGATGGAAGAGCTTTTAAGGCCTCATGTTTGTTGTCTTTTTAAAATGTATTTAATTGAAGATAAAAAAAGAGCAAATCCCGATGGCACAGCTGCTAGCATACTTTTTTGGATTTTTGCACCATTTCTGAAAGAGTTCAGTCTTCCATGTTTCTGTCTTTAACGCATTGACTTTGTAAAGAGAGAAGAGAATCTTCTTTTTAAAGAGAAGCCAATGGGATTTTGGCTTCTTGAAGCCAGCAGGTACTTCCTGTTTGGAACGCTAAAGGAGAGGGGTCACTCAGTCCAATTCTGTTACGTTGCAATCACACTGAACGCGATTCAAGCAACAGAGGCGTCCAGTTTTAATGTTAAGTCAAAGCACAGACGCAATCAGAGGTCCTGCGGCACAATTTGAGCATCAGGCGTGACACTTTGGTTCAAGAGGACCTGGCTACAGATAATAACGTCTGGAACCGGAAGTCCTCAACCAGAACTGGAAGTCCCCCCCATAATCACTCAAAAAAAACACTTTGTTATTACTGGCGGTAACCCTAACTACCGTTTTAAGCTCTACATTTTTTAACAATTCTCAACACTTTGGGGTTAGGGTTACGAGTAGGGTAAGTTATATAATTCCCACTTGGTGTCTGGCACGATCTTGTGTGCCGCCAGGTCCCTGTTATTCGGTCTGAGAGCAGCGCGTTTTGGGTATCACGGTACAATTTGGGTGTTGAGAGTTCAAATATCTGCACTCTGACAAAGAAGACGCATTGCGTCAACCAACCAGTTACTCTGCTTTTGCGTGACGTGTTGATGACGTGATCAGCGGGCGGAGTCCAAAACCTACACAAAGAAAAGTAAGGTACTATGGTACATCACTGTACGGATGAAGACATTTGTCCATCATTTTGACTGAAAGCTATTTGGCATGAAATAATACTGGATCACTAATCATAAAACTTTTTTAAGTATGCGGACTTGGAAGACACATTTGAAAAAAAAACTCAAACGTCATCATCCAGTCAGCGATGTCCCACAGTAACTACCTTTTCCAGTTTCTTACTGTGTTTTCCAAAGCATTTCGTTTTATTTAATTTCACTTTTTTGGAATTGTGTTTTGAATTCCAAAATGTAATGTTCTTCTTTTATTATTAGTTTTGCTTTTTTGATTTTCGTCGTGATCTTTGAAAGGTTTTAGTGTCGAGTGATTTGTTGGTGTAACTTGCGCTTCAAGGCCACCGTAAAAAACAATCAGATGCCTCAATAAAGGTATGTGGTCTCATGTTGAACATTCAACATGTTTGATTGACAGATTCTGCTGAAATCGACAAGCCACAAGAGGAGATCACAGGTCATGAGCAAACATCTTACCTCCTGAAGCTGATTTTCAATCTCTTTGAAGACAGAGTGCGATTTGAAACCTTCCAGATTACTCTCCTTTGAGCTGCCTGATGCACTTCTGGTGAACCAGAGGGAAGAAAGAAAAAGAAAAAGGTTAAGTGGAAAAGCAACAGCACCTGGGAAAGAGGAGAACTCTTTCCATCAGGCTAAGTGGAAATTGGGTTTTCTGATGGGTTGCTTATGTTAAAGAAGTATCTTCCCTGGAAAAGCAGAGAAAGAACCAGAAACACAAAACAACTTTGTGGAGATCTCAATTATAATTAATTCCTTATTTCTAAGGAATCCAACCTGAACTCTGCACCGCAAAATATATCAAACCGCACACAAAAAAACACATCATGACACAAAAATTATCATAAGTAAACTAAAACAAAAAGGTGGGTCTAACAAAGAGAACATGCAAATTTAAAAGCCAAAAAACAACTTTGCGTTTCGCTTTATAGTAACTTTCTGTTATAGCTAGTTAACAAATCATTAATAAATTGTTAGTTAATGAGTTATAAATGACTTGTTAAATACTATTTAACAGTTTGCTGAGGATTTAGAAATGTGTCTTTTAGATAGCCAACAGATAACTAACAAGCTGCTAGCTGAGTTATAACTGACTTGTTGACTATATGTCATTAACCTTAACCCTTCATAACTGTACCTTATTTATTAGTAATAGATCATGAACAAGCTGTTAGTAAATGAACCACTAATTTATTTTAACCATCAGTTAATAGTTTATATATGTTACTGGGTCGATGATATATATTTTTTGGAAATGTTCCTCATTTACTAATGCTTAATAAATGAGGTACAGTTGCAACTTTAAGCAATCCAGTAGCATGAACTATTAACTAATACTTAACAAGCCATTAGTAAATAATTGACTAACAGCTTGTTCATGATCTATTACTAATAATTACAACTTTCAATGTTAATGTGATACATTTTTAAAAATGCACGCACGATTATTTATTAACGCAGATTAACTACACATCAGAAGAGACGGCCTTCCACTTTGTGTCTGGCATTATTCCACTTATATCATGCTCACTTACAAAAGAATATATTCAATTAATTTTTAGTAAGCAATTCTTGTTATTTTTGAGATTTAGAACGCTTTTTCACAAAAAAGCAACGCACCGCTTGGCTGGCAAACTTCGACTGCAGTGGCAAAGGAAAGCAATATTTATGCTGATCGTCACGATAGATTCAGAGATAAAGTTCACCACCTACCCGCTGTTTTTGTCTAGAAGATGAAGCAGAAGTTTGTTTTAAAGAAGTCTGTGCAGTGATATAGAACATTTGGGCTTTGTGACCGGAACTTGTAAAAGAGTTTTTTTTCATTTCAATGGGACTTCCTGGTTAAAAAAAATGTTAAATAAAAACAAAAACTTTTTAAGGTGTGCATCAACACCCAGCAGCCAATCAGACTCTAGTATTCACCCGGACCATTTAAAGTGCAGAAACCCAATGTTTGTTTCTTATAGCTGTGTGTCAGCATCTTTGTTTTCTTGGATTAATACTGCAGACATAAAAGTCTTTACAGTTTAGAGTTCTGCTTATCTTACTGTTGATGTGATTTGTGCACACACATTACATTTCTGGGATATCCGAGTCAACATTTTACAAATTAAAACATTTCAGACAATTAAAATGAAGGAAAAATGTTCTCTCTTTTTTTGTTCAAAAGCTGCATATTGTCATGTAAAATTTCCCTAGTAAAATATCGTCATTAAACGTGATTGATCACAATCCAAAAGTCTGATGTTGTGTGATGTGATGTTGATGTATTTTGATATCCAGTTTCAAAGCAAAAAGAGCTACTTCTCATTTCACCTCATTTCCTGTAGGAAACCCATCTTATAAATCGTGACAACCACCGCTCCTCCCAAGCCAATGTTGTGCTGTAAGGCCACTTTGGCTCCTGGGACCTGCCTGCGTTCTGCCTGGCCTCTGAGCTGCCAGCACAGCTCTGCACACTGTGCTAGACCTGTGAGAGGAAGAGCAAAGAAAGATCAAGTCAAGATGAAGTAAACAAGAGTTAATGACGGCATGGAGGCCAGGCCGGGCTGAAAAAAAACACCTCATTTTATCAAATAGAATGAGGGAAGCGCATGGAAGAGAAAAAGCATGGCTGTTTGTCTTCAAACATCCTTAAGAAGACGAAAATGTAGACATCAAGAAAGCCTGAAACAGAATGTGAGTTTTTTCTTCAAAAACTTCAAAACAAATACCTTTCTGCTCCGATTGCTTTCCAGTCTCCACATTTATCATTAAATAATCCAACTGGTGTTGATGCTTTGTTGTTTTGTTTTGTTTTTTTGTCTTTTTTTAAGTTTCAGAAAAAGCGCCATAATGAGGGAGAAATAAAAAGCCAAACATTGAATCCCAGAAGTCAAATTGCCGGTATGTGTGATTAAAGCGTTCTCGCTGAAGGAGATCAGAGCTCGAGCACAGGCAGAGGGCTGTGCATACAGATTGTAATATTTATGACATGACCGGAATATTTTTACAAAAATTTGAGATGTTGTTTTAGACTGGAAAGAATGACAAAAAAGCAACAAAGAACTTTTTTGACTATCCCACTTCCTCTCACACCAGGAGTCCATTTGTATTCGTGTGCATGCGTGGGTCTATGCACAAGCGCACTCGTGAAATCTAAATGTCTTAAACAATATATGAGTATATTAGTATGAAGTATATGAGCTTCTGCAGCCCTGATCTGTGTGCACTCTTAGTGTGTCCTCAATAACATGTGGCGAGCTTACAGGAGAAGCCACAGCCACCTGCCCCTCACATGTAGGCTTCTGCCCACATGTAGGTCAAGTGAGTGTAAGCATGATGCCATCTAGTGGAATTTAATTAACATTAAATATTACTACATTTTTTGAATGAAATTGAACCAAAAAAAGTTGATAGGATCCTGATAATTAATTGTATGTATTTCTACATATATTTCTTTACATAGCCTCAAGTTTTAAATTAATGCATGGGTCATTCATAACCACATACATGAGTTGTAAACAGAAAAAGACTCATTTTATTATTTAACAATCAAAGAACCCTTAAAGACCCGCTCTCTCCAAAGAAGATAGCATTTTTTTGGTGTTTTTAACATGTTCTGTTTTTATAATGAAGAAAATGAATAGAAAAAATTCAGCTTAAAATTGAATTTCTGAGTGTTTATTCAAATCGTTATGAGTGAGGAGCGGACATAAAAGTGCCATTTGAAAAAGAGTATTTCTGTGACATAGAAAATACAGTGGGCAGGCCATAAGCTCTTTGCTCCGCTCCTTTCCGATGCATTAACTTGCAGACAAATAAATCCATGTACATCTTCATTTTCCTCGTCTAAGCTGAAATCTGGCTCAAAGACTGCTTGTGGTGGAATAGCCACGGATCCAGGTCAGAGTTCATGGTTTCCTCCAAGTCGAGTCGTAACTCACTCTATGCTGGTGTGAATTAATTAAGTGTGAATTCATTCTGGTTGTGCCTATTGATGTTGAAGCGATTTTGAGAGGTACACGGCACTCTGTCAAAAAGATTGATTGAGTGTTATTGTAAATACGTTAACAGGGCTAACATATAGCAGTGTCAGACTGAGTAATTGTCTTGCATCATCTTAAACCAGAGAGATTAATATGCCTGTCTTCAAGAGTTCATTTAAGGGCTTTCCCCACAATCTACATTTTCAATTTATTTTCTTTTCCCTGACTTTTCCAAATCCTGCAGCTGAGAAGACATGTGGAAGCTGAGACAGATTGTTATTTTCACTGGGGTTGTATTATAAACTCGGGGCACAACCTAGGTGCATACTAATGTTGAAACTTAAAGTTTTGGTCCAGATGAAAAAGGAAGAAAATGAGGAAGACTTGGCAAGAGGGGTTAAGAGAACACAGGTATAAGGGAAAGAATGAGGTGGAGAAAAGCGGTACAAGAGTGTAGAAAAACAGAAATAACAGAGCTAAACACTAGAATAGAGAAGAAAATGGCTTATTCTACCCATCCCCAAGGGATACAAGATCTGTGTACCTGTGGCTCCAAGAGGATGCCCTTTGGAGATGAGGCCTCCACTGGGGTTGACCACAAACTTTCCTCCGTACGTGTTGTCCCCTCTGTCGATGAGCTCACCAGCTTTACCTGCAAATGCATTCGGCAGACAGATTATGATGAATTGAAGCATTCACTCTTCAGCTGAGTCTATCAGCAGTTTATTTCCACTCGCATTGTTCATGTGTATCCAAAAAAACATCCACGTTAAGTGTTGACATTTTTTAACAAATGTAACCTTTAGAAGGTAATTGTTTATTGGGTCACTGTGATAAATTTGTGCCACAGCACAGCTGCTCAGACAGAGAAATACACATGTATTGCTGTTTTCTTCTATTAAAAAGAAGTTTAAATGTTACTTATAATGATTTATTTTAGTTAATTGCCGTGTTTCTCTCTAAGGATGTTCATTGGCAAGAATGTAATAGAATAAGAGTGGCAATAAGAGAACAGCAAAGTTATTTTCCCATCATTCACTTACAAAATGCCAATTTTTTGCATTTATTAAGACACTACAAAATGTCTTTTTTACGGGAAAAGAAGTGCAAAGTACTATTTCTGTTTCCAAAGCATTTTTATGCTAAACAGCAGTGGATGCAGTTTATATTTTCCAAGGCAGAAAAATAACTGTTGAGATTTTGTTTTGTTTGATTGTGCAACCTCTTGGAAAGTCAGCTTTGTGAACAATAGTCAGTTTGACGCTGGGGTTGCTGTAAAAGCTGCTACTCAATTTAGAAGTGTTTTCACTGTCCAGGAGTCTGCTGAAAAAAAAGTCTGCACGCTATACATCAGTAGTAAAAAAAACAGTACCTTCATCACACAAGCCCAAAGCCTCGTAGGTGATGAGCTCATTGGCTGAAAAGCAGTCGTGCAGCTCAACCACATCAACATCGTGTGGCTTCAAACCTGCAGCTTCAAAACACTTTTTGGCCGCCAAGCGGGTCATGTCGTATCCAACCTGAAACGAGGGAGGTGAGTGCTTCACCAACAGGAATGAGCTTTGGAATTTGTCCTTTCACTACAGCTTACCATCTTAATGCAGCTGTTTTCTGAAAATGTGGAAGAAAGGTCAGTGACCATCTCCTGAGCCACGATCTCCACAGCCTGACTTTCCAGATGATACTTCTTGACAAAATCCTCACTGGCCAAGACCGCTGCTCCGGCGCCATCTGAAGTAGGGCTTGTGAGTGAGGAGAAAAAGAAAATAAAAGATTAATATGAAAATATAAATTTGATTGTTTGTTTAATAATATAAATATTATGTCAAAATACAATTCAAATAATGCATAAATAAGTATATGATACATACAGGCAATGTGGCATATTTTATATACATGTATGTAAAAATGTTGATTAGTACAAACATATTTCAACAATGTAACTTTTCATCTAAACATAAAGAGCTTTAGCCATTTCTGCTATGCTCTATTTCCATAATTCTTATTATTTATAGCTTTTTTCTGTCCTAAATGTATTCCTATCAATACAAGTGCCAAAATAATTTGTTCCAATTATAAGAGCATTTTAAGGGGAAAAAAAAGCTTAAAAGGAGTATAAACTAAGTATCTAATCTCATCTACAGAATGTAATATTCATCCAAGAGATATTTTGGAGAAATCTCTGTATGTTGGGGACAAAGCTGAAGGTTCCTACTACAGAATGCCTGTGATGTTGGCCTTTTTAAGCAGCCCCACATTAAAACAGACTTGGTTCAGTCATAAAAACATTACATGTGCTCAGGAATTGTGTGAAAACAAAATGAAAATTGTGGTTTTGGTGTTTTTGATATTTTCTTGTGGCATTTTTATCACGATGGAGGGCAAATATAAAGAAAATTAGATTAAAATTGTGTTTGAGTGTTGAAAAAGAGCACATTTGTGCCCTAGAAGCTACAATCAGCAGACCACAAGCTCTCCCCTCAGCTCCATTCTGATGCATCCACCTGTAGATGACTAGATCCATGTATGTCTAGGCTCTCCTCATCCCAGCTGGCATCTAGCTAGATAGCCCCAATATTGTTTGCCCTCTTTTATTATTATAAAAAATGTGCCATGTTTGGACCAAATTCTTTTTGTGAAACTATCGAAAGAAAATCCCAGAAAAAAGGGAATCGTTGGTTCAGGAGACAACAATTTCTGACAGTATGGCTGAATCCTAATTCTTCACTTCTCCTGACCACTCAATTTTAGGGACCTTTGTTGTGGAAGTGGTGTCCGAAAAAGTTTTTTAAGGGCCAACCCTCCAAGTGGAGGATACAGAGCCCTCCGTCGCAAGGGAGATCCGCGTCGCGCAATCCGCAAAGGAAAGGCGCTTTTCTTCACGTGGGTGTGCTCTGAAGCACAGAAGTTTACATTTAAATTTAAGTCATGATCTTTTTAAAGTTATAAAACTGCTCTCGTTATATATATTCAAGCCCTCAAAGCTCTGAGCTAACGTACCTGACGGGCGACTATTGGTAAAGTCATCGAGTGGAGGTGACGTCCCAATTCAGAGACACTCTTTGTTTGGAGGGCTAAATGTAGAGGAAGGGAAAAGGGGTAGGGTAGGGGAAGATTGCAGATTCGGCCTATGTGAGAGCTTTGGGGCGGCTGTCACTCTGAAGAAACGGCTCTCATTAACTCTCTCATTAAACATTCCCCAACACTTCTTACCAACACTGCAGGAGAGTAAGGAACTCAAACACCTTCCTGGAGTTCATCACCTGCTCCAGACTGTACTCATCCTGGAACTGGGAATACCTGCATGACCAAGTAAAGTAGTGTCAACAGCGTTGCGCTGCTTCATTGTGGTGATTGAATATTCCACAAAACAAAACCGAAAACCGCTAAATTAAGATTATTTTGAAGTCAGTGTGCAGCATTTGCCGTCTCTTACGGGTTATTGGTGGAATGCTTGTGGTTTTTCCAGGCAATCTTGGCAAAATGTTCTGGTTTGGTGCCTAGGAGATTTAAACACATCCAGTCAAGAACAGACAACTGGATCTTCTGGTAAAAGAACTTTAAACATTTCAAAAATACTAAATATTATGCCTTTATTTTTTAGTAATCAATACAAATCAACAATTTATTAACAAAAGGAGAGATTACAATTCAAAAAAGTTTAAATGTTCTAAATCTGCAGATAAAAGTTGTGATTTAGGGTTCAGGATTCAAATTTTTGATGAGCACCCCAAACATCTCGTACCAAAAGAGATGGCTGCTTTGAAAGAATTTGACGCATTTTCATGAGAATTTACCATATTTTTCCATATGCTCCCTGCCAGCGTTGCCAAACATCTGTGGTGCTGCCGGAGCTGCAGCCATCCCATAGCGGTTGATCATCACCTCTATGTGCTTGTCCATGGGATTGGTCCGATCCATATACTGCAAAAAAGCAAACCAATTTAAAGAATTTCAAAGAAGCAGTAACTGAGACTGTTCTCTATTCAAAAGCAGAGAAGAGCTTCTGCTGACATGGAGTTTGCAGGCTGGAGAGTCTATACCTTAGTAGACAAGGAACCTCTCTCCATCTTCTCAAACCCAAGAGAAAGGACACAATCAGCAAGACCTGCAAGCAGAGAGGATTTTTACACTGGCTGTACTCCGAAGTGATCTTCAGAAAAACAGGTTGACATTTTTTAAATAAGAATCCTTAGAATAACTATTCATTTAGAGTGGAAAAATTCAACATAAGATTTGGACTAGAACTCCATCCATCTGTCTTCTCCTGATGACAGAAGGGTCATGGGGGCAGCTGCCTAAGCAAAGATGGCCACACCTCACTTTCCACAAAACTTCCCCCTTGGTAGAACACCAATGTGCTCCCAGACTAGGCCTGGGCGATAGTGAATTATTTATATAAAAATATTGTTTTTTTCATATCAGGCGATAACGATATATATCACGATATAAACCAAATAACTATATCTGTCAAATTTGAACGCTCTGTGGCTCATTAGAGAAATGTGTAATCATCAGCAGGTTGTTTAGATTTAACTATTTAGATTTAGGGAGTGGTGGAAATTCTGAAATAGTCACAGTTTCTCCAACACATCCTAGGTCTTCCCAGGGATTTCCACCCAAAACACTCCAAGCTCCTCCTGGCAGGAGACACCCAAAACCCAAAGGAAGGGCCACAAAGGAGCAGTGTGATCGACAACCCAATCCACAGAGGCAGATGGAGTAATGCTATCTTTATGGCTGATTGATTGATTTAAAACAATTTTCAGCCATTAAAAAAAATGCATAAAGATATTGAATCAATGTAAGTTAATAATTCATAAATTTATGACCAAATAAGGGCTGCACGGTGGAGCAGTGGTTAGCGCTCTTTCCTCACAGCAAGAAGGTTCCCGGTTCAAGTCCTGGCTGGGGGACTTGAAACAGTGTCATCAATGGGGACCTTTCTGTGTGGAGTTTGCATGATCCCGTGCATGCGTGGGTTTTCTCCGGGGACTCCGGCTTCCCACCGTCCAAAAACATGCTTCACAGGTTAATTGGTTACTCTAAAGTGTCCCTAGGTGTGGATGTGAGTGTGCATGGGTGTGTGATTGTGGCCCCTGCGACAGACTGGCGACCAGTCCAGGGGTGTACCCTGCCTTCAGTTTGGAAAATGAATGAAAATGACCAAATAAATATTAGACAATTTTGATCTTAGAATTGCCTCAAATCTTATATACAGTTGACATATTTATACTTAAACATACAGTCCACACAGTAGAAACTTAAGACACACTAAATCCATTAAATATGATGATTGTCAAATAGAGCTTGATGAATTGTTGGAGAGAGAGTATAAAAATAAAAAAATCAAGCTTACCTCCCATGATGAGCTGACGGCCCATAAACAGAGCGGTGGAGCCTGTAGAACAGTTGTTGTTGACGTTGATAATAGGGATCCCGGTCAGACCTAAACTGTGGTAAATAGCCCTCTGTCCACAGGTGGAGTCCCCTGAAATAAAGAATGACATACTTTACATTAATTTAACCAACTGTCTTGACTCAGAAAACTACATAAAACTGTTAGATAATATTTATTCATCATAAAAGCATTTCAGTGTATTCATCGGTTACTTTTTGTGCTGTAGTTTAAGTCTTACCATAGACATAACCTACACAGGCCTGTTCAACAGCTGAGTATGGGATTCCTGCATCTGCCAGAGCCATTACACCTGAAAAAATTTGTAGTGAAATCACAAATTTTAAAATTATGAAATAAATAAAGATATGATTTGATTTCAGTTGATCATCATCACTCAAAAATAAGTACCTGCCTCCTTGGCCATCTCAGGGTAGTCATCCTTTTCTCGGGCTCCAGGCTTGTCAAACTAAATATACACATGAAAGAGACAAATAACCCAAACAAAAATAGGTGTTAACTTTTGCCAAATTATAATTTTGGTTTTGCCATTTCTTTATGACCGTATTTTGTTTATTAATTAATAATTTTTTTATTGTTAACAGTAAAAACTTTTTGGTTTAAAAATAAAATTAGAAAAAAAAATACTGTGCTGACTCAGTCTAGATTGGATTTCAGGAGATAATTCTTGTACATTTTATTGAAAATTATGGCTGCCATTTGTTCACGACATCAAGGAGAACAGCGTTCTTAGCTCAAAATCATGCATGAAATTACAAAAAAAAAAATCTGACATTATACAGGTTGAAGAAATTGCCAGTCCAGCACAGGGTTACACAATCATACACACACATGCACACCCAGGGGCACCAATTGACCTATGCATGCTTTTGGACTGTTGGAGAAAGCCAGAGTACCCGGAGAAAACCCTGGAATGCATGGGGAGAACAAGCGAACCCCACACAGAAAGGACCCAGGCAGGATTTGGACCAGGGCCTTCTTCCTGTGAGGCGAGAGCGGTAACCCCGGTGCCACCGTGCAGCCCTGGCTTAAAAATAATTGTTGTATTTTCTCTTGGTTCAAATAACATTCATTTGTCATATAATCAGTGGACAAAAGAGTGAAAAAAGTTTAAACAAAATGCTGTGTCATACTGAGTCTGGCAATACCAGAGGCAGGGGGCGATGATAAAGCTCCCGCTTTTGTCAAATTATTTGATATTGTAGCGGCTCCTGTAGCTGGACTAATGAGAAAAATGGGATAGAACTGAACTCAACTAGACCGTCTAGCAAAATGACTACCACCTAATCACGCTAGGAGACAGGGTTTTTGCTGACTGATGTCAAATAAATGGTAAGATGGCCCAGAGGAACAGGGCGGACAGGCAATGTTTCAGAACTGTTAAAGAAAAATGAGCTTATCTAACTGAATAACTGAATGTGTGCTGAAAGAAGCTCACATAGACATCACACAGGTCTGTTGTTGACCAAAAGTGATCAAAGTTCTCAGTTAAAACAATGATTCAAATCTTGCTCGGTTTGTTCTTTTACTCATTGAAGTTATTAAAAACAACATTTTTCTGTTTATCCATTTTTTTTCCACCCAAAATTGGCCCCCAGTCTAATGTTGAGCTCTTAATTTGGCCCTCCGCTACAAAATCTGAGAACCCTTGATCAGGAGCATAGAATAATTCTCATATGCACTTCAAATTACAACAACACAACCAAACATAATAACCACAACAGTAAACAGAGCAACAACCAAAACAAACACCTCATACAGAAGACAACTAAACACCAATACCCACAATGCATCAGGCCAACTTTAGGTGCCGGACAGGGTAATTACAGTACCGGTACTTTATCCATGCATTTTAATGCGTTCAGATTCAATTAAAATCACTTTAATAAATCTGTCCAAAGTGAGTTCCAATCAATTTCTAATATTTCTTTAAAGATTAGCTTTAATTTAACTGTTTTGTTTAATTTTCCTGTGATGGTTTTACATCTTTAGTCTGAGGTCACGCGGTTATCTGTCAGTAACAGAGCAGACCTTTGGCACAGATTGAAGCCCTCAAACGCAGTTTGTATCTGTTCTAAAGGGTGGACTATGATCGGAACCTGGAGCTGCAGCAACAGTTCGATCCACATCCAAAGTTTGACGGGGATTCAGGCCGCACTCACCAAAACCTAAACATGGAGCTAGCCGAGGTTGGCTTCGGTTTAAAATGTGCAGAGTTCTGAAATGTTTTTGCACAATGAAAACTAATAACCTGCCAAGTCAACAGGAACAGTAGTTTATTGAACAGTTACGTCCAAAAACATTAGGCTTCAATCTGGGAAAATGTTGCTGAATAAAGTTAGCTACAACAGCTAGCATCACAAACTCAACAGCTGACTCATATATTGGGATGCTATTCGAGTTTGTTAGCCAAAATAATCGCGTGGGTAATACCTTTGTCATGCCCACACCGATGACAAAGACTCGGTTCTTCTTCCCGGGTGCCATGGCGGTGTGCTTGTTCCGAACTGAGATCTGGACAGCAGACAGAAGAGCAGCACTGACAGTCACTGGTGGGCAGGCTGACAGTTTCATCAAAGATCGTCTATTCACTCTCCAACGCCTCACTCTGGGATCAATTGGCTTGGTTATCTTGAACGCGTTCCAAACAATGGCATAATTATTTAAACAATATTCACATTAAAGGTATGCCCAAATCTAAATGTTCAATCTTTTCTTTCTTTAAACTAAATTAAATATACTTATGACAGAGTGAAATGTCTAAAGATCGTTAGAGCCAGTTTATTAGCTTGAAATGCTTCAAGTAAACAAAAAAAAAAAGTTGTACTATTTATCTCTTTTAAACACACAAATAGTAAACTTTTGACAGACATTATATCCCTTATGACAAAAAAGTGAGCTTCCAAACTTAGATTATGATTTTTTTTGTAAAGACTTTTTTTTATAAAACTTGTGCATTGCATTTTTTTTTAACCGTTTCCAAAAACAATAGTTTTTTAATGCACCCTGTGAGAAGCAAGTTTGTCTATAAAACATTGCTCCCCACTTGATGACTGATGTTATTTATAATGATCTAGGAACCAGTGTGCAAAAAAAAATAACAAACCACACTTTTAATGTTAACAAAAACTTTAATCTTTGTCAAATGGTTAATGTTTACAATCGTATTCAACTTTTCTAAAGTGCCTAATTCGTCATGATGTACAACTAAACCTATTGGGGGGGGGTCTGAATTGTAAACCTAACATTTATTGACAAAGGTAGTAATAAAAAAAAAAAAAGTATATGATTACTCTGATCAATCCAGGATGGGATTAATTGCATCACGTCCACAAGCACTTATGTTCCTCATTCCCCAAAGTCCACTGTCTCCAATCAGGAGGCCCTCTGGTTTGCAGGAATCAGAACTAAGTCTTGAGTCTTGGCTGTAGTGCTTCATTCAGCCCATCCTAAAGGTTATGGGATGATGGCATCAACACTTAATGAACTGATGAGTGACCTCATAGATCCCTACTGACTCGCTGGCTTTCTCATCATAGTCTGTCCAGTCCTGAAATTTGGAAAAGGAAGGACACATATCTAACCAAAACATTTCTAAAACAGTGATGAATTAATTTAGGGGGAAGCACAGACTAAAAATGAGTGACTCATTTCAACTTGAGTGTCAGGAACAATGTGTTTGTCCTGAACTTACTTTTTCCAGTAGGTTGACTTCAAGAAAAGGTGTTCTGGTTTCTGCTCCCTCAGCAGCAAAGCCAGCCTGAAGAAAGGAGAAAAAAAATCACCAAAGGAAGAGCAGACATCCATGAATGTGGGCTAGTCTTGTTAGCTTAACTACACTTGAACAAAATCTGAACATCAGACATAATATTACAAAAGAAAAATGAAATAGAATGTGTCAATCTGATTTTCAGCCGAGGGCAGGGGAGGTGAGGTCTTGATCTGTAAGCGACAGTGAGGTTAGCTTTTGGTAGCGTACGCTGGCTCTTCAATAATGGAGAGTGATACATAGCAAAGTGGTGCCAATTTCACCACAGAACTTTCTGTGGAAGTTAAGGATTTTTGTCCTCCACCTTCTACTGAGGCAGAGATGTGGACTTACACAGTTGACCAATTACAAACTGCAACTGTTCTACCTCCTTTTAACCTCTAGAGGGCAGCACACAGACGACTTTAGACTAATTTCAGGAATGAAACAAGTGTCTTAAATGGTCAAATATTTGGCAAGGGCCAACAGTCAGCACTTTTAAAGCCCCATTTATACAGATCAACAGCCAAAATATGTTGATTTACTGTTTAGTTACTATTTAACTTTCTGGCTCACGCAACATTGTGTGTTTAACTCACTTGTGGTTGGAAGTCAACAGGCTCCAGACCTCGACACTCAAACTGAACCATTGTCTTGAAGGTTTCGTTGTCCTCGGCCTTCATTAGAACAAACACACAAGCAAAAATAAATAATAATAATGAAATAAACATATGCAATTTCACTTAACATAAGATCTGAATTTATAACAGAACTTTTGTCTTAAATGTTTTTTTTTTGTTTTCAGCTTGATGATGTCTTTGTGATAGGTAGGTCCACATATACCCAGATGTTTGTTTAAAAACATAGTCACTTTTCCATCTTTTATTCAGATCATTTTTTTCTCTCTCTTTTCAGATCTTGCCTTAAAACACAGATTTAATCATGACAGCAGACTGCTTGCTTTTGTTTTTAAGATTTGGCGACACGAATGACCTAAAACTTAAAATAAAACCATAACAGTCATTCTTCATCTTTACTCATCGTGCTCCTGTTGCTATGACAACAACAGGAGCACTGGCCACAAAAATTTTTTTATAAATACTAAAATGCTCTCATGATGAATACACTTTAATATTTTTCTTTTGGCATTATAAAAAAACTACATGTGGACCACACGTGCTAAAATGCATTTAACGCATTCTGTTCAAATGCATGACTCAAATTGTGCTTTTGTGCAGAAAAAGATCCTTGCTTACATTATAGGCTGTTATTGTGTCCGCCAAGATATCTACAAATTGGAGGGAAAAAAAGCATTATGATAGAAAAGTGATAAACTAAAAATACTAAAAATGACCCATGGGAATACCAATTGAATTTTCCCTGGAACATAGTTTGCACTTCTGTACCATGCTGGCATGCCCCCGTCCCCCTTTTAAGGGCACATTCTCCTATAAAAACATAAACAATAACAAACATTTGATGGAAATTTCCAAAAACTATAAACAACGAATGGTGAAAATTGTGCAGATGCACTTTATACTTACCACTAAAGTCACATATTGCCATTTGTCAGGAATTTCGCCACAGTTTCCACATTTAAGCTGGGGTTTTAAAAAAAAAAAAAAACACGTAAAGATCAGGCGTAAATCAATTATTAAACAAGATTTGGTTGATTTAAACTTGTGTTTGTACGCTGGAGACCATATCCTACACAAAATGCGCCCCTAAAAGCAGTAAAATACCTTAAACGTTTATAAAATAGCATGTTATAATTATTTGTAGTTAAAATAAACAATAAATAACTGGCAACAAAATGCAATACTGGCAACTTAGCATGCTAGCTATGCAGTAGTGGTACCTTCAGAAACCACCGGAAGTCCTCTCCCAGCGGCCTCACGTTCGTGACATTTTCTAGAGTGGCTTTAAACTGAAGGCCAAATTTCTGTCGGATAAAACGAGAAGTTGGGGTTTAAAGACCCGAGAACTGCGAGCACGCTTACTCCAGAAATATACACAAACGGATCGAACATACCACCATGTTGACGCTCCTCCTTTGACTTTATATGGCGCGTTCACGGTTGCTCGAAAATGCTATTATTGTTCCTAACACGTGTTAATATCCGCGGACGAACGTTATCCTATTTCACGCTTTAACTTTTGTAGAATCATGCATTAAAATTTCTCATGCAAAAAGTTATTAGTTATGCACTTCCCAGAGAAGCTGATTACATTCGTGACTTAATTTGTTTTATTTGTGCTTGCTCGTAAAGATTAAAATCAAGGAATCACAAGAGCATTGAACCCTGATCTTCGTGGCAGACTATCCTTTCAGTGTTAACACTACTTTGTAAAAGTATTTTAAATATAAAACAAATTCAGCTTACTTTAAATTGACAGTTTTCATATCTCAGAGCCACGTCTTTGTGCAGGATAGGACAGAAATCAATGACAGTGTTCAGAGCGCAGAGACTGGGAAACATTAAAGTTGCAGTGTGATTCTAAAGTTTCTCCACAGCTCCAACACTACTTTCAGTTTGAATTATTAAGACATCTAAAAAGTTGGCACAATGTTTTCTGCAGCCAGAGGACGCTATGGCATTTCAAAGACAACAAATGCAAGATTGTCAGTTTATTGCCCATAGAGATTCATAATCTAATCCATTACAAATCACAAAACCGGTCTTAAGATCCACAATCCTACAGAGGACATCATTCAGCTCCTTCATACATCACTAATACAGAGCTGTCATTCCAAAACAAAAGCTGAAAATGGTTTTCTGCTTGCAGATGTGGATGTCTACTGTACAAGTGAACCTGAAGCAACTTCGCTGAGGCGTTGTGGTCCGATTTTTTTTACAGGACCGATGACTGATGTATTGCTATGGCATTGTAGATGAACCATCATGGTTAACCTGAGTGTGGGCGCACCACCTGAAACACCTGGCTGTCCCAAAAGCCTTCAAATACAGGGACATAAATGAAGTTATTTACAAATTTGAATGTTTGGCTCAACTTAAAATCCTTTTGAATCAGTCAATAACAGGGGTAGATGAAGGAATACATATTTTTGGTTGGTATTGTTTTTAACAGCAGACATTTTAATCCTTTAGTCATCACTTCAAATCTGACTTCTCACCACAAACAAGAAACTTGTTGGACAGTAGTGAACGTAGAACTAAAGCAACAACCACCCAACCTAAAAACTGGACAAAACTAGTATGAAAACACTAAGGAGATTGTCAGTAGAGTGCAATCCTTTTTGATTTTTTTAATACATAATTTTGTTGTTTGGAACCCTTCCAAACATCAGAAATGCCCCGTTAATTAGGGGGTTCAAGTTTCATCAGACATAGGAAAACAAAATAAAAAGATTGCTTTTGACAGGAAGTTCCTGTGAGCAGCAAGGGAGACACAAAAAAAAAAAAAAAGAATGTTTCTATTTATCCTCCTGACAGGAACTCAAATCTATGTTGAACACTTAAAATCGAAGTAACTGACAAGAGCGGAGCAGTCGTAATAATACAAGGCATCTCAATTTCTTTTCGTCTGTCTTTCTCCTCCCATCTTAAATACAGTGAAGCCGAGAGGCTTTTTTTTGTTTGTTTTTTGACCCAACCACTATAGCCCTGTCCTCTCTGAAGAGAGGTGCCACGGGGTCAGTGGGGACGGCTGCTGGATTCTGAAGTCCTCCGCTGTTGGGGAGTCCCAAGGCCACTCATGCAGCCGTTGTAGCGTTTGTTCAGCCCGCCGTTCAGAATGTCCTGGATGTGCTGTACAATCAAGTTGATGGCCACTGAAAATACATATAGATACTAAATGAAAAACATTTAGCCACAATTGTAGTCTTTATTTTAGAAACTCTCGCTAACAAGATTCTTCTAAAATGTGATGTAAACATGCTCAGAATGTGGCTAATGTGATCTTACACTAATGGATTAGGTCAGGACGTAAACAAGAGTTATACGACTTTAATGCTTGAAAGAAATAAGGCCAAGTCTGTTCCAATAATACATTTTTTTGACCTTACCAAGATTATCTGCTCCCCGTGGAATAATGACATCTGCATACTTTTTTGTCTAACAGAAAAAAGGCACATAATTAGGATAAAGCTGTACGGTCCATAGATCTATACTTATATTTAAATATAAGTGAATTATATACCGTATATCTTCTAACTGCGCCACATTTCTAATTGACACCTGTCTCTAATAAACACCGGGCCGGCTGACAAATTATTGGAATAAACGCCGAGGCCACTTTTGAAAGATGCAGTATTTTGACCACATAACTACAATCAAAACACACTTTTCCTTAAAAGAACCTAAATAGTCTCATGCCATCTAGTGGCCAACATTTGCAATAACAATATGGTCAAACTTTACAACTGTGAAAATGTTTACTCACAGGTAAACAAAACTCCTCAAAGGCTGGTTTCACAAACGTGATGTACTGAGTGAGAACCTGCTCCAGCTCTCTCTTGCGCTCAGTAGTGTCTCTCAAGACTAAAACAGACAGAATAAAATGTTATTTTGATGCACACAAGAACCATTTTTTAAAGCAGATATTCACACCATTAGTTTTGTAAAAGGTAAAAAAAAACTTACAGGCTACAAATGAATTAGCACAGTAAAAATAAAACTATAATAGATGCTGTGGAGGTCAAAACTCTTTGCTATACACCTCGACGTGAGAGCCGCGTGTCTGGATCTGTGTCAACAAAGAGCTTCATCTGAAACAGATCTCTGATGTCCTGAGAGTAGAACATGAGGATCCCCTCAAAAAGGACCACATCGGCCGGATACACCGTAATAAACTCCTCTTTCCTGGAACAACACACAGAAAAGTTTCCTTTTCTCTGTGAGTATTTCCACACAGAAAAAAGAAAAAAAAAACTAGATAAAAATGCATGGAAGTATGGCGGGATAGAAGTGAAATTCCCACATCAATTAAAGGAGGATTTTAAGAAAAAAAATTTTTTTTAATCTTTGTTAATGCATATAATAGAAACTAAGTTAACTAGTTACAAGAGATGGCTTTTTTTTTAAGTAAAAATATTCTGCTGATGACAAAACGGTGCATCTTGTACATAAAGATACATTCATATCTTTAAAATCAAATCTTTAATCCCAGCCTCATTTTATGGAATAAAACAAAATTCTGTACGTTTTTCTGTTTTAGTTGCATATAAAAAGCTGACTCACCTGGAATGGGTGACAAAGTCATAAACGGGGATCTGCACCGTCTCCCCCTGCAGAATCTGCCTGAGCGTGTGCATGATCAGCTCGCTATCGAAAGCATCTGAAGACAAGGAAGCAACAGTTCTTGTTACAGTTACACCAGCACACCTGCAAAAACCACTTAAAGAGTTTAAGGTCAAATTTACAGTTTTTTTCCCCTTTTATTTGGAGATGAACTCCTCCTTCAACCCCACTCTGCATCAAACCAGAAAAGAATGGTTCTCTAACTGGTGTGACTTCTGTCTGAGTCCTAAAGGAGCTACTCCATTAATATTAATAATAATAATGGTTTTAGAAACACAAGTTACCCTTCTTGTGCTACAAAAAAGTCAAAATTATTTTATTCATTCATTCATTTTCCATTCATTTTTTTTTTGTCACGGGGTTGCCGGAGCCTAACCCGGCTACTCATGGGCGAAGGCAGGGTACACCCCTGGACTGGTCGCCAGTCTGTCGCAGAAAATTATTTTATTTAAACAGGAATTTGTACTTTAAACACCTTAAAAAAAAGACACATTGCATCCTTGGTCAGTATAAAACACAGTGCTGTAAAAACAAAAAAAGTAAAGGTTGCGAAACGACTAATTTGGTGTCATCTTACCTGGATGATCAAAGTTGTACTGGCCCTTTATCGCCTTGGCTTTCTGCTCTGGAGTAAGAACTCTGTAGAAGCTGTCCTGGCTGAGGATCACCACCTGCCTCTGGTGGTGGTCAATTTTGTTCTGTCCCAGCAGCTCCATGATCTTCTCACAAACAGACGACTGCAAACATGCACAAAAGAAGGTTTTTCCATTGGATTTTTTTTTTAATGACAGTGTTAGGACTACCATGGAAGAATATATAAATATATATAAAGTTTAAGAGAATAAAATTGTAAAATGAGAAAAGGGTCACTGAAAAGTCACAAATAAAGGAAAAAAGTCCCAATTTAAAAGAATCATAAAATGAAAACGTCAATTTTATGAGAATAAACTTGTAAAAGAATTGTACAACAAAATTGTACAA
Organism: Adrianichthys oophorus; assembly: GCA_036245035.1. Classification (NCBI taxonomy): domain Eukaryota; kingdom Metazoa; phylum Chordata; class Actinopteri; order Beloniformes; family Adrianichthyidae; genus Adrianichthys; species Adrianichthys oophorus. Next base: position 33,959,060 of record BSAI01000012.1, read on the forward strand.
TTGTGAAAAAGTCAAACTAGTGCTAGAACAGCCAAAATGAGAAAAGTCAAAAGTGACATGAGAATAAAATTAAAATGGGGGGGGGGGGGAAACAAAATCTTAAAGAAGTAGTCATAAATTGAGGAAAAAAGTCAAAATTGTACAAGAAAAAAGTTGTAAAATAGGAAAAAAAAAGTTAAAAGATTCAAAATCATTTACTGAAAAAAAGTCAACATATTACAAAAATAAACTTGTAAAATGAAAAACAAATGTGAAGACACACAAGAATAAAATCATAGAATTGTGCAGAAAGTCAAAATAATGCTAAAACTGTCATAAAATGAGAAAAAAAAACTGTACAAGAATAAAGTCAAAATTATGAGGGAAAAAAAGATTAACAATTATGAAAAAATCTGAACCATTTGGGAAAATAAAGTTGCCAATGTATGCTCCAAAAAGTCAAAACTTCACAAGTCTTCTTAATGTTGCAACTTTCTCCTATATTTTTTATATCTATTTTCTTTCGTGAGAAAGCAGCTCCATGAAAATTTAATATGAGACAGGATGGAGACGAGGACTTAACACAATCTGTGCGCCCCATGGTTGTGTGCTTGTGTCCGCGCTGACCTCCCCTCCACTGAAAGAGTAAGTCAGTGCTGACTGGACATTCCCAACAGCCCGAACCTCTGCTGCATTGTGCGACCCCCTCAAATAAATAAAACTGCAATGAATCCGGACGTCCCACTTCTGTGGCAAATCTGTCATCTGCAGCACTTTTGAGTGAAACAGTGATAAGGCTTGTCAGGACATGACCACATTTGACATGGCAACGCTTCAAGGTAAAATGCCTTGCAGAAATGTGGGGTGGGGGGTACATATTTAATTCACAATTTTACCAAAAAAAATATTGATTTTCCAATACAGGAATTCCTTTATGACACCAACACTAAATGCCCATCACTGTAACAGTTCAAATTATTTAATCAAGTTGATTAAAACTGTGCACAAACAGAGGGTGATGTTTTTCCATGTTCTACAGCATCTTTGAGTCTGTATTTGTACAGTGAGAGCATTGACATAGAAAAGGATCCCTTTGCAGGCAGTGCAGACATTGTATCGTGTAGAATTTAGCCCCAATCTGGAAATACACTCAATGCTGACCTATGGAAAATGCGATGGCGTTTGCCACACTAATTGAGTCAAATGTCACTACTACAATCAATAATACTGGTCCCATTCAAAAACAGACGGTTCTGAATTTAAATGAGCAAACTGCGACGTTCAGACTAACAATAAGGGCGCGTGGGCGAAGCTCGTCTTTCACACAGACCTGTATCTTCAACAATTACACGTTTAACGACTTAAATACATAGTATATATATATATTGGAGTTTAAATAGATATCGGATTAAATGTTGTTGGTAAATTTGTTATATTTAAAATTGTGGCCTCTGTTGTTTAGAAACAGATGGAACAGCTCTAAGAATGAAGCCCGGCTTTTGTTTGAAAGCGCACGGCACTGCTAGCTTACATGTGATGGAATTTAGCTCGGAATGCTCACAAAGATTTTTTTTTTTTTTTTTACAGCTGTGAATTAAGGTCCTTATTACTTTAGAGTTTGCGTACAGTGACACGTGGCTAATATAAAAAACGGTAATGCTTCCAAGTCAGCAGGGGAGGGAAATGACCGAGCTGACAATGAAGGCTCAGCCTTGCGTCATTAAAGCCACGCGGTCTACTAGCGTTAGCATCCGGCAACAGGGCGAGACTCTGGTCTAAGCATGACAGTTTATAAAGAGCTCTAAATAAGGCGGTCAGAGTGCCAACCTTGCCACTGGCGGTGCCACCAGAGACACCGATGAGGAAAGGTTGCCGGACACCGTTGGTGTTCTCGTCATGGTCTTTAAGAAGAGTCTCGCTGTCCCCGGCCATGCTTGCAATGAGCCGACGGACCGGCTGTGCTGGGAAGATGATTGGGACGAAGCTCCTCCCACAACTCCACGCTACATACAATTTTGTCATTTATATACATCTATATTTAATGTAATTACATTTACAATTTGTATTTATTTGTGTCAAATTTGAGTATGAGAAATGTTTCCAATAAAAACAAAACATTTCCCAAACTCTTTCTTAGATTTTCACGTGATTTACAGCTTTACCAGCAAATCGTCTTTTACGTTTCAATGGAATTCCGTGACGTCACATGCCTCCGCCCCCCTCCGCTGCGGGTCTAAAAAACTAGTGGTCCTTTTCTGAGTTACTACAATAAACAATTAAATAAACTCCTAAAGATAAAGAAACGTTACGTAAGTTATTAACTTACTAGCTTCCAGTTACAGGAATAAAGTCTAGTTGTTCTTCTTATGTCTCTTATGTTCTTACGGCTCTTCGCGTCTTACCTGTCACTATTTAGGTTTTAGAGCATTTTAGAGCAAACGCTTCAGAGAAAACTAGCATGCTTCACAGGCTGGCTGCGTCCTCACGGCGGCGGGCGGCCGTACTTGTCACCTCGGCCGCACGGTACCTGTCTGCGGGCTCGGTGACCATCACAGACCCCTTAAACTACTGGGCAGGACAGAGGAGGACTGGTCAAGAGAAATGCAGCAAGGAGAATGTTTACGAACCAGCAACAGGTAGTACACGCTGTAGACGGTTTTTTTGTGTGTAAATGGACTTTGACCCAAACCACTGATGCGAATCAGTACAAGCTGATTGTGCAACACATTTTCAAGCTGCTAACAAGTTAGTTTGCAGCCATAAAGGGAAATATTTTATGCTGTTCTAGCTTACCAGCTGTTTGATGGGTGCTTTTAGTTTATTTACTTTAGATTTCTTTGCTGCCTGTTGTCAGGTACATTCTGTTTGCTGCAAATCAAAAATGATCAGGAATTATCTTTATTTAACAAGTTTTGACATTGAATCAATACTACATTGTAAATTGTGCAAATCTGCAAACCTATGTGTCCTTTAATATCCATGACAACACATGTATAAAACAAAGAGGAACTCAAGAAACTAAGCATTGTTGCCTGTTTAAGTTTGTTGTATATCCTGCTCGTTTCCGTTTGCAGGACGCGTCTTGTGCCATTTGGAGGTTTGTGGTGCTGATGAGGTCAATCAGGCTGTCAAGGCTGCCAAGTCAGCGTTTGGCTACTGGAGCAAAATGTCTGGGATGGAGAGAGCAAGGGTCATGATCAATGCCGCCCACATCATCGAGGTATGAAACAAACAAACAAACAAACACACACACAAACCTCACAGCAGCAGCACATCAACTGCTGTGTTTCTTAATTTAGTGTGCTTGTCATGAATATGGTCACAAAAGTATTTTGTATGATACTGCACAGAAGGACACTGTTTATTTCTTCTAGTTTTGTGTCAGTATGAATCCATTGCTAGCATTTGCTGTGGTTTTACACAGAGCATGAGAGAGGAGATTGCTGAGATGGAGGTGGTCAACAACGGGAAGTCCATCACAGAAGCCCGCCTGGATGTGGATTCTGCAAGGCTGTGCATAGAATATTATGCAGGACTGGCCAGTACTTTGGCAGGTTAACACAAAATACACATTTACTTTACTAAAAAGTTTTTACATACGCGAGACATTAATTTTTGTTTACTGCATCTAACAATCAAAATCACTATTTTATAGCCTCATTTATTGGAAATAAATGTAAATGAAGCTATATGTGTGTGTGTGTGTGGGGGGGGGGACTTAAAATATATAAATTGAGATTAAAAAAATGATTCTGTCTAAAATTGAACTAAGGTCCCTATAGTGCAGTTATATTCTAATTATATAAGGAAAAACTGTTTTAAAGTAATAAATTATTAAAATAAACACACAGAAAAGGCCAAACACCAGCCTGTTTTTAAGAGTAATTAAAGGCAGCAGCCACCTATTAGTTCATAGAGAGGCCAGATATAGTAAAAAAAAAATGCTTTTATTTTAATAAATTGTGACATTTATGCATGTACATTTATGGCCATAAATATTTGTCGAGGGAGTATATACTTTTCTAAAAATACTAATGCATTAAAATCAATTTTGTTGCTTACATTTACAGGCCGAAAGCCTCATGGCTCTGGTTTTTATTGAACTAAAAAAAAAAACTTTTTACATATTTTCTAATAATCAGACCAGAATTTAAAGTGAAATATTCATAGAAATTCTGTGTTTTATAAAGTTAAAGAAAATGAAAAAAAAAATAGTAGATTATCATATTATTTAATGCAAAAATGACATTTAAATGGAATAAAAAAATCTAACAATACTGAAAGAAGACAACAAAAGTTAAAACTGATGCCTCAACGTAGGTGTTTTATGCCAACTTAATGCAAAAGAACCTAATTTGTGGTTTCAACTTGTTAATTCGACCTTTGTCGACCTCTTGTTTTAAGGTCAGCATGTCCAGTTGGCCGGAGGATCTTTCGCATACACCCGCAGGGAGCCTCTGGGAGTGTGTGCCGGCATTGGGGCTTGGAATTACCCCTTTCAGATCGTTGCTTGGAAGTCAGCTCCAGCCCTGGCCTGTGGTGAGGAGGACTCTCCTGTTGCTAGAAATGCTCAAACATTCTTGCAATGAGTTGAACAAATGTATTAAAGACTCGTTTGAAATATACCATACTTTGGTCTATTGTAAAAGCGTTCCCAGTGGTCTTTTATTTAAGATTATGCAGTTTTTAGCCAGAATCCAACAACCTGTCTCGTTTTCTAGGACATAGTTTCTGCAGAGCGGCAGCTCATCTGTAGTTCGGGGAGCTTTCGGCACGCCCAGCATGTTTCCTACATCACAAATACGATCTTTTTTCCTGCAGCATTTCTTTGTCTGGTCATGATTCACAACATTTTAAATGAATTAATACCCAGAAATGCAATTTTCAGCTTCATTTGCTTTATATATGTCCTCAATCCTGAGAAAACCCCCACAAGAACTTGTTAAAAACAGAGTTTGGCTGCATTGAGCTGATACTAGGAAATCTAAAATCTTGCCTGTAGATGGCGCTCAAGGACATCTCTTGTGTTTTGGATCATAATACAGGCCAGAGTTCACTAAATTAGTTGTCATGTTTTCCAGGTAACTCCATGGTTTTTAAACCATCACCAGTGACACCTGTGACGGCAGTCTTACTGGCAGAGATCTATGCAAAGGCCGGCGCCCCAGAGGGGCTGTTCAACGTGGTCCAGGGTGGTCAGGAGACTGGCAGCCTGCTCTGCCATCACCCTGATGTAGCCAAGGTGTCTTTCACCGGCAGCGTGCCCACGGGACAGAAGGTCACAGACAACAAATGCCATCAAGAAATATTCTAATAAAGAGTCAGAGTTCTGTGTTCTGAATGTTCTCATGTGAATCAGATCATGGAGATGGCATCAAAAGGGATCAAACCTGTGACGCTTGAGCTCGGGGGGAAATCCCCTCTGATCATCTTTGAGGACAGCGATGTGGAGAATGCAGTGAGGGGAGCACTCATGGCCAACTTCCTCTCTCAAGGCCAGGTAGGGTCTCCTGGTTTGGATGTTCTCAAATTATAACCCTGAATGGAGGAATCTTTTTCATTTTTTCCATTTGTTCCATCTGATTCTCAGGTCTGCAGCAACGGTACACGAGTTTTCGTGCAGAAGGATATCCTGCCGGAGTTTATGGACGAGGTGGTGAAAAGAACTCAAGCCATTTCTATAGGAGACCCTCTGCTAGAGAGCACCAGAATGGGAGCACTGGTCAGCAGACCCCATCTGGACAAAGTCTTATCCTATGTTGACCAAGCAAAGAAAGAGGTGACAGAATTTCTTCCTTTCTGAATCCGTTTGCTTTAGACACTGATGTGTATTTGCCGTTAGGGAGCCAGGGTGTTGTGTGGAGGAGAACCTTTTGTCCCATCAGATCCCAAACTCAGAGGTGGATACTACATGAGTCCGTGTGTTCTTGGTAAGTTGTACTTTTTTAAAGTTAATGTTTAAATTTTAAGCATTCGAGTTTCCTCATTATTTCTTTACAAAGATCTCTGTTTGGATTCCATCTCATAGGGGACTGCACGGATGAGATGACCTGCGTGAAGGAGGAAATCTTTGGTCCAGTTATGTCTGTGCTGTCCTTCGAAACAGAAAAGGAGGTGCTGCAGAGAGCCAATGACACGGCACTGGGACTGGCTGCAGGCGTCTTCACCAGGTTTGTTCATCAGCTGACTGACAAATGTGCTCCTGATAGAAAATCTGTGCAAGATCAACGACTGTGTTACATGCATGCCATAGTTCCGAATAAAATATGCAACAAATAAAAATATTCTGTGGAATACACCATCTGCTGCCGAAAAGACACACTCCATCAACTAATGGATGTGGATTAACAGAAATATTAGCTTTTGACAGAAATAAAGACAAGAATATTTGTTTAATTCAGAACAGGAGTTCATTCTGGATAGCCTGTAAAAATATTGGTGTGTGTAAACATGTCCACAATTCTTACCCTTTATCTGCTGCAACAAGGGATGTGAGGCGAGCCCACAGAGTGGTTGAGCAGCTAAAGGCCGGCTCCTGTTTCATCAACAACTACAACGTCACTCCTGTGGAGGTGCCGTTTGGAGGCTTCAAAATGTCAGGTAAACTCTGCATTTTCATTGGAAAATTTCACTTTCAAAACACACATTTTCTATACAGTGATTCTAGGTTCTAAAAAGAACTTGTGATTGATAGAATCCATAAAGGACTGTTGTTAACTTTTTTTTTTTGAATATTCATAGATGTTTTGTAATGTTGGGGTTCCACAGGTATAGGACGGGAGAACGGCCAGGTGACGATTGAGTTCTACTCCCAACTGAAGACGGTGTTTGTGGAGATGGGAGATGTGGACAGCCTGTTCTAGAGCAGAAGAAGCTGCAGCTTTGACTCACAGACTCAAACTGACGATCTGAGCCAGTCTAGCATGTTTGAAGAACTTCATCTGTGGACTATCATGAAAAAAAACTGATGGATGAAGTGCATTTGAAAAATGAATGTTTTATGAATGTTTTTATGACAGAGAACAGACAGACATTTTTTTAAACTAAACTGATTTGTGTCAATGTTTCATTAGAGCTATGTCTGATCAACTAAACGAATTACTCTAATATTAACTTAAAAAAGCCTGATTCTACATAATTAAATATAAATGAGACTCCTGTAGAATGTCAATCTTTGCAAAAATCTTTATTTCTTAAAGATGAACCAGTTTTTAACGTAAAGCAAACAAATAAACTTGTTTTGTCCAAATTCACATAAGATGTTTTTTTTTCCTACCAAACAGTGCCAAAAATCTACAAACCTAACTTGAACTGTGTTTGTAGGCATCATAATAAAATGCTAAATGAAACTTGTCTAGTTGTCTAAACTCTTCGTTTCTTCGTTGCCAGAGTTTTGGTTGTTGCTCTTCTCTGAGAAAACACAAAAATGAAAGAACTACATTTCCTGAATACTTCCCTAACATACTATAATCAGTGAGGACCACTACCATGGTATGATTTTCAGTTTTGTGTACAGCAGGTCATGTCAGTACCGTACCTTTTGAAGAGGTCTTGCAGGTTTCTTGAACTGTGCTGACTCTTTAAAGGAGAGATGGAGAGTAAATACTAAAACTATCCAACAGACAGGTTTTTTGGAAGCAGCATTACCATCCTCAGAAGGAAAATCCCCCTCAGTGTCTATTTTCTTCGAAGAAGTCTTAAAAAAAAAAAGCAAACTGTCAGATCTGGGAGCTTGTGTCTGTGTGGCCTCTTCACACCAGCACTTGTGAGCTTACCTTCTTTTCCTCATCCACAGAAACTGGCCCACTCTCATTTCTGTAATCTCTTCTTTGAAGCTTCTCCACCTGGCTTTGCTCCACAGACACTTGGACTCTTAAAGCATGATAAGATGTGTGCACCTCACCCACCTTGAAGTGCACAGGCATTCCTTCAAACCACAGGTGATCATACACCCCCTCCTTGAAGCCTGGAGGTTGGTAGTCTGCAGGGGTGACTTTGGAGGTAAAATAGAGAAGGAAAATATAAAATTAAATAAAACATTCTACCCAAATTTCAAACTTAAGACAAAGGCCCTCACCGTCATCGTAGTAGTAGAGCTTCATGGTGAGGTAGACTTTGTTAGGAAGGGCATCCAAGTTCTGCATGAGTAGGAAGAGCTTCCTGATGAGCAACACAGAGGCCTGCTTGGTGTTTTCCAGCGTCACCTCCATTTCAACGTTTTTGTTCCTGTCGTTGAACAAAACTTTTGTCAATACAGAGTCAGTCACTGTGGGATGGATGGAAATGATCTCACGATCCAAACCTGAGAATGTTCATTTCTGGTCCGTTTTCAGTGTATCTAAAATTAAACTGATAGGCCTCGATGATGCACTGTAGTGTGAAAAAAAAGTAAAAGTTATTTTTTCAGCCACGACTCAAAGGGAGTGGAAGGTTAAATCCTCTAAATTTCAGAGCAGACTCACATTAGGATTTTCAGGATCAGTGTAGACCTGGATTGGAACAATAACAAACTATGAGCTTTGGCAGTACATCTCTTTAAAAAAGCTGTGTGTTTGCATGTACTTACCCCAATGGATATAACCTGAAGCTGTTAACAAGAAAACATTTTACAATATTTAAGAGCTTCCACTCTGGGGACAGAAATTTCACACTGCCAAAAAAGTGGTGCGTTCAGGGAATGACTTACATACTGTTTCTCCAATGCATCAAAGGATCCCATCAGCCTAAAAAATACATATTTTGTGGGGGGGGGAAATCAAGGTGAGAATTTACCAAATTAAAGATGTAAACTTCTGAGCTACAAAAGCTTTTCTAGCAAACAAATAAAACTTCATTCTGCTTCAAGGTACTATTGATTTTTACCACTTCACTATTTTACTAGCGCCCGGGGTGTTGCCGTTTTCATGCAAGACTTTGATGCACATGTCTGCCAAAAAAGAAAGAAATGACACATTTTGAGTTTTTTGTTTGATTTCAAAACCATGAAAATCCACAACACTTTCAAACATTTTCTGTTTCTTTCTGACACTGACTTCATTGTTATAGGCAAGTTTACTCACCTGCAAGATATCTGGATCTGTAGGCATATTCAGGGAAAATCCCTCTAAGGTAGGTGATGGAGGACACAGCCACAGCAATCATCCTCTTGACAAAAATCAGAGACTCTTTCTTGGTTTTTAGGTCATTCAGAAACAACCCTGGCCACTTAAAAATGTAAAAAAAAAAAAAAAGCACAGGCTTTTAACGAGAAAACGCGTATTTATACACACTTCGAGGGTACTGTAAATATCACAAATTCAATGTGTGAACAAACAGGTAATTTAGTTCGTAAATATGCAATGATAGAAAGTTCAAACCTCTGACGTTTTCTCATTATTTCTCGTGCAGACCTTCCCAGATGTCATTTTCGTCTATCAACTTGCTAACAGCTAATTAGCTAAACCTAAATGTTAGCGAACGAATCAGCCGTCAATATCCCTTAACCTGCACGCGCCAATATTAGTAATTATGTTTTAAAGCAGGATAACGAATTGAAACAGTAACTACTGTAAGTATATTATCAGGTTCTAAAACACTTGAGTTATTAAAGTTAACTCAGCCGCGGTTGTAATGGCTAGTTAATGGGAAAATTAGCCAGTGGTTGGGTCATCACACTTTCCCGCGCATTAAGTATACGCGTTTGTTTATACCCATTTTAACTTTGACAACACAGAAAATGTTGATTTGTCTTAAACCTCATTTTAAATCCAGAGTAAGAAAGATTTCTAATTTTACAACTACATTAAATGCAACACTTTCATACTCCCAGAGCTACCATACTGTGGAAGATTCCTTGTAATTCCTCGTTTTGTGGGTAATTTGTGTTCAGCAGTTTTTAGTGACCATTTTAAGTAATAGCACAACTTATAATTCAAACTCATGAACTGTATTTGTATTTTACACATTTTCATCTTTATTGTTTAAAGTGAGTTACATTGTTAAATGTCATTTTATTATTTATTTAAAGGCTCTTACAGTTTCTTATAAAACAAAAAAACAACAGGTCATTTGGGTCTATTTCTTCAACAATGTCTGTAGGAATCTGTAACAAGGAATTGCAGAACAGCAAACATTTACGTGTCAGTTTGAATGTAGTTCTCTGTAAAACAGGATAAATCAGATATCTATACTTTAGTCAAAGTACAATGTCCACCACATGGACAGGACACCACTCAGGTACAGTGAAGACTTACACATTGTGCTAAATACTATTTCAAAATACAGCTCAGACAGCAGACTAGTCTTAGCTTTATTACTGTTTGGAGAAAAAGTCTTTGCTCTTCTGGACATCAGGCTTGATAGTGTCACTTCCTGGTTTCCAGCCAGCTGGACAGACTAGAAAGATAAGAGTGATGAGCAGAAAATTCCACTATAAAAAGGTGCAAGTGCAAAAGCACATGCAGTGTAAGTAAAGGCTAAAAAACTAAATGCAGTATTTTTTTTTTATATAATGCAAAGTTTGAGTATTTTTTCATTAAAAAGGAAATTAACATTTTGAAAATATTGGCTTCAAAGTGTAATTATTAAACGCCAACAAGGTAGTGGCAGCAGTGGTATACCTTCTCCATGCTTGTCAGTGAACTGAAAAGCTTGAACCAAACGCAGGGTCTCTTCGACCGAGCGTCCAACTGGCAGGTCATTGATGGTGATTTGTCTAAGGACGCCCTTGTCATCAATGATGAACAGACCTCTGAAATTATGGAGGAAAAAAAACGGCAACTTTATCAACATTAAAAAGGTCTCGTTTAGTTATGTGCACAAACAAAAATAAAAGTAACGTCACCTGAAAGCAATGCCTTCATCTTCTTTCAGGACCCCATAATCTGTAGAGATGGTGCGGCGCGTGTCAGACACCAGGGGGATCTTCATTGTTCCCAGACCGCCCTGTTTCCGTGGTGTGTTTGTCCTTTCAGATCAGAGAGGGAATATATCTCAATGATTTGAAAAGTTTAAGTACAAAGTATTATGTTAAAAATCTTGAAATACCATGCAAAGTGAGAAAAATGAGAGTCCACAGAGGCAGCGATTACTTCACATCCAATCTTCCTGAAGTCGTCAGCAGCATCACTGAAGGCGATGATCTCAGTAGGACACACAAATGTGAAGTCCAGAGGATAGAAGAAAAAAACAACATACTTTCCTGTATGAAAAGAGAAACATGGAAAACCCGCACTAAATATAAGGTATTAGCACTCTTTTTGCACCATTAAATTATTGTTTACAAGCTAGACAGAGGCGTTTACCTCTATAATCTGACAGCTTCAGGTCTTTGAACTGGCCGTCGGGCATCACAGCTTTAGCTGTAAAGTCAGGGGCCAGGCTTCCAATCTTTGCTTTTCCTGCTGCCATGTTTGTCCTTACTGAAATACAGGAGGAAGTGGATATACATCAGAAAAAAAGAAAAGAAAACCACTTCCTCTTTTGCCAGACAAAAGCATCAATCTGTGCACCTGTGGAAGAGGAAGTACTAGGAGTAGTAGTTTTACGAATTTAAATAAAGTGTATTATCACCGGGATAATTTAAATGTAACAAAATGCAAAGAAAACATGATACACAAGTCAAAATAAAATATTAAAAACTGGCTGTAATTAAAGTGGGGCTTTCAAAATAAAAGCGTCAAGAAGAGAGAATGGTTGATACTTCGGAAAAAAAAGACAAAACACTTAATGTTTAGACAGTCTGCACTTAACACTATTGTTTATCACAGCCTAAAGGGCACCTCTTTCAGTTTGTATTTCAACATGTGGACGTTCAATGTTTGACTGTTACGGAAGTATCGCCTCGTTTTAGGGAACTTTGTGAATCACAGCCTCGCAGCGCTACAACATAGATTGAAAGTGTCCCAAAAAATGATTTCTTTTTTAACCAAGTCATTTAGGATATTTTTAAGTCATAACAAAATAATTTCATTTTCTTTACTGTTTTTTTTTCCACACCAACTCTCAAGCGGAAACAGACACTTGTTGAACTGAAAAAAAAATCTTTTTGTAACGCTTAACCGTCTACATACTTAACGAGCTTTAAAAAACACAGACGTATAGAGAAAAATAACTAGAAAGATAAAAGCATTTAATTACTCACCTCTTCCAGGATCTTGCCACACCGACAATCAGAGAGCGTAAAGGCTCCGACGCTCCATCAGGAGGCTTTATAGAGTTCGACAAATCTCGCGATAGCACCGAGAACAGAGCTCTCCTTGATTTTTTTTCTCGAGAAATGAGGCATTCAGCATGACTCTGCACTTTTTAACTGCTTTTTCATGGAGAGGATGTTGGAGACCAAAGATATGACAGACAACGCTTTTTTACCCCTAACATCTAACAACATAAAAAACAGCTTTAGGTAGCTCAACTTTTCTCTGTATTTCTTATTACCTTTTTCAAGTGATCTAAAATTAGACCAACATGCACATTTCTTAACACATCATTTTTAAAACTTTTCCTCTTCTTTTTTTCCTGCTTTGGCCACGTTATTATAAAATCCTCCAAGTATGGAACACTCTTGTAGACATTACACTTCAACCAGGATATTTTAAGCTGCTTTTTTCTTTCCAACGTCATTTTATTTTCTTAAGAAGTTTCTGGGAAATCTCACTCCCTTTCTTCAAACAGTTCATTGCAACACTCTGTGCTTATCCAGATTTCTGCCAAAGTAATTTATCTTTTTCATTTCCTGCTTTCCTCTACTCAGTAATACTTACTCGAAAGAACCGGAACAGAATGCGTAATCTGCACAGTGTCTCACAGCAAAAAGCTTCTTGTGCTTGGTCCTGATTCTCTTCATACAATAAATCATTTACAAGGTGCAAATACGTTAAAGCTAAATAAAAGCAGAACAATAAATAAAAAGAACATGTCTTCTCTCACTTCAGAAATAAATAGATCAATATGAAATTAAAGGGCTGCTCTTCACATGAAACCTTCAGTTTAGTCAAATGGTGATGCATCTAAAGTTTGCTTTTAATGAGAAGCTGTGATTTTATGTCACACCTAGAATGATACTACTCTAATCCAATGTTCATAAAACCTACAAACTCATGACTGATATTTGCCACATCTCAAAGGGAAGAAAAATAAGCAATAGTGTAGATAAAGGTGGAATTTTTCTGTTTATTGTATCTGTAATGGCTGAAGCAGCCCTCCGCCTTCAGCTATAATCAACCTGCATCTTTGCAGGCTGTTGCCATAGCGCTACTTCAAGGACCAGATGAGAGGGCGATGCACATTAAACCCCTACGTTAGAAGCACCACTCTAAGCCAGCGATCAAACGCTGCGCTGCATTCATCCCTTTTCTCATAATACCTGCATAATTAAGCGTGTGCGTCTCTACACTGGTCAGGCGTTTGAAGGACTTTCTGGGGTCATCATTGTGGTTTCATTCAACCGTGCGGTTTCAGAACACAATTTTCAACATATGTGAAGATTTGGCTGAAATGCTGCTAATGTATATTTTAAACTAGCATTTTTTTACAGGCAGGTTAATTTTTTCACCATATTATTTCAATAACTGTCACTTTGGTGCAAAACGTTTATCAGCTCATCAGAAATTGTGTAAAGACAACACAAAATAGTGAATTCTAGTAAAAAAAATGTAAGTTTAACTGAAATGATTTGTGTTGTGACAACACAAAGAGGAAATAAAAATTCTACTCACAAAAATTAGGGGCAACAAGTTTTCATTATTTAATTGTGTTAATTCCACAAATTCCTTTTTTCAGAGTACGGTTTAATGGCTTCAGGAACTAATTTCAAAACACTGTTTTGATTTAAGACTTCCAATCCATCCATAAGTTAATAAAAAATTGGTGTTGTTTTGTTAGAATATTTTTTTTGCACACTTTTGATAACAATTTGTCTGAAGTATTTCATCTCTTTTGCTGAACGTAAAGAAAAGCTTCCAGAGCTGTTAGTTTAGACAACAAAACTACTCCACCATCAGTTGTGTTTTTCATTTTACACTCTTGTTTTCCCCGATCATAAACATAGCTCCTTATGTGCCATGTAGAGTGCGTTTTTCAAGTATTTCTATCTGATAAAGCTAATTGTGTAATGAGGAAATAGCAGGGGGAATAGGGGAGTTGATCAGCAGGAGGTTGATTGGGTGTCAGGTTGAGTCTTGTCTTTTCAATGCATTGACACAAAAAATCAGCAGCATGTCCTCCTGTGAGGGCAGGAGGACATGATTTTAGCATGCACATTGATGAGCATAAGTTAATGAGCAATCTAGAATCAAAAAATGCACAAATGTAAGGTAAAGCAAGTTAGTCAAGTTAAAGTCAAGACTTTTTTTTTTTTATTTGTCGATGAGTGCTTTTTACACGTGTCTTCGCATTTGGCATAATTCATGTCGACATACAAAAAAATTCATGAACATAAACTGACAGGGTTCTGTTTAAAACAAAGCCCAAATCATTACCCCTCCACTGCCATGCTTTAAAGCAAACAAGGATGCTTTTACAAATGTTTTGAAGTTATTACTTTAAGGTATCCTGTTGAAAATAGAATAATACAGATTATCTCATAGCAAACATGCTTTTTTTCATCCCACTACTTAATGTGTATCCTGGAGTAAATTGCAGTTTACTTTTTTTTTTTTTTTTTTTAGATCATTCCATTGCTTCTACATGTTTCATTTGCTTTTGCCATACAGTGTCACACATGCAAATCCAAAATATGAGTGACAAAACTCTAAAGGCACAATAATTACTGTATGAATAAACTGTGAGGGAAATAATCCCAGATTTTAAATGTGTGTCAGATTTATTACAGGCATTTCTAGGTGCTAACATTTTGCTAAAATGAAGCCATGCTTGTCATGCATTATTTCTGCTCAGGTTCTTCTCATTCATTTTATTATTGTAGATTTTGTGAAAATTCTATAATAAAAATTCGTATAAAATGTTTTGATTACTATTTTATCTTCAAGTGGGCATTTCAAGGATAAATTCAGCATTCATAATAGATTAGCCATGTGTTTAGTTTAAAGAAAAAACGGAGACGGAATGGTTTGTTTAAAACCTTTTTTTTGTTTTGGACAAATTTCAGAAAGTGTGTTGTCCTTTTAATGACCTGTAGGGGGCATCGCTGGCTGCACTGTTATAATGTTGATGAGATTCACGGTCAACGTGACAGTTTAACTTTATTTGGTGAAAGCATTTACGCATTTCTAAAGGGTTGATCAATTGTTCAGAAAAAAAGAGTTACAAAAACAATACGGTCCTTGCAGACAGGACCCTGCTGCTGCGGGCCATAATTATTGAGACTGTGTTAGATTTATGGTGTGTTGTGCCTTTAAGAAAACTCCCGCGCTGCTCCACGGGACCGGAAGTCAACGGGAAAGCGCAGGAGTATTTCGCGCCAAATTGAAACAGCAGCAGTCATTTTCAGCGGTGCGAGGGGAACAGCTCGGAGTCTGTCTTTTACCTTGTCTGCTGGCATTCTTAAGGTACGAACAGAGGTTTTAACACGCGTTAGCTATATTTTATCAACTGATTAACGCTCCCCCTTCAGCCCACATGGAGGAGGCCAATAAGCTGATCGGCGCCGGGAAGAAGTTCCTGGTGATGGGGAAGGCTGTGGAGGCGGTGAGCGCCCTGCAGGAAGCCTGCGGCATGCTGTGAGTTTAGAGTCTGAGAGGTTTCACCTACAACTCGAATATAAATTAGTTTGAAGCTTTTTAACCCAGTGACCCTGAACGCATCACCTCGAGCAACACGTTTCCAATCTTTTTTAATTAAGCCCAATTAGTCACAGATGTGACTAATGACCAATTAGATGACCAATAAAGTGTGGGCGTAGCTTGATACATTTAAATCTTTAACAAAAGTTAATAAATATTAACTTAATGCCTTTCAAAGTCTGAAAGTTGAGAATAGTTGAAAGATTTTTTTTTAACTCAACCCTTCTTTCTTCTACTTGCTAAAATGGTCCTAACGGTATATTAAGTTTACAAGTGACCACCAGATTACAATAAAAGGTTTTCTGATGAATCATCTGCACTAAATTAATAATATAGTTTTAAAAATGTGCTTCAATGTCTTTGAAAAGCAAATAAAAGTAAGGAATCTACAAAAACAACAAAGACTAAATCTGAAATGCACAAAGTGAAAAGAACAAAGTTACATTTTTTAACATATGCTTGAACATATGCTTTATATTGTAGTTTGTCTGCTTCAATTCCAGCTTTTACTGTTGAATAATTAAAATCTGTTTAAAAAGTGAATAAAATGCACAACGAAGTCCCTTTTTGTTTCCTTTTTGGATTTGCACTTCTTCCATTTCTTGGATAAATCTTTTTAAATTGATTTATAAAATGACCTCTAGCTCATCATTCCACCTTTAAAATGTCTTTTCTCTTCTCCTTCAGAGCTAAACAGTATGGCGACACAGCAGATGAGTGTGGTGAAGCGTTCCTCTGGTGCGGTAAAGCTCTGTTGGATTTGGCACGGTAAGAATTTCGGTTCAAAGTGGCTCCAGTCATTCAAACCTGAAAGGAGGTCCGATGATGGCTGTGACTGCAGGATGGAGAACTCTGTCCTGGGAAACGCTCTGGAAGGAGTGCCAGAGGAAGATGAGGATGAAAACAAACCCAAAGACTCAAACATTGAGAGCACCGAAGGCATGGACGGTATGGAAATCCTTTGTAGAGTGGATGTTGGCGTCTTTATGCTGGCTTATATTTTTCCGTTCCTTCAGAGGGGACCAGAGATGAGCTCCGGGTTCAGGTGTACGATGCGATGGCAGAGAAAAAGAATAAAGACGGGGACAAAGCTGAGGAGAATCAGAGCGAAGGGGCAGAGATGCCTGCAGGTCAACAACCTAAAGCGGATGAGCGAGAGGAGGCAAGCGAGGATGCTGGGAAGGAAAAATCAGAGGAGGAGAAGGAGGCGGACCAGGAAGCAGCTGCTGAGCAGGAGGAAGAGTCCAATGAAGAAGCAGGAGAAGGTGACTTTCTTTGCAAGTATCAGAATGCTGTTTTCTGCTGCGCAGTTCATCTAATCATTGGTGCTCTTCAGATGATGAAGATGAGACCGAGGAGCAGGGCGATGGTGCTGCTGAGAAGGTACTTCCAGGTGCTGCTTCAGGTCGGCTCTGGAGTCTTTCTGTCTTAATGCCCTGTGTCTTTGGAAGCAGGACAGCGAGGATGAGGAGGTGGGGAACCTGCAGCTGGCCTGGGAGATGCTGGAAGTCGCTAAAAGCATTTACAAAAGGTACTTCTTTTGGGTTTTCTTTCTCTTTTCATGAAATAACTTAAATTTGTTCCGATCAGAAAAGACACTAAAGAGGACCAGCTCATGGCCGCTCAGGCGCACCTGAAACTGGGAGAAGTTTCTGCTGAATCAGGTACGAGATGGCTTGCTTTTACTTCCCTATCTTTTCTTTTTTAAACATAAATGTCTCAAGCTCTCTAAAAGGTCATGATACATGAAATTGTCGAAGGATTTTCAGTCCATAAAGGTTTTGTAAAGCAAACAAAGCAAATGTTTGGTGACTGTAGAAATGTGATGGTAAAACATGTTTCTTTCCATATTTTGGGTATCTTCTGTCATTTCGTACTGTTTCCTTTGTGAACCTATTTTTTCTTTTTCCTTTGCATTGATACCATGCATCTGATTGGCTGGTCCAAGCAGTGCAGGGATTGACAGTGAAAGGCAGCTGATTTATTGAGAAGTGAAAGAATTGCATTTGTATCTGTGGATTTTTCGTTGTAGATCAATGTGCGCACAAACTTTTTTTTTTTCCTGCAGTTTTGAAACATTTTTACAGACGCACAATTATTACAAGTAACAAACTGTTTTGTGGACGGACTTCATACTGGAAGTGTAAACTTAAAAAAAGTTGTGCACAAAAATACCTTAAGGTTTTTAGGATTTAACAATTCACAGTTAAAATAAAACCATAAATGCAACATTTTTGATGACCTATTTTCAATGAAGACATTTTTTACAAATCCTTTTAGACTGATTTATTTAAAAACATATTTTTTTTTGTTAAAGAAATGGCATTTAGTTTCCTGTAGGGTCATAAAATGCTCAGCTCTACATGAAATATTCTGGTTGCTATGCGACCGTCACCCTCAGTAGCTGCTATTCTGACTAATAAGACAGTTTGTTTGCTTTTTAGATTCATTTTTAGTATGCAATAAAGATGAGGCCTTGATTTCATATCTGCTGTAACGTTGGCTCCTTTAAGGAAACTACACACAAGCTCTGGAGGACTTCCAGGAGTGTCTGAAGCTGCAGGTGGAGCACCTGGAGGCGGACAGCCGTCTACTCGCAGAGACCCACTACCAGCTCGGCTTGACGTACAGCCTGAACCTTCAATACAGCCCTGCTATTGAGGCGCTGAATAACTCCATCTCTGCCATTAAGGGTCGCCTAGGTGAGGTTTGGAGGCTTTGTGCTGGTAGACCAATAGTTCGAATGTCTTCTGTGCGCTCAAAGGCCGTGGGTTTGTCTTTTAGTAAAACTCGAGGAGCTGATGAAAAGCGCTGAGGGGCCAGAAGCTTTGCCCGACGAGAGGAAGGAGATGGAGGAGCTGAAGGCTCTGCTGCCAGAGATACAGGAGAAGGTGGAGGACGCCACCGAGGGCCTGAAGCTGGTGAAGGCGGCTGTGGGAGGAGAAAAGGTCAGATGGAGACTTTTCTTTTGAAGAAAATAAGTTATTTCAAAATAAGAGATACAAAAGGTTTAATAGAAAAGATTTTTGTAGTTCATGTAATAAAAAAAAAAAAAAAAAACTTGTATACAAATTTTACATAATAATAATTTCATATTTTATGTTTGGGACCCTTTTTTCCCCCACAAATTTAATATCTAAAATATTTACTGAGATGTTGAATATTTGTTTTCTGTGCAGGATGGAGGCTCTCTTGTAAATGGAGGGGCTTCCACTTCATCTGTAGGTTTTTTTTTTACCCCAATTTTTCCTTCCCACAAACTCTTATTTTGAAAACTTGTGACGTGACTCCTCCCTTTCCCTACCAATTAGGCTAACGGTGCTTTAAGCAACGGCGGGCAGACCTCAGCAGTTCCGGTGTCTAACATCTCCCACCTGGTCAGGAAGAAGGTCCGAATTCCTGATTTTCTTGAAGTAAACCTCAGACTTTGAGCTGGTGTTCAAGCATGTTCAGCTTCTGAAATGACTCTTGCAGAGGAAACCAGACGAAAGTCCGGTGAAGGAGAATGAGGTCAAGAAGGCGAAGCACGACCAAGACCAGGAGCCCGCTGCCAGCGGAGAACAGAACGGACATGTTGATGAGATGGAAGTAGCAAAGTGAGACCTGACCGAACCAGCGCGTTTACTGCCCTGTATGTCCATCTGCTTCACTGTTCATCTATGTTTTGCTGTTGTGAGCCTCTTTGTCTTGTCAGGATTTTTGTAATGTTTTCTCTAAACAAAGTTCCTGCTCTTTTAATGTAAATATGCATTTCTGTGCTTGTTCTTTGTTGTGACTTTAGACGAATAAAGATTTGTTGAATAAAGTGACGTTTATTGATGTGTGAGTGAAACGGTAATGCACTTCCTAGTTTTCTGCAGGTCCGTGTTGGATAAACGTAGGAGCAGTCATGTTGAGTTGTTCACATTTAAAAGGGAAAGAAGATTTTTTTCTTTGTGAACAGTAACTCTTTTTCAACGTCTACTTCTGATCTGATTGTAGTTTAGTTTTTTTCTTCTTCATAATTTTTGGTGTCAAACTCACAGTTGGGGATTACATCTAATAAATGGTAAAATGCGTTTTTAGTGCTTTAGTGCCTTTCCTCCGTGTGCGCCAGGCCTGGATTTAGCCAGCCCTGCTATGGGGAGCAGGTAGAACATCAGGGAGAGTTGGTCCCTAAAATGCATAGTAAACCATGATAATCATGTCATAACTCGTCGTTCTGTGAATAATCTGGACCAGATTGGACTGAAGTATTGCTTGCTTTTCTCTAAAGCCTCTTTAGTGAATGAGTAGATTTTTTTTTCCCCTTAACAATAAAACAGAAGCTGAGCTCATATCAGTACACATTTCCTGGTTGTTAAACTTCCTATTGTCTACATTCGGCCCTTACTGTTGATGTCAAATGTTGAGATGAGAGCAAAATAACTCGTAAATGAAAAAAATGATTTGAATAAAGCAGCTCAGAAAAATTAAACCATGAAGTTAAAAAAAAGATCAACATTAAAGCTCATAAAGCATTAATCATCAAAATCAAGTGAAGGCATGTGTTCAGAAGACTGATTTTATAATGCATTTATGTCACTTGTAGAAAACTGTAAAAACTGAATTTAAACACAAAAAGGCAACATTTATCCTTTAAATAACGATTGTGTAACTATTTGCAGTTTGATTCATGTCATTGCTTTCCTGATGATAGGAGCTGCCTTTTAAAAACAGAAGAGGCATGAACATTAGACTTAAAGTCCCACTCCCAACATCACTTTTGATCTATTTTAAGTGTTCCGGGTGATCTTAACTATGATTATGCTGTTTTTAGCCAAAATAAGAAAAAAAAAAAACATTTTCTAGGACATAGTTTCAGCAGGCTGGCAGTTCTTTAGAAAATCTATTCTGAGATGTGGGACCGTCGGAGCGCTACGTCCCTTCATCTGTTTACGTGCTCTCCCGCTCGCTTACAGCCCCTTACAACCTCAAGCTAACATGACCGGGCGCATCAAAAACGGGGAGCATGATTGCAGCTGTTCAGCCGTACAGTTTGGAGCCAGATTCCAGCTCACATAAGGAAAACTAACACGTTCATGGATCTATTTGTCTGCAAGTGGATGCATCAGAATGGAGCAGGGAGCTTGTCCAGCGTGTATTTGTAACAAATGAACTCTTTCTTCCAGCTGCTCCTGATTCACCACAGTTCGAATAAAGAAACACTCAGAAATATATTTTAAGTCTAATTTTCTCCTCCAACATCACAAAAATGCCACAAGAACTTGTTCAAAACACGATTTTTTCATGGGGTCTTTTCAAGTGCCTTCGTAGACTTCTTCCAGCATTAGTAAGTAAACCTGTTTGAACGTTTTCTAGTAGATTAGTGGAAGGGATTTTACTATTTTGCACATGTTTTTGCAGATAAACACAAACGTAGGTTTCCCTTTCCCACAGTTTGTCAAATAAAGCTGAAAATCAGTGCACTCATAAACTCCAAATGCAGGGATCTCCTCCTAGCAGGAGGTCTTGAGGAGCATTTCAGCTTTGCTCCCCTCTTGGGTGAAGCGTCTTTGGCTGTTCCTCGGGAGAAGCAGACGGAAACACCACAGCAGGCGGATTTGTATTGAAACATCTCAGCTTGTCAGGAACCAATTTTTATTAATATCATTAATAATGTGTCATCAGCATCATCAATGAAATGAGTTAGTCTGTTTAAAGCAGAATCAAGTGTGCATTCGTTGCCCTTCTTTTCTTGATGAACACCTCAGTTCCACGAAGCGAGGAAGAGACGGGAAGGAGGGTGAAGGGGGCTGGGGGGGGGGGGTCAGAGGTCAGGGTCTGCAGTAAAGGAGGAACCGCAGGAAAACGCAGAAATCCCCTCCTTCACTGGGATATGATTGGTTTTTCCCTTGTGCAAGAACAAAAAAAAAAAAACAAAAACAAACGAAAGTAAAGAAATCAAAAGAAAGTCAAACAGTGATCTAAAAACAGAGGAGGGGGCGGGGCTGCTTGTAGAGATGTGGTGTTGGCTCTTTTCTTTATGTGGTGTTTTTTTTTTTTTATTATTATGACTGTTTTGTTCCATAAAGCCACGTTAGGATTTGATGCAGTCGTCGTCGTCAGAGGTCTGGCTGCTGCTACTGGTGTCGGATTCCGAGCCCTCCTCCTCCTCGTGCGCCTCCGTCACACTCCTCCAGGGGGTGAAGTGGAGCGTCACGCCCCGCGTCCTCGGCAGAACCCCGTTTCTCTGCATGCCGTTGCGCTTCAGCTGGTCAAAAGGAGGCAGAGGTGAGAACAGAAGGGCGGATAAAGGACGGTGGGGCCGGCTGAAGGGTCTCCTCACCTGTTCGGTTTTAGTCTGGAACTCCCTCAGCTCGTCTTCTGTCAGAGGCAGGAAGTTGTCGTCATTTTCTGGATACTCCTGCCACCCCATGGCCTTCAGCAACCTACAGAAGCAGAAGTGTCAACATCCCTCCAAGTGGTTTTTAGTTGAAGAGTTACTTGGATTCAACAGTGACAAAAAACAAAAATATCCTTTTAGGCAGTTTCTGGAAAATAATGACAATATTGTCCCCCCCCGGCCTCCCAGAAGAGTGGTTTGTCCTGCCACCCCCATGTCGAGTACTTTGTCCCACTCTTTTCGCTCATCCAAAACTGAAGCAATCAGACCCCAAGCCCTCTCCTTCCTCACTGAGTTCTTGTAAAATGCATGTTTCGTGTCATAAATGAAGTTATGTTTTTGAAACTCCACAATTAAAATGTTGTTGTCCGTGGCGAAAATGAACATCTGTGTTATTTTCAGTGTTAACGTGTATATTTGTGTGGGCATGTCACCTCAAATATAAAATAAAATGTTATCGTTTTATTTTGAAAGTACAACAGAAGTTTTTATTTTGAAATCAAGAACCGTTTCATGTTTCTCCAGCTTTTTTGCCGAAATAGAACTCCTGCATGAAGCCTGCGTTGTGAAGGGACGGACTTCAGACACAGACATGACGGAGGCGATGTAAACATCATGATTGATTAATGAACGTTCTGTTTTTTTGTGTTTATGCAACAAAGACGCATCGCAGACGGACCAGTGGAAATCAGCATTCACACGTACTTATGAGCACAGCTATAATTATTCATTGAGATGTTGTGGGAAGAAATGTTTAGTTTCCAGTCTCAGCAGCTCTGAACTAGAGGTATCGACGCCATACCTGTGCTCCGCCTCCAGCGAGCTGGACAGATGTTCTGTGTCCGAGTCGCTGAGGGAGTAGGACATCCCATTTTCGTGGCAGTTTTCCTCGCTGTATGGTTTGGGTTCTGGGGTGCTGCTTTCACCCTAAGATAAAAAAAAAACAAACCAAAAAAAAAAAAAAAAGAACATTAATGAGTGCATTTTTGCTGTGGTGATGGCGCTGTGCGAGCTGCACCCACTCCCACCTCTCCTGATGTTCCTGGGCTGCTGCTTGTGGTCAGCTCTCCCGTTCCTTCGTCCTTCAGCGCTCGGAGGAACTCACTTTTGCGGTCCGGACCACGGCGCATCAGCTTCAGCCTTGATGGAGCGATATCTATGGGAGGAGTCATGCTGGAGAGGTGCTGTGAGGACGAGCGAGGAGGGGACAGTGTGAAAATCTATACATTAGTCATTTCTTTCTCTCTTTCCTTGTGTTGACGGCAGAGGACGGAGCTCACCTCTTTTTGGGTGTTGTGCTGTGGTGCGCTGACAGGGGTGCTGGGTTTGGCTGCAGACACGGGGCTGGTGAAGACCGAATCTCGGCCCTGCATGTGAAGACCCGGCTTTGTGATCTCTCTACCTCCAGATTTCCACTGGGTGCTCTGAGGAGGAGTCAGAGATTTTCTCACATCACACATTTTCTCTGCATAATTCTGGTCACATTTGTGCTAAAAGCCTCGTACTTTGGTGGGGGCCACGGCAGGCTTTGGGACCAGGTTCTTGTAGACGCTGGAGCCTGTGATGGGGGCTTTGCTGCCATTGGTGGGCAAAGCGCCGGCAGTGGCGAACCCTGCAGAGAAGGCTGTGCTCGTGTCCTCTTTCAAAACCTTTTTGATTACCAGCATTTTGGACACCATTTGTTTGCCGCTGGGTGGATTTTCTGAAACAGAGTCAAGATTATTGATGAGGAAACATAAAAAAAGGCTAAAAAGACTAAAGAAATCAAGAGTCAACTGAACGCTCTTACCCCACACACCAGCATGGGGAGCCACTGCGCGCGTTTGAGTTCCAGGCTTTCCAGTTGTTTCAGGGTTCAAGGAAGGCTAAAAAATTACAATTCAAGAGGAAAAAAAGTATTGATCCAGATTCTTTTAATCTGTGGGAAAATGTAAAACATGAAAGAATGAAAGAAGCTGAATCATCTACTTACAAAGTCCTCCTCCACAAACTTCAGCTTGTCATCCTTGCTGTCCTTGCGTTCCTCGTTGGGGAACTTGTCCTGGTACGAGGTTCCTTTACGGGGATGAAAGTTGCCATTGCGCTGCCGGTGCCCCCCCTGCCTGTCCCTGTCACCCCCTGGCCTTTTGGGGTGACGTCCCTGATGGTGGTGGCTGTCCGGGGCCCCCCGTGGCGCCCTGTGCCAGTTGGACGCGTCCTTCCAGCAAGAGCCCCCCACGAGCCCGCCGTGCCCCCCTTTGGCCACTCCAGAGTCCACCGAGTCGTGCCTCAGCAGCAGCGAGGGCTGCTGCCAGCCATCACCTGCACACAAACACGGGGAAAGCTCTAAGAACATGAAGCACGAACAGAGCGGACAAGCTACAAAAATTTAGGAAAAATCAAAGAAAATAAACAAATCAAAACGTTTTGATCATTTACATTAATTGCAACTTTTTCCTCAAATATTGCCAACAAGAAATGCAATTTACAAAAGCAAGTTAAAAAAACAACTTAAAAGAGATGAAAAGGAAAAAAAAAAATCTCAAAATGACCCTTCCCACATCACCTTTAACCTGCAGTCGCACTGTGACCTGAAGACGCAAACATCAAACAACATTTGTAAATGAATACGCCACTTCAGACAATTGTCTGTAAATTCAGAGACTTCTGGACTGATTTTTGCTTTTTCAAAGACTTAACTATTCTGCCTGACAAAACAGAATAAAATGTAAAATTTACAGTAGCAAAAGATAAAAAAAGAGGAACTAAAACAACAAGGTTTAAACAACAGGAAAAGGGTGGTGACAAAACTGATGTTGCATAGTTATCACATTCATATTTCTTGTTTAAGAGTTGTTTTATTTTGAAAAAACATCAGTTTTAATGGCTGGATATTGGTGCTTTCACATTTCCATTAATATCGAGGGTAAAAACCATTAAAAACTGATATTTTTAAGAAAACACTGATAACAAATAAAGGAAATAAAATATAGTTCCAACATCATGCCTTTAAAAGCGATTTATAAAATAAAACATATTTGCAGAAGCTGAAAAAATAAAAGACTATTTGAGCTAAAAACTGCAAAAACAAAGAATGTTTTGGAGGAACCTTAAAAAGGAGAACTAGAATTTTATCCTGCTTTCATGTCAGCAGCTGCACAGACAGAATCACCAAGTGTGACACTTTAACCCAAATACAGTGGTTTGCAAAAGTGTTCACACCCCTTGAACTTCTCCACATTTTCTCACATTATGACCACAGACATAAATATATTTTATTGGAATTGTATGTGAAAGACCAACACAAAGTGGTACACAATTGTGAAGTGGAAAGAAATTATACAAGAGTTCTTTTTTTTTTTTTTTACAAATAAAAAACTGAAAAGTGCAGTCTGCACAAGCTCCGTGCTCTGAGCTCTCAGCAACGGGGATAGGAAGGGGAGCGGGGTTGCTCCATACCAAATTTTTATTTAACTAATGCTGCTCTGTAGAAACTATGGACCGACATAAACATATAAACACAGGTCAAAAGATGATCGGCGTGAGACTTAAAAAGCCAAAAAAACAAATCCATCTCAAAAATAAAAACACGCCCAACTCTAAAGACAAACACGCACATGAACAAACATCAAAGTCTAATAAAAAAAAAAAAAAAAAGGACAGAAGAGGACCAAAACTGAACTGATAGAACCCCATCAAACCAAAGAAAAAAACAAAAAAAAAAAACCACACTGGGGAAAACAACAGTGAGCTTTCAAAAACTCAAAGAAATAAGACATATGTACTAAAATAAAGTTGGAAATAAAATATAAGATGCATAAACACCATTGCCTAATGAATAAAAAATTATTTTCAACCAAAAACCACTACACATATAAAGAGGTAAAACCTAAACGAAGCTGAATCTGAATTGAGTAAAAAGCAAAAATAACTCTGCTCCTTTTCCTGCACAGACACATCAGTGGTGTGTGTTTGAACGACTAGATATGGATCAAGTTTAATGATTTACGTTTGTGAGTCTCATGCAGACTTTTGCCGTATGACCAGCGTGGGCTGGGTTACCTGGCGGGGCGCGCAGAGAGCCGTTGTTGAAGAACCCATCGGAAGAGTTGTGGCGGCGGCGGCTCACAGCAGTCCGGGCGTCTCTGTGGTGGTGCGGCTCACCTTGCTTGTCAAGGTTGGCAGCAGGGGACTGCATGAAAACAAAACCAAAGATGTCAGTCAAAGAGGACACATCACTGTGCAGAGAAGGGGAGATGATGCTCTTTAAAATCTGTACATCCTCAGTTGGCCTCTTTTATTTCAAGCAATGACAAATTGAGCTTAGATATTAAATAATTCGCGTTTCAAAATTATGGCAACTCTAAGCGTCTATTTTAAATAGACAAAACTAACAAAATAAAATCCCCAAAACTGTGTTTATTTTGAAAGTCTGCACTGAAAGCTCCTGGATCTTTTCTGCATCATGTTCTCATTATCAGATTTGGTTCAAAGGCCACGTCTGATTGTGTTCTTCACTCCTGCCAACAACGCCGCAGAGCTCGGATTACTTCAGACGCACAAAATCTACTTATACTGTATAAGCTGCAGCTCCAATCCTGTCAAGTGAATGCAGAGCCGTCAGTCAAAGCAGATGTCAGTGAGGTCATGTGTCAGGACAGAAACCACAGTTTTGTTTTTTTGTTGTGTTTCACAAAGAAAAATTCTCTCATATATCCTCTCCCATCCTGTACATTTATGGGATTTAAAGGTCCATAAAAAAACTGAGGGTGTTGGAGCAGGACAAACAATAAAAAAAATACAATTTCCATCTACTGAACTGGACTTTGACAGAAGGAAACATTTTGAGGAAGCTGAGATTTAAACAAATTTCACTGAAGTTCAAGGTTCAAGAATCTAGTTGACCTGAGAAACAGTTTCCAACTAAAACAATCAAACAAAAAACAAATCCTAATGTAAACACACAATCATTTACAAAAAAAAAAAAAACTACATTTGTAGAACTTATCCTCAGTTACTCTAAAGAATGAAAGAATTCTAGAATTTTGTTGCTCCTCATAATTCCAAATAAGGAGGAGTTCGTTCCTATTCTTTAAAGGACATATCTAGATCTGGATGCAGCTGTAGGAGCAGGTTGATGGCGGCAAAGCTTCACTACAGTTTGTTTAGCGATTATCTGCCTGAAAATAAACACGCTTTTAAACAATCTATTTATGATGCAAGAAAAGCGGCGCAGAGAATGGAGCACTCTACAAAAACAAGAACATTTGGTAAAAAGAAAGTTGAAACGCATTGGTTGTCTGTTTAAAGATAATTCAATTAAAAATCCATGATTAACCCCTTCTGTTTATACACAATCAATTCAAATACATTTTGCTAAAAAATAATAAAAAAAAAAAACACAGTGACCTATATATAGTTTGATTTTTAAAATCAAATATAATGATTGAAGGTCCCACAACTCAGGGGTGTATTTTTGAATGAACTACTGTCGCTCTACAGCAACTACGTTCTAAAAAACCACATGCTTTCTTGATGTTGGCTAAAAACGGCGTAACCATAATTAGAAGACCACTGGGGACGTGTTAAAGAAAAGGTCAAAAAATGATCAGTGGGACTTTAAGGCTTAGAAGGTTATAAATAAAGAGTTCATTTTTCAAGTTTTGATCTACTTTTCTATATACTTTTACTTTATACTAATATGTTGAGTCCTTCATCTGTATTTGTACGTTTTTCTCATCAAGATAATAAATGTCCAGTTGAACTGTTGTCTAACACAAATGGAAAGCACAATGACGATTTTTCTTTTTGAAAAGCTCGGCTGGAAGGTCATATTCAGGACAAATTATCAGGATTTTGACCAGAAAATATGATAATTTTTTACCATCTCACTCACAATAAAAATGTACATGTGTGTATTCCAGCATTCATAATGCTCATCACCACCTAATAAAACTTTGCAGGATGTGTTCTTCAGTCTGGATTTTTGAACTTTGTGAATTTTTGGCTGCTTAAATGAAAGACAAGCCAGTGGGCTTTGTAGTTCTACTCACGATAAAGCATAAACGTGACTGTTATGCTAAAAATAAGTCAAAATTATCAGGAACAAAGAAAACCGAATATCTCTTCAGATAGAATGATCTTTGAATAAACTTTATTGTGTCAGCTGGGACAAGAATAATAGCCGTACCCACAAAAGGAACATGGCTCTTTGTAAAGTTTATATTCTGATTGTTAATCAGAATATATTCAAACATAATGAAATCGTGAAAACATGTAATTCAGTCTTTTAGAATATGGATTGAGAGTAAACACAGTCACTAGGATTTTGAGTTGGGTTACAGTGTAGACTGCAGAAGGAAGTCAGCCATTCCTCGTCCCAAACATCAAGTTACTGTTGGCTTGGACTAAAGTTCTGAACTGAGATGTTCAGGACGGTGAGCAGAAATCACACTAATCCAAACAAATTTAGGGACGTGAGCCTGCTATGGTGGACTTGATGGATACAAGCTGACCCCACATTGACCCCAGAGAAAGTAGTGACAACGAAGCCACAAAAGATGTGCTCCTTTAGATCAGCATTAAGATACATTTGAGACTTTTACTGAAAAACAAGTTCAAAACTGAAGAATTTTCTTTAAAAAAAAACGGATCAAAAGCAACATGAAAGACCCACCCTGATGAAAATTGTGTTTTAGATGTTTTTAACATGTTCTTGTGGCATGTGTTCTTGAGCAGACGAAAAATGCAGTTTAAAAAAAGAGCATGCGAGACTTAGAATTATGCTGGGAGGATCACAAGCTTCTTGCTCCATTACGATGTTTCCATTTTCAGACAAAAAGATCCATGTACGTCTTTGTTTTCCTCGTCTGAATTGACACCTGGCGTAAAACTGAACAGCTGGATAGCTCCAATGCTGCTCGCCATATTTGTTCCACTGGTAAGGTTAGGTTGGGGGTGTGAAGGGCTGTGAGCCAGCGGGAGAGTATGTAAACGGAGAACTCTCAAAAAGAGTTTGGGGGATTTGCTCCGTGCCAGCAGTCCTGCCTACAACTTAACTATGTCCTAGAAAATGACACAGGTTTTTGATTTGGATAAAAAACACCACTGGGAATGCTTTTACAACAAACCAAAAGATGATCAAAGTGGATCTTTAATGTTCTGCTGTCACTTTTTCACAAACACCATCGAAGGAATTCTACGGTCTCGTTTCACAGACCAACATAGACACAAGCGTTGGTCAAAGAGCCCTCAGATGTTTCTCTACCTTGGCAGGCTGGGGAGTGGAGAAGTTAAGCCAGGCAGGGACAAAGTCATGCTGCGCCATTTAGGTCCAGTGTTTCCGGTCAGTGGATCGAGGCATCAAACCTCATGGCCAGGATCTAGAAAAAAAACAAAAATGACACAAAAAAATCAAGACCGCTACTCCTTTTTACAATTAGATTACATTTGAAATTATTTGTCCAGCACCAAGATTTAGAAAAAGAACAAAAAAAGAAATAAATAGTCAGTTGTGGGTGACAGCGAGGTCTGAAATGCTGATCACTGATAAATAGATGATTTCCGTTTATTAAATTAATAATGCAATTTAAAGTTATAGATGATACAGGCTTTAAAATCTGAGTGGAGAACTTTGAAATTACCCCAGAGTCTGTGGCTCTGAAGTCCTCTGCCTCTCTCCTGTTCCGGCTGGGCTCGGTTCCTCAGGCCTGCTGGCACTGACGATGGAGCGTGTGCACCGACAGATGGGGAGCAGCACACCAAAAACGCCCACACCACCCCCAACAGGACACCTCAGCCCCTTTCTCCAGAGGCAGATCCCTTCGTCCAGGATGAAACACTTGGAGATGGGCAAAAAGTTTTGCAGGAATGATCTGGAGTGATCCAGAAAGCTGCCCAAGGCGAGGGTTGGGAAGAAGATGGAGGGGACAGCTTTTCCTTCTTCAAAGCTGAATCCAAGCGGTTTCTTGCTGGTTGCGTTTAATCAGAGGAAGTTTCTCCGCTGGCGGGTCGAAGCCTTTACTCCACTCGTCATGTGTGAGACTCAAAACCCAGTTTATTAGATGCGTATTGGAAAACGAGGTGATGTGAAACAGGACGAAAAACCAGACACCTCTTTGCAACAAAAGAAATCAGACTGAAAACTGTCCTGAAACATGGACGACAGCTAGGATGCAGTTCCACTTTGACACCAGAGGGAGGAAGAAACAGATGTTGTCCTGCCACACTGTGTGCCAGTTCGCTTTAAGTCAAAATGCCTTTTACCGAACCATTTTAAGATCTACCTTAAAGCATGAGAGGAAAAAAAAAAAAAGAAAAAAAATTAATTTCGAGACAGTCTTATTGACAACTGAGTGGCTCCGAACCACGGCTCACCTCATTAAAGTGGTTTAAAGACTGTCTTATTAGCAGAAAATAGCACCCGAGGAGTTCAAAGTCACATGACAGTGAAGGACGTAAAGCTCTTTGTTACATTGCGGTCATTTTCAGTTTTGGTTAATGAAAGGGGGTTGCTGCTAAAGGATGCATCATAAGGCCTTTTCTGTCGTAATAATATTGACTATCACATTTGATAGACGCCCATTGAAATAGCTGTGGATTTCTGACTGGCGATGACAAAGAATTCAACTCCGATTTCATAAGATACGTGAGATCAAAAGTCCTTCATAAGAGTCCTTCGCAAAATATCCCAAAAATAAACTCAGAAAACAGCTCAACTTGCTTCAAATCTGAAAGAAGACAAAAAGAAAAATATCCAGAAAAATCAAAATTTGGGCTTTTCCCTTCCTCAAATGTGTTTTTTCTTTTCCCCAACTCAAATGGAGATTTTAGTTTATGGTTTGACGTGTCTTGCTGATGGTTCATATATCTGCAGGCACAGGAAGTCAATCTGCAAAAAAATACAAACACAGAATTAGGACTCAAAAAATGTCAAGTTTAAACAACCCGAGCAGGTTTTTAAATGCAACAAAATAATAACACCTTTGTGTTGTTGTGTAGGTTCTGTTGCTGATCAAGCAAAAAGAAACCTTTTGGAATATTTAAAGAAAACTTGAGTAAGAAAACGGACACTAAAATTGCAAAAAAATAATAATTTCAAACTACCACCAAATCATGCTTTTACAAATATAAACACACACAAAAGAAACAACTCGATTAATCTAACGTTACAGTCGCGTTAGCTGTCAAGCACACGTGTGAAATTTGTTCACCACATTTGACCCATCCCCTGGGGGCGTGGTGAGCTGTAGACACATCCGCGCTCAGGAAGCATTTGGTGGTTCAACCTCCCAATTCAACCCTTTAATTCGGAGTTTCAAACTGGGTCCCATTTTTAGTCTTTGGTATGACTCAGCCCGGATGTGAACTTGCGACCTTCTAGTCTCAGGGTGGACACTACTACAAGGCCACTGAGCTGATTAAATAATTAATTTAGTTTATGTACTTCTTTAAAGAATGTT
Source organism: Adrianichthys oophorus (assembly GCA_036245035.1). Lineage (NCBI taxonomy): Eukaryota > Metazoa > Chordata > Actinopteri > Beloniformes > Adrianichthyidae > Adrianichthys > Adrianichthys oophorus. The sequence continues at coordinate 33,990,562 of BSAI01000012.1, forward strand.
TTTATCTGAATAAGAGTAGATTTCATAATTGTAAGACTTTTTGGAATTCAAAAGTACTTCATTTATTGTTGATTACAGGTGTTTAAAAATGTATTTTGACAAAACAGTCCTCTATAATTAATCAATTCTGTGCATTTCAAAAAGCGATTTGGTGAAAGGACACCAAAACAGAGCTATCACAACTCAAACATGATTGTTGCTGTGCGGGTCTGATCTCATTTATTATTTTTTTTCCTGAGTTTGATACAGATGACTAATGAGATATGCACATCTTCCCTTGAATCTTTTTTAATCAGCCATTAAGCACGTAAACATTACTCAGAATTGCACGTGAAACTTACAGAAATATAAAAATGAAAGGTAAACTTAACACTATTCATATAGTTTTGTTGTCTATCAATATCTGCAAATGCATTCTTGCAAGTTTCTAACTAAAGCAGACATGTCCAAGGTCCGGCCAGTGGGCCAAATGACGCCCATGGGTTCATGAGTCATGAAATCAATAATCTGCGGCCCTAAGCACTTCTAAAAACTGGGTATACGATTTCTTGATTGTGGTTGGCTAATACCGTCATAAGGCGTTATAAACATGTGGCAACATCGTCAATGGAGCCTTTTGTGACACTTTCTAGCTCATTTCTAAAATGTTGACAAAACAAAATGAACAGAATTGTCTCTGACCAAAACCACAATGGGAATAAGATAACCATTATAGTTATTTTCCTGCTCACATTATTTAAATTTAGAAGTTTATAGTGAGCATTTAATAATGAATAATATGCAATAATTTATGTGAACATTGATTTAATGTTGACAAGTTGAAGTTTAATGCTGACAAGTTCCAGACACCTTCTTCATTTTATTTCTGGCTTTCAAATGCCAAAAATTCACAGTAATTTGGATAAGAATGTAATTAAATATATTGCTGTTCTATGTGAAGAAATTAAAAGCATCTCATTGCAAATCAATTTTCATTTAATAGTTCATTTGCATTTTATGCTACTACAAGGGTTCAAAGAATGCAAGCCAAAAACTTAAATTGTACAAATAATCAGTGCTTTAAAAAAAAATTTTTTTTTGAAGTTAAATCAACAAAAAATCTATAAGTAAAGGTTTTTTTTTTAAACTTCTTATCAGCGTGAACCTAAACAGCAACACAATCTACTGCAACCTTCAACTGAAATATCCCAAAGTCCTGCATCCTCACATAAAAGTGAGTTCAAAACCCCCCAAATTCACGTTAAAGTTGTAAAAACTCCGAATGAATAAAAGCTCTACTCACTCCGCCTTTCTTGTAACTATTACGTAACAGCGTATCATCAATGAGTTGACCACGGATGAAGTGATTGTGGAGCATAGACATAAAATTCACAGCGATTTCATGTAAACACAAAGCTAAAAAGGCTAAATTTGTGGGGAAATACTTTGTGAAACCTTCAACCAACGCCAGCAAGCAACACACAGCCAATAAACACTGCAGCAACTTATCAGTTGCGCACGTTTTTTGCCAAGCTAGCAAGCTAAATGTTGTGCTTTATGTATCATAACGATTACTAAATTAAAGAGATAATAACACGCCTAAACAAACTTCAGTATTAAGTAATGTTGCGGTTAAATCGGCTCTAACTGCACAACTAATAAACTAGTGTGGCAAAGCTCATGTTAGCTGGTTAGCCACTAGCTATCGATACCTAGCTTGTTAAGTCGAAGCAACTAAAGTTAGAAGTAATTTAGATTAGATAGAACAACAATTGATATTGGACCAGTAAAAATACATCCATTATTTTACAATTTCCCTCAAAGTAAATCTTTATGCAGCTGTCAGTGGGTACAATGGAGGTAAACATACCTGGCTCGGCTGGAACAACACTGTATCAAAATGGCTACCTTAGCAGCGGCAGCACACATTTATCACCTGCTAAGAGCTAGCGAGCTAACTTGCAATGTTGCAAGACGTTAGCACGTACCTTGTGTGGAAAAAGACGGTCAAGTGGGCAGATTAATTCAAATATACAAACGAGCTTCCAGAACCGACGAGATTAAGCTTTATAGCAAGTATAACCTTCACTGAAAAAAGGGCCGTCGATGTTTGTTTGGGTTTTAGGTGCACTTACCACTGGCGCTGGCACTAAGGGATTCGTGAAGCCTTAACTGTGCTGCGTTCAATACCGCTTGTGATTATAAAACTTTTTCGAGGTCCCGACGTTTTTTAAATTAAAACTTCTTACAAAGAAGCTTGGACAAAAAACAATTCCTATATACTTTTTAAGCGAGACAAGAACATTCAAATAAATATTTTTTATTAGTTTTATGCTTACAAACCGTTTTGCTGATTGTAATCTTTCAAGACGGAATTTGCGATTGTGAATACAACTCTGTACATCCCCGCCAACGACAGCCATATGAATCTATAGCAGAAACGAACACGAGAACCGAAGCACGCAGGTATTTAATCGAGCACAGATGCAACATAAGCAAATAAACGACCTTCTGTTTAGCTAGTTCTGCTTAACCTTATTTTTGTGTTTTACCGGCCCGTACAACAATTTTGGCTTGCTAAAAAAATAAACGCGTTCGGCTCAGCACTTAGGTAAGTACAACATATGTGGATTTTTACAAACGTAACTTTGTGTTTTAACAAGCTAATGTGTTGAATGCTAGCTGTTAAGCCTTAAAACGGATTTTTTTGAACAATTTCTTTTTCATTTTGATATAAAAGGTTGAAAATGATGCGAATTTTATCTGGAAGATGGACAATATCTGGGGTAAGCGTAAAAATAATGAACACAAATTTGTTGTTGGCAGAAAGACAAATTAATGTTTAATTTTGGATTGTTATTGTCAGGTTCCAGTGTGGAGACATTTTTCTCACACTATAAAGGTCCCAAGCTACACAACAAAACCCCAGCTGCAGTTTCAGTTCCCAGCCTCCTCGGTGCTGATGGCAGGAAGGGCAGTTTCCACCAACAGGCTCCTGAGCATCAAACCTGTGACCTGGCACACTTCACGCCTCTGCCAAAACGACTCAAGAGCTACTGCCTCAGAAGGAAGCAAAAGCCAAGAGAACTTCAGCATGAAGGCACTCACCCAAGCACCCAAACCAGCTCTGTACCTCGGCTTTTCCGGGCTTATCCCCTTCCTGTCTGCTCCACTCCTAATGGCTGCCACACAATCCTTCTACCCTGAAGTGGCATTTGCTCAGATGGTGTACGGTGCCTGCATTGTATCCTTCCTTGGGGGGGCCCGCTGGGGGTTTGCCATCCCTTCAGGAAGTCCTGCACAGCCAGACTGGATGAACTTGGGAAACAGTGTGGTGCCATCGCTTGTGGCCTGGTTAGCACTGGTCTGCAGGGACAGTTTCACAGAGGGAGCTCTTCTAGTTATTATGGGACTGGGCCTGTCGCTGCATTATGACCTGAACTTGCTGCCTGGTTATCCATCCTGGTTTATGGCCATGAGGACTGTTCTTACTCTAGTTGCCACATTCTCAATCGTTGCTTCTCTGGTCCTTAAACATTTTTGCACAGAGAAAAGCATCAAAGATGTTTGGAAGTGAATGGAAATCAGGCCAACTTAAAAATGTAATGTTTAGTTAGGATTTGCAGAAAGAACTGCTAATCCATAATTCAGTATGTGTGAAACAAATTTACAATGTAAACTGTTCTAAATGTTAGTATTTTTGCAGCATTTAAGCAAATCCAGTATTTTTACACTTCTAGCTTTGACTGAAATTAGCCTTTATGTAAAGTAGAGGTAGTGTTGACCCACTAACTGGACACTTTAGGGTTTGTTTCACAGCTATTCTGTTCCAGGTAAAAACTAAATGTCATTTGAGGTGGATTTTGACACCAGTCCTTTATCAGCCACTGTTTCCTTAAAGACATGAGAAAAAACAGACACCAATATTAAATCTCACTTATTAAAACTTAAAAACTTAAACTCAGTCTTTTTTTTTAAGAAGATGGACAGAAAACATCAGCAAGGATTTAAAAAAATTAAAAGAACAATTAATATTTGCCGATTCCTTTCTTTAAAGTGCACAATATTTTTTTTTTTAGATAGTCATCAAATCTGGAAGAATTTCAGTGCCTTAGAGGGAAATCCTTAATTTGCTTTTTAATTTCTGAACCTCTAGAAGGCACCAAAAAGCTAAACTTTTCATCCCAAATGTGAGATTGTGCGTAGGTGAAATTTGACATTTAAGAACCACCAAACAATCTTGGACGTGTCTGTGGGAGCAAGCTGGAATGCCTGGAAAAAAAACCAAACACATACACACGAGAGAACATGCAAACGCTGGGCGTTTTTTCTACATTTGGAAATCAAAAACTTATTTTTTTCTCCAGTTCTTTGGCATTTTATTATTATTGCACAGTCAAGTCTGAGTCAATAAATCCTGTCAATCCAGAGACTGAAATGTAATTTAAGTGCAAACTCTATTCATCTCAGGTTTGAAACAACTTGATCATGAATGGCAGTTAAGAAGCACAACTTTCTGCACCAACACAAAGAAACTGTAGAGTGAAGTGGAGTACATGACCTGATATGAAAAAACACTCAAGACTGTCATTTGCTTTCTATTAACAATCAGACTCTTACCCTAAAATCTGCATTTATCCATCAAAAATGGTCCCACAAACTCAACACATAAAAACCAAACTAGAACTTCTTTACAAGAAAGGATCAGGAGTGTAAACAAAACTTTTTTTTTTTTTGTTGCATTGATTTTCAAGTAAAATTTTTTTAGAATAATGCAGAAGAAAAGCAGTGAGTTGTGTAACAGCAGGACTCTTCCTTCGCTCCTGTGTGCAGTCATCTTTCCAGTTAAAAACAGACGCATCAGTGTGTGAATACCGCAGAAACGCTTCGTTCCTTCTGTAAGGTGCGTGCTGTCCACTGTTGTTCAGTAGTTCAAGAGGTCCACAACTGTCAGAGTACAGCCAGCCCACCATCGCAGCGGCTCGTGATCATGTTCCCCACCTCCGTCCACGTATCCAGGTGCGGGTCGTAGATCTCCACAGAGTCCACCGTCACTGGCGCTGAGAAGTCGCTGCTGGCGGCTCTTCCTCCGACCGCGTACAGCAGCCCATTGACTGCAGACACGGACACCCCTGCTCGTGCTGTGGACATGGATGCCACCTCCACCCACTTCTCCTGCACAGACGTTTCCACCGACTGTTTTAAAAACTGAAACAAGAGAACTTTAAGGGAGACATTTAAAGCCGCGTTACCTCCTCGGGACAATACTTTTCCACCGTTTCTAATGCTCCCAATGCCTCATTCCAGCCTCCCACGGCGTATATGGAGTTATTTAGGCAGGCGACCCCCACATATGCTCGGCGAGTAATCAACACAGGGAGGGCGCTCCACCGGCGGGATATGGGGTCGTACATTTCTGATGAGCGCAGCTCCATTCCTTCGTCACTGATCCCACCGATCACGTAAATTAATCCTGCAGGGTGGGGGGGGACTCCACTGAAGCATCTATTCCTGGAGCATTGGACTGATTTTGTAAACAAACAAAACAAACCTTGCAGCTCACAGCATCCAAAGTAATAGCGGGGAACCGCCATGCTGCCAATGACCTCCCATTTGTTTTCCTCCGGGTCGTAGCGCTCCATCGTCTTCCCAATCTCTGATCCGATCCAGCCACCTGTAGTCATGTGACATTTCTCCTCTTAGTCTTTTGAAAATGACTTCTGCTGTGTGATCGGGGATTTCTGGCATCAAGGTAAAGGATGCCAACAGACTGACCAAATGGATAGAAAAAAAGTGTAATGGGAACCAAATGTGTCTCCTTGGAGGAGGCGGCGGAGAACAGGACCCTGGCAAAATTGCAGGAAATTCCTCCTCAAAACCCTGAACAAGCTAAAGATCAGCTTATGGGAATGGACTCATACAACCGCACAGCTGTAAGAAACCAACAAGATTCCACTTCCTCTGTCCATTACACAACTGGATTCAACCTGCTAGCATTGCTGTTGATGCGGTTACCCACATGTTTCTCATGAGGTTTCTTAGTTTTTTACCCCAAAAAGAGACAGGGTTTTTTATGAAGGAGGGTGTAAGGGCAGAGATGTTTATTCAACTTAGTCTGTTTAGCAACCAGCTATTGTTTACATTTTTATGATTGACTTTATGCTCTTTGCAAATACCGGTGTGAGCCCAATGAGTCGGCTATGATTGTGATATTGGGCTATATAAATAAAATTGAATTGAATTGCTGCACTGTGTCCCAGGATGATGTTAAAAAAAAAAAAAAAAAAAATCACACAACACAAAAACATTTGACGATCACAACAACAAAATAAATAAATTAACATTACATTTTGGAAATCAAATCAAAATTCCAGAAACCAAAACGTAAACAGAAAAAAAAACTTGCAGAAAACAATAGTAATTTCCAGATATCAAAATAAAATGTAAAAAAAATGAAACAAAATGTTTAATTTATAAATATTTATATATTTATTGTGTGTCTTGATTTTAGTTTTAATTGGAAAATGCTTTTTTGTAAAGACACTTTGAGTAACAGCAGTAAGAAAAGTGCTATACAAATAAAGTTTGAGTTGATAACCTTTTTATTTTGTTTCATTTTTTTTGGTTGCATTTTGGTTTCTGGATTTTTCTTTTTTTTAATCCTATAATGTAATGTTTTTTTATTAATTGTTTTGCATTTTTAATTGTCGTTGTGATCTTTAATATGCTTTTGCATTGAGTGATTTGTTGATTTCATTTGACCATCAGGGCCACCGTAGATATGGGATTAAAAGCAACAGCATTGCTACTCTAAAGCTCAAAATAGGCATTATGCTCTAATTCCTCATTTGAAATTGACAGTAAAACTATACTTATAAGGTATGGTTTCATCCATTTGTGTAATGGCATGAACATAAAGCGTCCTTTACCCAATGCATACAGGGCACCGTGGCAGGGACATACGCCGACCCCACAACGAGGGAAATTCAGAGACGCCACGGCGGCCCACTGCTTGGTGACTGGGTCGTACCGCTCTGTGCAGTCAAAAATCATGGAGTCTTTCTCCCCTAAAGTGAAGAAAATATATAAAAACACGTTTTTTAAATGTAAGTTTGAATTCTAAAGAGGGAACAGTTGGTGTTTTCTCACCTCCCACCACATAAATCATGCCCTCCAGAACTGCCACCCCCAGTCCGCTGCGAGCCTGATGCAGGGATGACACGGTGGTCCAGTACTGGTTGAAGGTGTCGAAGCGCTCCACACAGCTCAATGCCCGGCTGTCGCTCCAGCGGCCGCCCTGCAATCGAGTGTAACCTCCTGCAAACAAGAACACTTTCATGATGTCTCAAAGCGTCACTTCAGCTATTGTTCATTAAAATCTGCAGGACAAAGTAATAAAATCAAATCAGCGGATAACCTATGGCGTAAAGGTATTTTCTGGCTTTCCGCCTGGGCCTCATTTTGGCTGGTTGGAGTTGACTATATATCTTATTTTCTTTGGGAGACTTTGAGACTTCAGTGTACTCCTTCAGCAGTGTTTGCAGTGCCACCCGCAGGCTGAAGTCGGTAATACCTTCGTATGGAAAGGAAAACACAAAAATTAAGTTTTAAGTTAAAGAGTGTCTGAATTAATAATAAAAATAGAAACAAATTCTAAAACAAACGTTTTGAACAAATCAAAACAATACTTCATAAAAAATATATCTACCTAATATAAGAAGGTGCAAAAATAAAAGACAACTTTGTTTTTATTGTGCCTTTATTATAATTTAAAGTAAAAACCCCAAACCCAGTAGAAACCCAGCTCAGCACTTCAAAAACAGAGAATTTAACTTCATTAATATTCAAACCACACTCATGTTTGCTTTCCTCTAAAAGGAGGGACATCTTTGTTCACTTTCTCCCTATAAAGCATCTATTTTTAAAAATAATTTAGCAAATAATAGGGTAATAAGTGATTTATTTAAAAAGTTTGGACGAGTCTGGACAGGCTGCATGGTGGCACAGTGCTTAGCGCTCTTGCCTCCACCACCACTGATGGGGGACCCTTTATGTGTGGAGTGTGCATGTTCTCCTCATGTGTGTGTGGGTTTTCTACCACCGTCCCAAAACATGCTTCATAGGTTAATTGGTTACTCTAAATTGTCCCTCGGTGTGTTTGGTTGGGCGTGTGATTGTGGCCTTGCAACAGACTGGAGACCTTTCCAAGGAGTATCCTGCCTTTGCCCACCAGTGGCCAGGTTAGGCTCTGGCAGCCCTGTGACCCAGAACAGGACAAAATGGGTTTAGAAAACTATGGATGGTAAAATGTTCTATTATTGTGCATAAAGAACCAAATGAAAGACTGAAAAATATTCTAAAGACATCCGTTTTTAATCTGTTAAAAAATAGGCTTTATTTCCATCATTTACCCTTTCAAAATGACAGAAAACTAAATAATGGTGTGTGAAAAAGTTCGGACACCCTGCAGAGTTAGTACTGTCCCCCTCGGTAAGTATCACAGCTTGTAAACGCTTTTTGTTTCCAGCCAAGAGTCTCTAAATTCTTGTATGTGGTATCTTCATCCATTCTTCTTTCCAAAAGTCTTCCAGTTCTTTGAGATTTCTGGGATGTCTGTTACACACTGCTCTTTTCAGGTCTATCCATAGATTTTCAATGATGTTTAGGTCAGCTGATTGTGAAGGCCACAGCAAAATCTTCAGTTTCTGTCTCTTAATGTAAGACAGCGTGGATTTTCAGGTGTGTTTAGGATCATTATCCATTTGTAGAAGCCATCTTCTTTTCAACTTAAACTTTTTCACTGATGGCATCAAGCTAGTGTCCAAAATTTGCTGAAATTTAGTGGAATCCATTCTTCCGTCTACTCATGAAATGTTTCCTTTTGCACACACCACAATTTTGTTTTCTGTTATTTTGAAAGGGTAAATGATTGAAATTAAGTCAATTTTTTTTTTACAAGTTAAAATAATGTCTCATCTGTAAACTGATGCCTTTAGGAGATTTTTCAATCTTTCATTGGGTTCTTTATGCACAATAACATAACATTTTACCTGAGGTGCCCACACTTTTAATCGAGCACTGATACATTTTCTAACTTTCAAATGATTGTATATGCTTTTGCATTTTTTTTATTTTGTGTTTTTAGACTTCTTTAAATACAAGGATTTTTTTTCTTCCTGTTTGTTTTGCAATTTTTGGTTATTAAATGGTGCATATATGCACAAGGAATGTATGGATTAGGCTTTAAAAACATTACAAAATACAGATCTAAAAAAATAACTGTTTTGATTTTTTTTTCTTTTTATCTTTTATTCTGAAAACTCTAAATCCTCCAAGTAAGACAGTTTTTATCTTAACAACTTACAGTTTATTTGTAAATGTTTTAAATCTTAGGCTTTCTGGCCCCGCTTTAATAAAAATCGTGTTTTTACCATGTTTTTGTGGCATTTTTCTGAGAAAAATGAAAATTAAGAAAATTAAGCTTAAAATTGCACTTCTGTGTCTTTCTTTATTCAAATTTTTGTGAAACGGGAGCAGACAAAAAATGCTGTTTGAAAAAGAACTTATTTGTTATGTGGACAATACACTGAGTGGGCCACCAGCTCTCTGTTTCATTCTGATGCATTCACATGCAGACAACTAGATCTATCCATCAGAAGTCAAACAGTAAAAAGGCAGAACATTTCTGAACTAGAAGGTCAAAATATGTTCCAAAATAACCAATACTCATTTCAGAACTCAGTTTGGGAAAACATGTTGCAAAACTAACAATATTTCTGTTAACTTCAGAAAAACTCCTCTTTATTGGTATTTTGTTAGGAACCATCATGGCCATTATTGTTAGAAAAAAGTAAAGACTTAAAAGAAAAAAACGATAGGATAACTTCTCACCTTCTATGTACTTGAATAGCCTCTGTGGGGAAAGCAGAGGGAAGCGAACGGCTTCCAAAACCTCCACAACATGTTTTTTCCTCTTTGGCACATCTTGAAGAACCCAGTCCATCGCTGCAGTGAAGACCTGGTACTCATCTTCAATTCTCAACTCCTCACTTCTTAGAAGTCTGACCAGCTGATCTTTTGACAGGCTCCTGAATTCATCTGTGACACAAACCTGAAAGACATTTTTAGAGTGTTTGTCAACAGTACTTGAGAAAACACTGTGTTTTCTGTATACAGACCTCCAAAAAATGAACAAAGATGAAGTTCTCTGTGAATTCCAACATTTCTGAGCAGCCGATCTGCTCTGAGAACTGAAAGATTCCTACGCAGTTTGATGAGTCCATGTGACTTTTAAGGAACTCCCCACAGACGGATACAACCTCGTTCAGGTGCAGCATGTCTGCGGCAACCATCAGCTCCTGAACGTTGTCCACGGTTACATTGATTGCTCCTGAATAAAAAATAAAATGAAAAACAAAGGATTGTTTTACAGTTTTTTCTTTTTTTTTGAAGAACGTGATTAGAGTGATTCAGATGACGACCTGTGTACACAAATTCCAGCAAACTCTCAAAGACGGCCGGGTCCACGCCGATGATCTGCACCTCATCTTTGTCCGCCTCCCTCATTCCCCCGGAGAACAGGGCTGAGAAGTATGGGCTGCTGGCAGCAAGAACCAGCCGGTGGACCATGAAGACCCGGCCCCCAACCCTCAGACCCACGTCACAGAAGTCTGTGCGGAGACGCAGCTTGTTAATTTGGGCAAGCATCCGCCTGGCGTGACAATCAGAGGCCAGCACAGCCTCCTCACACCCTGGGGTTGCCATGGCAGCCGCAGCATCACCACTCTCAGTAGATGTTGTCAGGAAGGACATGTCATCCGATGCGGTCCGGTGCTACCATGGAGGCCAGAACCCCTCTTCTTTAAGGTGTTTCAGCATCTAACAGAGCAGAAAAACAGGGATCTGGAAACTGTTGCGAAATAACAAACACGAGCACGTGCAGACACGCACGTGAAACCTGTACCCGGTCTCTGTCTAACAATTAGACACATGCAGACGTTCAAAAGTAAATTAATCCGAGTGTCACATCGACACAAACCACAAATAAAACATCTGTCGCCACTGTTAGCTAGCAATGCTAACCACCAAGCAGACCGCCTGTGTGCATTTAAATGTTATATTCAAAAGCTATGACGCGTGTTAAATAAATAACAGTTTTGAAGTTCAAAAATGAAACACGATAGTTTCCCTACGCAGAAAATTACAGAAAAAGGCTTTTTTTAAATCGGGAACTTACTGGTTTGTTTACAGAGGAAGTAGCGGCGAACGAACTTCCGTTAATCTGCAGGTTGCCAATCCATGAGCTCTAGATCGATTGCTTATGTCTTAACCAACCAACCTTAACCGCGCTTAAAAATAAAATAAAATAAAACTTTATATGACAAGAATATAAGCCTAGAAAGAAAGACAACTCTGTGAAAAAAAAGATAAAAATAAAACTCTAATGAAAACAAACTTACTTACAAACCTCTAGTATAGTGCAAATTGTTGCCTCAACAACAAACCACATTTTCACGACTTCCCATTAAACATTTAAATAAAAATATATATTTTTTTATTTAACAAGTCATTTAACTGTCAAATAGAATTATGAGCTGAAAGTGCCGTGACTTTGATTTTGGAGGGAGGGTGTCCTTTTCTGTAAGCTGTGCTACAAGAGAAACATCCTCATAAGATAAAGGTTGATTTTTTACATTATATTGATACAAATTTAATTTAAAAAAACTATGTGAACGTGCATCAAGCTGTGAAAAATTACTTTTGATAGCTTTTTCTACTCAAAAATAATTATCTATGGGCTAGAGAAAAATTGTGCATTTTCTTTTGTTGCCTCAGCAACACAGGTGACAATACATTAGCATTTGTGTTAAAAAGTCATGCAGTAAAGGGTTAAATAAAAAATATCAATAGATATAAATAATATAAATATAAACAACATAAAATACAAATTATGCTGTCAAAAATATTACTTAACTATATTACATTGGGAGAAATTCATAGGGCAAATCAGAGAGGAAAACAAATGCAAAGATCCAAGACTGTTGGGGCATTTAAAACCATCACAAGAATATTATAACTCATCCCAATATTTTGTTAGAAACAAATGCTAAGTGAAGGAAAACCATGTTTTAAGGTCATTTAATGTCCTTTGTTCATCCCCTCCCTCTACACCCCCACCCTAAAGCCATTTTACTGTTCTTGTTATCGTGGCCCGCAGCAGCAGTCCCTGACTGCAAGGACCACATTGTTTTTGCAGGGGAAAATTTCTGCGCCTTTGAGGCAAAATTGACCCCCGCCACACGTGCACACTATAGGGAAAATTGAAAATGAATTTTCGGAAGAGCGAACATCATATTTACTGTAAACTTTGCCTTGAATCCCTTTTTTCCCGTTTTGTTTAAATGATAAAAAAAACTAGCTGTTTCAAATAATAGTTTGAGAGGATTTATATTTTGTTGTTTTGTAACATATTATTTGCAATTCTTTAAATTTTCTAAAACCCTGAATAAGAGTTTGACTCTCTACCATTCTGGAGTTGCTCATAGTGAGAGCCAGCAGACTGGTGCACCTCAGCTGCCAAGTGTTGGAGTTCACCCCGGTGGATGAGACGGTCGTGTCCCAGTCTCTGACTATGGTTGCGGCCTACCCGGCCTTCTTGGTGTTTCTTTGTTGTCCTACTGGAGGAATTCAATGCCCACGAGGGCAACGTAGGCAGGGGAAGTCTTTAACTCCAACATCCAGGAGAGCTTCAAACAGGTACAGAAGCCTGAGGGAGGCTGGTGACATTGAGTCCGAGTGAACCATGTATTTATCACTTTTTTCATGCCTTTTTTGTTTAAATGCATTAAAAAACTAGTTGCATCAAATAGTTAAGAGCAAGATTTTATTCATTGTTGTTTTAGTTTTTACTAGATTTGTTCAGCAGGCCTCGACATGTCAGTTTATTTGGTGAATGCAACAGCAGGTGGCAGTGTTGCCCTTCATCATGCAGCTAAAGGAAGAGAAATCCTTGACAACAAACCACAGAAAGCTTACATGTAAATTATCGTGGTGTTTTTGCCATTTCAGCTCCCAGCAGAGTGGTAATTTTAGATAGAGTGATTCTCCAGAGTTGGCTGCACGCTGCACCAGAAAAGGCTCCAAGAAGCAGCATGAATTTGGTGGAAGACTGTGCCACTGCCAGCATGTTCCAATCAAATCAAATTAGTGGGAAAAAAAATAATGCAAAAAAAAAATCTTTCAAACACATCTCTGTTCACTTTTTTGGCAGTTTTTTTTAAACATCTGGCACCCAAAGAAAAGGCTCCTGAGCTCAAAAGTTCTCACTCCTGAAATTCAAGTCCAGTAACGACAGTCTTAGACTTGTGTTGCCTGCTTTTTCACTGTGTCACTAAGAAACAGCCAGTGGTTTACGAGAGAAAAACTGCTGGCAGCAGTGCTGGCCAATAAAAACTCAAGGCAAGTGTGTGCCAATCTGCCCACCCTTTTTTAGTTACACCCTCCTGCTACACTGCATTGATAAATTTCCAGTTCATCTGGTTCTCCCAAAGGGAATTCCACCATGATCACTTTCTCGGCTGAACAGTTACCTCATTGGATGCAACTGAAATGACACTTAAAAGCAAGAAAGAGCTCCCACTGTGTTCTAAGTGAACTTTGAAAAAAAGGTTAAAAAGCAAACTTGCCGTGTATATGATCTTAAAAAAAGAAAAATGGAGGCTGAGTTGCTGCAGAAAGGTCAAACGTACTCCCAAAAATGACTGTTTTATTGCAGAGAGTTAGTTTATAAAAGATAATATGATTTATTTGTTATGTTTTTAAAAAAAATCAGTTTCAAACTTTGAGTGGTATACCATTTCTGTTGTGCTTTTAAGAACTGATTGGTGATCAATTTTACCTTATTTAATCAAAAATATAAGAATGTTTTTTTTCTCCCCTTGCCCTCATTAACCTCCAATCTTCTCCGAACTGATTGTGTTCATGTGAGCTGAAGTTACGTGTTAATCACATTACTTATTTTTAGCAGTCATGAGGTGATCGGCGCTCATTTGCAATTCAAGAACCTCATTAGTGTTCCATTGAACACATCAATGTTCCATTGACTTCAGCCTCCATTCAGAGCACAGATGGAACATGTTACATACATGCTTTCACCATAGTTGACATGGGAACATCTGAGGATCGAACTCTGTTTCTGATTTTGATGCAGAAGGGAAAAAATTCTGATTCGAAGTTGGAGCCTATTCTATATTACATTTGTCGCACAAGCGTGCTGCTTTTGTTCTTCACCGTGTTGCTGAGGGGTGGTGTCGCTTGTAAAACAGGTTTTAAGGTTTAATAAGTAGGTGAGGCAGTAAAAGCAATACAATTGTGGTGACACAGACTTATTGTGGTGAAAATGATTCCCCGGCAGAGGGAATGCTATGCTTCAGCTTTTCTTTTTTTTCTCCTATAGGGAAAGATTCGAGTTGGTCAAGAGCAAAAATTGATGTTTTCCCTGATCATTATGTTTTCTCCACTGTGGTGAGCTTTCGCCTTCCTGCCAGAGTTTCCCATGCAGCGGGAGACAAAGTAAATAGCACCAGGGTCATCCTATGGAAAAAGCTCACCATAATTACTGTTCTGTTGTTTAAGCATAGGGTATGTTTGTGTTTTTCATTAGGACTCTGTCCTCTGAATAAGCATCACTTTGAGAGAAAAATATTTGGAGATATAAAACAAAGCAGTGTTCTGGTGTGTGATTTTCTTCACCCTTAGGTTGGAGATACCCCTGCTGAATGTTGAGATATGTGGTTCATCTTAATATTTATCTTTTGTGGTGCAAGATGAAATGTTTTTAAATTGTTTAACTCATCATCATCAACTGGCTGGAACTTTTTAACCCACCTATAACCAGAAAACAAAGAAATCTGAGGCATTTCGCATGTTTCAGTATAAGTCACGTTTTTTTTTTTTTTTTTTTTGCATTTTTTGGCTGGAGTGTAACTTTTATATGATTTTAAAAAATGTAGTAGCCACAACCACTAGAGGGCACTGTAGGTGTCTGTATCAGCATTTGCTACCGGAAGCAACGCAGAAGAAGAAGAAAAAGCGCCACTTACGCCATTTGGCTGAATTCTTGCAAAGCAACACAGTGGTTGATTCAAAGAATTTAGTGATTTAAAGTGATATAAAAAGCTTAGTTGACTTATTAGCATGTTCCTGATGGTATGGTTATCTGAATAATTGCTCTTATAGAGTAGATTTGTCCTATGTTTTGTGAAGCTAAATTAACATAAATGTGTTAAGGTAGTGAAGTGTGCATTTATTCAGTCTGCTGTTATCTTTTCAGTTGTTATGATTTTCCTTTCAAGATAAAATGTGCGTTCTCGGTCCCATGTTTTGTCAAATAAATTTCTACAAAAAGTGCGACTTCTACTCCCGTGCGACTTATAGTTAGAAAAATTTGACACTTAATCTTGTGACCCATTGCTTTAGTTTGACTTAGTTTTTTTTAAATGTATTTTAAGTCAAGACTTCTGCCAGGAAATGGTCTCCAGAGCTTGAGCCAGGCTTAGAAAGTGTTGTAACTTAAATAAAAATCCTACAAATGTCAGTGGTGCTGTCCTGCTATGTCTGTTTCAATTAAGTGGCATCGTCATCTTCCATCCGGACCAAAACTGGTAGGTCTAAATCTCATTTGGTTGTAGACTTGGATCGGATGGTTTGCCAGTGACCCACTGTGAACTTAGCTTGTTACTCAAATCCGTGTCACACAAGTTCACATAAAACATACATATCCCATAAGGAATCCTTTTAAATATTTGAAAACATGCCAAGTTTGGTCAAAAGCTCCATAACAATCATCATCAGTCTGTAGCGTTTGTGTCGATGACTGAAAGTAGCTCAACATATGAGAATAAGACTTAATGATTGATCACTAGTTGTTATGTGATCTCCTTTTGTATTAAGTGATTTTTTTTATGTTGAAAATTGGAAATAAAACTCACTTTATCATAGAAAAAAAGCACAAGCATTTTGAGATCCAACATATAGGCCCACACAATTTTTGCTTTGTTTGCTCAAATATTTGCATTCGTTTTGGTTGTTAATTTTTCCTTCCAACCTTGCCTGTGACCTGAAAAGAACAGAAAACGAGGCTCTGGTGTCTTTATTGGTTCAGTCTTTGGCAGACATGTTGGTTGGCAAGCAACAGGATATCTTGCCCTAAGTCTGCAAGCCAGCTATAACGTGAGGAAGTAAAAAAAAAAAAAAGAGAGAGAGAGAGAGGGGGTAGAAAAAAAATCCCTCTTATCGATTCTTCCTCCAACATAGCAACTGGTCTCTGATTGGCCGATGCCCAGCAAGTACTCGGTTCTCATTGGTTGATCGTGTAGCGTGAAACTGGAATCGGACGGAGACAGAGAGGACGAGGCACCCCATTGGCTACTCCAAACTGAAAGCGAAAACCTATTTTTCTGAAAGCCCGTGAGACAGTTGGCCGTGTGTGTGTGCGTGTGTGTTTTAGGCGTGACTCCAAAGATAATTCGTCCTGCCCCCCACTCTCCTTGTCAGTCAGGACTTATTTAAATCGGGAGGCATAAAGCAAAATGAGATGATTTTAAACCAATGGGGTGTATGCCTAAGTTGTGCAGACAAATGAAGAGAATATGGCAAAGGAGGTCTATCTAGATGTATGAATGAGTCTAAAATACGCAGGGAAAGAATTTTTTATATCCAAGTGTTTTAAATGTGGGAATCACAGCAACTAAGCTGCTTACACAACAGTATCCATGGGTCACATGTTGAAATGTAGGTAACAAAATATAAGGAAAAGCCTTTTGTTGACCTTCCAAGACCTACACATCAAATGGGAGATCTTAGGTTAAAAAAAACCCTGTTTTTGCTACTTTTAGTTGCTTACTTTATTTGGATTTCAATGGTTCTCAAAACTGAAGTGGTGTATTCATAAAAGGATTTCTATTCCCATTTTTAGAAGGTTCAAAGTAAGTTTGTGAGAAAGATAAAAGGTATATTCTCTTTTTTAGCTTGTAAAAACCTTCCTGTGGGAGACTTTCTAGACACCTCAACAAAAATCTTGTTTTGGTGTTTTTAACATGTTCTTGAAGCATTTTTCTCACAATGAAGGACATATTTAAAGAACATTAAAATGAAAACTGTTTTTCTGAGTATTTCTTTATTCAAATCGTTAATCAGAAGCAGATTAAAAAACACTGAAAACAACTTAAAACAGTGACAATGGTGATACAGCCAGCAGGTCTCAAGCTTCCTTCCCTGCTCCGTTCCAATCCATCCACTTGCAGACAAATAGATCCATTAACGTCTTCATTTTCCTTGTCTGAGCTGGCATCTGGCTCAAAACTGTACAGCTGGATAGCTCAGATATTGCTCACCATTTTTGTTGTATTGGTAACGTTTGGTTGAGGGCTTGAGGGGCTGTAAGCTAGCAAGAGCGAGTGTAAACAAAGGGATAATGGGAAAGGAGGGAAGACTCACTCCGTGCCAACAGTCATGGCCACAACTCAAAGGTGAATTTCTAATGAACTCCCATCACTCTGTAAAAACTATGTCCAGAAAACAAGTTTTCTTTTTCGTTAAAAGGGCATAATCATGATTAAAAGACCACTGGGAATGCTTTTAGAATAGTTTAAAAACTGATTGAAGTGGGACTTTCAGCAACTCCTACTTGGCTCCTTTTTTAGCAGTCTTTATGAAGATTAAAACTAGAATGCAAAGCATTTTTGCTAACAAAATGAGTGCTTAATACTGAACCGCATTGCAGCCATATAACATTTTTTTTAAACAACTGATGAAATACAACATTACCACTTTTTTCAGAATTGTATATGGATAAGGTGGCTGAAAAACAAAATGTATCCAAAATGTTGCAGTGACCTAGACAAAGATCAAAGTATGAACAGCTGGGGAGTTGTCCAAAACAATTGATCAAAATGGCCCCCAAGAACATTGTATGGATCAATAAGTTGACACAGAAAACAGTTTCATTAAGCTATTGTTACCTAAAGTGATACATCAACATTTTGGTTTGATTTTACAGTTTTACAGATCATGTGCTATTGTTATTGCTATTGCTAGCTCTCCACAAGATTTTGCCATAAAATCCTCAAACATAAATTCATTTTTTTTTTTACATTTTCTATACCAGTTTTGTCCCTTTTGGGGTCACTGGGCTGCCGGAGAGTAATCCAGTCACTCAAACGCACACCTCAAACATATAAACCTTTTTAAATGTAACAGGTTTTATTTTGTTTTGTATAAGGAAGTCTGGAGTGGAATTGTATGTTGGAGTGGTGCAGGACATGAATGAGAGCTGTAAGACATTGGTGAGATTGATTCAAGCAATCACTTGAAAAAGATGAATCCCCTGGTCCTGGTCTATTTTTCTGGTTAAGTCAAATGATGTTTGTCTAGGTTTAGATTCCTGATTTTTTTTCTTTATTTCATCTTTAAAAGTTTTAACTCATTTCTGTTCACATTTCTTCTTGACCTTACTAAGGGCGTTTTTTTCTTGAAATTGACAATCATTCGTTCAGAATTAGTTGGAAGATAAAAGTAGTGTGGCCAAACAATTCCGTTTCTATGAGGAATATTTGTTGTCTTTCAAAATCCTGCATGCACTTTGGAGTGAATTTAAAGAAGGGTTTCTATGCATTATAGTTCCATTGGAGCTAACATAACAAAAAAACCAGCAGTTAGTCCGCTAGCAATGGCACAGCTGCTATCACCGGTCACTAGGTCATCCGCACACTCATTAATTCATTGGCTGACTCATCGCTCACTCATTCATCCATCCCCGACCAACGACGCCAAGCCCCCGACCGCCCGAACCCAACCATCCACACAGCCAGCCGAATCAATTTGCGTACTAACGTACGTAAGTGCGTCACTAGTGTTCGCCGCAGCTCACCCAAGGCATTCCGAACCAACTACCGTAGATGCCTTTTCCAACGAATGTCTTATAAAGGCCTTGTATTCCAACACTTACAAAGTAAAGGTTTTCATCTATTGAGATTTTGACAAATTTGAATTACATACAATATGACGTTTATAAAAATATCGCGTAAAGCTAACCTGAAAGTGTTTTTATTCCACAAAAACCGTTTTTTTCTTGAAGCCGCAGTGCATGCTGGGAATTATGTGACTCGAACCAGGAAGTAAGAAAGATTAAAAAATCTCCTAAAGGCATCAGTTTACAGATGAGGCATTCTTTTTATATGTCAAAATTTAGGCTTCATTTCCATTTTTTACAATTTAAAATAACAGCATTTCCAAATGCATCAGGTTTGTTAAGATGTTCATTCGCCAACTTCAGACGTTGAATTTTGTGGTGAGGACGTAGTAGACGTTTTCTTCTGATGACTCTTCCATGAAGACCATATTTGTACAAGTATCTCTTAACAGTATAATAGTGTACCACAACTCCAGAGTCTGCCAAGCCTTTTCCAAAGGGGACGGTGCATACTGTAAATTCTACGGCGTGCCCAAAACTTTGCACACACCATTATTTTGTTTTCTGTCATTTTCAAAGGGTAAATGATGGAAATAAAGCCTTTTGTGTTTTTACTTTTTAAAATAATTACTTATCTGTAAACGGAGGCTTTTTGGAGATTGTTCAATCTTTCCTTGGTACCTTTATGCACAATAATAGTATATTTTACCTGGTGTGCCCAAACCTTTTATCCCCACTGAATATGAGTGAACTATCTGAATGTATATTGTTGGAATTATCAATTTTGAATATTAATCCTGGGTTTAAACTTATGTGCTACATTTCTTATGTGCTACATTGTCTTTCTCCTGCAGAGAACTTGACTCTCTGGATATCTCTAGCTGCACTACAGACAAAAAGAAAGAGTTTTTCACTATCTCCTTTGAAGCATTCAACTTTAGCACAAGTTCAGTTTCTGTTTTTCTGCTTATACAACCATACATTGGTGAGTAAACATTTCCACTCACACACATGCACATTAACTTATCCACACAGAACTTATTTTCCCTTTTTCACAGGAGGTGCAAGTCCTGGTTATATTCATAGTTTGGTGGCCTCTAATGTTAACATGGATCTGGCCACCTTCACCAGTTTGGATGTAAATGTTGTGCTGGTCAGTGTTATGTTTATGTCTTAACTATGAATGATTCTGTTTCTGTGAAAAATTTTTACAGCATCAGTGTAAAATATATCTGCTCTGTTGTCCCCAGAGTCTAACTGTAAGTGAAGTTAAAGGTCTTCTTGGCACCAACCTCCCAGATTTGAAGGCTTATGAAAACCAAGTACTGGTGCAGACCTGGATCAGAAGTCAAAACCAGTCTGAGCTTGATACTCTAGGATTGGGCATCCTAGGAGGCAAAGGTGAACCCACAACTCCTTTAAATAACAGTTCTACCACAACTTTATCACCAACAACAACTCCTGTAACTGGATTGAAATCATCACTAGCGAGCACAGCTGGACCTCTAATTATAGGTTCTACAACAACCATGTTACCAACTACCCCTGCCAGTCTTTCTGAAATGACCAGTCATTCAACTATAAGTCAGTAAAATGAATAGTAGAAAGAAGCATTAAATCACAGATCTATACTGTGGCCATGAAGTGCAAATCAAACTAAAAACCTAACTCTACTCAAAAACCTAATAAAGAACACAGCAACAACTAAAGTCGCTACAGAATTGATAAGAAAACAACATTACATTTTTTACAAACAAAAATGTAATTAGCAAAAATAAAAAAATCAGAAAAGATAGGTACTAAAGTAACCATCATTTTACCTATACAAAACAATGAAGATGCTTAGCTTAAGCTTTATTGCACTTTGCCATTATTTGAGATGAGTCAAAACACAAAGAGGAAATCTACTTGTTCCACACAATGCATTTTTCTCATTCTAATTTTCTCGTTTGTTTCTTTTAGATGACCATGATGGACAGGTAAATGGACATTTTAATTGTTGTTTAATTTTTCTTAAGAAAAAATGCGTTTTAAAAATAGAACTTTAAAACTGGGCTTATCTTTCTTTTTTAAGTGCCAATTTATTGCAGCAAATGGTGAGTATTTTTAATGCATGTGTACATTTATTCATAGTAATTTTTTTTGTATTTAGTTGACACTTTTAGGAAAACTAATGTCACACTTTTTTCACAGAGACAAATACATGTATTGGAGTGAACAGGTAAACTTTTCTTAAAAACATTTTTTCACAGAAGTATCTCATTTTAAACTGAAAGAAAAAAGTAAAGATATTGTGTTTAAATTCAAAATTACAGCACAGATCTTCAAGTCTACCTTGACAGTGGAAAGATGAGCGGACGCTTCTGTAACTTTTTCTGTGGAAGAGTTTACTTGTGCCTCTGTAAGACAGTAAAATATTATAAACTACTGTTATCAAGTAGTAATGATTTCACTTTCTAATGTTGAACATCTCTCAGCCTTAACAGCACAGGACCTGGCAGAGATTATCAAGTGTGATCTGTCATCAAAATCAACTGGGTCCATATTGGCCTGGAATCTTCTCTTTTGTAAAACTTCCAGGATCCTGAATGCAGCTCTACTTCAACTTTGCTGAAGGTGTGACAGAAAAGTTGGAGATGAAGATGGGACTTTGAGCCTGTTCTCGTTTGCTGTGCTGATGGAAAGACTGTCAGATGAGGTTAGATTGGAATCTCCGTGGACCATGATGTTTGCAAATGATATTGTGATTTGCAGTAAGAACAAGGAGCAGGTGGAGAAACATCGAGGAACCAGAGAGGTTTAGGTTAGCTCTGAAAAAAAGAGCAAAGATATTGAGGTTCTCATTAGGGAGTGACAAGAAATTATTATCAGAAGAACAGCTCATGTTAGACATTTTGGATAAATGCAAGGAGGCAGATTGAGATGGTTTGGACACCTTGAAAGGAGGAACAGTGACAAAGAAAGCTGAAAGTTGGAGCTACTGGGAAGGGGGCCTAGAGAAGGCCCAAAGAGGAGGTTCATGGAGGAGGACAGGGTGATCAGTTTATGTGAGGAGGATGCAGAAGATAGAATTAGATAGGGGTAGATGATTTGCTGTGGCGACCCCTAAAGGGAGCACCAGACAGACAAAGAAAATGAAGTCCACAGTCTGTGGTATTGTAAGGTAAGTAACTAAAGCACCCTATTAATCATTTTCACATTCACTGACTGTCACCGCTGTGTAATGGAGAGGGGTAAAAGACACCAAGTGGACTGTGTCAAAGAAGACAATTGTTTTTTTATAGACACAGCTGTGGAAAAAAAAGCCCAATTAAATACCTATGGCACCCCTCAAAAAACAGAATCAAGATCGGAAGAAGTAAGTTTATAGGAACAAAAGTCTAAACGAGTTAGTTTTAATAAGTGAATCTGGCAGCTGTGCAAGAAATGCTTTTTTCTGAGTGTTCTTTCCTGTCCCTCCCCTTTCCTGTCTTTCCCACACATTTTCTCTACCCACACTCTATCTGTCTTCTAGGCAATCACGCAGTCGGGCATGACTCAACTTTGGTACATTTTGTCCAGCCCATCTATCTACAGTGCATATGGTCAATCCCAGCAGAGCCCTCCAAGCTTACAGTTAACAGGGAGTAATCCGTGGCCTGGAACGCAGGTTCTCCCTTCAGTACATCCCTGCCCTCTGCATCTCATTAATCCTTACCTAACACGGACGGTACGTGATAGTTGAAAGAGGCCACCTGTTGCTGTGTGTGTGTGTTACAGAGAGGCCAGGTAGTGGTGCCATCCAGGGTCATCAGCATGAGAGTCCATGCGGTCTGTTTTTCCATTAATCCATGTGCACTTCTGTGAAGGTGCGCTCACTTTTTAAACACATCTCAGAGCAGAAACTGCACATTTTTCAGCGATTGAGGCAGCTGCACTAAAGTTAGAAAGTGCCAAAAGTCACATTCCTTTCACAAAGCATCTAAGGGGGAACAAATGGGATGTTTTTCAAGGGTGACGAAGGTTTGATACATATTTTTCTAGTGACAAAACGACAGTCAGGCTGAATGTGCTAAGAGCTTGCAGATATCCTGCCATTGTTTTTATCGCTTCCTCTCTTTTCCATCCGTCTTCAAGTCGCTTCACCCCTTTCTAGCACTGCGGATAAGCTTGTCAACTTTAAATGGCTAAAGTAAAGATAAATTCAAAAGTTTCCATCTTGATAGAAAAGGGAACTTTCTTCAAAGTAAAAAAAAAAAAAAGCCATTGACCACACAAGTTGACAAAACTCTCTTCAGTTTATTGTCTTTCAGCAAGAAAAAGGTCAAGATCTCACATTGCTTAGCTTCACCCGAGGAGTTTCCTCAATCCTCCAGTAGAGTAATATTTTCAAGAGGCATCAGTAACTTCCTTCCACAAACCAACGTCAGAACTACATTTTATGGCATCTCTATACAGAGTGTCTATTGTCCTCAAACTTGAAAAATGTGCCAAGATCAACATGAATTCCTTTCCTCACCAGCTATGCAGGCTGCATGTCATGAAAAACATTCATAGCCAGAGCAATGCCACAGTTCAAGTAATGGAGGCAGGATACTTCCGGACCTCTGGCAGTTCACGCAAACATCGGAGGCCACACTATATCAACACCACCAGGGAGAGTGCATTTCTGTGGCAAATGCCGACCCCTCATAACAGTATTATCATCTCCACCGCTGCCACCGCCATTATACATTGCAACAATAGAAATACTGTTGGATTGCACTTTCTTCAAGCTTTCATCTTGTGGCATGTTTATAGAAAAAATATATATAGAATACAAAAAGCTTATACTTCTTTGAGTAACAGAATATAACATACAGTACTTCAGATTATGTTTTGATCAGCGTATCAGCAGGTGTACATAACTTTCCCTACCTTTGCCCAAATGCAATGACCACACTAAACAGGGATGTAGTTTTGCTCACTATCAAGTGCTTTGGTCAATGGGTATAACGTTGAGTATGCTTTTACTATTATTTTCTAAAGTATGTTAATGCTACATCATTATCCACTGTATATGAGTGTCTCTTAAGAAAGGGGCAAACAGTTAAGATGCATCACAACTTTATATATTCACATGTGGCAATTTTAACCCAAAGCAGTTTAGGATGCGATCTGTCTGTTGAAAGCACCCCCACCCCCACCCCACTTATCCACGAAAGCACTTTGTAATAACAACCCAATATATTAAACATATTGGTGGATTTTCTGAACTGGATACATTTGGGAAAATGGATATCTCCAGCAGTCTGGAAGTGCAACAACCTGGAGCCAGAGAAAACATTGTTCAGGCCAGCAACATTCCTGCTGGAGAAAGAGTCCTTTTGAACGAACAGCAATAAATGAAGTATAAAATTGGTTGGAAAAGCTTGAACAGTCAAGCTGACATTCAAGTTCCGGCCCCACTTTACTCTAAAAAATTCAATTCACAAATCCTGATGGAATCACTGTAGTGCAAAACTTAACACATTGCACCCTTGGACGCAGTTGTTCTCGCAGGATACAGTCGACCTTCCTTCACCGGATCACATCTCTGGAGCGGCGGGAGGGAGTCCCGACGTGTGTTTTGGAGTCTGTAAAAGTTTGTTTTCCTCTGTTTGTTGAGAAGCAGCGGCTTTTGCATCTTTGGTGTTCACTGGGTGCGACAGCCGGACATCTAGGGCGTCGTTGTGTTGCGCTAAGGAGTGCAGGCGATAGTGCAAGACGAGGTCTTTGAGCGAGCAGTGGATGTCATAGGGTTCTGCAAAGCCATATCCGTGTGGTGTGCTGTAGATCTTGCAGTGCTTCACCTCTTTGTTCACACTGCAACAAATAAAAGCTGGTTAGCACCAGTCAACCATGGGCTAAAAGTGGCTGTCTACAGCAGAAATGTCCAGCTTCGGTTCTCGAGGGCCATTGTCCCACTTGTTTTCCAGCTATCCGTGTATTCCCGATTATTTGGATCAAATGTGTTCTTGCCAGAAGCTGCAAGGACAGTGGCGTTTTGACAAGTTGACAGTGTCCCTCGAGACCGGGACACCCCTATAAATGGTGTACTTACACAACAGAGCAGGCATGACATCCCTGCTTGCTGCTCTCGCGGATCAGGAATGTTCCTTGAGCTTTGTCTTGAAGCATCTCCTCAGCCTGCGTCCGACTCAGCTCACCAACAAACCAGCTTGCCTCATCATTATGTGGCAGGTTTTTCTCATCTCCTTTCAGCACGTACGTACTGAAAAGGCAAGAGTGAAATTGTATCACTCCCATGCCATTTCAACTTCAAGCTGTGTGGATCCAAATGGGAAATTCTCTAAAACTTACTCATCAAGACTGTCGTTGTGTATCCCCAACCAGTCATTGATATGTTTCTGCCGCACACCTTTGTGATTAAGCCAGCTGCAAAGACACAGCTCTTTTAATATAAAATGCAATAATTGAGCAGCTACAGTGGTTTTGTTCCCCAATCAAATGCAACACAAGCACCACAGATGGACTACTTACTTAAGGTATTGGTCTCTTATGTTGCGCAATTGGATGAGGTCTGGCCGCAGGCTGTTGATCTTCCTGTCTGTCTCTCTATAGTCCTCCACTTGTATTCTCAAGTCTTCTTCAAGGTGGATTTTGCTGTCATAAATCTCCCCGAGGCGACATTTCAGCTTCTCGTAGTTTATAAGAAAGCTAATAAGGGGGCAAAACAGAAAGACAATGAGCCAAGAGCGTGCAGATTAATTTCAGGATGTTATTTTTAGAACGTGGCAGAGTGAAGTACCTCTCCAAATCATTATCAGTGCCTTCTGAGTTCCTCTCGATCTCCTCTCCGTAGCGCTCCTGCTCACGACACTGCTCCTCAAAGATCATCATTGTCTCATTAAAGGCCTCTATTGCAGTGCGCTTCATCTGGATCTCCTGCACCACAGAAAAAAGATCCAGTCAGGAACCACTCACACACGTTTCAATAAACTGTCAACCTTTCATGAAACAGGTGACGGAGTTAGATGAGATTATAACCTGTGAAGTCTTTGTGAATGCCTCATAAAGCCTGTCAAACTCCTTTGATTTCACTTGGTACTGATTGTGAAGCTCCTTGAGCTTTCTACCAGCGACATCCACACTGTCCTCCTTCATCTGAAATTCAAAACACCATCAGTTAAACCTGCACAGCTCTCAATATTTCCCTAGTTGCACCTTTTCGATGCCACTGACCTGCTGGAAACGAGACACAGGGTTGGTGAGCATCAGGTCCAGAGTGGCATTGTACTCAACCAAAGAGTGGTGCTGATAGTACCAAATTAGCTCCACCACCGAAGTGAAGGTTAGTGGGTCCGAGAAGCCGTACTTGCCATCACAGTGATAAATTTTAATCAGCTTGTTGTGTCCATCTTTCCTGTGACGAAGGAAGAGCAAACACATCAAATCAGAACAAAATATTAGATGACTGATATTTGTGCCAGCACGTTATTTGTAGGAATTACATTCTCTCCCTCTTTTTTCCCCCCAGCTTACCTTAATGTCAGTGTAAAGTCCCCTTGCAACTTTGTGGATGCGTCACGCACCAGAAAAGAGCCATCAGGTGTGTCCCGAAGCTTCTCATTCACCTCATCTCTGTGGGAAGAGGCACATATTACTTTTCATAATTTACTAAACAAAAAAAAAACATGTAGATCCGGTCGGAAACGATGGGGGTCCCTGGTTCTTTACCTTGTTATGTCTCCCCAGTACCACTCAGCATCCTGCAGCGTGTACGCAGGTGGAGAAAGGCAGTTGTTGTTCATACTAGACATTACTGGTTTACTTGATCTGGGAGGAAGAGCTATAAAAATAAAAAATAAAAAAAAAGAGAAAAAGGGTTTGACATTTATCTATGAAAACATAATTTCCTGAATGGGATGGCTCTCGCTCACCAAAGAACACACACCCATGCATGAACTGAGGTTTGAGGGCAAGCCAAGGCATGTTTCCAGCACATGCCAGTCACCAAATCCTCACCAACACTTCAACTGTGGTCATTAGTGGCAGTTATGGCAGTTACATATTTTTCAAAAGAAAATTCCCAATTTACATTGAAGTCCAGATTTGGAAATTTGTAATGATTTTCTATTTACCTTACAGTAATTTTAACATAGCCTGGAGATAATAGGTTCATGAACGGGGGTGATGTGTGTGAATTTTAGTAGCAGTGGGTGAGAGCACTATAATAAAAAGGAGAAAAATGTGGAGTCTAACCCTCCTTTCTTTCTGTTTAAGGCTTTAAAATAAGCAAAAGACAGGTGCACAAAAAAAGAACACAATTCTGCATCTCCGACACACATCCAAACTCTCTTTATCCATAAAAACTGAAAATCCAGCATTGACCAGAAAAGAAAACACACAAACATGTTTAAATGTGGCCCTAAAACAAAAGGAACCAGTTATTATTATTATTATTATTATTATTATTATTTTTTTTTACTTTTTACTAACTGTAGTAAATTTTAAACAATCAAAGATAATTGTAGATGTAAATTAAGCCATGAAGAAAATTGGTAAAAAAAAAATAAAATAGACTTTGGAAACCAAATTCTCGGATGCGCAATAACGCACAGAAAAGATTCCGTGCGTTCATAGAGCAGAGCCATGAGACGAGCAGTCTCGCCTTCTCGCCTGTAGCCTACTTTTCGGAGCCCAAATTAAGTACGGCTGGCTGCAGAGGAGAACAAAGCGCCCGTTTCATGCGGGGCTCATTACGCGTTTCCCCTTCCACGCAGCCGCGCACTTTGGTGCGAATCTACTGCCAGGACGCCGCTGCTGCATTCCGACTTTGTCATATGTGCCGGGACAAAAGAAAGGAGGCGAGCCACTGCGCTTGTTCCTCCTGAAAGGTATTACGTAATGGGCGAGTAGATTGCGCTATGCATGCCTGGGCAATGCCGCTGGGGGAGCGCAGCACCAAGAAGCTTGCGTTCTTCCACGATTTGAAACCCTGCACAACATTTTTACCCTTAATTAAGGAGACGTGTCAACACAGCAGATAACAATAAATACATAAAAAACATTCTGCACAGCAGACGATGGCACATTCTACTTTTTTAAACCCCAAGCTCACCTGGTGGCGCTTGATCCATTTCGATGTAGAATAAACCTTCGGGAGGATAAACCATTCCTATTCCACAAAAGACGTCCAGGTTGCAGTTTTGTCGTTTTCGCTTAAAAAAAAGATTTAAAAAACCCACACAGGTCTGTTTTAAACTTCAATGCGATAGCCACGTCCTACACGGGAAAAACAAGAACAAAAAAGAAGTCCTCCTTGAAAATTCCAGAGACCAAATGTGTTGTGCCAGCATAGCCTGACAGACTGGGAGCTATTTTATTTTTTTTCTTTTCTTGTAGGGGTGCAGATTGTCGCGGTCTACCCTGTCCAAGCGCGGCGCAGCTCCACTTTACTGCGTCTCAGAAGCGGAGCGGCTTTAAAGCTGCTCCCTACATCGTCTTGGTACGAGCCAACCCACCCAGACGACGAAGGGATGGTCTGTTCCTCAAAGCATTTGTTCCTAGTGGAAAACCCCCCACATATTCACTATCTTAGCCTTGACACACAATTAAAGTCAAGTTTATATTAAAGCTGTTGCTTACCTTAGGTTGTTTTTGTAGATTATTATCCTTAAGAACACACTCAGTGTGTGACAGAGAACCCCCCTAAAATTATAATGGTACATTCCAGACTCTTTCATTCAGGTCTATGCGCTCGGCTGTAACAGCTGAAAAAACCGTTCAGGGCATGAATGGAAAAGGAACAACTAGTCAGGATCGCTGTCAAACAACCAAGAGTTATACAATTTTTGGGTTGCCCCAAGGTAACTGGTGGGGAAGTAAGTTGTAATTTAAGTTTTCTTAATGCTACATTTCAGAATAATTAAAGTTTTCCATTTGAGTGATCACTTTTTGGGAAGCAGTGCGGTGATCGTCCTGATCCGGGCCTAACGTGGCTTATGAGATGTTTGTGAACAAATAACATGTTATAGGTTCAAACTTGTTGGATTTTTTGTTGTTGTGAGGACAGGCAGAACAAAGCTGTGGATTTTCACATCTTGATTTGGTTGCTTTCTGTCTTGGGTGGATTGGACCACCTGAAAACACCACAAAGTTCCTTTGTTGGTTTGGGGGGTGGTATGACCCAAAACAACCAGATAGTCAACCGACCCCAACAGGTGAAACTGGGTCTACACATCTCATCAGTCCAAACTCTCAGTACCGGCTCCCCCAGGGCTGAGTCCACTCCTATATTCCATCTATACATCCGACTGCAGTCCCACCCACTTCAGAAACATCATTGTCAAATTATCAGATTACACAACAGTGGTGGGACTGATAACCAAGGAAACTGAGGAGAGTGGAGAGCATTAAATAACCTGGCACTGAACATCTCCAAAACCAAGGAACTCACCCTGGACTTCTGACGTAACAGAGCCGAAACAGAGCCCATATTCCACTGAAGATAAACGGCGAACAGGTGGAACAAATTGAGTCCTTCTAATTCCTTGGCGTCCACATCTCCGCAGACCTCTCCTGGGAAACCAGCACCTCTGATCGCTTGATCAAAAAGACTCAGCAGTGGCTATTTCCTGAAGGTGCTCAGGGAGCAGCAAATCCACCAGAACCTGCTGGTGACATTCTATCGCTCCACCATTGAGAGCATTCTGAGCTACGCCGTGTCAGTTTGGCACTCCAACTGGACGGTGGCTGACAAGAAGAGATTGCAGAAGGTGACCAACACATTCCAGAAAATCATCGGCTGTCCTTCGCTCACAATAGTCTTCATCTATACCTCCCACTGCCTCAATAGAGCCAGAAACGTTCTAAAGGACCACACTCACCCCGGTTCCCATGTCCTCAAACTGCTGCCTTCTGGTAGACGCTACAGGGCCATACCAGCAAGGACAAATAGATTCAGGGACAGTTTCTTTCCAAAATATGTAACTGCACTGAATGCCAATTTCAAACCACAGACCATCCAATACTTGGATATTCCGCTTGTCTGATTCTTCGCACATTACTTGAAGGTGTTCTTTTTTTCTATCAATTTATCTGTATTGACCATCCACATTCTATTCTATTCTATTCTATTCTATTCTATGACACACTTACAGAAGAGACTTTGCATTATTTTTGTATCGTTTACTATTTTTGTGTAGTTCTAAAAGCACAACGCTCATGTCACTTCACATAAACATAAAGTTTTGTGTTTTTTTTTTATTTGTCTTTTTGTTTAGTATGTCTAAAAAATAAATCTTAACTTGAGCCAAAGAGGAAACCCTAAACCTTAAAACAACAACCTCTGTTTATGTGAAACAGCTGTTACTCACTACAGCCTGAAAAATAAAAGCAAATCTAAGACTCTGTATGATGCCACTTACACACCAAGTATGTGATGCACGTTCAAGAACCCGAGTTCATCGCATTGTTGAATGAACTTTTAACGCACACTTACTCACAGTTGGATGAGGCCTAGTGCGAAATGTCAAAGCTCAATAAATCTCGCAAATCTTGCTCCAGACTGTTTTCTTTGACAGCTTTATTCCGATATATGAAAGATTTGGTTTAACTTTCAACATGTGTTCAATGGCCGTGCGTATTATACGTAGAGCCCAAAAAATGGGTTGGAAAACTTGCATAGCAATGCATGAATGCAAGAGTTTGCAACACGGAAGCCCTAAATGGGCATATTTATGTGTTTACGTAGACTTTCCATTGAAAGTGGATGCTTGAACACACGTGTCTGAGACTGGTGTGAACATAGCACGAGTATAGCACTGTTCCAGGAACCAAAAAGCAAAACAAATAAAAAGCACCTCATACCATAAATTAGAATAAATGTGAATCCCAAAAAAGTTGAAAAATATCTCAGTGGTAGGGGGAGTCTAGTGTTGAAACCTAGATACATAACCGAGAGAGGACTAGCTTGACTCACTGGCTGACTGCTTTTGTGGTGTCTTTCTTACATTGAGTTTTATCACTCTCAAACTAGCAGCTGTTGGTTGACACGTGCTGGGAGTCCGGCCTGCTCAAGTGTGAAGGGTAACCAAATACCTTAGACCTTCCACACACAATCAAACTGAGTCCATATCTCAGCTTAAAAACAACCACTCTCCTTTTGTTTCTCTATACCTTTTTCTTTTCTCAAGACTCAAAGAGCCCAGAATATGGTTCAGGTTCTGGGTATTAGACTACCTTCAACTACACTCAAACCTTTTGCCAAAAACTCCAACTATGGATCATATTGAACCGCACATTCCTTGTTTCTGAGTTTTCGGTATAGTAGTTCTCGGAGCTCTGCACCTTTTTACTCAGAAGTTAAAGAAGAGCATTTCAGTCTGGCAACTGAATATCATTTTCTTGTTTTGCTTGTAGAACCTGTCCAACGACAAACATGGCTGTCATATAGCTGTCAGCACTCTAATTATTAGGAGTTCAAACCTATCATGTGGTCATCCTAATGATGACGCAACAGTAGGTGTGCTAACGACAAAAACCTGAGAGACTATCAAACTGCTGGAACTGGCTGTTTTACAATGAAGTGTTTCATGCTTGTAGGCCAAAACAGGCCATTGCTGTCTTGTAGAGAATGAATGGAGGCACTGTAAGCTGCTCACAGCACAGAATGACACTGGGCTGTATATTTTAAACAGCAAAGGCCTCCTCCACCAGCTGACAGAGAAGCACAAAGAGTGAAGCAGGGCCTGCTTGGTCAGAGGTCTGTATCTGTTGGTGTCCAGGCGTTTATGGTCAACTCCCCTTTGATCCTGGCAAGGAGAGTAAGAGGACAAATTGCCTCCAGCAACCCCCCACCCCCCCGCTGGTGTCCAGTTAAGATGTGGTCAAGAAAAGACAACATTGTTTTATACCAAGCTGGATGTACAGCTTTAATGAATACAATTGTCATTTACAGAGACTACATTTAATTTTAGAGTTCAAAAATACCAAAATCGACCTTTTATTATTCATGCATGCACACACAAACAGCCACACATTTATATAAGTATACATACGACCAACCGTGTATATTTTTGCTCCTGCAACATGCCTTGTATGGTCTATGGTACTTATGCATTAGGGATGTACATGTCTGAGTATTGTTCTAATGGTTCCATGTCGTCACGTTTCCGTCTCGGAGCATGTCATGACATGTCACCACTTGCCTGTCACCCAGCCCCCTCCTTCTACTTCGTACTCCCCCCAGCACACATTCAGAAGCCCACAGATTTACTTCTTTAAAGTCTCACTCCAATCATCTTTTGATCAATTGTAAAAGCATTCTCAGTGGTCTTAATTTGATTATGCCATTTTCAGCTAAAATTTTAAAAACTTGTTGTTTTCTAGGACATAGTTTCTGCAGAGCGGAAGGAGTTCATTAGAAATTCACCTCTGAGTTGTGGGTGGGACTGTTGACACGGAGTGAGCCTGCCTTAATTTCCCATAATCCCTTTGTTTACACTTTCTCCTGCTATCTTACAGCCCCTCACACCCCCAACCTAACATAGTGGTGCAACTAAATGGTGAGTGATATCGGAGCTATCCAGCCACACAGTTTAGAACCAAATGACAGCTCAGACGAGGAAAACAAAGATGACATGGATCTATTTGTCTATGCAGTGGATGCATCAGAATGGAACGGAGCAGGGAGCTTCTGGCTTGTCATGGTAACCACACTTACAGTGTTTTCAAACGACAGTTTTTTGTTGGCTCATGATTCACAACAATTTGAATAAATAAATACTCAGAAATCCAGTTTTAATCTTAATTTTCTTTAAATATGTCCTCCATAATAAGAAAAATGCCACAAGAACATGTCAAAAACACCATAATTTTTATTAGAGTGGGTCTTAATCTTAGGTGCCAAAATGAAGTCCCTTCTTCCACCAGTGAGACATAAGTCTAAAATAGTGATGTCTATTTTGAACAAAGCCTTGTGGACACTTTTTTGCAAGTTATTATAGTTTTCTTATCGTTTCTTACAAATTTAGTGAACTTTTTTTTCTGTTTGCATTCCCCCCTCCCATTTGGTGCGTGCTTGACTTGTGGGATAAAGCTCTAGGTTCTGCACCCCAGATCCAGGCAGTTCTGATGGGATTAGTGAAGGCTAATCATGTGATTATCGGATAGGCTGATACTGCAAGGCTGCCAGCTGTGACTCATCAGGATCTCCAGCGCTACAATATCCCATAGGAGTGCAATGGCGCTGGGGAACCCCTGCACAGGCTTTCAAGAACACATGTATATTTTTATCATGCCAAAAATAAAGTTCCTTATTCTGATCAAGCAATGTAGACTCAGGCAATTGTAACCACTAGGTGTTGATTTTAATAATATAGGTCTAAAGTGTCAGGAAAAAGAAAACGTCTACAGGTTTAATTTGAAAAGTTTGCCAAACACAATTGGCGTCATGGAGATTATGAGGCATGTGTGGCTTTCTGTGTGAAACCCTGCAGTGAAAATATGGAACAATATGTTAATCCTATTATTTAGGTCTGTCAAATGTGGAAGTGATAGGTCTCCTGCTGTCATTCATTCAGCCTCAGTAACCCAGAACCACCCAGATTTGACTCAATTAAAAATGTAATGATTTCAAAAAATGTTTCGACTTTGCACCTAACAATGTCAAGGAACACTGATTCACCAGTTGTTATCATCTGCTTCGTTTATGCAATGTAGGACACTTTTTTGTTGTTATCAAAAAAGTTTTGTTTTTGTTGTTTCCCATTAAAAAAAGACTCAGACACAATACAGAAATATCATGTCAGGGATTTGACTACTTGACCGATGTCAGAATCTGTGTCACGGTCTTGCAGTGTGTCCTTGAAGGAATTGCACATCTCTCAAATCCTGCACTGCATTATGTTTCTATTCACAGCCACTGAGAGGATACAAAAAAATGTCTTGGCAGGTTACTCACAGTTCACCATGGAGAAACTGTGGGGTTTCCCTGAGCGACAGCCAGAACCAGCACTCAAAGCATGCAGCGGTCCTGCCAGAGGCAACTCAACTGTGGGCAGGGTGCAGGGTGGCTATGGTCTGGACCCCAGGATCCTGCCATTGTGGAAATGTAAGCGCGGAGAGAGTAGGAACGACTTGAGTTGGAGCAGAAAACCTTGGATGACCAAAACTATGAGCTTCAAATAGCCAGGCCCTGGGAAACATTGCATGTTCTTTTAAGGAGGTCAGAGAACAGCCAAGGCAAGAGGGAAACAGAAACCAGGGTTTGATGGAGGGAACGTTAAATTGGTGGCTACTGTAAATATAGGTAATCAGCAAAACGGACATACAGTTTTTCCGAGTGCTTCAATGTCTGTCTGCCTGCCACCGTTATATTAAGGCCTAACCCCCAGCTTCACCCTCTCCATCCTATGAATTAGCAGCCAGTGGTCAAACCCACCATTCATTATCTCAATTCTGGCCATTATGTTACCAACAGGAGTGGCGACCGAAGCACGCCGTCGTATAAAATCTGCAAGCTGAGTTATTCTTTGAAGGACAGTCCTTTGGTATTATTGGACCTTGTTTCTCATATAACTTTTCCCACCTCTTTCAATGTTTAATCTTAAATGAAAGGAGAAAGTGCAAAACACTGCAGTTCTTGTATCATTAATTATGAACTTGATGTTAGAGCTCCTAAAACCATAGACCAAACGTGGACTTCACCTGACCACTGTTTTACACTCTTTGCTGCTAAACTGATGACTTGAGACGACCATATCAATAATTTGGAAGGGGACACAACGGTATCCTTGATTCAAACCAACACACTATAATTCATTCTATCTTAAGACAATTGGAAAGTGTGAATTATCTGCAATTTGCTTAATGGACTGTTTTAATAAAGGCTTGTGGTGATCTCACCCATTGGTTTATATTGGGGCAATCTGAAGCCAGTTTTTTCAGTTTTGTGGTCACCACCTTCTCAGCCAGATATGAGGTCACCAAACCAGCCTTTTCAGAAATGGACAAAAGAGCCTGACAGTTGTTGGAACACACCCGGTCAGGTCATGGTAAAGTTCTGCCATTTGATTTTACATAGCTGCAAATGCAACTGACTTTATTGTGTCACCTATTTTTCACTCAGTTAACTGATCTGTTTCCTGTTACTTTCATTTCTTTAAACGTACCGATTCATTCATTTAAGTTTCCCCTTTAGCCAATTTCAGTCATTTTTTAAAAAAACAAAATTGGTTACAATAGAAAAATATCTTGCAAGTGCAACCTGTAGGTCACAAATTAATAGGAAATGAGCTTTTTATTCTGATGCACAAATGACTGTACCAATGAAGTTCCAATTTAAAGTCCCTCTCAACTATATTTTGATCTATGCAAAATGAAAAAAAAAAAAAGTTTTCATTTTACATGTTTTATATATCTCTCCATCTTTAGAAAAATGCTACAAGAACATGTTAAAAACACCAAAAACAAGATTTTCATTGGAGTGGATCTTTCATAGGTAATGAAAGCACAAAACCGTCTCACAATTTCTGACAATTTCATAGAATCCAGGTGTAGCTATTTTATCGTTGGTCTTTGACACTTTCCTGCGGGCATTGTGGCAATAAAGGATCAGAAAAAAATATGACACCACAGAGAAACGGGTTGTTTCAAGCTGCGCAGCGAGGGGCAAATGAGGATGCCTCATAGGCCGAGGCTGCGTGAAAGGGGCACTTGTTTCTAAGATCAGACTTTTTCAATGTTGCCTCTGGTTACTACATGGATGAAAAAAACAATTATGTGTTACTAATAAAAAAAAAAAAAAGTACTGAGGTTCAAATCCTAGTGATCACTGATTTGCACAAATGTAATCAAGACTTAACCTCCTGGTTACCAGCAATGCAAATTTGTCCTTTGTAGTGGACAGTTCTGAATATCTACCAGACACTGCACAGTGCCAAAATAAATCCTTTAGTATCCACAGAGGACATTTGGGGCTTTCCAGTGATACCAAATATGAAGGTATGGGGCCTTGAGAATTGTGGTTTTTGTTTTGAGTTTGACTGGACAAAGTTTTTTCTTCTCTGGTGGTCAGTTCCAAAAACACAGACTTTATTCTTCATCATATAGCTCTTTTGATTGTGATGACAAATGAAAAGTCATGCTGGAGTCAGGCAGCCTGTGTGTTGAAATCAGCAGAACACAGGCATTGTGTCTCATCAACTGTAACTCTTTAAAGAGAGGAGTCATGTGTGGATGCCGGCTGATGTTAAGTGAGAAACCTCTTTCTTTTTCCACCACACACGCACGCAAATGCGACCACACAACCCCGGGCTTTCATGCAAAGCGAAATTGCGAAGCTGAGAAATCTCTCAAGCTCTTGGGCAGTCCCCCCCTCACTTGCACAAAAGGACACTGCTCTCCTCAGCTCCGCGGACATCACATCAGCACTATAACTCTATTAGGCACAGCTCCAGGACACGCCGAGCGACTCGTAGCCCACAATGGCATCATTGTCAGTTGGGATTGCTGCCATTGTGATCCATGCTGCAGGATTTATTCCCCTCCTCCCGTTTTGGGACCTTTAACTCTGACCTCAGCTAACATCTCACATGCTCCAGGAGCAGGAGCTTGTGAGATTCTGTGCCTCCCAGGTCTTAAAAACTTCACAATAACCCATTCCTGCTAAGTGGCTCCCCACCGCAGCAGCGTGGGATTATTCAGGTGAATCATCAGGGGTGGAGGGTGTGTGTATGCGTGTGGATGGCAGCGGTCTCTGAGTAAGAAGCTGCGGTTGGACTGATTGACCTAGAGGTCATTTGGAAGGCATGAGGGGAGAGGAGCTGCCTAAACAGCCCTTTCCCCCCCCCTTTTCTGCCCCTGGCCAGCATCTTTATAGTTATTTAGAAGAGTGTGGGAGAGCAATTGGGGCCGCTCCAGACCCGCCAGCCCTCTTCACCGTGAGGACTGGACTGGGCCGATGCGCCTGCCATTAGCTCCCTCTGATATGCGTGCAAGCGCTAGCAGACTTTTAGGAACCCCTCCCAGAGCAGAGGACAGGACACTGTTGCGGGGCAGATTTGGACAATAAGGTGGATTTCACACAATGGCTGCCAGAGGTTTGATGGATGCCTCTCAGGCATTTTTAAATCCCACCAAACTTCAGGAAAAACTTGAGGCCGCCATCGTTGTTCTGAAGCAAGTTTAATGTAGGGTATCATTTGTGCTAAACAGAGTCAAACAAAGCATTCCCAGTCCATGCTACTGTTGTCTTTAGGCCCAGCCAAGATATTTCCTATTTAGTTAAAGATGATAGGCGTGAACAACACAAGAGTTTAATTTTCTGGTGAATAACTTTTCCTTCCTAGAACTGCATTTCCTCTCTGTCAGTGTAAGGCACACTGCATTTTTTTCCCCTGACAAAGTTAAATTAAGCTTGAATTTCATGTTGAAGTCAAATGGTCATGATGTCATGGTTTGAGGACAGAATGACTCGGTTTGTCTGTTGACTGAGAAGGCCTATTCTAGCATGTTTGGGTGGGAGTGTAGCATATAATTGCAGAGCGGGATAGCATGGAGGTGGGGGTGTGGGGGGGTATGGGGGAGGGAGGAAGGGAGTTAGTACGCAACATGAGTTCTGGCCCACTGTTGCTGGTGTTGGATGCCAAACTTATCCAGAGGGCTGCAGTGTGTGTTCGTGTGAGGCTCGCTCTTCTGCAGGCCTGCACACATCTTTCATCTGCAAATACGCCCAAAAGCTCGGGGAGGCCAGGGCAGTTTGGAGTGGGGAATAGATGGCACTTTAACAGGGATGCTTTGTAGTTACACGGTTGCTATGAGAATCCAGATCCCTTTTCTTGGCTCCGATTTGCAAATTTCTCCGGATTGTTTGGTTGTCGAGTTAGTCGTTAGGGAGCAGCCGGAACCGCTGCACACGTGTTCTAGCCATCCGAGGATTACACTGATCCAGAAATCTTACAGTAGGAGAGGAGAATGGAAAGCTTAGTTGGCCTTTCATATCCTCTCAGTGGGAGGTAGAAAGCCAAGACCTCTAGACATGGGCTTGCACTAGTGGGTGTTAAAGGGGGTGGGGGGGTCTCAACTGCCAAGCAGATGGACAACCAAGCCGTGTGTATTTAGGGAGATCATATGGGATAACCTCGCAAAGACAGATTGACATTTTGCTGACAAAACAAGCCACCCCTGTCCGGCACGCAACAAACCCCCGCCTGCTCGCCCACACCCACGCACTCCCTAACAGCCAGTGAACTGATTATTTGCTTCTTAGGGAAGTTCTTCAAACATGTACTGCACACTCGTCAGGGAGTCATAACAATACGCGGATAGGACACAAGATCCAGGATTACAGATCTTCCGAGGAAACAGCTCGTACCTGAGCAAATGACACAGCCTTGAGCCCAGAGGAGCACAAATGAAGTTAATTTCTGCGTCATGCATTGGGATTTAAGTTAGCCTTTTAAAACCATGCATGTCCCAGAGGGCTAAGAATGTCATCATCTGTTTAACTTTACCTGGCTTGACCTGATTTTATCTGGAAATGGAATTAGAGCACTAAAAAGATCATGAGTCATTGCTTTACACTAAAGCAGGCCTGCACTGCAAACTCAAGTGGTAAATGTAATATGATGCCATGCTGATAAATGAACCAATCTAGCTACTCGGGCCAAAGAACATAAACAATTTTGGGCAGGAGAACTCTGAAAAAATTAGGCTCAAATTTGGCTAAAGTCATTTGGCTTCACTTCAACTTCTCTGTAGTAATTCAGAGATTTATGTCTCATGAAATCCCTCCTACACACAACACTAATTTACATTTTTATACCGCTCGTACTCACATTCCCTGTTCCGGAATCCTGATTACAATTATTTTCATAACATCTGAAGAACAGTTAGAGCATCTCTCACCTTTATGCCTGCCTTTGTGGCCTTTTCACTGTTCTCTTGATCTCGGCACAGGAGATTCTGGGCAACAGATGACTTTCCTGTGAAAGTGCTGACTGCACAGACTGAAATTGTCATGGTGACACAGGGAAATGATGCCAGAGGCTGTTTACTTAATCTGATTCTTGTGACCCAGGGAGGAGTTTTTTTTCATCCTGCAGGATCAAATTTTAATATATATTGCATTTGAATGACTTAAATTAGATAAAGCAACACAGAGGACGGTGGCTCCAGGTTTGAAGTCCTCATACAATAACATCAAATCGTAACGTACAACGCTACTTTGCATGCAAAGTGAAAAAAAGTTACCAAAAAAAAAAACCAACCACAACTTTTTCTTCTTAGGGTTTATGCAACCAGACGTATAACAAAGTCATCTGGTTCCTTCCAGGTCTACAGTAAAATAGATGCAACCTCAAATGAACCGCAACACATGACATATTACACCATGCGATTATTTATTAAACAAAACTAAGCCAGAGCCAAGCCACAAATAACAGAATCAATGCCATGGTCCAGTCAAGCCAAGACAGACAGAAATGCTTCAGCAGGACCTGAAAAAAACAGAGCAAGAGCAAATGCCCAGAAACCTCAACGAGCTGGAGCAATGCTGCCATGGTTCCTCCACGCTGGCACAAGTGGCCAATAAAGTTGCACTGAGAACAATTACTTTAAATTACTGGTTCTAGAATAGGTTCTACGCCAAATTAACCACGATGGACTTGATTTTCTGCACAGAACTACTGCTAAGGTTGCTTTTGCGAAATCTTCCAGCACTTTGACAACAGGAATGTAGCTCAAACAAAGTTTTACTGGGAGAGTAATTAAAAAAAATTGTTTACTTCTGTATTTGTTGCTGTTTAATTCTACGTTGGAGTGGATTGAAAAACCTGGAAAAGTTGCACCGCTCCAAAAAAGAACAAAATCTGATCAGGAAGTTAAAAAAAAACCTAAATAAGGAGAGAATGTTCCCTCTGACTACAACTGGATTAACCCTTTAACACCAGACATGTCGCTGGTGACACAGAAATAACACGCACTCTTTGACACACCGCAACTCCTCAACTGTTTGCGCAATCAGTGTGAATCAGCTGATTCTGAAGTGGAGAAAAGCGACTTCATGTTGACGTTGTAACAAACTAATATAAAGTGTTGCAGCCGCTTTTGTCGGCTTCAGAATCTGCTGGAATTACGTTCATTGCGTCAACGGTTGAAGAGTTACGGAAGTCAAAAGAACATAAAAACAGGAGTTAAAGCTCAATCAATTCCGTTTATTGCTGTATTACATGAACTTACTGCTGTTGTTGCTAAAATGGGTTTGATAGATCACTGAATTAGCCTTCCCACACCAGTTTAGTCCTGGTTTTTGGAGCACCAAAAATCACAAGTTGAAATCACAGGTTGAATGCCAAGTTTGAAATCATAAGTTGGAGCCAGGTCAGTTTTCAAAGTAAGGGCTTTGAGCTTGTTAAACAAACAAGGCAGTGTATATTCACTCTAGTACACGAGTTTGCAACTTTCAACAGTCATTAGGGTTGACTTTTAGAGACCATTTAGAAAAATAAGACACTGAGTTGTATTTATCCCACTGTTAATATTATGATAAATATAAATGAATTAGTTTTTTTTTTATTGGAGGTGGGTGGGGGTGCAAAAATGAAACAAACATAAAGAGAAAAAAGACAGTTTTTTTCTAAATATTAAATAGTTTTTAACTTTTGAAAGAGGTTCCTCTCAAAATAAAAGACACCCTGTAACATGCAGAATCATGTCGATGTAGCAAAGGTAAGAACTACAATAGTTAGCAGTTGTTAACAACAGAAAAATACTATATACAGTTTATTTTGTCATTTGTGATGCATTTCTGCCAGAAATTTGTAAATTTTATGAAGTATAATGAAATCAAAGCTAATCAATTATCCCTTGCTGCATTTTTAGGGCCGTAAGACACACTTAAAATCCTTGAATTTGTTAAAAAAAAATAGCAAATCTTCCTTAACAACTGGTGCGTCTTCATTGTGGTCGTTTATTGACCACAAACTGGTTTGCTTTGGTATCTGTCCGAACGTTTTATTGTGACTTTCCCTTGATGGATTTTTGGAGCATGATGGGTTCTATAGTCAGGAGCCTCATACAATTCTTCAAGTGTTTATTAATGAGTGGATTGGAGTTGAACTTATCTGCCTGTTCAGTTTTATTCTTCTTTAACCAGAGAGCCACAATGGAGCGGTAGATGAGTCGCATGCGGCTCCAGAGCCTCAGGTTGTACAAAAAAACTCCAACTGTGAAGTTAAAGTTGCATCTAATGGCTTCATAAACCTGCTTTGATACTCACAACATCTGTGGCAGGACAATTTTTTTGAAGAGATCTATCCTTTTTATTTCTAATATTTGTTGACCTTGAAATTGCACAACAGAAAGAGGAGTGGTCATTTAATTGACATGTGACAGTCAAATCTTCAGCACTCTTTGGGATCTTTCCAACAACTGTTGCTCTTTTAGTTGCATTTGGAAAGGCTATGGTTTGATCGTATCTGGCCAAGATAATGAGTGCCAAGGAGTGAAAACAACCTGGCCTCATACTGTCCCTTTAGAAGCCAGAAAAGTTAATTATCCACCTTTGATGTGGTCATATTCGTAGTTGGTTCATACCAGTAAGATCTAACAGAATTCTATTGGACTGAATTTTGTTGGAAAATGTTGCTATGATTTTGATTTGAATTTAACTGTAGTAAGCTAAATTGACTTGAACGTGTGGGTAGGGGCCCTGCAACAGACTGGCAACCTGTCCAGGGTCTACGCCCAACAGTAGCTGGGATAGGCCCCAGCAGCCCCATGACCCTGAAAGGGATTGGAAGATGGATGGCATGGATAAGACATAGATGGGGATTCTATAAAAAACAGGTCCTTGTCCATCTCCTCTGCAATTAGCAGATTGACTGGTACAATAGCTACCTAGCTTTAGGTTTTCAAGAACTTCCATGCATGGGGCAACTGTTGCTTTCTGCCCTCCAGGGTGTGTTCTACCTAAATTCGACTTCCTCTGAAATCAACAAATTTGAATATTTTAGCTAAATGCGATTCGCCCCACATCTTAGAACAGCACTGCAAACCAACCATAGCTAGTGACAGAACCAACATAAAAGGTTAGTTTCAGCTTAACTGTGCTTTGTTCCACTGTTTTCAATCTCTTTCTGTGAAATCCCCTTAAGTGAAGACAAAGATGGGCTCACTGAAAGGGTCTCGGCCCGTTTGCTCGTTTAGTGAGGGTGGCTGCTTAAGGTTTAACGCCCTCTTAAGCTCATATGACCACTTTGACAATTAGCCCTGTCACAGAGGGTCGGCTTTTATCAACACAGCAAATGTCAAAAGGTAATCGGGTCACAAAGAGTCTGTGCTGGGCTTCAGCTGCAGAGGCGTGTAATGAGACGTTGAGGGTGAAGTGCAGACGGTCAGATAAACAGAGCCACCACTGAGCAGGCAAGCTGGGAGGCATGCACACAGAAATTTGAAAAAAGAATCCCCAACATCACACAGATGGTTTATGTTGCATGTCTAGCTCTTCTCAGTTTGATTACACTCATTGGGTGCAAAAGATATGTTACCCACAGAGATTCTTCTTTGTGCTATTTTGGTAGAGGCTGTTGCTTGTGGGCTCGTCTCTGCACAATTCATCCCTGTCTTGGCCTCTTTCTGTCCTGCATACACACACACAGCGCTCCTCCTCTCCCTGTCTTTTCCACCCCACCACTCCGGCCACATCGCCGCTCTGAGTTTGTCCTCTCATTCCTGGGTGCTCTGCGAGCTAAACCGAATGAACAACGCAATCCGGAAACGGGGTTTCAGCCAAAATGGTGGGAAGGAAAATCCCTTGACTCAAGGGAAAAAAAAAGGGGGAGACGGTTGAGCAGCCATTCACACGTCTCTTTCCTTCCCGATGCTTTTGCCGTGAAAGTAAAACATTCCCAAGAGCACCCTCACAAACTGCATGTGCCGCTTGCTTCACAACCTGGAGGTAGAGGGTTAACTTCCGTGCAGCCCAACAGCTCATAGATCAGCATTAGTCAAACTGGTGGGCAGATGTCTGTATGGAAGCCAAGTGGAGCCA
Organism: Adrianichthys oophorus; assembly: GCA_036245035.1. NCBI lineage: Eukaryota > Metazoa > Chordata > Actinopteri > Beloniformes > Adrianichthyidae > Adrianichthys > Adrianichthys oophorus. The sequence continues at coordinate 34,033,527 of BSAI01000012.1, forward strand.
GTCTGGGGGGTTCATGGAAGGGGTGTAAACGCAGGTTAAAAGCAAGGTCGACATCCTAACCACCGTGTTATCTGGATACCTCGCCATGGTCGCCACTCACAATCAGGCTGCGGTCAGACCCATGTGCTGTCTGGCAGCCAGACAGCTAGAAAAAATGTTCTGGAGAAATGGCCTTTTTGGTCAAGGTGGTAAAGTGTTCAATCTTTATTTGTCAGAGGATGTGGTCAGACCTCAGCTGCAAGCACTCAGGTTCAGAGCAGTAGGTTCCTGTGCTGCACCGTTTAAAATAATGATATTTTCGCTTTTGGACAGAGAGAATGATGTCCACAAGCGTCACAAAAGTGTAAGAGTGTGCTGCCACTTACATTCCCGGCAATGTCTTGTTCAGTTTTTACAAAGGGAAGGACAGCCTGTCTCTCAAGAACAGCGAGTAACATGAGATGGGGAACCACACAACCGCTACATCAGTAAAATGGGAACCCAGAGTCACTGTAATTTGGTAGACAGCTGGTAAACCACTCCTTATAATGGATGGTGTTTCTGTTTAGCCTAAGGCGTTGGAGCTAAGGCCATATGCAAACACGGCAGGTCAGGATCGAGTTTTGAAAGCGCTTCAACCTCCTCTCCTCCAGGTATTTTAATACTAAAACCAAAGTCTAACATATCGTTAGCTTTTCTCTGCTCTGGTTTTTTCTTTCTTTGCTTACTTCACACAAAAATTAGCATCTTATGTAAGAAAGTCAGATTTTTCTCTTTCATACGCCAGCCAGAGACCAAGAGTTTGTTGAAAACGTTCGTTTTTTTGGAGCGGGCAGAGGAGGGGCCACCTAACCCTAGCCAGTTTTTCAAAAATATACAAAATTCCAGAAGTCAAATGTCTCGTATTGCCACTGGAGGCCCACGCAGTTCTGCAAAATGACCCCTAAAACTTCACCATCTCACCCAATCAAAAAGCCTTTATGGTATTCTAAATATTTCAAAAAGGATTTCTCTAAAGATTTAATAGTTGAAACCTCATATCAAACCCCGGCTGCCTTTTTGACTCAAAACACAAAACTCCAGTTAGTGAAACCATTTTTTGATGTGTCTGTGCAAGATATATGTGCTCGTGATTATATTTCAGATAACACAGTAGGTTTACAAACATTCTGTCAAATGCTTTAGTCAAAACAAAAATAGTGTGATCCTTTTATCAGCGGGAAAATATACGATACCAGGAATTAAGTGCAGGGAAGCAGTTTGACCTCCACACCACAGTATTATGTCCTTCCAGCAAAACCTTTTTCAGTTTAAGCTTCAATTTTCTTTTCCTTTACTTAGTTTTTCCAATTTGTTTTGGCCGAGTATATGATGCTAACTGCCTGTGAAAAGAACTGCACTTAAAATTTGGATGAAAATTGTGTTTTTAACATGTTCTTGTTCCATTTTCCTGATGACAGAGGACATATATAAAGTCAATTAAGCTTAAAATGGTATTTCTGAGTATTTCTTTATTCAAATTGTTGTGAATCAGGAGCAGTTGTAAAAATTTGGTTCGATGATTCAATGAGCTCCATTCTGATGCATCAACTATTAGACAAATAGATCCATAAAAGTCTTTGCTTTTTCCTCGTCTGAGCTGGGATCTGGCTCAGAACTGTGCAGCTGGAAAGCTCCAATATTGGCTGCCCTGGAGTTGTCAGGGGCTGTAAGATAGAGGGAGAGCACATAAACAGATGGATAATGGGAAGTAGGGTTGGGCTTACTGCACACCAAGGCTGAATCTGAACTCTGACCCTACCCCTCCAATCATAGGGTATTTGAAGGGAGAGGGGTGTCCGAAATAACTTTTTAAGGGTAGGGCACTGTGCCGTGGAGGAGGAACGCATTTCTTCATGTGGGTGTGCACAGATGTTTACATTTAAATGTAAGTAACGACTTGCTGTTTTAGCCTGACTTTTTAAATTTATAAAACCAACGTCGCTATGTATTTTCCGAGCGCTGACAGCTACGCGCTAACATAGATGACCGGCGAATATTGATGATGTCATCGAGGGGGTAGTGCCTGTTTGGGCCGTCCGAATTCGAAGAAACTTTTTTTCTGTAACTCTCCATTTGGAAGGCTAAATGTAGGGGTAGGGAAATGCCGTAGGGGTAGGGGAGGCTAATTTTTTAATAAACTCCTGTTACTCTGCAGAAAGTATGTCCCAGAAAGCAGTTTTTTTTAGATTGGCTAAAACGGGCTATTATAATTGAAATACCACTGGGAATGCTTTGAAAATAGATCAAAAGATGATCGGAGTGGGACTTTAGTTGTTTAACAGTAAAGCCGAAACTTCAAAATGCCTTACTTTCTGGGATATTTTAACCATGCTAGTGCCTCCACCATGCTAGACCATTAAAAAGGAGTCTAATTTTGTTGCCTGTATAAACTGGATGCACTTCTGCTCCTTAGACAAAACATTTAACATGTTCCGTCGAAGGTGCAACGTTTATGAAAATACCCTCAGCATTATTTGCGCCCGGACTCTCCATCCTTCACTGTGACTATGCCTGCACCTTTCCAGATGGAATGACGTGTCGTGCTATTGGATTTTACATCCTCTGCTCTGTGCTAAAATTTGCACCATGCCTCCTCACCGCTGCAAAAGCCCCTGTGACTTTCTTTACTCATGCCCTAGCATTATTAAAAACAATGCCCACCTGCTTCTGGCATTTAAGGACATTAAAAACACTGATATACTAAAACTTACCATTCATTATTTAGTAAGGGGAGTTAGATTTGATCTTTAATCTGAGGGTGACAGTACATGTGTCTGCACTTGCTTTTTTGTGAGATTTTCCACTATCTTGATAATGAATAATAAATGACTACTTCATCTTACATAAATGCTGTGGTTCTGTTTGTGTTTCAGCCTTTTTTTGTCCCCACATCCAGGATTCAGTAAATGCCCCTTTAAATGATTACATAATTTCTTTGCTCCTTTTCTTCCTTCCCCCTGGTGTTTCTTCATGGCGAGTCTTTTCTGCCCAGAGACAATTGGTTAAGCAAGTTAGAGTGCCACCTCCTGATCCGCTGCACCACAGCATGTTGAGTCTACTGCGTTGCACATCCCACAGCCCAGGGATCATTTGCAGCACACGTCTGCTCCAAACTGCAGCACATTTTCACAGTAGGAAAATGCAGAACAAATTCCAGGGCCCCTTTTCCTCAGTGTGAAAAGCCAGGTCTCACTCCATTAGATGCTGCTAATGTGGGTCATGAGTTCCCATGGTGCTTTTGTGCCACCTAGTGGCACATATCCAGACGAGAACTCCGCATTCCTGCAGATTTTTGACCTTCTGAATCAAGTTGTCAGTTGAACGCTGCAGATTGGGACCTTCGTTCATGCTCAGTGTTGACTCTGTGACCTGAGGAGGTCATCATGACAAAACTGCAAACCATGCAAATGGAGCATATATGTCTTTGTCAACCCCTCCCATAAAAACAAGCCTAAGAGGCGAGGAGTTTTTAACGTGGTCGGGTTTGATTACATAGCAACACTGTATTTCTAAATTTATGAAACTTGCCTGTGCTTGTTTGGATCTTAAAAAAAGCAGCCACTCACATAACTGAGTTTGTTGTTGGTCAGTTGAAGGCTTTTATTTTGAAACCCTCCCACTAAAAGACTTAAGAAAGTGACAGAACTGGCCAAATATGGTGCAAAAAACACAATGTAACACAGAGCGGTGTTCTATTACATACAATTTGGTTCACATCTATAGTAAACTTAGGCTAAAAATCATTTTAATCATTAAAAAAATATTTTTGTTGCAACCTGTATTTGTAAATGTCATTCTGACCTCTCTCTAACTGCTCACACTTCCCTTTCGCTTTTTTCAGAGCTCACTGCTTTGTTTGTAATGCTTGTAATCTGGCATGTGTGTTTTTTTTAATGAAATTCTTTTACTTTCATGCTGTTGACACATAGATTTACTTGCAATTAAAAGCAACAGTATCTCAAACACCTGTTCCTGTGTCTGGGCGGTGTTGAGGCATGCTGTACTGCTTATGCCCCATTTTTAAAACCTGTTTGTTTATTTTATGATTTAGTGCAATAGATGCTTTTACACACATATGTTTAAACTATGTAATGCTTTCATCATGTTGTTTTTTTTTAGAAAAACCAAACAGGAGAACATTGTGCTCATTTTCATTGGTTTCTTGTCCATTTTAGTACACATTCATTCATTCATTCATTCATTCATTCATTCATTTTCCAATCCGTTTTATCCCTTTCGGGGTCACGGGGTTGCCGGAGCCTAACCCGGCTACTCATGGGCGAAGGCAGGGTACACCCCTGGACTGGTCGCCAGTCTGTCGCAGGGGCCACAATCACACACCCATGCACACTCACATCCACGCCTAGGGACAATTTAGAGAAACCAATTAACCTATGAAGCATGTTTTTGGACGGTGGGAGGAAGCCGGAGTACCCGGAGAAAACCCACGCATGCACGGGGAGAACATGCAAACTCCACACAGAAAGGTCCCTCAGCCAGGACTTGAACCGGGAACCTTCTTGCTGTGAGGCAGGAGCGCTAACCACTGCGCCACCATGCAGCCCCCATTTTAGTACACATTTTAAGATTTTCTTATTAATTAAAAAAATGTTAAAGTTAACTGGCTTTCCTCATATGTTTCGGTCTCCACTTGAACGTATACTGTAGACTTTTTAAAGTCCCACTTTTTTGATCTATTGTAAAAGTGCTCCCAGTGGTCTTTTAATCACAACTATGCCCTTTTTAAGCCCTTTAAAAAAATTTCTAGGACATAGTTTAGGCAGTAGTTCATTTGAAATTTGCCTCTGAGATGTGCGGGGTAACCCCGCCCCCCTTATCCCCTCTCTGTTGCTGAGATTTGGAAGCAGCGAGCTTGCAGCCCTCCCAGCCTATTTTCTACATCACAAATAAGCTATTTTTCAAACAAAGATTTGAATAAAGAAATACTCAAAATTGTGTTTTTAGCTGAATTTTCTTTATATGTGTCTTTCTATCATCAGAAGAACGCCACAAGAATATATTAAAAACACCAAAAACAGCCTTTCTCTGTTGTCGCCCCAAAACTGAGGAACAAACTCTGAAGAGCGACCCCCCCAGTTGAAATTTTTATTTGCTTCTCTTCCCATTCGTATGCATGAATGAATTTTGATTTACATTGTGATTATTATGTTGAATGAATTTATACCTGATCTAAAGCAAACCATAACTGTATACTATACACTGTATAAAACACTGTATAGGTTTTATTCTGTTTTTATTTATTTAAATCTATTTTTATGTGGTTTTATGTGTGATCAATTAATAAATGATGGTAAGAATTCAGGCAGAAACCTTCATTTTGTGATGAAAATTCAGTAACTTTAAAAGACAAAACTAAATAAATAAATTCTTGAATATATTCTCTCCTGTTTTCAATGGCACATGACTCTTAGGTAATGTTCGTACATTTTGTTACAGTAGATTTGAACTGTGTTATATGAATATTAAACTGGGTCTACAGACGGGCAAGGCTCAACATCTGAACTGATAACGTGTCCTGTTGCTCTATGTAGTTGTCCTTATATAATTCCTGAAATAAAACAGCATTAGGAGATGTTTGAGCCTCCTAAGTACAGACAAACTTTAGATAACGGTCACTTTTATCATGTATTTTCTGTGTAAATTCTACTTTAAAAAGGAATGCATCATTGCTGAATCTGCCTGCATATTTATATTGTGTAACATTTAACATTTTAGGATTGTAATTTTAGCAAACCTATGCTGAATTTGATTAAAATTTAAGTTTGTTTTTAAGTGTTTCAGTAATGAATACTATTTATTTTTACCTGGGGTGCCATGGAACCCATCACTATTGTGAAGTTTGCACAAACTGTTAAATGTGTGAGAAGCTGCAGCCCTCCAAAGTCTCAAAGGGATGATGACAGGGGAGGACAGCCTATTTATTGGTTTAATTTTTGAAATGTTTCAGTTTTTTTCTGTGAAGATTACAGCCCCTGACCCCAAACTGACCCTCATCTGAGAAAAAAAAAACAGTTGTGTGGCCCTCAAAAAAAGGGACCCCTGCTGTAGAGGACCGCAACTGTGCTCCAAATACCAGAATGACCAGGCGCTTAATCCGATTTCCTCATCCATGGTGGGATAATATCAAAAAGATTTAAAAATGGCAGCTGGGCTGCAAAGAAACTCCTTAAAATAGTCTTTTGTGGCTCCAGTCTTCAAGAATGAAGAATAAAAGATGCAAAGAAATCCAGAATGAAGATGAAATAAAACACCTTTCTGTCTCATGAGTCCAGCTTTTAGCTTTGACCAACTTCTTATCATCCAGTGGTCTGGCAGAAATATGGCAAAACTAAGAAACAACAAACAAAGTTATTTCAGAATGTACATTTCCATAAATTGGAGACAGTCTTCTCCAACTCTAAAAGCCTCTTTCCCAGGCCTTAACCACAACAACCTCAGAAATATGATTTAAAAAAAGTAATTTAACGTTCCCAAAACATAAAAGTTACGTTGAGCAACAACAGAGGGCCTTAACCACCGTACAAATAATATTTTTAACTGACATTACTTTCATTGTATTATTTGTTATAAATGTTGTCAAATCTTTCATAAAGTAAAACCAAACAGAATTGTTTTACTTCAACTTATCCCTACAGATAAAACTTGCGCGGCTCCATTGTTCATGTGGATGTTATAACTGGTGCAGTCCAATAGGTGGCAGCATCGAGTGATCCAAGCTGCAGGGACTTCCTGCAGCTTCAGATCCTTTCACAGTTTCCCTTTAGCAAAGCCTACGTGAATGCCACTGAGTTTTACTGCACCACATGGGATCTCATGGAAGTAAATGTGGTCCTTCAGTAAGGAACACTTTGAACCTTTGTTGTTTTTGCAATAGAAAAAGTCTGAGATGATCTAGTTTGCTTTTCCAGAGGGCACAGATCCCAACCAAGCAGTGTGGGGGTCTGGATGGGGATCCTTTTCAGTTTGAGCTGCTGCCACGCTGAGCTTTCATCAAATCATTTTTGTTAGACTGTCAAACAGCTGTCTTAGTTGTCTCTGATGTGATGTTTATTGTAACGCGCTGTTGCTCGTGTCCTCTAATCCCAGCTGCTCTGACCTCCGACTCCTGATGGACTCTGACACATGGGAACACCCGGTGAACTCTTCCTGGGTAAGCTCATTAACTTCTGAATGTCTAATCTAGCAACTACAAATAGACCTCAGTGTTGGAAACTGGATTAAAGGGATGTGTTAAGCCTCTGACTTTGGGATTATTCATGGTTTCAGGGTTCAGGTGGATGGATTCATTCCCAAAAACTACACAAAGCAACCATTCTTAGCTCAGTTTGACCCTTAAAAAAGACAAAAGGCTGCAAATGAGTAAAAAAATCAACTGTATGATTCAATAAAAGAGGTTCACGTTTGAGGCATAAAAGCAGACGACAGTAGGGAAGCATGAGCTGGTGTTACACGTCACTTTACCCAACAATGGAGGTTTTAGGTTGATCTTTTGATAGGTAAACCAACCAGACAGTTAGTCTCCTCATCTGCACCACTAAGAGTTTTCTGATCATCTTCACATTAAAGTACATGTTCTTACGCTGTGAGGTTAGAACAAAGACAATGTTTTGAGTATCTTTAATTTTTCTAAAATGTTTTCAGCTACACCTTCAGCAGCATAAACAGTTCTTTATTTACTTAATCACCACGGCGATTCCTGAATTCTCTCCCTACTCCCTAATACTAAAACATTAACACTAAATTGATTTTGTTGTCACATGAAACGCAATCAAATACAATGCATTGTGGTCTATAGTCGCCAATCTAGTGTGCATTGATGCACACTGGTCTTTTTTCAGAGACTTTTCTAGAGCAGTGGATTTTGGAATCGTACATTTGGACCAAAAACATGAACTGACTCTTTATACATAAATGCTTTGCAACAATAAGAACTCGATTTGGTAGAAAAACAGAAATACTCCTATTTCCTGAGGGTTTTATGAACAGAAATCTTTCAATGCTGGAAATATCTGGTTTTATTAAAACTCTACAGGGTCATTTGGACCTAAAGTAGCTCTAACTAAAGACTAACTAAAAGATGTTTGCTTGTTTTAACTTTAAAACTACCTTCCTTTCATGAGCTTTTCATTTACAGCATTTTTTTGGTGGGATGAGAGATGTTTTGTCTGTTTAAGTGTTTTATTTTCTATAAATTGTTGTGTAGGGAATAAACTTTTCATTCAATCTGCATTTTAGAGGAAGACTCATCTTTGTAAAATAAATAACAAAATCAATAGCAATCAATGTATTTTTGTGCTAAACCTGATTTTTTTTTCTAACTCTGACATCTAATTTCGATTTAGATGAATAATTAAAAAGTATAGAAAAACGGTATAATGTGTTTTCCCTTTTTAGTAGAGCATTTGGTTTGATTCCTTAAGAGCTTGACAGTGGGAACAGTTTTCTTCAAAAGTTGTATTTTCTGTTGTTAACATTTTGTCAGCGTGGCTTTATTTATGATTGAGTAACCTGACAAACACGCAAACCAGCAGCGTCTCCACAGAGAAACAAAAAGAAGTGTCCCTACAGCTTGAAGTGTTTTGTGGCTGCTGGAGGCAGGGAGGTGGCATCAGGGGACGGCAGCCACGTGACCACGGCTGCAAGGATTGGCGGAGCACAGATGTGACATCACGGAGCCTCCCACTCTCCCTCCCCTCCCCTCATGGCCCAGTCTCGCCCTGCTCCTCTCCTCTCTCCCTCCTCTGCCTTTCCTCAGCATCCCCCCTCTCGGAGATGGCGTTTGTCGGTGTTGCTCAGGCATCTGGGGCCTAGTCTGCACGGATTGCATCCCCTTCCAGCTGGTTTATTTATATTTTTTAGGGGTGGGGTGGGGGCAGGCTGCGTCCTTCATTGCTTGTGCGGCTCCTCCCGTTGCCCTCTCCTTCCCTGCAAGCTGGGAGTCAGGTCCTTGGAGAGGATTTGGAGGAAATCGTGCGGGTGGTGGTGTAGATTTGGCGACAGCATGCCCTGCCCAGGCTGCCCCTGACTGTCCGGATCTCTCCCTGTCCACCGCCTGCGCAGCAGAGGGCAACGTAGGATGAAAATCTGCAACCATGATGCAAGGTAAAAAGCCTGTGCCATGTTTTCCACGCCTCATCCCTCTGAGTCCTCCTCCCGTCCTCGTGAGTCCTGCTGGGCCGTTTAAAGCTCGTGAAGCCATTGATGTGATCTGTCACGCTGTGTGGAGCAACTGAGGGGCATGATCAGTCTAACGATCCCCGGGCTGTCCGTGTCCCACTGCGTGACAGATCTTTATTTATTTCTTTTATTGTGTGGTGAAACTGTGTAAGGGAAACGAGCCCCAGAGCGGGTGGTTTATGTGTGGATTCGTGTTCGGATTACAGTTGTGTCCTTGGACGTGCTTCACAGGAGTCTGTGGCAGAATTCTGCTGCAGCTCTGACAGTGAGAACAACATTTGAAGGACACCAGAAATAAGAGCTGGATGTTGCAAAAGTGCACCAAGCACAAAAAAAAGCCAGTTGTGGCTGCAAGAAGAAGAAACATGAATGGCATGCAGGGCCTTTCCCATGCATTCGGTCCCATGTGGCTGTGCAAGGCCGCTTTTATTAGCTTTGGGTTCTGCAGTCAACCTGCTATCTTCACCGGGATGATGAAAGCCACACCGATGCCACAAACTCCTCACAGCATTTACAAAAGTTTATCAGAAATGAGGACAAAACGTCACCAGTTTGCTTCTGATTCCAAAAGTTTTTCAGAGTTCATGGCATGCTGCGCGATGCACCATATGACTGACACATGAGGAGCCAAACCAACATATATTTGATCAAAAGTCAGGAAAGTTTGGACAGAAATGTGTTCCTTTTTTTGGTGGGAAACGTCAACAGTTTATTTCTCACCTGAACTGCAAACAAACAAAGCTTTATGTTTTTCAGTTATAATAGACAAAAATGACTTCAGTCTTGAGCAAATGCGATCAATGAGAACATTTTAAAACTATCAAGGATTCCTAATTATTACTTTGTAATCAAGTAAGTTGGGATTTTTCAGCTCTGGTTTTACAGTGTTCATTAACTTCTGTATACGAACCAAGTTTTGGAGAAAAACATGTATTTGTGTTGAAAGAAAACCTAAAGAGTTTCAAACCAAACTAACACTGTGTTTATATCTTAGCATAAATGATGCAGCAAAGGATTAAAGTGAGAAATTCAAGAAAATTCTATCTGCTCCAGTTTTCAGAAAAGTTGGAGGCTGAGGGGCTTCCTTTGGTGTGTTTACTGCAGTCTAGCATCTCATCTTCTATTAAGAGGCATTTAAATGTGTCTGTGTTTATGAGTCTTTGGTGTTTTACTGTTGAACTATCATGTCATCTGCAGCAAGGGTCACCTTCATGTTTGACGTGTTTATGCCTAATATGTCCTCTAGATCTGAAAGATGAGGACTGCATACAGGTCAGTTCATCTTTCAGACTCTTCCAAGATGAAACCATGCTGCTGTATTATCAGGTGTAGTCTGCGCTTTTGGATTGCAGTGCACAGGTGCACATATATGTGGACTTTTGCACCCCAAAACATTGCATCATAGATGCTTTTAAACTGAAGGCTAAGTACACTCAGGAACATCTCCCTCCGCTTCAGCTTGGAGGACACAATGTCCCTGATTACCAACAAGAATGCTAAGTTCACACTTGCCTGATAGTGACACTATTTCCCTTTAAAGCAGTCTATTTTAAGGTGGACTTCAGGACACATTGGTGCTTTTGGACTATGTTGTAGTATGCATTCTTTATATACCGATATAGCTTTAATTAACTCTGAAGACGGGGAGTTGTGTTAACTTACAGTCATTTCTGGACTTCCGATGAAGGGTTTTCAGTATGGTCCCTTACATGCAGAGAGTTCTCTTTTTTTTTCTAAATCCTTTGATGATGTTTTGCACACTAGGCGATAGGATTTTACAAAACATTTGCAACCTGATTTTACACACACAAAAAAAAAAAATTGTAAAATCTTTTGACTGATTTTGCCTTTTCATAGGTAAAATAATAAAACAGAATTGGGTTGTTTTCTAGGACTTAGTTTCTGTAGAGCGACAGTAGAAATTTGCCTCTGAGTTGTGGGTAGGAGCGTTGGTGCTGAGAAACCCAATCCCTCCTCCCCCCCTGGCTGCTGAGAGCTCCCTGTTTACACTCTCTCCCGCTAGTTTACAGCCCCTCAAATGCCCAACCTAACATTAATGGCAAGCAATATTAGAGCCATGCAGTTTTGAGCCAGATGCCAGCCCAGACGTGGAAAAGAAGACATACACGAATTTATTTGTCTGCAAGTGGATGCATTGGACTGTACCAGAGCAGGGAGCTTGTGGCCTGCCGACTGTAGCACCTACGTCCCAGCTACAAGCTTTTTCAAATGGCATTTTTTCAAATTGAATAAAGAAACACGCTGCTTAATTTAAGTTTATTTTCATTATATATGTTCTCCATCATGAGAAAATGCCAGAAGAACACGTTAAAAACACATCCATTTCCTCAGAGTGACTCTTTAAAGATTGCTCAGTGTTTTTACCCTCTTTTTCACATCTTGGAAATCATCTGTCCATATTTACTTCTTAGAGAGACCACCTCTCTAAAAATATATTTTATAGCTAATTATGAAACAAACATGATACAAATGAACCGGATTTGTTTTTGGATGTTTTCGTAGATGTGAACTTCAAAACTGTTCTTGCGCTTTTGGTCGCCATGCTCTAACTATGTTGAGAGAAGGGATCAACCATAAAATGACAACCAACCAACTGTCAGCACACAATTCACTCTTTATTCCTAAAAAGAAAAATACTTTTGACTTAAACTAGTTAGAAAGCACAAAATAATCTTTTTAACATTACAATAGCAATGCAAACTATAAGTTTGTATGACCATAGGAGCCTTTTTTGGTGGTGTGGAGCTGTGATGTAGTGTAAGGGCTATACAGTCAGGGGGCCACAAGCTCCCTGCTCTGCTACAGTCCAATGCATCCACTTGTAGATCCATGTATGTCTTTGTTTTCCTCATCCAAGCTGACATCTGGCTTAAAACGGTACCACCAGATAGCTCCAATATTGCTCGCCATTTTTGTTGCACCAGTAATGTTAAGTTGGGGTTGTGAGGGACCGTAAGCCAGTGGGAGAGAGTGTAAACAAAAGGATGATGGGAAGTGGGGGTGTGCTTGCTCTGTGCCAACCATCTTGCCCAAAACTTAGAGTTACATTTCTAATGAACTCTGCAGAAACTATCTCTTCGAAAACAAGGCAGGTTTTTAAAATTTTGCCCAAAAGCATCATAATCATGATTAAAAGACCACCGGGAATGCTTTTAAAGTAGATCAAAAGATGATCGTAGTGGGACTTTAACTTAGTTGAAGTTTTTTTTGTTTTTTTTTGCTATATTGGATGAATGGCTTAATTAGTCACTGTTAAATGTTTGCCTGTAAGTATCGAAGACACATCTGGTGTGCAAATGGCATGTCCTGAAAAAGGACACTTATATCAGATCTTTATGATGAAGAAAAAGCATACGAAACAGGAAAGAGCTTTAAACGTTTGAAAAAAAAAAGTGCCCTTTAAAAAGTAAAGAAAAGTAATGAAAAGCCATGGGATGAAGTTTTCACACTTGCTTTCACACAAGTTTTAACACTTGTCATCTGTCCTTAAGTCTGTTTTTCCACTTTGGCCCCACTGAGGTTAAGTGGAGGAAATATGATGATCTAAGAAGCCTTCATAAAAATGGAAGTAGATATATCTTTAAAAAAAAACGCAAGGTGACCAATCTTTGGTTTTGATACTACTTACTTTGCTTAGGTCATGAGGACCACTAGATCAAAGTGTAGTATGACCAGCCCAGTACCCAGACCTAAACACCAACAAAAACTCTGAAATTTGATCAAGAAGGCGATCCACACATGCCAGCCTTTGAATACAGCAAAAAGTGTTTCCATTAAAATACCGACATTTTCACAAAATATTACTGGACTATTTTTAAAAAATATCATTAACAACACTTTTTTGTATCAGGTCTTAAAACACTTATTTTGAGTAAAAGTAAAAAATGACAAAATTTTTCACTTTAAATCAAGTAAAATTCATGACCGTTTTTGAATGAAGGACAAAAAGTGAAACATTTTTCTCAAAGACACATACTGTACCATATGGACACATTTCTTTGCAGAGGTCTCGTGTTTTTTTTCAGGAGCTGGACGTACTTTAAAAAGAGAAGTGATGCCAGAATGGAGCCTTGTGGGACACCCAAGGGCCTTTTTAGGACAAGATGATGTGATGCCAGTAATGCTCATCATTCACATCTTCTGTCAACCTAATACCTTAAACTAATAGTACACATTAAAAAAGAAGGATCCAACTCAACCAAACTATTACATTTGAGCGCAGATTTAGTTACATTAAAATGCTAGATGTGATAGCAGGCACATGAATTACTGACAGCGTTGGTCTTAAACTTGTAAACTTTGATAAGTGTTGGTGAGAGTCCTACCTGTTTTCTTAATAAACTTAGTATAAAAAGCAGCATGAGTCTGTTTTTTGCCCATGTTTCTCTGTTTTTAACAAGTCCCAACAGCCTTTCTCTGTCCTGTTTGTTGCTTTAAGGTGACGTCTAACTGCATGATGCACACTAAAGGCCTACACTGTTATTGTGTTTTTCTGCTTTAGGACTGAAAAACCGAACCAGGAAAGCCCTGGGTTTACGAAAGAAAGAGAAGGACACAGACTCGTGAGTTTGACTTGACACCCACTTGACAATCACTCAGTCAGAAAACACAGGGTGAAGTTGGAATTGGAACACGAGAACTTGAGATTGGATTGGAACCCATATTTTCTGGAACCTACTTTTGGGGTTACTGGAGCCTATCCCAACTACTGTTTGGCAAAGGCAGGGTTAATCCTGGACAGGTTGCCAGCTCATCACGTTTTTTTAAAAAGAAAGTTTATTTTGTACCAAAAGGGGACAAAACTGTAGATTTAAGGAGGCACAATAAACACTGAACATATTTCTCTTATATTTTTTTCACTTCAATTTCTGACAGGAGCTCACCTGACAAAGAAGGAGGTGGCAAGAAAGGAAATGTATGTAAAGGTTTTCATCCTTCTTCTTTTCTTTGACAATTATGAAATAAAATAAAATAAAAAAAAAACCACAATAAGCGTAATATGACACTGTTAGGAATGATCCCCCTATTTTCCATAATGTTGATTGTTATTTTACTCTGTATGGTTAAAACTAGAAAAAGGCGAACGGGGCTCCTAATGGTTTCTATGGGGAGATCGACTGGGACAGATATGTGAGTCTGTTTTTTTTTTTTGTTTTTTTTCTCTGTTCCACTTTAAATTGCTCTCTTTTCATGTGAAGTTTAACTGAATAAATGGTACTGGTGGAATGGCGGCAGCGTGTAATGTGAGAAAACATGAGCTTGAGCCAGGAAGAAGAGCGTCTTGATCATTAAAATCTACATTTCAGTATGCTGGGGCGGCTTTGGGAATGACCATGTTCTCCTCTCACTGCAGGCCTCTCCAGACGTGGATGAGGAGGGCTTCAGCCTGCGGCCTGGGGATGAAGGTGATGATATCTTTTCACAAAGTATGAATATCTGGAGATATGTTGGACTCTTACTGATGCAGAAAAAGAGCTGTAATGTGAGCTGTGATGTCTGAGATTATATGTATTTGAACACAACATAGTTTTAAAATTAAAAAATGAACAAAAATAATGATTTTTGCACTTATTCTTAGGATACATTTAAGCAAAAAACTGCAGCCAGGACAACAAGCTTCAGTATCAATCAAAAGAAGTTAGTCTCTTTCATCATTGATCATTTTAATTCTGAATCCTAAACCTATCCTAAACCTATTTTCTCTTGCATGTTGTTTGATTTGTTTCAGATCAACATTCTGTTGCAACTTAAACAAGCTTCAGCTGTCAGACAGATGTCTGCACTACAAAAACTAACTCTCATTTGAAAACGTTCCAATTTCTTGTCAAAATAGCTTATGATCAATCATGTAGGACACAATAACTGGCACATGTTTGCTGTACCATTGAAAATAAACTTAGAAGTTATCCTGTAGAGTAATAGATACCAGAGAAGAAACACAAGAACATTTTTGATTAACTCTAAAGATTTGCAGTGTTTGGTTAATACTTTAAAGTGCTCAGTCTGTAAAATGGGCCCACGTCATGGCACCTCTGCCGCCGTGCTAAGTACTTTACGGCAAAATCCAAATAGCTTCCATACCCCTACAGCTTCTCCCTACCCCTACATTATCCCTCTAAGCGGAGAGATATGGAAAAAGTAGTGTCTTCAAATCCGGACGTTACTACCGCTTGATGACATCATCAAAAGTCGCCTGTCATCTATGTAGATTTCATCCAATATAGCACTGGACTTTGTAGTCATGCACATCATCTCACGTTTCATCTGCAAAGTTATTTTTTTTTCTCAAAGTACTTCACGCCTTCGGTCAGAAAATTTCTGACCAATGAGATTTCTACACCTTATCAGCAAATAAATGAAACAGATACATGTTGATAACAGATTTATTGTATTTTTACAAATAGATCGCCATGTTTTTAACAGCTTATGTTCATGTTATTATACAGCTTACTTGATTTAATTCATTTTTTTTCTGATTGTGCAAAATATTCAACCAAAATGAAAAGATAAGCCGATCTAAACTTCCTTTTTTATAAAATTAGCTACATATACAATTAGTATTTTACTATACATTATTTTTAAATGGACAAAGCTTTGAAAATCTGTCTGAAGTCACTTTCATGACCTGTTGTTCACTAAATTTTGCCACCCCATTTGATCTGTGGTTCATCGTTATTACCCCAGTATAAGAGTTCCACCCTTGAGCAGATCAGCTGTATCGTTCTCCTCCGTATGCGATGCTCTACTTTCAAATGTTGCTGAGCAGCAACTTCCTATCACAGTTGTTCCTCTTTAACCTCGTCCACCAGCTCCCAAAGAAAAGCACTTTTTCTCCTCCAGTGACTCCGAAGAGGACGAGGACAGCAAGAAGAAATTCAAAATCAGGATCAAGCCGCTGGTGTCGGACAGCCCTAGACGCATCCCTCCATCCATGGATGAGCTGAAAGCCTCAGTGGGAGGCTTGGCGCTCTCGCCTTCTCTGGTGAGCGGACACAACACACCGAGAGTATCCAGGTTCATCAAATGCCGCCATCTTCTTACCGCTCGTCTCTTTTTTCCTCACTTGTCCATCTTTTCTGTAGAAGAGAAGTCCGGTAAGCCAGTACTGTGCTTTCACAGCTGTGTCACCACCAAGACAGATTGCATGGCATGTGCTCACTTGGTGGAAAAGCCTTAATAGTACAGGTTTTCTGTGCTCCTCCTTCTTTCTGCACGTGATTCCTTTTTTGATATATATATATATATATATATATATATTTTTTTTTTTTGGCCCAAAAAAGCTGCATTTGTTATTTTCTACTCAAGTCCGGCTTTACTTAAACCTGTTTGGCAAAGCACAATGAACACAAATGCATCTCCACGCTCAAGATCAGCTGGTTCTGATCCGGTCCACTGGATCTTGGATGTTATGGCCTGTGCAGCATTGTTAAGGCTTTGCGGTTCAAGTAAAGAGGTGTGCTGTGTGGCCTTTTAGTTGGTGTCCATTTGACTGATTTGTCACTCACTCTCTGACCCAGGTCTGTTCTCTCTTCCTTTTTGCTGGTCTCAGAGACGCAGTCCGGTGAGTTTCTCTCTCCATCTGCAGGATGACAGCCAGAAACATTGCTTTCTAATCTAAGATGGCCGACCGGTTTTAAACTGGGCTCCAGGATTAAAAAAACAAATAAAGTGCCGCCCGGCCTCTTTCTAAAACTCACTCAATTTCAGGAGTTACTCCTAGTATAAAGAAAAAAACTGTTTTTTTACACTTTTGAAAGATTAGTTGCTTTATTTAGTTCAGACAAACACTGGATACCATGTCTATAATCTTTACTGATTAGGATTTTTTCTCTCTTTTCAGAGGCAGATAAAAAGAAATTTGTCATGTGAGTTCATCCCTTTATAAATCCTTTTACTTATTTTTCCTGTGGGTGAAGTGAATATTTTACGGTTATGTGTGTGTGTTTGTTGTTGACGACAGGCGAGGAAATTGCAAGACCCCGGCGTTCCACCCCGACACCGACGGCTGCTCCTGAAATGCAGAGGTCTGGCGTCCTTCGGAAGTGAACACTTTTCCTAACTGTTGAGTCTGTGCTGAAGCAGCTCCTGAATGTTGTTCTTTCTGCTTTCAGTGACTCGTCACAGCAAAAGGTTCCTCCTTTGTTTGGGTTTCCTTCAGAAAGCAGATACAGCAGATATGATGGTTTGTCTTCTCTTAATTAGACAGAGACTCACATGCAAAAGAAAGCCAATTTTGACTTGGTGTTTTGTCTAAAAACAGTCTAAAAGCATGCTGATAGCCTTAGCTCACACATTCACAAATCCAATAAGAAGCCCTAAGGTGAACTAAATTACAGGGACAGTATTAAGCCCTCCAGGACAGCTTTAAAGGATTTTCATGTTTGCCCTTCTAGACATCCAAATAGAAATTTATTGTTACTATTTTAACATCATCCAAGCTTGTCTAAAAAGTTTAAATTATTCCAGATAGAGGAACAAATCCACTTTCTTCACGTTATGCAAATTTCAGAAAGAAATTCAAGTAATAGAACTTGCAAATATACCTTTGCTAGCATGTTAAATGTAAAAATTCCACTCCATTCCTCTTTTGGTGTATTGTAAAAACACTCCCAGTGGTTTTTAAATTATTATTATGCTGTTTTCAACCAAAAAAACTGCAAAACTGTTTTCTAGGACAGTTTCTGCCATACAGCGTGATTTCTGCATCATGAAAAGACTCTTTCAAATGGTATTATTTACTGTCTTCCTGATTCACAACAATTTGAGTAAAGAAATATTCAGAAATTGAATTCTAAGTGTTATTTTATCTTAATATATGTCATAAAAATGCCACAAGAACATTTTAAAACACCAAAAACGCTAATTTGATCAAAGCGAGTTTTTAACCCGCAAGAACCCACCCCCATTTTTT
The DNA here is from genome assembly GCA_036245035.1 of Adrianichthys oophorus. Lineage (NCBI taxonomy): Eukaryota > Metazoa > Chordata > Actinopteri > Beloniformes > Adrianichthyidae > Adrianichthys > Adrianichthys oophorus. The sequence goes on from BSAI01000012.1 coordinate 34,051,678, forward strand.
CTAAAAGGAAAATTTAGTGGATCACATAGCCCATTTCTAACATTTTTCTGTTACACCGATATCTTCATGGATTTCTATGGGCTAAAATTTATGCCAAGAGAACGTCGTCTATGTTCGTGATATTATTAGGGAAGAATAAAACAAAAACAAAAACAAACAAATTGAGCAGAAACATCTAAAACTCCAAAATCAAGCATGGTGGTGGAAGGCTGATGATTTTGGCTCGCTCTGTTTTGGTCTGAAGAAGAGGAGAGCGCATCCAGATGTGGCAGTAGTCCAAAAAACAAACCAAATATTCTCAAGTTTTAAAAACTCAAACATACGAGCAAAAACAAGGATTAAAAAATAACATCCTGAAGAAGTTTGACATAACTCATAGAAGAAATGGCATTTACACACCAAAACTTTTGCACATGGTTCTAACTCAACTGTTATTGATTTTTTTTTTGTTTTGTTTTTGGTGTGTTTTGCAATTTTCTATTTGAGGAACAATTGTTTGCTTTCCCATCGCAGTGGTACCTGGTTGTGTCAGAGGAGAATCTCGACCTCAATCTGAATCCCAACTGAGCAGAGGTTTTCCAACAGGAGGTGAAGCTGATATGAATGAATCACATTTGATCCTCTGAGGAGATGCAGGACTTGTATATTTGAACAACACTTCTTAATTCTTTCTGTGGGCTGCAGCTCCTCCTCCTCTTCCTCCAAAAAACATTCCATCGAGAAGCCAATACGGCTGCCCTTCAGACTTCGCAGGTAAATCTCTGTCACTCGACTTGGCTTCAAAGTCACGGACAGCTGTGACCCCAACCTCCTGCTTTGTTGTTGCAGTTGATCTACCCAATGGAAGGGCAGCTCGCAGCTCTGCCCCCATCTACCTAAACGCCCTCTCCCCGTCTTCTTACCGAAGCTCGCCGGCCCCCGACCTGGACGATGTGTTTGGCCCCGTGGACAGTACCCACACTTGGGAGGACACGGCGTCTCCCAGATGGGTCACTTTTACAGACGACCGGCCTCCACCGCCGGATGAACCCGCCCCCCCACCACCACCTGACTCCCCTCCTCCAGACACACCCTCCTCCACCCCTTCAACTCCTTGTTTTTCTCCGGGACCACCACCAAACGAACCTCCTCCTTTTCCCCCACCCTTTTCTCCCAGGTCTCCTCCTCCCTTTATGCCTCTGGACTCTCCCCCCTCCATCGTGCTTGGACCCCCTCCTCCAGATGAGCCGGCGCCTCCCCTGCCCCCTGACTTCTCCCCCTGTAGTTCCCTCCCTGTGTCCCCTGAAGAGGAGGCGGTGGATGAGGAGATGCTTCAGTTCGCAGGGTTCGCCTCCTCAGCTCCTCCCATCAGCTCCATCCCCCCACTGCCAATGGAGCCGAGGTCTCCTCGAGCAGGAGTCACGTCCCCTCTTGTCCACAGGGTTGTGGGAGGAAAACGGACTCCGGAGGGGGTGTGTCAGAGAGACGATATACCAGACATGACAGGCTCTCCCAGGGAGCTGACGCCCAGCTTCAGGGGCACGCCCCCTCCTCTTCCTCCAACCACCTACAGGTCCATCATGTCTTCTCCGGGCCCCCACTCAGGCAGCAGTGAGTTCTCTGACCTTTTCTGAGTTCATTTACAATCAATTCTTGAATCAAGAATAGATTCTGGTTAGAATATCTCACCAGATAACCTCTGTTGAAACAGTTATTTAGGGTCTCTGCCTTTGAATCTGTAAAGATGTTTTTCTTCTTTTTTGTCAAGACAAGAAATAAGTTAGTAGATACAAAAACATCTTCTCAGCTATCCAGTGTAGTTGATCAAATCTGAAATAGGATCACTGTTTTACATATGTATTTCATGTGTTTAAAAGGGAAGTGCAAAATGGCACAATTTTACATTCAAATCTGTTGTTGTTTCGAGGAGGAGAGGCAGAAATCCCAAAAGCCAGCACAGAGAACATCTTTTTGCTCATGTAAACATTTGTAATGTCAAAGGCATATGTTACTGGGACACTAACTATATCATATCCAGTCTTTCAGTTACTGTAAGGGCTGGTATGGTACCAATGATGGTCATTAAGGCTGACATGATTTTTCATCTTCCTGGTACCCTCTTCTGTCAACGTCACATTTTCTGTTTGGATGTTTCTTTGGCGTAGAGTTTGCTCCTCTTTTTCCATCTCTTCTGTGGTCCTCTTTCTCTGCAAGCCCAGAGTGTGGTCATAGAGCAGCTGACTTTTAGGTGGTCTTACTGTCAATTCTACCACATCTCTGATCTTTCTTTTGAAAACCTTATTGGACATTATCAGTGCAGATGCAGTCTGATCAGCTGCACTTCAATGATAGCGACCTCCTTTAAAGACCCACTCCAATAAAACATGTGTTTTTGTTGTTTTTAACATGTTCTTGTATCATATTTCTGAGGATGGAGGACATATATGAGGAAAATTCAGCTTAAAATTGCCTTTCCTAGTATTTCTTTGTTCAAATTGTTGTGAATTAGGAGCAGATGAATAAAAATGCTGTTTTGCTACTACAAAACACTACTACTAAAAATGCTACTACTACTACTACTACTACTACTACTACTACTACTACTACTACTGCTGCTACTGCTTCTGGGATAGAAACTGTCCCAGAAAATGACACCAGTTCATGATTTTGACAAAAAAAGTGACATAATCATAATTGAATGACCACTGTGAACGTTTTTACAAAAGATCCAAAGAGGACTGAAGTGGGTTTTTAATGCACTGAAAACTCTACCCACCCGATGTATAGTACATGTCAGACTGTCTTTAAGGCCTGCAGTTTGTTTTTACTCCAGAGGTCCAGGTCCTCTACTGTTTTGTTTGGACCAGAACAACCCTAATCCTTATTCAAGGACTATGGTTTGTGCTTGTTACCCATTGCAATTCTTCTTAGAGGTTCACCAATGCAATCTGGTCTTTTTCATTGGGGATCTGGGCCATTTTTGGGGGAAAAAAGTGATTTCTTGGTGGTCAGCCTACATGGACCCTCTGCTGGGTTTGCGACAGACTGGGGCTTACCTCACTTGTTAGCAAGCAGCTCCTCTGTTTCTAAGGCTATTTCCTTTTTGATCTCTAATATCTTTAAACTTTTTATTGAGACTGAAGTTTGCTTCTGAACAAGCCCTGACGTTTAGAACAGTGTCATCTGCATAAAGGAATGGTAGTGAAATGGACTTGTTGGACAATTTTTAAATTCATTGCGTATATCCCAATGTTCTGGGTTCGTATGTGAGGTGAAAAGGTGTGTTTATGCAGCAACCATCTGAAGAACAGCTGCAAACAAAGTCCGTTAAGTCAAAAGTACATTAAAGTAGAACGATAACATATACTCTGTGAATGAAAGTAACTTCTGAGAGCTTCTTCTTTCATCTGAGAGCTGAAGAGGATTCAAACCTCTGTCAGAGTAAAAGTTGAAGCTAACCGTATAAACCTTTCCACTCAGTGCAGTTTTAACCAGAGATCTTGGTTCGTTATGCAGGTCCTTCATCTCCAGTTCGTCCAACCACTCCTCAGTCTCGAGGCAGCCCAATCCCTCCACCTCCTCCTCCTCGTCCGTCTTCAAGACCAAAGCTGCCACCAGGAAAGCCAATCACAGACCTGGTACTCGTACCCCCCCCCCATTTGATTTATTTTCTCCTTCATTTTGCCATCTCTGTCCATTTTTCCCTCAGACTGAAGTTTGTTTTCTTTTTACAAAGTGCCTTCTTTGAAAATGCCTTGTGCCGTCTTTAGAGTCGCTCATTCAGTCCTCCGGTTTCGGGCAGCCCTCCGCCTTTTGCACCCCTGGCCCGAGCAGAGAGCTCTTCTTCCATCTCCTCCGTTACCTCGCACAGCGCGGCGTCCACTCCCACCTTAGGGAAAGACCTCAACATGCCCTCCACAGGTATGCAGACTGCATGTTTGCATGCTTACCTTCACTGTTCAGCATCACATCTCACTTTCAGTCCATGTGTTGTCTGTGCCTCGCCATCATGGCCTTGTCCTTCTCCGTGATTTTCTCCCTCCTATGTCTCTGCGCACTCAGAGGCCTCACAGCCTCTGCTTTGGTTTGACCATGGCAGGTTTTATTTTGCCTTTGAAGGTAAGTTGAGCCCAAATGCACAGATTTTAATCCCTCTGTTTTTTCCCCCTTTTGAGTTTGCCAAATTACATTCCATTCTGTACTGTTTTTGAACCCAGACTCATAGAAGATATTGATACCTCTTTATTTTGGTCTTTTTTTAACATCCTTTCTGTGTAAAGCATGTTTTTCAGGGCGAGTAGAAACAAAAAAAATGTAAAACTGTTATTGTTGGGCTTTTATTTTGTTTTTTAGGGTGCTCTAGGGGACCCAGTCCACTGACCATGGGACCCCAGGACACTTTACCTGTTGCAGCTGCATTCACAGAAACCATCAATGCCTACTTTAAAGGCGCCGACCCCAGCAAGTAAGCCCACATCCGACATGTAAAACTGACGGAAACACTTTGAGTTCTTATGTTACCAAAAGGGAAAACGTAAAGAAGACACAAATGTCTGACTTTGTGTTTGGGTTGAATCTCAATTCCGTCCTTTAGATCTGTCATTTTATTAATCTCTGTTATGGCTTGCTGGTGGGAGGAAACACAAGAAACATAAATGAGACTAGCAAGTACTGTAAGTCTAAAACTTTATTAAACCAAAAATAATGCCACAAGTTTGAGACAAAAACTCTGGAAAAAAAACCAAAAGAAACTTGGCGGTCCTGTGGGGGAACATTTTAATGAAACTTTTGATGAAACTTCATCCACATGTACTCAATCTTCGTCCTTACATACCTCCCTTTTTATTTTATTTTTTTCACAGTAAAACTTGATCAAAAAAGCTATAAATACAAAAGCATCATAAGTAACAAAGTTCCCCTGCCAGACAATATTTCTTTTCAAAAATTTAACATTTTTTAGCTCAGAAAATACCTTAAAAGATTGTTTCAACTTTTAAATAATTGTCAAATAAATACCTTTAAACGCTAAGCATTTTTGTTAACCATCTAATAAATGAGTAATCATTTATTGCTACAATAAAGCATGACTGTCAGAAGAAAACACTTTTGACAGTGACCCAGGAAAGCAAACAAAACTTGTTGATGGGATTTTTTCAAATTAAATTTACCTTAACAATATAATAAGTCAAAAACATTCAGTTTTTTAAATAATGTATAATCACCAAATAATTTTAATATTCATCTATCCATCCATTTTCCGAACCTGCTTTGTTCGGATCAGGGTCATGGCGTTGCTGGAGCCCACCCACCTGCTCGATAGTAATAATAATAGTGATAATGATATTTATTATTTTAAAAAGTAAATTTTTTAAATAAAATATCAAATAACCAAATGACATTTAACCCTGAACACAGCCAGCCTCTTCTTTGGCTGACACACAGAATGTGAGAAGGATGGGAAAGTTAATGAAAACCAACTTTTTTTTTACTTTTCATAGATTGTGTGTGCGTTTTGGAAAATGAAAAATGTACCTTAATTCTAATGCTTTAGTTTGTAGACAAAGGTTTGATAGATAATGCAAATGTTTTCCCACTAAAACACTAAATGCAATATTAAATATGGGCTGTTGTCAGAGGTTTTTGAAGAGAAAAATAAAACCTTTGTCTTGTGATTTTGCTGACATTGTACACAAAAACATACAATTAAAAGGCTCAGGACTAAAAGGATGATTGAGATTTACCCGTGTTCAGTGTAGTTCTTTGCACTTGAAGTCAGCATAAGAGGTACTGTGTAGGTGCAGGCTCCGTTTGAGTCCTCCTCTTCTTTTGCAGGTGTATGGTGAAGATCACTGGAGAAATTGTGCTTTCCTTCCCTGCAGGCATAACTAGACATTTTGCCAGTCACCCAACTCAACCCATCCTCACTTTTAGCATCAGCAACTACAACCGACTGGAGCAGGTTCTTCCCAACCCACAGCTGCTGTGCTGGTAAGGCAAGAGTTCCCATCAAGCATGTACAGCTGAGCCCAGTGTGCTGTCTTTGAAAACAAACAAGGTGTATACCTGTAGGTAACACAGAGTTTGTGGAGTTAGCGATGCAGAGGTGTTCTAAATACATTTGTCTCATTCACAGTGATTCCATGACAAATGTTGTGGAAACCAAGGAGTTCTGGGTCAATATGCCAAACCTGCTTAGTCATCTGAAGAAAGTGGCTGAACAGAAGCCCCAGGCCACCTACTACAACGTAGATATGATCAAATATCAGGTATGAAAGGACCTTTGGGCCATGGTGACCCATCCTCGGGAGCTTCATGCTGGTGTTTTCTCTTCAGGTGTCTGCAGAGGGGATTCAGTCTACTCCCCTGAACCTGGCGCTGAGCTGGCGGAATGATGCCACCAGCACAGACCTTAGAATAGATTACAAATACAACACGGAGGCCATGGCTGCACCAGTACCGTTACACAACATCCAGTTCTTGGTCCCAGTAGATGGAGGGGTTGCCAAACTGCAGGCTATGGTCCCTCCTGCCATCTGGTAAGAACCAACTCTTCTATTGTTTTTGACCAAACATTTGAGGAATCTCTTTAGGATGATTGAACAGACTTTTAAATGCTTTTACTTTTTGATCCTTCACTTCATGTAGGTTCAGTTCTCCCAATGCTTTACAGAACATTGAGGTCAGCTTTTGCTTAAAAGGGAGAAGTAGAAGTAGAAATAGGTTGAAGACTTGGAGCTGGTGGTGGCAGCTTAATGATTGGTGGACCCCTGGCTGGAAGATCAACTTTTGATGTATTGTAAAAGCGTTCCCAGTGGTCTTTTAATTATGATTTTGCAGTTTTTCGCCAAAATAGAAAAAACCTGTGCCGTTTTTAGGACATAGTTTCTGCAGAGCGGCAGTAGTTCACTAGAACTTTGCCTCTAAGTTGTAGATAGGACCGCCCCCCCTTCCCATCCCCATTGCGGAGTTTAGAGCAAGGAGCTTATGGCCTGCCCAGCATATTGTCTACGTTGTGTATAGGCTCTTTTTCAAACTGCATTTTTTTGTCTGCTCCTCATTCACAACTATTTGAATAAAGAAATACTCAAAAATGCAATTTTAAGCTTAATCTTCTTTATATTTGTCCTCCATCATCAGAAAATGCCACAAGAACATGTTAAAAACACAAAAAACAGGTAGATTCTCAAAGGAACTACTCTCTATAAAAAACAATAAAAACAGAAAATAAGTCAGGCTTTCAAGCTGTCATTCAATGCCATTGGTTTAAAGCAACGCTGACATTTTGAGCAACAATTTGTCTAAATGAATGACCATTATTTCCCCAATTTTGATCTCTAAATCAATTTTAATTCTCTATGTTATAGAAAAAAAAAATTTCTAACCCGTATTTTGCAAATTCATAATTAGCTAACTCTTTTTTGTTTGTCAGTCAAAACATCTTCTTTAATGTTAAGTTCTATTTTCATACAGGAACCCAGAGCATCGGACCATCCAGTGGAACATTTCCAGTCTGTCCCATTGGTCCGAAAACGGAGGTGAGTTCATTCTGGCCTGTTTGATCTGCATCACTCATGTAAAATATAACTATAAAGCGCTTTAAGCTTTCTTCAAAACTTGCGACTGTTACAAATGTTGTATTTTTAATAAATATCTACTATGCCATTTGTGTTTCCTGCAGGAGTAGGAGCTCTCCTGGGCCGGTTCCAGATGGTTGAAGGTCCCTGTAAACCCTCTCAGCTGGCGGTCCAGTTCAGTAGTGAGGGAAGCACTCTGTCAGGATGTGACATTCAGCTGGTTGGGACCGGCTACCGGCTGTCGTTGGTGAAGAAGAGATTTGCTGCAGGTTGTGTGTCAGAAGTGCTGGTTGACTCACCACACTTACAGTTATAGGTGAACCTCACGCATTTCCTTTTGTCTTGCAGGGAAATATTTAGCAGACAACTAAAGGACTTGTTCAAAGCCAGGAGAATCAATGACTTTCGACTGTAAAGATGATGGCTACGTCTCAGTTTCAGTGCACTTCATAAGTCTTGGAGTTGACACCATGTTCAGTAGACTGACCCGCTGCTGAGTTTATGCAAGCAAATACAAATCATTCATTGTGTGCAATTGAAACCCTTACGTGGAGTAAAAGCTGAGGAAACCCAGATCTTTGTTCTTGTGAACTGTTAAAATTGTAGATTTCATGCAGTGATCCAGCTTTATTTAAAATTTACCTACTGGTTGTCTCTACAAAAGATCATTTGACATTAAAACCAGTCTGTTAAAGGTGAGAAACTTTGAAAAAGTGAGGCAGATGCTGCTTTGGCCATGAAGGAAAACACATTTGAGGCATGTTGTACTTTTCAAAGTTCCTCGGATTCGTTTTTACTTCCACTGTGTGTGACTGCTTGTCAAACAGAACATTTTCTTTCATTTAGATAGCTTAGAAAATGTTCTTTTTCGTTTATTCAGTGCAAAGAGAACCAGTCTATTTTAAACGGGAAACAATTCATTTGAATATTGGGTTGCTTTTAATGTGGAATTTCTTCTGGAATTTTTCCTGAACTCTGTTTCGAAGAATTGTCAGTAAGTAAGATCTCAACGTGCTAAAATTCCATACTTTGTAAAGAACCAATCTTTACAGGAAAAGGACGGCACCATCTTACACTGACAGTAATGCCATTCCAAACTTGGTATAGCTTCTTTTTATAATCTTAGTAACAGTATTCCGACAATTATATGACAACATCTAGAATTAGGATGGAGCTCACATTTTTCAAAAGAGCGAGTTGTTTAAAAACAGTTTCTGACAGTGTTGTCTTTATGACTGAACCACATTTCAACAAAAATCAGTCTGTGTAAAATTAACTTTGCTTTCAGGATTAGTGCCATCACAATCAATCATAACAGAGAACCAGTAGAGGCTGTGCAATATTTACTGTTTTTTAAATCCTCTTTAATATAATTTCCTGGGTTTTAATGCTATTTATTATAATTTGTGTTTTGTTAAATAGAAGGTGAAGGATCTAGCAGCTACTTTTGACGGATCTTTTTAGAAAACTCACCTAAATATCAAACTTTAAGAAAAGCTTTCAGTGTTTATGACACATGCAGAGAAAGATGCAAGAGTGCCATATGTTACGGAGAAGGACCAATCGGTTTCCTGGTTGATGATTGTAGGAGCTGCCTTTGATGCTGCTTAAAATCCTGGACAATTGTGTTGTTTTATTTTTTGTGTGGGGGGCAAGGTCTTTATAGATGGCCAGACTACAGTGATAGAAATAAGTAAGTCCGTTACCCCTCTTTTGACCCAACAAAAAACATCCTAAACCATCAACTCCGAGGCTTTTAGTGCCACGCAAATGCAAACTTAAACACAGCAATACAGGTTTCTCCAGTCTGACATTGTTTCAAGAAAATAAAGCTTAAAAAAACAAAGTGTGCAATAAGTCCTCTCATAATTCACCCACTTGGAAATTTATCTTTGGCATCGACATCTGGATATTAATCATCGTGAAAGTCATTTGATACATTGATCTTTGCAGCATTGATTTAAGTACATGAGTGTTATTTACCTTTTGTTTAGGTCCCATTGCAGCATTTCAGGGCCTACTCATGCTAGGTGATCTGTGCCGAACCGTACCGCAGCACAGTTGTTTGAGTTTTCCCAGGCCAGTGCTCACTTTGCTCACAACAGCTTGTGCCTGACTGTTTTTACACACCTCATACAGTAGGTGGCAGTATATACTTTTTGTTTACCATCAATAATTGTAAAAAAAAAGATTTGCAGGGACAGCTAAAATAAGTTTTTCATAGGGCTAAGAGCATATTGTTTTATTTTTCAGTGTGTTTTGTGTTGTGGAGCACCTTATTAGTTTGTTTTACACCATTTGAGCAACAACTTGCATTGTGGGATTTGAAAAATCTTGCTCCTTTACCTTAAGAGATCGAGCCAGATAAGAACCACATCCGAGTCCGCATATTGGTATGGCTTATATATGCCAGAGCACAGAAAGTACAGGCTAAACAAGCCAAAAATCTTGTTTTGAATTTGAAGTCAAGTGTACTCGGGTTCACTTGGGATTACCATGTGTGATCAGATCTTAGCGCTCACATTTAGTCAAACAAAACTCCCAAACTGGCTTCAAATGCAACTTCCCCTCTTATATCTCATGCTACGTACACACTGGACATGTGTAGGGAATTTAAGAACGGGCATTTAAGAACACACATGGTGTTCAAACTGGTGGTTCAGCCTGGTGTGAACGAAGCACAATTGAAACAGTGAGGGTTTACTTGGCGTTGCCTACGTTGTATTTGCTTAACTTCCCCTTTAGTTTGATTTCTGCTTAAGAAAACATGGTGTAGCCAGGTTGAACACAATGTGAAGCTGTGACACTGAAAGCCACAACAGCAAGACAGTTTCCTTTTTGTTTCACAAAAAGAAAAAAGTTCTGCACTTTCTTGTAGGACAGTCGGAGTAACAAAAAAAGTATATTTATTAAAACAGCACTAATACAATCCTTGACTTATTTCCTTCCCTCAATGTCAAATAAATGTGATATTTTTTTCTAATAGCAATATTTAAAAATGTAAGTATAAAAAGTGTACATAAAAAGCTACGGTTCAAATATTTCTCTGGGCAAATAGTTGTTTCTGTGAGTGTCTCCTGGTTTGTTGATGTCGGCACTCATGCGTTTGATTGAGAGCACTGTTCATCTCACATGCAGGTACCCTGGATGACAAGAACCATTGCTGGTCCTGCATGAGAGCTGCATTTGTCCATCACCAGTCCCAACAGTGTGATTTTGGGTTTGTCTCACTGCAGCTGTTGTGTAACGTGAGCTATGGGATGAGACTTATTCCTCCATTTTTAAGTCTCCTCTCACTGTTTTGATGTTAACGCACCTTCGGGAACCCATCTTCATTATACTTGGCATGTCATTGGTATACCTACAACCATGCAATATTAGGTGTTTGATATTATCCTGTGTTCGACTGGCACACAAAGCTTTTATGTGGAAAAAATTCCTTGCTTCATGTTCATCCTTCGTGGACATCACATTGTATGGAATGTTTTGAGTTGACTTAACACTTTGGGCCTGATTATAAGACTGGATTTAGTTTCTTAGAAAAGACAGATTGTTCTTTCAGCTAAAGAAGAGTTCATTTCATGTTCAGTTTTTTTATTTTGTATTTTTTTGCCTTATTTTGAACAGAGTAATATATTAGTACCCGATGTTTTCTCTAAATGTTGGTCTACAGCATTGGTGCTGTAATCCTTCACCGCATTAAAGGGGATTATGCAATCATCTAGTGTAAATTTGTCATCCAAAGACTTTGAAATTAAATTCATGGATTGAATAATCTAAATGGTGTACGGCCTTATCACTTGTTTGTGTGATCTGCTTCTGTACACGTCTAATGAAATAATACATATTACCAAGAAGTTTTTGACCAAGTAAAAATAAAAATAAAATAAAAAATAGAAGCTCCCAAATAATTTATTATTTTTTTTTAAATTCAATTATGGTGCAATTTCCTGAGGATGCTGCATATTGTGACAGCTAAGTTTGAATGTTTTAAAAATTAGGATGATAGAAAATAAACCATGTCAAACTTACAGAAACATAAACAATTAAAAAAAGGTCAACACAAGACTGATTCATGAGCCAACAACCAGTCTGAGAGACTGAAGAGATCCTTAAGATGCACCCACCGTCTAAAATACTGTACATGACGGACTCCACAAATCCATTAAGAGTTTATATAAACTCCATCTAAAGAAAATAAAAGCTGATTTTTACTTTGTCTCTTTAAAACAATTAATATTTATTAGAGAATAGATTAAATTGTTTTTTCCAGTTGTGACTAAATTTGTCCAGCAGTGTCCAGCAGCATGTAAACAAAGACATTTTGAACATTTCTGCTGATGCTAAGATGGAAAAATCAACAAAAAAGCTTATTTAAATCGGCTAAATTGTTTAGTAAGGTAATAAGAATAAAAATGTACCAAGCATTTTGAAACAAAATTTTGTTTAATTTATTTTTAGCAAAAACATTGATCCTGTTTCTCTTTACATTTTACTATTTAGTGATTAATGTGGTCAGCTTGTGACTTTTGCTGCTAACAGAGCCTGGAGAGGTCACTTCTCTGACAGCCATACTGACAGCACAGTGTTCTCAGGGCTTGGTTCTGGTCTCTCCGCTGGTGGTCCATCACTGGTGCAGCTGTTCTCTTCTGATAGACGGATGCTGAGAACACTTCTACAAGTCAGAAGTCAGCACTTTTAGTTCTTCTGCTCTGAGCATCAAAAGTTAAAGCAGAAAGTTGGAGCACTGACCAGCTGACAAGGTCTCCTTTGGTCCCATCAGTCGTCTCCATCTGGACCCTCCGCAGGTGTACACCAACGCCCGCAGAAACGCTCGACCGCACAGCCGCAGTGTGTTTGTGTTGTCCTGTGCCTGTGTGTGTGCAGCACACAACAGACAGAGCAGCAGGATGAGTAAGACTCTGGATCTCATGCTTACAGTCAAAAAACCATCTGTCCTGATCAGCCCTTATATGTACTCAGTCTTCCTGCACTGACCCCTCCATAAATGCATGGTGTTATCATCGTGTGCTTTTAACGACAGATGTCGGTTTGATCATTTGGGACATCCGTGGGAATCCGTGTCATGATGAAAGCTGTTGGTTATCTGTGTTGTTTCAGAGAGAAGTGGCCTTTTATGTCCCAACTGCAGAGTTTTTATTGACATTGACTTAAGGAGTAGATGCTTAATGGATCGCTTGAGATATACACCTCACAGCAAATGGAGGTTATTGCTGTCTATATAGCAACAAAGTGTTTTGTGACCATCATGAACAATGAGTCCAAGAAATTAAAGACTTTTATGGAGACAATTGTCCAACTGATTTATATCAGGGAAAAGGGTAAGCTATGCAGAGAAACCATGGGGATCAGTATATTGGTACAAAATAAATTATGAAGTATTGAATTGAAATCAAACTTTAAGGAGTTTATTTTATTGTCTTCAGGGGTCATCCCAGAATTGGAGGACATCTGTGTTTCAAAATTCACAAAAAAGTAAATCTTCATTTTTCTGATTGCTGCCACACATTCGTCAGCAATAGATAATACACTATCAAAGGCTTTATAGCTCAGCTAAGATCAGTTGCGCAATTTTCATTGCATTATACAGTATATTTAGTTTTTACAAAACTTGGTGCAACTCTTACCGATTTCTGCAGGTTAAAAGGTTGCAAATCTGTACTTGACATTAGCTTCTTTTCAGGAGAAGAATGTAGTTGTTTACCTTCCTGTTATAGGTGATCAAGAGGAAAACCTAACTTATGTAGATAGGTATAAAATAAATTGACTAAATAAATAATTGTTTGGTTCTGATAATATGATATCAAATTCACAGTTCAACCATTACTTAGTCTGAAACTTAGACTGAAACACGTTCCCTTGAACAAGCAGCCCGTAAGCCAGAAAGAAATTGACGCCGCTCCGGCTCAGTGAAGTCTCTGAATAACTGGAAATATAGCCTCTTAAATTGTAAAAAAAAATCTCTGTGTAAAGCCAGAATCCAGTACTACTAACTTTAATAGCAGAGAATGGAAATAATCTAGGATTTCTTTTTAGTACTATAGCCAGACTGACCAGCGGCTACAGCTCAGTAGAACCACAAATTCCTGCTACTCTCAGCTCTGAAGATTTCCTTACATTTTTGATAGTAAAATCTCAAATGTTAGGCATAAACTGAACAAAGTTATCCCTACTATCAGCCCAGAGCAGGCTGAAGCGGTAGAAATGAAGGGATCCACAGAAACCTCTGTAACATTAGACCAGGGGTCCCAAACTACGGCCTGCTGGCCGCATCTGGCCTGCCAGAACATTTGTAACAGCCCCTGAACAATAACAGAGATGCATGATTTTCTTTTTTTTCTTCAATCTGACCACAAGTTGATTTGTTTTTCAAATGGCGGCCCCTGTTCTGTGTCCTGATTGGCTGGAAACCTTGTCAATCATTCTCCTCCGTGCCACATCTCATGTGCAGAAATGCGGAGCCTTCCAGGTCTACATACATCTTTGATCACAATCAGATCTTTGTTTTCATTCTATAATCCTGGACTTATTTTTCGATGAAGGTTTAAACTGTAACTTCTCTCTCTCCTGTACTCTTCATCATTTATCCTGTATTATTTTTTATTTAGTTTATCATGCCTCTGTTCAGTGCAGTGCGATTCACATGTTGTCCCAGTTTCCAGGGATTCCAGGTGGATCGTCTGTGCTCTTGTTCTTGGCTTGGATCTGTCTCGTCTCGCACCCTCAGCTGTCCCTCAGTTTCATCTGGATGAAGCCCGTTTGCTACACTATTCAAACATAGAGTTATATAAGTTAATTCTTCTTGAACAGTTTTGGAACATCGCCTGTCCATCCTGGGAGAGGATCCCGTCTTCCTCCCTGAGGTTTCTTATTTTTTTTTCTTCAAGATGGGATTTTTTGTAGGAGATTTTCTTCACTGAGAAGGAGAATCTAAGGGTAGAGATGCCAGTTTAGCTTAGTATGTTTAGTTTGTCCAGCAACCAGCTATTGTTTGTATCTTTATGACTGACTTTATGTTTTTTTTTTGCATAAATATCGGTGTGAAGCCCATTGAGACCACTATGGTTGTGATATTAGCGTATATAGATAGAATTAAATTGAATTGAATAGATTCTTCCATGCTAAAAAAAGTTATAAAACGGGGTATGTTGTGGGACACAAGTTCCATTGATAATAATTGTTATTGAAAATATTTATATTATTTTATAGTTATTTAATACAAAATAAAAAAAAATTTAAATTGAATTTAAACTGTATAATTTAAGATTTAATTTGGACTTCAGGAGGGTGGGGAATGGGGAAAATTGCATTTTAGAAAGTACTCCAGAGTTATTTGGTATAATACAAACTATTTTCAAGCATTCTTTCTTTTAGTTTTTGTAAATTTGGTTTCAGGACAGTTAAATTTACGTAGAAACTGCAAGATTTTTTTTATTTTTTTTTTATGTGAAACATCCAAAATGTGATAGTTGGGACGTAAAATGTCTCCCAATTCTGGAATGACTCTCATGTTTTATGCGCACAAAATACAAAATACTGAATCAGTTTTGATTCACAACTTTACCAATTTATTTTATATGAAACATTTAAAATAAGAAACCAATAGCTATTAATACAATTTCATAACAGCTTAAAAATTCTGGCATTAATTGATGTGAAACTATACATAATCCAGGCTTTATGATGGTGTACGAGAGTCTAAGCTTTTAATATAATATATATAAAAATATAACATTATTTCATATTTTTATTTATTGTTTTATTGGGGTTTTATTTTTTTCTCCAGGAAGTAACCCCCTTTATTTGAGCCGCATTGTTGATGCCGCAGGTGGGCGGGGCTTCTCATCCGGGTGCTGAAGCTGACCCCTGACGTGACCCAGCAGGATTACAAACATGGCGGAGGTAACAAAGTGTTATAAATTTTCACAAAAAATATTTTGTTCTCGTGGACGGCTGGTTCAGCCAAATTTACACACACTCCTCTGCTGTAGTTTTCGAACACGACATCGAACGTCAGCGTTTTACCTCGACTGACGGTCGCCATTTTTTGGACCCAGACATGTTTAGTAAACTTTGTGCTTAGCTAACGTTAGCTGCGGCGTTAGCGACGTTATTCCGCGGTTTTGTTTAAAAATAAATAATCAACTAATGATTTTGTTTTATCGTAGACGTAATTGTAAAAGTTGTTTTTTGATAAAGGTAATTTACGCCTTTTCTTTTATTTATCACCTGAAATCTAAAATAGCGAGCTTAATTTTTTAAGGCTTTAGCGAAATGAGTAAAGATTATTTTAGCTAGTAAATTAAAATTTAAATGTATTTAAAAAAAAGTTTGTTAGCGCTTATTTTTGTCAGAGTATTTCTCATTATTAAAAATAATGTGCATATATATTTTCTTAACTTCAGAATTTAATATTAATTTATTTGTATCTATTTATTATACAACTTCAGCAAAAATCATAAAGTTCGTATTTACTCTTCAGTCCCGTTATTTCGATAGAGTTTTAGAAGATCTTTTTATCTTTCACATTTATACCATATATATATATTTATCACTATATATAGTGATAACAAAACTGCGGCACAGGAACCTGATTATGTAAAGCTGTTTAGCAGCGAACGGTTTAAGTTTCACATTCATAAATTATGCGTGGGTGTTTTTCTTTAGCTATTAAGTCTCAAATTTAAGTTTTTGTTTTTTAGATTTTGATTATATTTTCAGAAAATATTTAACCAGATTTAATTTATTCCTGCTTTTTAGACGTTATTTACTTTGGCTCTTGTTTGTTTTGTTGTTGTCATTTATTTTTCTTCATTTTCTGTTCTTTGCTCTCTTGTATGTCTCATTCACTAAATCTCTTCGTGTCATGATGTCTGTTTTTTAGTAAATTAACATTTTCTTATTTTTTTTCTCCTCCAGCCTTCGCTCGGAAATTCGAGCCCAGGTAGTAAACATGGTACTTATTGTTTAAATAAACATATCTTTTAGTAGAAAGCCCACTTTATGCTTATATTGTTTTCTCTAAAGCATACATAAATTCAGGGCTTTGTTTTGATTATAATGTTTAGGGTCGCACAATATTTTTCAATATAAAATCCTAAGATTGTTATTAAAAATTAGTCTTTTTCTTTTTCTTCACCTTGAACTTTCAAAGGAGGTTCTGCAGGTTCCGATGACCATGATTTTGACCCATCCGCTGACATGCTAGTGCATGACTTTGACGATGAACGTACACTGGAGGAAGAAGAAATGCTGGAGGCAACAGATGAGACCAATGTTAATGAGATTGAAGACCTTGCACGGGTTTGTCTTATTTACTAAATGTAATGCTATATTTCTAATGGTTATTGTCACTCTGACTGTGGTAGAAAAGCAGCTCCACCGTTAGTATAATTATTAAAAGCTTGTTGTTGTTAGTTTTAATCCTGATTTTTTAAAATTGTCTTTCATCAAGTATATTTTTAAGTGGAATAATTACTTTTAACTTGAAACTGTTGAAATTTGAAATTTGAAACTTGAAAAATGCCCTATTTATTTTTCAGCTATATTATGAATTATTACATAAACTAACTTAATTTCATTTTACATTATTGTTAGTCAGTATGAGTTATCAGGAAAATGTTTTTTGCCCCTCTGATCATAACTTACTGGTCAATCTTTAATGTGAAAACATTCTATCGTCATAAAAAAGGCTAAAAACAAAAGTATTTTTTGATTAAATGAGTTTCATAATGAATTCATATTCTGTCAGAGGATAATTTTCCTTACCATTCGATGAAGATTTGACTGTGATTCAGTAATTGTGGGATGATTTACATTTTTTTTTTTTTTTTTTTGCTTAAGCGAACTAAACTCAGCTTTCTTTTCATAGGAGGGTGAGATGCCCATTCATGAGCTGCTGAGCCTTTATGGCTATGGGGGAAGATCACCGGCAGAGGAGGAGGAGGAGGAAGAGGAAGATGAAGAACCTGAGGAAGAGGATGACGAGGAAGAGGATGAAGAAGAGGACCTTGATAACGATGAAAGCAGCAGAAGCACTGGCGAGCTGAAAAGAACTGAGGTAGATTGAGTTTGAGTATCATATACTCAGTGATGGTCTTAGACAAATTGTGAATTCAAGAGTAAAAAACAACAAAAAAAAAGTTTTGAAATATTTGTAGAAGCAAACATTAAGTAACATTAATTTGTTTTATTTAAAGGATATTCATTAATAGGAAAAATAGTAGTGATGGAAATCCATACAAATTCCCAACTAGAATGGGTTGCTCTTAATGGCTGCATTAGATCAGCCATAAGGGCCTATATTCTGCTATTAGGCCTTTACGAGTAAATTATATGATAATATATTACCTTTGGCACACTAATAAAAACATTTTTTATAAGATGAGTTATTTTTGCGAGCTCATTATCCTACCCAGAAGTAAGACGGCTTGATCTTTGAGGCACCGCCTTTCGCTCATTGTGAGTGCCATCCATTTCATGATGTCATCTTAGAGCTGGCCTCGACATTCTTTTTAAATGTCAAAAAACTAGGCTTTGTTTCCATCATTTTACCTTTCAAAATAAAAGAAAACAAAATAATTGCGTGTGCAAGAGTTTGGGCACCCTGCAGAATTTATGGTATAGGCTTTCCCCTTTGGAAAAGCTGAGACCTGACAGTGTCATGGATTGTTCACAGTCATCAGGAGCAGGCAGGAGAAGTCTTTAAGAAGATAGCAAAGCGTTTTCAGATGCCAATCCTCTGTTCAGAATGTCATTAAGAAATGACTGTCAACAGGAACAGTGGAAGTTAAAGCAAGATCTGGAAGACCAAGAAAAATCTCAGACAGAGCAGCTTGCAGGATTGTGAGAAAAACAAGTCAAAACCCACGTTTGACTGCATGATCCCTTCAGAAAGACCTGCAGACTCTGGAGTTGTGGTTCATTGTTCTACTGTCAAGAGATACTTGTAGAAATATGGTCTTCATGGAAGAGTCATCAGAAGAAAACCTCTTTTACGTCCTCACCACAAAATTCAAGTTTGAAGTTCACAAATGAACATAGAAACAAACCTGATGCATTTTGGAAACAAGTTCTGTGGACCGACCAGGTTCAGATGGAACTTTTTAGAACGCAATGAGCAAAGGTACATTTGGAGAAGAAAGAATACAGAGTTTATTGAAAACAACCTCTGTCCAACTGTTAAGCATGGGGGTGGATCAATCATGCTTTGGGCTTGTATTGCCGCCAGCGGCACAGGAAACATTTCATGAGTAGAAGAAGAATGGATTCCACAAATATTTCAGCAAATTTTGGACACTAACTTGATGCCATCTGTGAACAAGTTGAAGAGAGGATGGCTTCTACAAATGGATAAAGATCCTAAACACACCTCAAAATCCACGCTGTCTTACATTAAGAGGCAGAAACTGAAGATTTTGCAGTGACCTTCACAATCACCTGACCTCAACATCATTGAAAATCTTTGGATAGACCTGAAAAGAGCAGTGTGTAACAGGCATCCCAGAAGTCTCAAATGTACTGCAGTTTGTGCCTGTTGTACTTTGTCTTAGTAAATCACTCACACTTTCTAAATGAACGTGTGCATTTTTGTGCTCTTTGGAAATGTATTAAATCAGGCGCCTGTGAACATACACTTGAATAAACACAGACAAAGTTTGCTTCTTATTTCATGACTTTTTTGACCATTTTACTTTTTACTTTCAGGGTGTTGAGGATTTTAAGACTTCATCGGGACAGGGGAGCAGCGCCCAGACCACTTCTGAAGTTCGCACGCGCTCTGTCAGGTCACTCGGAACTGCAGAGCTTATTCGCTCCCAGAAACTCAAGTACTTTGAAAGTATGTTTTCTGAAATACTTCTCTTCTGCTCTCTGTTGCTGAAACTTCCTTTGTCTTTTAATTGAACACTGACTTGTTCTTCAGGTAATGACGCTGAGGAGGAGTCTGATGAAGATGAGGACTACGTTCCATCTGAAGACTGGAAAAAGGCATGTAAAAACGCCATCTTAGAAACTTACGAATAGTTGCTGAATGAAAAACCCACAGAAAGATGGATAATAGAAAGCAGATATTTTGGTTTCAGTATTTATAAAAGGAAGAAAATCAATCACTGCTTATGCAGCCTGAATGTGGTCTGCTATCAATGTATTTTTGTTTTTATTTATTCTCTTTTTTAGGAAATCATGGTTGGTTCCATGTACCAGGCAGAGACGCCTGCTGGTTTGTGTAAATATAAAAACAATGAGAAAGGTAAGAGGATTTCTCTCCGATTTGTCTCCAAAACAGCTTCAGTTGGCCCTTAAAAAAATACGTCTCTTTTTTTTTTTCCTTTTTCTGATCTGATAGTTTATGAAAATGACGACCAGTTGTTGTGGAACCCCGAACGTCTCTCTGAGGGCAAAGTGGTGGAGTTTTTAACAGAAGCATCAAGGCGGACGGGGGAGGAAAAGGGGGTGGATGCAATCCCTGAAGGATCCCATATCAAAGACAATGAACAGGTGAGTTTGATGCTTCGTGTAGAGAAAACAGCTTGATGATGCTTTTTTCTTTTTCTTTTTCTTACTGTTCGTCGTTGTTCTGCCTTAGGCCCTGTATGAACTGGTGAAATGTGGCTTTGACACAGAAGAAGCTCTGAGAAGGCTGAGGTTTAACGTCAAAGCAGCTCGAGGTAAACGCGTCTGCTCCTTAATTATTCTTCATTTACTTAGGAGTGTTTTTGTCTATCTGTGGCTGTACAGCTACAGCTGCTAAAATTTTCTTCAGACCGGCATACATACACTCAGTGAGCCTTATCCATCTGAGGGCTGAAATATCAATATTTGTAATAAATAAACAGTGATGCTCCCTAAAACTGTGTATTTTGTATATCGGAGGAATTAAAGCCGTATTCAGATTATCTTTCGATTTATTTTAAATACGTTTTCAGTTGTCTTTTAATTATGATTATGCCACTTTTAGCCACCCCACCCCCCCTTCCCCTCCCCGTTGCAGAGCGGAGCATGGAGCTGGTCCAGTGTATTTTCACGTCACAAAAATACACTCTGTTTCAAACAGCATTTTTTGTTTGCTCCTGATGTGTTGTAATTTGAATAAAGAAACACTCAGAAATGCAATTTTAATCCAAATTTTCTTTATTATATACATGTCCTCCTTCATGACTAAAAATGCAACAAAAAAAACAAAATTTTCCTTGGAATGGGTCTTTAAGATGACTTTCATTAAAAAAAAAGAAAATTATTTTGAAATCGATCTGAGAAACTGCATCAGTAACAAACACTTCCTACTGTAGAGCGTGTGAGTTTCCTGCAGTAAAAGTGCAAACTTTTCAAAGTAAAGCTGTGTTTTGGTTTCACATGAACTGTTGGTATTCTTTTCAACAGAGGAGATATCAGTTTGGACAGAAGAAGAATGTAGAAACTTTGAACAAGGACTTAAAGCATATGGAAAAGACTTTCATTTAATACAGGCCAACAAGGTACGACACAATTCAAGCACAAAGGTTTGCTACTTCAGATTAATGTGTTCACTGTGTTAGAATAAGCGAATAAGCACTATTTTCGCCTGTTCAAATGATGTTGATAATAATGATCCTTTTATGTCTGCTGAATTAAATCTTTCAGGTGAGAACTAGGTCTGTAGGAGAATGTGTGGCCTTTTATTACATGTGGAAGAAGTCTGAGCGTTATGATTTCTTTGCACAGCAAACCAGACTGGGAAAGCGGAAATATAACCTTCATCCCGGTGTCACGTAAGTTTTTAGAGACCCTTCAAAAAGTATGAAGAAATGCAGTTTATTGTCGGTTTAGATTGATGATGTTAAAAATCAAATTCAGGAGTTTTTAATGCAAGCCTGAATAAAGGAGGTTCTTTTCTTTTGTTTTTTTCTACAGAGACTACATGGATAGATTACTGGATGAAACGGAGAGCACAACATCCAGCAGGGCGGCGTCGCCACCTCCCACCACTTCCAGCAGCAGCGCCAGCCACTCCGAGAAGGAAGACGGTAGCAGTCAGAACGGTGAGCTGAAACCACAGCATACTTCTTATAAGCAATGACTGTATAAGAGAACTGGACCGAGCGGGTGTGACATCACCCACAGAAAATGGCCAACAAAATGAAGTCAGTTCAGTCACCATTTTTCCATTATGTTGGAGCCAGATAACGTCAGTAAGCAGTGATTGGTCTGATTTGATCTGAGTTGTTGTTTCTATGGCAACCACTCTCACCAATCAGAAATGAGCTTGTTGGAAAGCTCCCAAATCAAAAAGATGACTTACAATATTATAAGTCCCCCTCTAATTTAAGTCATTTTGTTTGTCCCAAGATTATTTAATTGCTCTCAAGCTGTGTCACAGATTAGTTCCATCACCAGCTACAAAAAAAACATTTCCACTTTGTCTGAAGTAACAGTTATGTTCATTTCTGAACTCTAAAGTGACCCCATTATGAATGAAAACCAGATCTTGTGTTCATTAAACCAATCTGCTGCAATTTTTCCATCCATTTATCCACTTAAAATGTTCCTCCTCACAGGCTGCTGAATGTCATCCCCCATACAAGACATTATACTGAAAACAGCATTAGCATTTCTGATGACAAATGTCTTTTACCATCCTCAATGAGCTATAGTCACAATTTCAGTCATTTTTTTTTTTTTTTACTTGTTTTGTCTTTCTTTGGTAGTCATCATTCTAAGAACTTTTTCTTTATAAACAATTGAAATAATTCCACCATTTTCTTTTTACCTATTCTTTATTGATGCCCAGGAGACTATTTGATATCTTTAGGAGTTCCAACACTCTGTTTTGTTTCATGCAGGGCAGTAATCTGACCTCTCTAAACTTTTTTTCCATCACATCAAGACTCCTGAGGCGATTGTGGAAGAAAAGAGAAGCTTCTCTTTGTGTCAGTCGGGGTTCAATAACTTTTTACTGGTGCTTTGGGAGGCTCTTTGTTGAGAATTGGCACCAAAAAAAAAAAATTCCCTCATAGTTTGTCTTGTGTTTCTCTTAAGCTCCAAGAATACACATTTAATTATTCTGTGCATCAAGAAAGACTGAATATAATCACTACTAAAATGTTGCCATAACAATTTATTTAAAGTAATAACATTTGTTGGTAGTTTTTGTTCTTACCTGTTTTTTTTCTTGACAGGTGTTTCAAACCACCCAATAGATTCCTCTCAGTTGGTTCCGGTCAATCCGGTCAAACCCGAGGGAGTCCGGTTCAATGGTCCCTCTCATCCAGAGAGGGAAGCTCCTCCCTCAGGTTCAGACGACTCTAACGGTTGCAGCAAGCCCAGTGCCCCCAATCATAATAGAAATGGTTCAGTGGACTCTGTTGTAGAAGACGCGGCAGAGGTCGCACACGAAAGACCGGCCAAGAAGTGCCGGACAGAGGCTGAGCCCTTGAGCCAAAGTGAAGTGGAACCATCCAGAGCACATGAAAAATGAGTTTTATCTGTTGACTGAGGAAAACCAGGAAAAAAAAATTCTGGCATCTTTTACTGGTGAAACAGGACGGCGGAGCGTTTGATGAGAACAAGCAGTTGGAGGATTTTTGAGAGAACAGTGAAGTATACCGTCGATTTAACTGCAGCAGGATTTCATTGCCCCCCACATGACTGACTGCCCGTCACTCCAAAACTACCACAGAGAAATCATGTACTAAAAGACATCTTATATCCATCTTCTATGTTCCATTCTTTTAGAGACTTATAATGTTTTTGCCAAGAAATTTGCTTTTCTATTTGTATTATAAATCACCGGTGATATTTTTTTACACAAGAGATATTTATATTTTTTAACCAGATAAAATCTAATAATGGGTCTTTGTTCAAGCCATCGTTTTATTGTCATGGACTTAATAAAGTTGGACGTGCTATGAAGCAAGTGTGTGAGATGCCAAAAATAATAAAATAAAAAAGATGCAAAATTGGCGAAAACCTTGAGCTGGTGACTTCACCGGCAGGATGTAGTTGCACTTTGACAGCATGTTTCTCGTTTTTACAGATGAAAAGCAACCCCAGCAGACATGCCTTCTTACTCTTCCCTTTTTCTGTCACAGCTGTTTGTTGTTGATAATGATGAATAAACCGGCAGTTGCGCCCCCTGCAGGTTTTTAGTGAAAGCAGCTGACATCTGTGATGTCTTGTATTATAACTCGCCATTTAGATCTCTGTATTTTTGGAACTTTCTTGGTGCTTTGCTCAACTTTTGTTTTTACTAGACAGAATGTTTGTGGTTTTTGTAAACTTTGTACACATCTTCAGCGATTGGTACTTTTTTTTCAGTTGTATTCATCCGTCTCTTAGTTGACCTTATCGACTGAGCTTTCTTTTTTTTCCACTTTTGTCTCATTTAAGTTGGATGTAATAAAAATTAGCCATTCCTCTTACATCTTATGTGCAGTGTTTGTGCTCGAAGTGAAAGTTTAGCTGCAAAAAAGACACCAATTATTTCCTTCATTTTTATTAAAACTGCTTTCTACAGTGCTGCCTTTAACCTTTTCATGCCGTTTGTTGCAAACATGCCATTTAATCCAGGACTCCACTTAATTTAGCATCACCTTAAACAGAAAAAAAAAACTCTGAAGAATGTTTTTAAATTCATGCTTGAAGGAATTAAACAGTTAATCAGACCTGGATTGGGTGAAAATTGTAACCTAGAAAACACTTTTTGTGTTACAGATATTCCAGCAGTGCACAAGTTAGTATTTTTTTTTGTTAATGTTTAAATAAAGTTTCAGGAAAAAAATTGACTCTTGAAATTTAAAACAAAAAGATGTATTTGAATCTGATTTAATATAATACACAGCAGTGGATGAAGCTGCACATCTGAATGAAAACATTTGGTTTCCAAAGTTCAAATTTGCTAAACTTTATCGTGCCAGCACAGCAAGCTTAAATACTCCAGCTGTGTACGTCAACTTTGATGTTGGCGACTTTCTAGCAATTGATGAGCAAACTCAAGAGAGTTATGAAACATTTGTTTAATTAAGAGATAAAAATAATGTTTACAGAATAAAATAAGTGCCAAAAACTGCTAATCTGCAGTGAATGTTTATGAATAAATTGTGTGCCTTGTGTGGATGTGAGCAGCACCAGCCTTCAGCCTCTGATTTACTCCTTTTCTGTTAAACACAACCATAAACATTTGAATTAGATTAAAAGTCTTTTAAGTAACTCTTGTTTGAATTGCTCGTACTTTTTTGCTCCTGTGTGAAGGTGATGTAGGAGTACACCAAACTTCCAGCGATGCTGAAAGCAGTTAAAGTAATGAACCTTTCATCAAAAACCAAAACTTTTGATGTCTTTTGAACAGTTCAGTCCTTCATACCTGATGTTCAAACCTATGAAGTTTGTCCAGGTGAATATATAGTCGCCGCCAAACACCATCCCGATGTAGGTGACCAAGATATTCTAGGAAGGAGACGACATTTTCAGAAGCAGTTGCAACACCTCAGCTGGCACTGCTAACCTGAGATGAGCTACCTTGATGCAGCCTATGATGGAGGTAGTGAGGGCTGAGTTGCACTGCGTGCACAGCAGGATGGAGTACATTAAAATGAAGCTGTGGGACACATGGGTGCAGACTTAGAAGCAGACAAGTGTCCTCGAACAGTGAGTTGAATATGTTGACTTACCCCATGACACAGGAGAGAACAAACTGCACAACGAACAGAGGATCAGACCACCCGTTGTAGTCCAGCCCCTGTTCCAAGATCACATCAACTCCAGCTCAAAGACACATGAAAACATACGTGTGGCTGCTTACCATCAGCAAATCTCCTGAAAAGTA
Organism: Adrianichthys oophorus; assembly: GCA_036245035.1. Lineage (NCBI taxonomy): Eukaryota > Metazoa > Chordata > Actinopteri > Beloniformes > Adrianichthyidae > Adrianichthys > Adrianichthys oophorus. The sequence goes on from BSAI01000012.1 coordinate 34,077,052, forward strand.
GGCGTAGGTCAAAGTTGGGAAAACCATGATCAAAGCGTTGTAATACAGAAGGCCGTACTTTCCCAGCTCCTGCAGGAGGAAAGGCAGCACATCAGCCTGAAAATCTTCCTGCTTAACAGAGTACGAGCTGAAGCTCTGACCTACCTTGGAATCAAGTTTCTGCTTCACATAAGCCCCGTTGGCTGCTGTCAGGACATTGTTCAGCATAATAAAAGTGTATCCTTCAAGATCAAAGGCTAAGTCAGCACTACAAACCCAGAAAACAGAACAGTGAGAGAGAGTTGGAGTCCAGACCGGAAGTTGGTGATCGTCCCAAGACTCACCTGGCAGCAATAAAAGCCCCAAAGATCATAGTGAACACAGTCATCTTCACAGTTGCAGAGAAAGTCTTTCTGTGAAGGTCAGAAGTTCACTGAAATAATCCCTTTACAGGCAGCCTTCTGGGTGAATGGTAACACTTACTTTAGAAGGATACCTTCAAACACCATGGTAAGAAAAATACTGAATCTCCTCAGGACTGTAAACATGGGTAAGCTGAGATGGGAAGACGCATTGAGATGCTGGAAAATTGTAATGCAGTTTATATTAATAATACTCACTTGAGTCGCTGTGTTCCAAAGAGTCCTGATATTTGATTCCCAACATATAACAACGGCAGGGGGAACATCTGGAAGGACAAGAGGATCAGTAAATGATCCAAAAATGCTGTAAAAACCTCTGTAATTTTACTATAAGCTGTCTTCTCCAAACCTTGCGAGGTATATTTAGATCCATGTCTGGAAATGAGATGATGCCCAGCATCTTCCCCATCCTCAGGACCACTATCGTGGCCAGCATCTGCAGTCATTTCAAGAGACTGAGTCACTGATTCAGGCTCTGTTACCAACTGAACAAGATGTCCTGCAGGCGTCCACCATCACTCACCTGGCCAATTCCAACACATGTTGATGATGGAAATCTGGAAAAGGAAGACAGGGTTTATAACAGAAGAAAAACTCTGAAATCCGGTAAAGATCACCAACTGAAGCTCCAAAAGCAAATGATAAAACTTGGCTTTGCTTTGGAATTTTTGTTGTCTGTGGATGGTAGCAAAGATGCTTGTTAATCCTCTACCTCCTTTCTTTTTGTCTAGTTCACAATTCTTGGGTGCTGTAGTCAGGACTGAACCCAGCATCAGAGTAAAGAGTGTCCTGGTCTTCTCAAGCTCCTTTGTTATGATTATAACTCCAGCGCTGTAAATCATCACTGGCAAAGCTTAGATGTTGATGGAGCATATTTTTTTTAGTATGTGTATTACTATTGTATAAATTACTGGAAGAATCTTAGTCCATAACAGTTGTAATTTAATGAGTATAATAACAAGGGTTGATAAAAAACTGTAAATACTGAGTAAGATCAATGTCTGCAACTATTTAAAGGTGCAAAAGAAAAAAAACTATTTAGTTTATAGTTGGAAGTAACAATACAGTGCAAAAGAGTATGTCAGACACAAATTCAGCAAGTTGCCCCCCTTTCAAAGATGACAGAGGTCTGCAGTGTTCAGCATAGATACACTTCAATTGTGTGAGAGAAAGTAAAACAACATTTAGAACATTAGATTGTCTGATTTTGAAAGAGTTTATTTCTATAATGGTGCAGGACATAAGAAACAAGCCAGAATTATTTTTCTCACAGACCTGTATAGAGGTCTTCTATCCTCCACTCCTCATCTGTATTAATGGCACCTGTTTGGACCTCAATATCTGTATAAAAAACACCTGTCCAAACCCTTAAACAGCCAGATTGCAACCTATGCACCACGGCCAAGACCAAAGAGCTGTCAAAGGACACCAGGGACACGATTGTACACCAGAGCAAGACTGGGATGAAACAATCTACAAAGAAATAAACAGCATGATGAAAAGAGATCAGCTGTTGGAGCAGTTATACTGTGCAAACCTGGTAAGTAACCTTTGACCTCTTGTCGTTGACAACCAGGGTTCCATTACAAAGTATTGAGATAAACTTTTGTTATGGACCAAAAACTTATTTTTTCACAATATACAAATACATTCTTTAAGGATCTTTTTATACAAACTATTTATCGCATAAACATATTTTTCTCAGTTAAAGTACACCTTATTAACATTTTAGACTTTTTTTCTAAAGTGGTACAACTTGCTGAATTTGACAAATATGTATTTATTAATGTCAACAATTTTGAGCGATTAAAGACAATTCTTGTATTCAAATCGAAAACAGCGCATGCGCAATCCGTGGCTAATCTGTCATAAATAAAAGGGTTCAAGCAGCGGTTGAGAGCGCGCGCGCGCGCGCTCCGGCTGAAACTTTGTACCTTTTACCTGTAATTAGTGAGAACACTTTTGTTGACGACAACGATGAGAAACGAGCTGACCCCGTAAAAAGCAGCGGCTAGCAGTTTCACGAGAACCTCGGAGGAGTCGGCTGCCGCTCCTCTCTGGACTTTGGCGGCGGCTGCCTCCTCTGTCGGGATTCTGTCGGCGGGCAAAGCTCGACGTCTGTGGGGCTCTGCCATCGTACGTGAAGCTGCTGCGGAATCTCCTTCCTGCGCATGCGCACGGTACATAGTTTTTTTTTTTTTAAAAGGGCGGAAATGAAGAGAAACATCCAAACTACAAAGATAACACCACCGAGCCGTTTTTCTTTATCTTATTGGCTCCCGAAAATAGTAAAAAGCATGGTTTACTTGAAATAACAAGCACATATGGAGGCACTTACCACGTTTTTGAGTATCCACCATCAGTCTACAGTTTTAAACTCTTATGATTTTCATTTCAAATAGACGTGAAGTTGTTGGCCAAATACCTCCTCTTATTCAATCGAAAAGCCACAAAGTTTTGACCAAAGATATAGTAAATCAATTTGCAAAATACATAATTAAGTCAGCTTTTGGAAAGGAACTTAAGAGTCAAATAGATATAACCAGAGAAAACACAGGAGAAAAAAAGCATCTTAGTAAAAAGGGGGAAAAAAAAGCACACTTAAAAAAACCCCAAAATATTTGAACAAAAAAAAAAAACGTAAAGATGGAGGGTTAGACAGTAAATGCAGCCTCAACAGGGCACAGAAGATGACACTCCAGATTTCCTTCTGCTCAACAGATAACTACAATTTGAATTTAAAGAAAGACATAATTGCAAAAAAATCCCCCAAAATTACTAAACATTTTTTATCCTTTTTCAAAGCAAAGATGCAGTCACCTTGATGGTTGGGCTGCCACACACCTTTAAAGATGTAAATACAGAACTGCACGTTTCACTTCCCCAATTGCAACTGAATTGAACTTTTCTTTTGAACAGTGTATTTAATTAACTCCAGTGCATCAAACACTATGAGCTTTCTATCTAGTTTGAATTTGAAAGTAAAGAAAACGTCATCAACTTTCTGTGACTTTAAAAGTTTCTAAATACATTTAACATTTCTTTGTTAAATGGTGGTATTTTCAACATGTATAATCAGTGTCAATTAAAGCTCACAATTGCATTATGTGAATAAAAAACTACTGTTAGTGACACACTGCTTCAATAATTGTAAAAGTTGAACAGAGATTCACGTTTAAAGTAGCGAAGAGGTTGCTTTCAGAGATTTCATCGTATGTTTTAATAGTCATAGAAATGCACTTGTAAAAGAACTACATTCTTAACAGATGTTTTAAAAAAATATTCAGTACATTACTAATGAATTAACATCAACCACAGGGAATCAACGTATGTTTTCCTGGGCATTGAACTTAACTGCTTTTAAGATGAGGAGTCCACATAACATTGCACCACAAGCTGATGTTCCTCACAGACATCCACGGATTTCTGTGACAATGTTTTTAAATTAATGCTGATGCAGAAAGCAAACATAGAAGTTACAGTTTTGTATGTGGATCAAAGGTCAAAATAGAGACTTTTAAGTCATAATTTTGAACTTGGGGAAATTCTAACTTGGCTGTTGGATTGGCCTAAGTGACGTGACACCATCTACTCCATGTTCCTGGATTTGTTCTTCAAATTCAGGCAGAAAACAGTTCATGCAGTTTCAAGACGTTCTCAGGTAGGTGGACTCCAACTGCTGGCTTTATAAATTCATAAATGCACAAATCTAGAACTCATGTTGGTGTATTTTGATAGTTTTCAACATAACAAAAAAAAAAAAAAGTTTTCTGCTCCATGAAATATCTCAGAGCCTTACTGTATTAAACAACCCCCCTGACTTAAGTTAGTTTTGACTGCAATTGTAAGCTGTGCATCCACAGCAGTAGCAAAAACATTCTGTCTGACAGTGGAAGAGGTCCTCCATCAGCTTCTAAACGTAATCAGAGGGATTCATCATGATCTGGTTGACCATGACGACGCCGCACATGAAGAAGCAAAACTCAACAAACAATTCACAGGATGTCTGAAATTTCAGCCCTAAAGAAATCAGCTTACTGTTATTGAAGATTTGATGACATGCTGACGTAAAAAGTATATTCTTAAAAAAATGGTTTGTCAAAAAGATGTAAAACAAATTAAAATAAAATTTTGAAGATGTAATATTGCGTTTCAATTTAATTTGTCACTTGTCATACATTGTAATCAAAACATTTATTTTTATACCAAATTTATAAAGATAGTTGAGTATTTTATACAATTAGTTGTTAATCTCAGCTTTCTTTTAAAAGTAATTTTATTCACATTAGTCTGTTATCCAGAAATACACCTTAATTATTTGCAAATTTCTTTTGTTAATAAACTTTAAAGACATTTCTTTAACTCCCAACTATCTCTTAATTTTATTTGTATTTTGTTTTTCATTACAGTTGTTATTTTGGTTAGTTATTCAAGATTGTATTTAAAGATCTTTTTTTTAAAACCCTAAACTTCATATTTTGTAAAGCTACTTGTAATTCATGTTCTGAAAAAAATGACAGGACTGGAAATTTATTAAGGAAATTTCAGACAAAAATATATTGCTCCAGTTTTTTCCTAAGAGAAATTCTAAACTTTTCCCCACAATTCCTTTGGAGATGAAAATTTTGATTTTTTTTTTTTTAAAAACACAATAAAGTAGTAATAATTAATCTGCCCACACACATACTTGTAGCTTGTTAAATACGATGAAATGGGAAAGGTACACGTGTTAACACCTCTAAAGCAATTTATTAGAGCAGGGATGCTTGCAGAAAGTTTTGTCATGTGGCTCAAACAGTCTGACAGGAAAACTGCTCAGCTGTCTGTTTCAGTGCCAGCAAGCCTTTGCAGAGTAAAGCTTTAAGTTCACTTCATGTTTTGAACCCCCCCAACCCTCAATGCTGCCTCTCAACCCCCCAAATTTCAAATAGAACCCCCTTTATTAATAAAAGAAAACGCTTGCTGGAAATGCTGTCACAGATGGCTGAGGGCATCGTTATCTTACATTACATTCTGTGGCGTGTGATTGTTCCACTATGACAGGTATGTCCATGTTTCTGCACCGGAAAAAAAGGGCTTTTAAAAATAAGATTTAAAACAATTTTCAGAAAAATGCTGATGATAAACTCCTAGTGCTTTGAGATCTGACAAACAGCACAGATACTGTAGGGGGCAAGATATGATCCGTTCACCACGCTCAGCTACAAGTTTTCTCAAAAGACAGAACACTCATCCAAACAACAGCAACTTCAAATCCAAAGGAATACTTAAATTCTAAGTAACTAGCTGTCAAAATCTTCACACCCAGTCTGAAGCTTTGTTTCACACACATGCGCGCACACACACACACACTCACATTAACAAAAACATAAAATATTTGCTCAGTGGTCCTGCAGGTACAAGTAGCAGTCTGTGTGACCTAAAAGGACCAGCCTAAAGATACACAGGGCTCTGGAATGCCCTGAAATCACAGGTAGCACATCTGGATCAAGGAAGCAAGGCAATACTAATTTAAAAAAAAAAAAAAAAAAAGAGGCATCAACTGTCACTGCACAAAAGTGGGAAAAATATACAAAGCATGAAGTCACTTTGCTGCTTACCCATCATCAGTGAGTATTCAGAACCCGAATAATTACACTTTCAAAGCATGTTCTACTTCAGACATGTATTTCTCATGTAGTGTCGTGCTGCCACACCAGGGTCACCGATGTGGAGAAAAAGTCAAAGGTCTTCTTTATAAATGAGCCCAAAACGTTGAGCCACAAAGTGGAGAGCATAAAAATAAAGCAAAGCTTTTGGAGGGAACCATATGCACACACTTCAATCTAACTGCAGAAATGCATCAACTCAAGCAGCAAAAAAAGTATGAATGAAGTCTGCGTAATCTCCAAAAAAAACAAAAACATAAAATAAAAAATCCCTGCTTTCATGGTCCTAAATATAAAACTTCAGTGTAACAAGAGGTCCTTTTCCACCTTTAGCTCCTCTTTTTCTTTAAAACGGATAAAATTTTTAGTCCTCTGGGGTTTGTGAGTAGAATGGGATGAGTCTTTCTTTTTTGTTGTTGTTGTCAATTTTTTTTCTCTCTTTTGTTTTCTCATATACTTAAAGATGTGGTAAGCATGCAAGCCTCGTAGAGGAGGGGCCCGGAAGGGCAGACGGGCGGGCTGGTGGTGAAAGATGGCGCATTTAGGACAGGGCTGGGAAGGCCTCAGGATCATCCACGTTGGGGACCGATGCTCCGCTGGCCTGCAGCAAGAAATAAAAAAAGCTAAAAGTTAGGAGGAGCTGCTGCAGGCATAAATACATTGAAAAGATAAATTCACAGAAAAACTTAGCAGCGATCACCCTCCAAAACAACATCAGATTTAGAGTTCCAGAATAAACAGGCGAGCTTTTTGGTTTGAAATGACATTTTCAATGAAAAATACTTACTTGAAATTTTTTTTAGTACAAATAAAACAAAATGAATTAAATTAAAAATGATTTTTCATGAGAAGTAAACTGTCCTTTACCTGCAGCTTTACGGCTGCGGCATCAGGTGGTTGTTGAGAGTAAAAGTTATACACTTTTCCCATTACAGTATTGAGCAATTAGAGATTTGTCACAATTGCATTACGATTTTTTTTATTGAAGAAATTAAGGATAGAAATCTTTTGCTTGTCTGATCTTCAAAAGCTCCTTAAATATAGTGACAGACATTACTCAGTAAAAAACACGTCTCCAGTAGTTTTAAAAAGTGATTCATGGTCATTAATTATGCACTAATTGCATCATTTGCACAAACTTTTGCAGTTAGTGTGTTCTTCCATTTTAAAAATTAGGTCCATGGTCAGTTTTGTTTGTAGATCTCGACTTTTCTTTTCCGACCTCCATCTGTAGCTCAGCAGGAGCAAAGTCAAAAGCTTACAGCAGCTCATCTCCATATGCGTTTTCATACTAGAGTTCTACAGAATTCTGTGGAGCGTTTAGAACCGTTTAGTTTTATTTTGGGTACGCAAAGTACAAGCCATGAATGCATGCAAACCAATGGACTGTTTTGCTTTTTAAAGCTATTAGCAAAAAATTACTGACATTGTAAATGTGAAGCAACTGCAAATAAGTAGAGGCTGCACCGTTGGGATTTTTCTTTCTTTAATTTAGTCTGCATTTTTATCGACAATAATTGAATGCTAATTAATGGAGATTTGCTGCACACACAGCTTGTTTATAATGTGACAATTCACAATCTAGACGAGATTCAAAAAAAGATACACAATTTATTACAGAGGCTAAACAAATAGTGCATTCAGCTTGTTTTTGAATAAACAGATTGTTTCGATAGGTTGATGACTTTTCACAAAATGAAGATAACGAATCGAAGTTTGTAAGAGTTTACTACAGGTCTGCTACACTGTTTTCAAATATACAGAAAACAAACAAAAAGTTGTGGTTTCACTGCAAATCAGAATTTCACAACAGTCACCCCAAACTTTAACCTCAAAACTTCCTTAACTTTCAAATCATATTTTTTAACCTTAGTACTGAGAACTATAATCTGAAAATATAAAACTTAAATTTCAAAAATCGGAGGAGAAAACCTGTAACCACATGAAGACTTTAAGTCCCACTCCGATCATCTTTCAATGTATTTTTAAAACGTTCCCAGTGGTCTTTTAATTCTGATTCTGATGTTTTTAGGTAAAATCAAAAACCTGTGTTGTTTTCTAGGATATAGTTTCTGCAGAGCGGCAGGAGTTTGTTAGAAACTTGACCCAGAATTGTGGGTGGGACTGTTGATGTGGAGTAAGCCCACCCATTCCTGTCATCCATTTGTTTACAAGTGAATGCAACAGAATGGAGCGGAACATGGAGCTTGCGGCCCACCTAGTGTATTTTTTACATCCCAAATAAGCTCCTTTTCAAACCGCATTTTTTTTTGCTCCTGATTCACAACTATTTGAATAAAAAATACTCAGAAATGCAGTTTTAATCTTACTTTTCTTAATATACGTCATCCATCATCATACAAATGCAGAACATCTTAAAAACACCACAGACAATTTATATCAGAGTGGGACTTTAAAATCCTAAACTGACTCTGCCTTTAACATTTTCCATTAGTGTTTACTGGTTACATATATGTAATTGTGTCGCTGCAGTGGAATAAAATGGCTTCAGGTTTATTTTGATGAAAAGCTGATTAAAAAATAAGTATTCATAATAATTAAAAGTAGATATGCTGCTTCCCAATCAGAGAAAGAATAAGGACAAATGACAGGATCATTGGAGGAAAAAATGTACTCGATATAAACAATATTTATTCCATGTTTTCCCACAATTTGTTTTGTCTACATTAATATTTCACTAGTAAATAAATATAGTCAAATAAATATCCCCACCTCCGGCATTTCTGACATGAGGTCGAGTTGGGGGCTAGAATTGCTGAGCTTCTTGTCTCTAGTCTGTTATTTTTTTAGGGATCCAAAGCTCCACAGAGCCTTTCTAACCCAGTGAGCCTTTCTTTTGTGGACATCGCTGAATCTGTGTTGGTGTGCGCAGCAAGAACTTTTTTTGTTACCTTTTCGGAGCGTCCTCCCCCGCGTGCCGTCCTGCTGCCTCCCCCGCCGCGGCCTCCCCTGCCCCCACGAGCGCCCCCACGCCCGCGACCGGGACGGCCCAGGTCTCCAAAGTTGATCTCCAGCTGGGATGTGATGTCGTTGGCTGGTTTGCGGAAATGGTGGTCACCGGGCTCCTCAGTGGTGCCCTGCTCGAACGATTTGTGTTGGTTAAGTAGAACTAAAGCAACAGCTCCATACGAAAACAAGAAGCGAAATGCTTTCTAGCAAGAAAAATGCAGGCACCTTGTTGAAAAGAGCGTGAGACTCCGCCTCCATCTCTGAAGAATCGATCAAAGCTCCGACAGGCCGCTGCAGACACAAACATAAGTGGGGATATTTTTAGCCTCAGTAGCTGTTGTGAAGGACAAAGTGACCTACAAAAATCATGTGGATCCAATAACTTAACACGCAGAAGGTCACCTCACAAGCCAGCAACACTTTTAACTGTGAACTGAAATCACCAAACTCCACTGAGGTGTTGCTGTAAGCTTTTTTTTAAAAGAGTTTCCCTTCTCATAACACACAAAACAAAAGCTTGGACCAATGAAGCCTTTTAATTCTTCAAATATTCACCCTGTCAGCTGCAGCACAGTCTGTGTTTGCTAGCACCAGTATGAAGACAGGAAAACGGTTTTGACCGACACCAATACTCCAAAACCACAATGTATTACAACGAAACTTCACAATATGAAAAAAGGATTTATATCCTGAAGAGTAAAGAAAATTAATGCAGAAGTGAGCAGTGTCTATGACAACACATTAGATTGTGCTGATGACATATATCAATAAAAACTCGACTTTCTATCAAAAACATTCAGAAACTTCATATGCTGGAAAAAAAAGAGCTGATTTTTAAGATTGAGCTCAGTCTCAAGTGAATTGACTGTCAAGTATCTGATGGGTTTTATCTGATCCAGCGAAGACAGCGGCAGCAGCTGCTGCTTAGCTTGAACAGAAGCTCTAATCTCCATGAACACCATCAGAACAAAGAGCTCATGTTGGATAAAACTGAAGTCAAATAACATGCTTAAATTTATCATGGCAACTGGAATATGTCTATCCACCAACAGTCGCAACACAGAATGATGTAAAACCACATGGCCACCTGGCTTTAGAGATTGTGCACTGGAAGAAAGAAGTGCGAGTGTGGTGTTTCACAAACAGTCCTTGGCTAAAAACAAGCCCAACAAAAGAAAATCTCTTTCTATTTCTGTTCAAAGATGATACAAAGTGCCTAAAATAAATCGTTTTTAAGTCAAGAGACAAGAGTTGTAGAGAGACGGAGTTGTATTGTGGAGTTTCTGCACACTCACATCTTCACTCTTGGATTTGTGCAGCACGTATCCCTTCTTCCACTGGCTGTCAGTTCCCTCGTTGGGCTTGCGGATGTTGAACTCCACCTTGGTGCGCTCCTTGTCCTGCATGGCCTTCCACTCATCCAGCGTCATTTCTTTGGGACCTTCTGGTTTCACTTCTTCAACTTCATTTTCTCTGTTACGCACAACAAAAAATGTCAGAACCTTAAAGCAAAAGACTAAAGAGCCATCTAGGCTTTCTGCTTTAAAGCTTGGCGATGCGCATCTTTAATCCACACTACCTTCCCTCTCATTATCCCAAAGCAGATTCCTATTATTATTCCTGTTAGACATTAAACACATATGTGCCAGACTCTCACTTGTTCTCTGAGCCAGCAGGTGTGTTCTCTTCCCCCTCTGGAGTCGTCTCAGGAGCTGCGGTCTGTTCTGCCTCGCTGGGAACAAACGCCCACTTTTTCAATACTGACAAAACTAGGCAGTGCATCATTTCCATCAGAGCTGCACAAAAAATATGTTCACAAACACTTCAGAGAAACATTTTCTCCTGCTAAAAACTCACTTTACTTCATCTTTCACATTGCCCCAGTTGTGCGAGCCGCCTCCTCCACGCTTCTCCTCACTTTTTGGATTGCTATTGGAGCAGAAACGCACACATTGGTTAGTGGAAACATCCACAAATGCAGTGTTGCAGAACTTACACAAAACTCTAGATAAAAACACAAGTGTGTGCGACTATCAAATTACCCACATGACTTTGCATTTGTGACAGTCAGGTGTGTGACTTACACTTTATGTGATACACACCTTAAAACAACACATTTACTCTGTATCTAATTGGTTCCTCACTGTACAAAGAATCTCGGCTCCTTTGGAGTTGGAGCATTTGTCTGCACTGTTGCAGAAATGGAACATATTTGTGGCATTATTAGCTACTTTGTACCAAAGTCCCATTCTGTTCACTCATCTGTCACATTCATTGATCCGTTTGAAACTTTGTTTTGGAGTAGGTAGACTCAAACAAAACCAGCAGGGATTGTACACACCTATAGGAAGCAACAAAAAAACATCAGCCTTCCTTTAGGTACACACTTAATACACGAAGAATTTCGCAAATAATTGTATAGTTATTTAGAGAAAACAATACAGAGATACAAAGAGGGCAGAAAAGCGGGACCAAAAAGTTCTAAAGATTAAAAACACAAGCGAAAAAGATTTAAACAAAAAACAGCAGTATGCTGTGGCTAGCCATAGTTTTAGCACCTTTTAAAGACCATAAATAAGGCAGAAAAACAAAGCAACCACAGAAGAAAGTTAGGGCGTTCTGACACAAGAAAATCTGTTCAAAACTTTGTAAAAGATGGGCTCTAGACTAATTGTTACACCGTTGCACCTAACTTTTGTTCTTAGGTGCACCAGCATGAAAGTTTAGTGCACCTACCTGTTGGAGAACACTGCATTTATCTCAGCGGTTTTACAAGGTCACTTTCCTTTGTAATTGCTGTCAATATCTGCATTAAGACTTAAAAATGATTAACTTACAAACTGGTAGGGCAGGGCGATAAAACGATAGCTATCGATATCGCGATAATACTCTCTCGATAGTTAAAGAAGCCTATCTCGACAGACTTTTATTTTGAACCGAAATTATCACTCCAGTCGCGAGCATTTTCTCCTCTTTGGCAAGTAAGTCAGAGGGTTTTTACGACGTGGAGAGTAAATGTTTGAGTAAACTTAATCAGGTTTACTAGCTCTTCCTCTAATGAATTTCTTTTGTCCTCTTTTTTTTTTTTTTTTTTTTACACCAACTGCAGTCGAGGTAAACAAAACTAACGCAATGTGTGACACACCACCTCACCGCTGCGCTCACTTCACTTCATAAATAAGCCTCAATGAGCACATTTTTGATATAATATATGTGTGTTTGTTTACTTTATGAATGTTTTATTAAAAATATATGTTGTAAAACGATTCAAAAAAAGTAATTTTTTAGCTTTAATCTAGTTATTTTTCATTTTTAATTCTCCTTTTTACTGATCTGAAAAATGATCCGAAACGTGACTAAAACCTTTACAAGATCCAAACTGTGGGTTTTGTGATCTCTTACACCCCCTAATGTCAGTTATTTGGACATACTTTGATTTCAGGACAGGTGACATTCTCCAAAATAAAACTGTCACAGTGAAATGAAAGTGTATTAGTATTTTTGTTTTGCTATTTTTTTATTTTATTGCAAGTCATACCGTCATCTCAGTTTCAAATACAGAAATCGCATATTGCAGATTTTTCTCATATCGTGGAGGCCTAATCCAATCATTGATGTTTCTTCTTTGCTTCCTTTTAATTTCTGAAAATTACTTTTGTATTTTGAAACATTTCCTTTTTTTATTGTTTTGGTTTGTGGAGTTTAGTTTTAGTTTCTAAAACTTGTTGTTTTTTTATTTGTTTTGCTTATTTAATGTCATTGTGATCTTTATTATGTTTTGCGTTGATGGATTTGTTCATGTGATTTAACCTTCAGGGCCACCGTAGTTAACTCCTTAACACCAATAATGTCGCAGTGACACCTAAATAACTGGCTTTTTAACTTGCTGCAAATTTTCAACAGTTCACACGATCATTGTGAATCGACTGATTCTGACATAGAGAAAAGCGGCTTTTCTTTCCGACTTTACACCAATATGCAACATATTGCTAACATGGAGTGCTGCGGCGCAAAACTCCTTTTCTCTGCAGCAGTATCTGCTGATAAACGTGGATCATGCAAACACTTCACAACTGCACAGTGCTGCATATTAGAAAAAAATCTTGTTTGGAATTACGTTAATTACAACAAAGGTTGGAAAGTTACAGTTGATGAAAAAATGTACACACTGGAGCTCCGGTGTTAAAAGATTTGAACAGATTTGTTTCGTTCGCTCAGCATCGGGTGCCCAAACTGAACGACTGAGATATGCATACTAATAAAAAAAACAAAACAAACAATAATTCTTATTTGAAGTGTGTTACATCTGCACACACATACGGGAGTTACTTTCAGGGCTGGGATGATGTTTTTTCCCCACAGAAAGGCCTGATGAACTGATAGATCGTCTTGTCATGGTTTTAACCTGCATGTCACTGTTTCTCACCCAATTCTGAAGACTGTGGCATGCTTACTGTTTTGTTGGTTAACCATCCACCAATAAAAAAGAGATTTTACTTGGACCTTACAGAACCATAAGTGTTTTTCCCCCTTCAATTGTGTCCTGTCAAGTGGAGCATTATGCTGTTTGCAGTTCGGTTTACATTTTGGTTTTCCGAAGAACAACCACTCTTAACCAAATGAACTGCAGTTTGCGGTGACATGTACTCAGGCATGGTACAGATAGGCTGCTGTGAACAGGTCATTAATCTGGATTGCTGCATGCACATTTTAAAAACATATAAAACACATACAAAAACTGGCTGAAAATGAAACCGAATCACTGGAAGAAGTATTTCTTTTAAAAAAGCTGACATTTTATTGGCTGCAACTGCATCTTTTTAATTAGGTCAAATTTGCACACAGACATGTTCCTGTGTAGCAGCATTTCTACTCCTACGACCTTTTGCAGCCTGTTTTTCCGTATGTTTTTGAGCTGAGTGTTCCAGTATGAAGGACCATGTGTGTGTCCTAAACACTTGATTGAATCGGCTGTGTGGAAAGTTCTTCATTCAAAATGTTAGCGTTAATGTCAGCCTGCCACTACATTCCAGAGCACTGGGACACTCACAGACATTGCTGGGCCGTCTGTAATAATAATAACAATAACAATAATAACAACAAAGAGAAGACTCACGATTTGTCATTGGCGCTGTGCCTGTCGAAATCTCGCTTTCCGCGTGAATCAAAGCCCTCCCCCCGGCCCATGCCTCGTCCTCTTCCACCCCGGCCACCCCGGCCACCCCCACGGCCCCTTGGTGGCCTGTCACTGGAAGGCCTGATGGGACAAAAATTAAAAATGTTGACAAAAGCAAGTGACAAGAGTTACATCTATTTTAACTTGTAATATACGTCAGTACTTTAAAGACCCACTCTGATCATCTGATGGTCTACTTTCAAAGTATTCCTAGTGGCTTTTAAATTACGCCATTTTTTGCCAAAATCCAAAAACCTGTGTCGTTTTCTAGGAAATATATACACTCTTTGAAATAGCATGTTTTGGTTTGCTCCTAATTCACAACATTTTGATTAAATAAATACCCAGAAAAACATTTTGAGCTTTCTTAATATATGTCCTTTAACATCAGAAAAATGCCACGAAATTCCTTTAAAACACAATTTTCATGGGAGTGGGTCTTTAACCTTTATTAAATGTTCAGAAAAATCGCATTTGTCTAAAGATAACTTTTCATTTCTTTCTCCCTACCTCACACCAGAGCAAAACTTGCCTCCCTGATCTTATCATTAAGCCGATTAACACAGATCACACAAACTCACTTGTCTGCAGGGAACTCTCCTCCTGCCTCCGGCTTGTCCTCAGCCGGTTTCTCAAAGCGGCGCTCACGTGGAGGTCTCCGGTCTGGCCTTTTGTCCCCAGGTCGCCCGTCTCCCTGACCACCTTGGTGCTGGGATCCAGGCTGGCCCTGTTGTTCTGGTCTTCTGCCCACTCGTCTGATTCCTGCAAACCCCAAATGAACTCTGCTTACATGAGAGCTACTTCAGCAGCCCTGCAAATGTCAGCTGTGCAAACACCGCGTGCATCAAAGTAAACTAAAACACCCTCACGCCTGCAGCCTCAAAAACTAGCATTTAATCCGGATGCAACTACAATTAGTCATCTTTAAGTGGGTCGTTAATAACCAATCAGTTCTGATTAATTCACTATGGTTCACATTCAGTCACGACGCACGAGCAGCGCACATATTCAATTTCTCCCCGCAATTACAAGTGGTTATCTTCCGTATTCGCTTTGCAGAGCAGCCCGAGCAGCAGCAGCATAAGACGGTAACCCAACACTGCACCATCCTCCGGGGATGCTGGAGGAAAACATGTCTGCGGGGGCTCTCGGCTGTACGCTCGGCAGCGGCGTTCTCCGTTGTCGCGTTTATCAGCGCGTCCTCTAACAACAGGATAGGGTCCATGTTGACCTCGCGCGCCGATTCACCGAATCTGGTGGCTAGCTAGCAGGAGCTGCACATGACAGTTGGAAACGGGAGAAAAAAAAACAAACAAAAACGCGCGGGAGCAGGTGTCAAATTTTTGTACCTTCTTTCTTTAGGGGAACCGGTGCTTGCGACTCATCCTTTTTGTCCAGCAGCGGGTTTTTCCTATCCTTCTGTGACTCCTTCTTCGGCTGCTTGGCGGCTTGAGCCGCGGTCTTGGTGGAACCAGCGGCGGCCCCCTCCTTCTTCTTGTTTTCGGCAGCTTTCAGTACCTCGAATGGGTCGGACTCGTCGTCAAATAACTGGTCGAACCTGTTGGTCACGACGCAGCCGAAGCCTTCTTGCAAGTGTCCGGGCATGATGGCGCCCCTTCAACGGGATTCACCTCCGATTCTACGAGGCTTGATGCGACCGGTTCGCTGGATGCTCCCACAAGATGGCTGGAAAAGCTGCCCCTTCTCTTCCGGTGCGAGCATCATCCGGGACTTTGCGCAGCGAACACATTGGAGGTAAACAATACAGACCTTGGCTACCTGTTACTCTCATAGGGGAAAAACTGCAATAAAGAATTGAGAAAAAATACAAATATAAAAAATACAAATATATATATATATATATATATTTATATATATATATTTATATCAAGACCGCGGCTCAAGCCGCCATATGTATATATATATATGTGTATATATGTAAATAAATTATTAAATACATTTAACTGACGGTTAAAAATAGTGTGTTCATTCCACCAGCTAGCTCTACAGGGAAGTAAATGAAAAAGCTCAAAACAACAAAATTACTCTATACAGTGTCAGTCAACCACCCAAAAACAAAAAGAAACTTCAAAAACTCCCAATAAGAGATTACAATGGGTTCCAGGACATCTTTACATTTAACTTCAAGGCAGTCCAGCCTAATAAAAAAAACTCTGCAACATGAACATCGACATCATTTTTTTTAAATTAAAAAAGACAGTAAAACAAGTAGAAGGGAAACCACTAAAACAAAACATTTCTGAAAATTAACATGTTAATTAACCTCGTCAATCTTTGCATCCAAACAGAGCAAAAAAAAATGTATAAAAAGACAAAAATAGACTCAAATATTTAAACCAAATAACAAAAAAAATTAAATAAAAATAGCCACTGTGATATTTGTTTCAGTTAAACATCCGAAAAGCAAGTCTGCATACCTCTCTATCTGCAGGCTGGATGAGGTTGCCTTTACTTTCCAATGTTCTAAAGTTTATTTTGATTCATAGTGTCCTAAAATCTCAATTTGGTACTTGTTATATATTTTTTAAAACCAGAGATGGGCAGTGTGAAGTTAGACATACTCTTTTAAATGTATATCAGTATCTTTTTGTACAATTTCTATTTTCAATCAAGTAAAACTTTCTTGAGTGTGCCATAAAATATCAATTATGTTTGGAAGAATTAAAATGTTGGTAACAAATGCAACATATCTCGGGCATCAAGTGCAATTGATGTATGTATGTGGGAACACTGTCCCACAAAGTATTAGAGAAGCTTTGACATTCAATCCGTTTAATTGTTCTGCAATTATGTCTTTTATATTTATTTTATGCTTTGTAATGTATGTATTTTTATCAAATGGTATTTTAAGTGATTGTCTTATTATTGCATTTTCTTCTATATAATTTTTACTGATATTTTAAATTTAGTTCTTATTCCTGGTTTTTAGATTTTTAAGATGACAATTTGTCCAAATAGCCACTGGGCTAATTCTGGCACATTGGATGCAATGGTTTTAATGTGCAGTCCCAGAGAAAATATATATTACTCAGTAAAACAAAGTCTTCTTAATTTAATTAAATGCATTATAATCAGACAAACTGTTTGTTGTTAAAAAAATGTTTGAAACCTGTATAAAGACAAACTCAAGACAATGTTTAGCCTCCAGTCAGTTAAATACAGAAAAACACTGTTATTTGGGAATTCTGTGGACATGTTTCCAGGTCACTGTTATTTAACTAACTTACACATTTACAAAGCAGAATGCATGATGGGAATAAATCCATTAAACACATATATTTTCTTGAACACATCAACAATATTATTATAAAGTTAAAACTGCGTAATTCAAGTAAATTAAAGCATTTGAGCGAGTATGTGGTGCAATCAATGCTCTCATCAGCAAAAAAAGCTCTCCACACCCACAGTTTTTCCACAGATTCAAATAAGACCTCTCATTATAATGTGGGTTAAGTGCACAGCATCACTGGTGTTCCAGTGCTCCATGTCTTTGATGTACTGCTCCCACAGCAGTGATTGCCTTCTCTCCCTTAAAGCATTGAAGGATTGTTCTTGCATAGAAATGATTGCAGCTGCAAACAAAGAAACAGCTTTTACAATGTTCATCATGTTTTATTTTCTTATTTTGATGTAATTTTAGCAAAACTGTTAATAACAACACAAAATAAAAGTTGGGAAACATTTTACCAGGAGCTAAGACGGTTGACTGGTCTGCACATAACCACTTGTTCCTGTTAAAGCTAGTGCAGTGAATGCTTTGGGATGTGGGAGGGCCCTACTGCAGCACATGCTGCTTGTTAGGAACAAAGATCCAGAAACAATAGTGTTACTAACTGTCTGACTGGAGTTTACTTCGCCCACTTTAAGAATATACCTAAAATGGGAGTGGGACAAAGGAAAGTAAGTCTTATGTTCATCCATCTTTCATTAATAAATCCACGCAGCCCTTTTGACGAACTGTTAAATGTCATATCTGGAAAAAGAAGTTCCAAAAAAAACGTCAGCTCTTTGTAGCAACTTAAGTGTGAAGCTACAGAAACACACGGCATGTGAGAGAACATTCTTGAACGCAAGTATAGCTCATGGTGTTCACACTGGACAAGCAGGGAGGGGCGTCTCCTTAGTTTTTTTTTTCTACTGTCCGCACATGTCCACCAGCTAAAGTTGGAAGAGGTTTGGTTTTTAATTCGAACCAGTGCAAATTTCGTGAATCTTGCTCCAGGCTTTTTCTTTCACAGCTCTATTCCAGTATTTGAAAGACTTATTTCACAGAATTCCGGCTGGGCTCTGCTCTACGATCAATTTCCAAATGGTTGACACTCCCATGAATTAAAAAGAATGCAATCCATAATGTCACTACCAAATCCCTAATCGAGTCCCTGATTGGTCAAAGTTGAACCTAGTTTAACTTTCAACGTGCGTTCAATATTTGCACATTTTGTACGTGGAGCCCAAAAATGGCCTTAAAAATGTCCGTAGCTACATGTCAATGTGAGAGCAAGCTGGAAACTTGCATTTACACACGTTTACATAGACTTTTCTTTTAAAGTGGTTGCGTGGACGGGCGTTGCTGAGGGCAGACCTAACGTAGATTAAGAATTGGCTTGTTTAGGATCTAGATTCAGTCAACAACTTTTGTACCAAGATGTCACTATTTCCTTTACGCGGAATCGCATAAAGCAGCAAGTCACTAGAAAAAAATCACTTAA
Organism: Adrianichthys oophorus; assembly: GCA_036245035.1. Lineage (NCBI taxonomy): Eukaryota > Metazoa > Chordata > Actinopteri > Beloniformes > Adrianichthyidae > Adrianichthys > Adrianichthys oophorus. The sequence goes on from BSAI01000012.1 coordinate 34,095,977, forward strand.
ACTTAAAAGCCTCACTGAGGTAGAGGATACATTGTGCTGTCATTTTGTAGAAATTCAAAACACTGAATATTAATCAGCACACAGTCCATTTCAAATTCCTGGAGTTTGCATGTCCACCTCACTGCTACTCTAGGTTGCTGAGGTACTGCTGACAGGCTTCATTATCAGCATTTCTTTCACTCAGTTTCCTTCTGACTGTTTTCTCAAGTTCAAGGAGTTTTGTATAGAAGACCTCTGACATTTCATCATCAATATCCATCTGAAAAAGAAATGGAAAACACACAGAAACACAATTAGCTGCCTTAAAAAGCTCTTAGCATGTGTACAGTGGGAATAATGTACAATCTAAATGTATAACTTGTAATTTTTTTGTGATTGTTTCTTGTGGGAACAAAAGTCAAACAAAAAAAGTGAAACAAATTTCTCTGTGGACTCACTTTTCTAGGCTCAGTGTATTGTCTTCCAAGTCCAGATATCAAACTGTGATATTTTACTCTTGGATCCAGAAACTCAGGCTTTTGAAGAAACAACCAGAACTGAATTGGAGCAGAATGGACAATAATGATTTTTGGTGTGTTCACTGGACATTCACAGGTTGAAATGATGGGAAAGATCATAGCTTAACAACACACCAGTGCCTCTGCTCCATTGTTTGGGGCAAGTGTAAAAGTGTTGGTGAAAATCCTGATCTGTTTGACAGAAGCAGAAGAAAGTTTTAAGGAGTTTTTGAAAATTGTACATAAACATACAGAACAATGAATGAAACCTCACCATCCACATGATGGGCATAATGAGAGTCCAAAAGAAAGAAGGAAGGATACCATACGTCAAATTAGTCATCACTAGTCCTGGACATGTTACAGAGGAATAAAGCCCCTGCAAAAAAAAAAAAAAAATCTATATATAGTTGAATTTCAGTAATAGAATTGCATTGTATCTGCATTTTAGAAACCTAACAAACACAGTTCAGTGTCTGAAGGACAAACCTGGCTGTTCTTGTGTCTGTTGAGTGCCAGACTAAGCAGGTCTGAGGCATACTTAGAAGAGCTGTAGGGCTCCATCCCATTTGTATGCTGAAAATTCTTGATGCTGAAGGCCGAGCGACGGGCGTTACTCGAAGATGTCCACACCACTCTGGATGTGTGACCTGGCTGACACAGAAGAGGCTCCAACTCCCTGATCTGTAACGCCAACACATGTTTCTGAAGTTAAGGACGACATCAGTGTAGATAATGGTTTTTAATTTTTGCATTTTTATGAGTAGGAATAGTCATTTGTAATTTTACTAGTGTTGGAGTAAGAAGTGTAATGTAATGTTACACTGAAAAATACATAATTTCTCCATAGCTATCACTGAGCTGAAAGGCATTTACAAAATAAAAGCATGTTCAGTTTGCTTTGACAGGATTGAAGCAAAGATCTTCAGCTCTTTCAACTGACTTCATGAAAACCTTGAAGGGTATGCAGGTGGAGAATACACTCAATTAACTCACCCACAGGTGTCTTAGAGTTCAGTCAAGATGAGTAGATAAAAAAAAATTGGTTCCTTTTTAATTTTATCAGCTCATATTTATGATGATTCTGCTTGTTATCAGAGTCTTTTTACTGACTGGTTACATAGACTTGCTGGCTATCAATATCAAAACCCTGTAAAAATGTTTTTCCTTCATTTGTGTGTTTGCTGAGTTTCAAGTCTGATTGTATAAAGAAGAGTTGGAAAAAAAAGAAAAAACTTCTGACAACTTAAAACGCCATAGAAATTATAAGTATTTAGGATAACAATCAAAGTATTTTATTTATAAATAACAAATAATATCTCAAGTATTCCATGTACGAATAAATGGGTTCTTTACCAAAAGAAAATGACCAAATAGGTTTGTGGCAAAAACTTCCTGTAGCCCATCTGAGTTGACATTGTCCTGCTGCGTTAGGAGACCTTCTGCAGTCGCAAACATGTTGATGACATTTCTGCAGCAGGGAAAATAAAGAAACAAACACTGAAAGATGAGCCGTTGGGCAGATATTCAATTTAAAGAAAATGTAATAAAAAGATAACATATAGTGTGTGGTTTTTTTTCAAACCTGGAGAAAAGACCTTTGAAAAATGCTCCTATGTCCACTGTTGGATTGGGCATAATTCCTGCATTTAGATACAGAAAGTCGACTTTGCTGTACCTGAAAGACAAAATAACCCTTTGCCTTTAAGAATAAACACTCTTTAATTATAGCTGCTATTTGAAGACTGCAAAAAGGAAGTACGTAGAAGTCAGAGATGAAAACACAGAAGATTTCTCACCTGGCTTTGATTTCTTTGGCAGCACTGAGGACTGACTGAACAGAGCCCACATCGAGGTGCAGTAAATCTATATGGGCACTGGAGCAAAAGGTCAGGAGGTTGGCGCGGGCGGCCTTGGCCCGCTGCATGTTTCTGCAAGCCAGACACAGTTGCAGATGGCTGTCCTCTGTAAGTAGCCTCTGGCATAAGGCAAGGCCGATCCCGCTACAGACAAAGAGACAGACAACAGGCCAATCACAAGCCTTCCACACTTTTGAAGAAATGCAGAAACTTTACAGCTTCATTAGAAACATACATTGGTATCAGTGATTAGCCATAAGCCTATGTGTCATTGCATAAGTACTATATCATATTTATATACATATTTATTGATATTATTTATATTTTTGCCGTTTTCTCTTAATTTTTAGGGGTATTAAAGTTTTTATTTTAATATTTTGCAATGTGTGTGTACACAATATATATATATATATATATATATATAATGCAATTCTTAAAAAAGATAAATCAGAAATTATAATTAATTAATAAATTACAGCTTTTACATTTACCTTAATTTTTATGACAGACTATATAATCTTAATTTTTAATCATCTTTAACTAAAGCAAGGAGGGATTTAAAAAAAATGTCAGAAAAACATCAGAAAGGGTGTGAAGTGACGCAATGCATATTAATAACTTGAATAACTCAATACTACAAGTCATCTTATGAGATTTACAGCCTGCTAATCTCTCAACAACAGCACAACCTCTCGCTGAATGAAGGTACAACGTTTTCTTCGTGGAAAAAAGTAGCAAAGGTCTATGTGTTTATCAGTTAAAATACAGCTTTTATTTATTTATTTTAGAATTTATTCTTTTAATTAAACATACAAAGCTGAAACCTACCTGTTAGCACCCGTTACAATTACAACCTTCTCCATGTTTGATTGGAATATGTGACAAACGCCGATGGTCCTGGAAAATGAAAATCCACTGGAAGTTTTAGTAGTTCTTGATAATCGACATTCGGACAGCCCATCGTCCGATTCCGCCCCACGCGCTCCGTCCGTGAGCACCAGTGGTGTGATTGGATGTCAACAAAGAGCGGAACAATCAGATTCCTCTACGGATTACGTTGAGGTCCAATTTTCAAATTAAGCGCAACAAAAGTAATGCGGAAACTTATTTATTTTTACAGATAATACATTTTTGGTACATAAAGTTTATTAGGCAGGATAAAAAAGTGAACTATCAGTTCTCTCTCTCCAGATAGTTGTGATTTTGTATCCCTTAATAAAAAAAAACATGAATACATTTCAGTATTATTCTATTTCAAGATAACCTTTTAGAAAAGCCAACAAATATTCTAATTCTGTAAGTTTTATTAGTTTAAGGTCACTTTACCTTTGGTTGCAAATACTTTGGCAATGCATCTATAAAACATTCTTAGACCAACTGAAATTATTCTGGTCAAATGTTTTCTTTGTATCATAAAAATATTTAGTAGTATGAGTCAATTTAAATACGTGTTTGTTAATATTTATATGTTGCTTTTCTATTATATATATATATATATATCCATGAATATCATTAATAATATCAGATTAAGTTTTACGCCTAAACATTTCAACTGAGTTTCATGCATTCATCCATTTCCTTAACATGCTGTTTACCTTTTGGGGACACAGGGCTGCTGGAGGCTGTCCTGACTACTTTTGGGCAAAGGCAGGGTACATCCTGGACAGGTCACAGAGCTACATAATCACACACACATGCACAGTGTGCACTTAGGGGCAATTTAGAGTCACCAATCAATCACTGAAGCATGTTCTTGGACTATGGGAGGAAGCCAGAGTTGTTAATGAAAACACATGCTTGCTTGAGGAGAACATGGAAACGCCACACAGAAAGAACCCAGCCAGGCTTTGTACCTTCTTGCTGTGATGGCACAGGGTGAACCATGCACTGTGCCAATGAACAGCCCAACTTTGTCTCAATGTGAGGCAAAAAATTAACTTTTTTGCCAAGAGGTTATATGTTTTTTAATTGAAAAAAAGCCCAAATGTTTTCTTTCTTTATTGTTAACAAAAGACACTAACCTTAAACATGTCACCCCCCCCCCCCCCCCCCCCCCCCCAAAAAAAAAAAAAACAAAAAAAAACAAAAACAAAAACAAAAACCAAAGTTAGGGTTTCAACACATAGACAAAAAATGAATAGCGGCAGATTGGCCTTGTAGATTTGCGGTGGTGAATTGGGTGAGGAAAATAAATATCACACACCTGAAAGAATTTACTCAACGTGTTGCTCTAGCATTGGTCACATTGAAAACAACTGAATCAAAATTCAGACCCCCCCCCAGTAGGCTACATAGCAAAAAAGGAACATATGCTGTACCTGTTGGTCACCTTGTCTGTCTGTCTACAAACCCATGATATAACATCATAAATATTTTGTTTATTACAATACTCAAATACATTTAAATTAGATATAGATTACAGGTTTTTTTCACGTCATATCTGTTTTTCAAAATAGTCTAACAGAAATAAAATTTTTGGTCAGATATGAATAAAATGTTATTTTCAACAAAAAGTGCAATAAAATACATAGGATTAAAATAAGAAATCAAAAGTACATAATAAATAGATCTAAGCATAAATGCACTGTGTGAGTGACAAACATCACATAGTGTAGTCTAGCTGTTAAAGCTGTTCTGTACGCCCCCGTCCCCAGATTTGTTCCATACGATATGTCTGAAACAAACAGGATAAACAGTTCATAACAGAAAGTTCGCAGATCGGTTCTGCTATGCTGATATGCTTTCTTGCAACTGAACATGCATCTGCTGAAAGCTCAGCCTCTGTTTGGCGTTTCTCCTCCAGCAGCTGAGCATCAGGTCATTGTAGACTCTGTCAGGACAGCAGGGGGGCTTCGGCAGGTACACCTGGGACGACGTCCACACGTGGCTTTGTTATAGAAAGAATTATTCCAGAAGATTGCAAGATAAACCTGCTCTCACCTGCTTGCCTTTATCCCGAAAGAATTCGCCAGTGTTTTCAATGACCTGTTCGTCAGAGAGATGGGAGTATGGCTGCTCCTTGCACAGAGTCAGGATCTCCCACAGAGTCACTCCAAATGCCCAAACGTCACTGGCCATGGTGAACTTACCCTGAGAGGACAAATGATAAGCATCTTAAACCCAACAAAAATACTTGTAGACATGTTTTCCTTTTCATTAGCACTTAAAAAAATCTGAGATTTCTTGAAAGTTTAAGATCAAACTAAAGTTAAAGTTAAAGCCCCATGAGCTGTCACACATCTAGATGTGTTAAATTTGTTCTCTGCATTTGACCCATCCCCTGCGGGAGCAGTGAGCTGCAGACAGAACCACTTGGTGGTTTAACCCCACCAATCCAACCCCTTAATGCTGAGTGTCAAGCAGGAAAGCATTAGTCCCACTATTTAGAATTTTTGCTATGACTCGGCTGTGGATTTGTACTCACGACCTTCCAGTCTCAGGGCAGACACTCTACTACAAGGTCATTTAGCTTTGTTTTTTTTTTCCCTGTAGGTCTATAGCTCTATATCAGGGGTGTCAAACTCGATCGCACAGGGGGCCAGAATCCAAGACACACTTCAGGTTGTGGGCCGAAAGAGAGAAACATTTATTGAACATGCTAAAACAACATTTTTAAAAACTTTTGAAATGCAACTTTTTAAACATAAATATAAATTAGTATTAATTAGTATTAGTATTACAAAGTATTATTCCTGAAAAAATCAACTTAAACCTTAAATAACTTTCAATATTTTGCTCTTCATAAAAACATATTCTGTCAAAATTATACAAGTTAGAAATGAAGTAGGCCTAAATGTTTAAAGAAAAAACACTCACATTTCTTTAATTTTATGTCATTTTATATACAAATAAACTTATACATTTCCCAAAAGATTTTTGCTCTCCATAAAATATATCCTGTCACAATCATACAAATATAAACATGCTGCAAAACAAAACAAACAAAGCCTGGAAATAACAATAACGTTTGTGTTTTTCAGCAAAAACTAATCAGATCATTCAGTTTTCTTTGCTCTGTGTTTGACACCTCTGTTCTATAGGTAACTATAGAGCCAATTTCAGCTAAGACCAGTCAGGAACTGATTGACTAATCTAACTTTTACTCACCAGGAGGATGCTCTCCCATGACATCCAGCGGATTGGCAGGACCGCTCGGCCCTGGATGCGATAGTAGTCTCCTTTGTATAGATTCCTGCTCATGCCAAAGTCAGCGATCCTTATGGTGTAGTTCTTCCCAACCAAGCAGTTGCGAGTTGCCAGATCGCGGTGGACAAAGTTGAGAGAGGACAAGTACTTCATACCGGAAGCAATCTGAACTGCCATGCTGATCAGCTTAGTGTAACTAAAAACACAAAAGAGAAAATATTCATTTGTCAGCTGGCTGTTCTGTTGTATTCAATAATTAGTGTGTATTAGGATCATACCTTATTGAATCTCCCCCCCCCTCTTCTTGCTCCGGCTTGTCCGGCTCATCCGAAGTGTTGTTTAGTCTGAGATTGCACAGGAACTGATTGAGGTCTCCGTTTTCCATGTACTCTGTGATCATCCACAGAAGATCTGTGTCCACGCACACTGCCAGCAGGCGGACAATGTTGGGGTCTCTCAGACGAGACATGATCCTGATCTCCTTCAGAAAGTCATTCCTGAGCCACAGCAGCAAACAGACAATTAAGATTTACTCAAACAATCATCCAATTGCTCGGGCTGCTGTGAGCCAGCTGCTCCTATACCTGGCATTCTTGTTTGCATCTTTTCTTAGAGTTTTGACAGCGACCAGCAGAGGTGATTCACTGATTTCCCCTGCAGACAGATCCTCGTCCAAAAAGTCCTGCATGCCCTCAGCCTCGCACAAGTGCACCTGTGAGATAAAAGAGCAACTTGTCCACTTAGAGCTTTCCACTTAGCTTCTTTTTATAATCTGAAGAGCAAACCACTTAAATGTAGTTTAGATAACAAAGCTAAGTCTTTAACATATGAAACAGCTGCTTTAGTACTCAATTCTGGATTGAAGGGAGAACATTCAGAGTTTTACATATTAAAGTTGAACGAAAACCCACAAAATTTCTCCACCCAATCTCCAAGGAGGCATGAACTTCTTAATTTAACGAGGAATCAATAAGATCAAACAGTTGGGGACTTACTTCTCCAAATTGGCCTTCACCGAGTTTCTCCTTAAAAGAGAGCTTCTCTCTGGGAAACTCTCTTATGGATGAATCAATGCCGGTGAAGGGAGTCATGTTGACAGCTGTGATGCTGCTGTCTGAAGATTCCTGTAGGCTGATGATGTCTGCCTCCGCATAGTGTGGAGCTCCATCCGAACCACTTGCTGTGGCTGCTGTGCAGGAGGAGCTGGACTCTGGCGAGAAGAAACAGAAGACCTCAAACTGTGGCTTTTTGCAGTGCTAGTCAGATGATGTGGGGCTTACTGAGATTTTCTGCGGAATCAGCAAATTCTGGCAGCTTCCGAATCAAGCGTGAAGGCTCCTGGTAGTCAGCGCATAGAGGGTAGATCCTCTCGTAGGTGGAGTTGGAGGTGGAGCCGCTGTCGCTGGATAGAGAGGAGTGATGGAAGGAGAAGGCCCGGTTCTGAATAGCTAGGCGAGCTGTAAGGTCGTCATCCAGAAGGCGCCGTGATGCCTGCATGAGTCAGGGAGACTAATAAACAGCTGGAACAGCTTACTTTACCAATAAAGTGTCTATATAACATTTTTTTATGAGCATTTTTTAAATGTCAACATATACTTAAAGAAAAAAATGCATTAATGTCAATTGAAACAACAGTAACATGGAATTTCATCTTTGATTTTATACTTTAAAACATAATTTGAATCTTTGAACACACAATTTTTGTTTATTATGACAACATGTGCATTATCTTTTTCTACCTAACTTGCCAATAATTAAACCATGGATAAGGCAATCATCAAGAAACTAAGTGAATCACCTTCTCAAGCATCCTTTGCCAAACTTGTCGCCACAGCATGATCACTATGATGGCTGATAAGATGGCTATGATTGCCACCAAGCAGCCAATAAGAATCCTGGTGTTGCTGTCATCCAATTTGTGAGTTGGATCATCCACTGAAATGCCACAAAGTAGTGGGAAAGTCAGATTAAAAAAAGTCAATCTATCAGTAACATTCAATGTTGATTTGTTTTAATTACAAACAGCAGGGGGCGGTATTTATCCAGAAACCGTCATCTGACATCTTTAGAACAGAGCAACTGGGTGATCCTCACAAAATTGTTTTAATTGATGTCATTCATTCAAGTTAATGAGATATTCTCATATTAAAATAATAAGAAAAGGACAAACGTAGCAGAAATCTAGATGAACTAAACTTAAAAAAAGAAATGTCAGCTGCAAACCTGGCAGTGGGTTTTTAGGATGTTTTCCAGGACCCATCGATGTGTTATAAACTGCAGAACCTGTGAGTCAAACATGCAAAGGAGGAAAACTAATTAACAGTTCAGTTAATGTTGACTCAAAATGCTAAACGAAAATTATGAAACTTCTAAGTTCAGTGAGTTAGGATTTTTTAAATCAAACTTAGTCAAGATTATTCTAATAAGGCCACAAATGACCTTTATGGGTGACCAATAGAGTAGATTGAAGAGCATAATGTTGAGAAAAACTTGCTTTTTGGTGTTTTTATTGTTTTACCTGACTGGAAGGCCACCTCACTGAACAGCATCCACACATCACTGAAGTGGAAACGACACTTAATAGTTTTGGCCGTGCGATCCCCTAGGGTCACGGTGACAAAACGGGCCCTTTGGCTCACCCTGTCAGGCGTGGGCCTGAAGGTGACAGGGCCGGGCTCCCACTCCGAGTCCGACCGGAAGAAACACGTGACCTGTCGGAATACCCTCACTCCACGGCTGAACATGTTACTGCTGTGGACCTGGAGGTGGGAAACAGGGTTAAACTCAAACACATGTATCTATTTAGTGTTTTTACCCAAAATGTAGCAACTTTTTTTTTTACCATCAGTATTTTGATAGACTTTGCAGTTGTCCCTTAAAAGATATTTTTCAGTGTTTGCACTGAAAGTAAAAAAACATAATAAATTTGTAATTTTCAATAATTTTTAAAAATAATCTAAAATAACATCTTAGTTTATGGCTCTTCAACAGACTGGCGACCTGTCCAGAGTGTACCATGCCTTCGTCCACAAGTAGCCGGGTCAGGCTTCGGCCGCCCAGTGATCCCGTAAGGGATACAATGGGTTTGGAAAATGGATGGATGGATGGATTTTAGTTTATCTTAAGATAAAAAGCTAACCTTCAGTATTTTATGGAAGTTTTTCAAATAACTGAGTTTATTAAAAAAATTAAATCAGTACTTGAGTCATGTTTTAAAGTATTACTTTTGGTTCACACTTAAGGAGCTTTAACCCAGTGCAGGGCATTCCTTGGTGCTTTTTAGCACTATTACTAGACCCAAAATGTGTTTGCAAATCATTGTTATTACAGAAACAAATGTTCTCTCTTGTTCAAGACCCCATGCATTGAAAATTGTGTTTTCTGTGTTTAACATGTTCTTGTAGCATTTTTCTAATGATGGAGGACATAAATAAAGAAAACTAAGCCAAAAATTGTAATTTTGGAAAATTTATAATTCAAATAATTGTGAAACAGGAGCAGATGAAAAAATGCTGTTTGCAAAATGACTTATTTGTGACATGGAAACTTTGCTGGGTGGATTATGAGCTCCCTGCTCTGAGCTCTCAGTAATGGAGATGGGAAGGGGGGCGGATTTGCTCAGTGCCAACAGTCCCGCCCACAACTCAAAGGGGAATTTCTAATAAACTACTGCCGCTCTGCAGAAACTATGTCCTAGTAAACAACACAGTTTTTTTATTTTATTTTGACTAAGAACGGCATGATCAAAATTAACCACTGGGAACGCTTTTACAGTGGATCAAAAGATTATTTGAGTGGGTATTTAAATCAGAGATTCACTATCTATACATTCAACTGTAAAAAGTAGGTATTTTATACCTTCATGGAAGTGAAGTTTCGGACGTGGTCAAAATCAAAGATCATCTCCACATAACCTTTGGGGAGAGTGCGGTTGCTCCATCCCACATAGTCATAGCCGGGCCACACGCCATAGATGTGGCTGTGGAGAAAATCATCCAGACCCCAGGTGCCGTCTGTGAGCTGGCCGAGGCCTTTTGTCAGACTGCTGGACAGATAAGTAGATGTTTTATTGGCAGTGTTTCCTGATGACTACTGCCTTTTCTGATTCACATTGTCAGTGGAGTAAAGGACACAGACCCTTCAGCCGATGCTCCATCATACACAGAGTCATTAAAGGAGACTTCCAAGTCTCTGTAGATCATCTGCTGTCCATCTGGAATGCTATAAGACACGAGACCATCTAAAAGAGACAAAAGTCAGAAATACCAACAAATGTGAGAACAGGTTTATTTTTATGAGCGTGGCCTAAAAGGGCAAAACATACAAAAACCCCACAGGAGCGGAGAGGTGTGTTAATGTGAAAAAACATTACAATGAGGCTATTTCAGTGGAGAATTATGACTAACCGAGCCATTCACAGCCATACAGCTCCACTCTCATGCACACAATCATGGAGTGGTCGGTGACAGGCATGAAGCGAACATAGCGAGCGATGACGGGAGGCTCTAGATCCTTCAGGACCACATCGTATGCATTCCTGTTGCCCTCAATGACCTGCCACAGGAGAACCAGTGAGAGGTGGTGAGATGTGCCATGACTGAGAGACAAACGGTGTGAAGAAGCATAGTGTAAACATGGCTGTCTTTTCATCCGGGGAGCATATGTTTCTGTGAAGGCAGTTGCTAAAAACTCAGATGCAACACGTTCTTTAGGGATGTTTGGACACGGTTGAAAATTGGCTGCCAACCAGCTTTCCAATAACTGCTACCCTCACTTCAAACTGTACTGCATTTTCTGCTCCTCGGAGTATAACCTTCAATAACTGAAGCAATAAAAACTGGTAATAAAAATATTTGTGAAAAAAAAAACTTTTAGTGCAGGGCCTTAAAGTCCTCGCCGGGATGGTTAACTTATCAAAACCAGTTTTGAATGTCAGGAACAACATTTTTTACCTGTTACTTTGGTATGGCGGCAGTGACGTGCGTTGAGGTTAACGGCTGGTGAGGCACTGACATCATCAGTCAGATTTCCAAACATATTAACCCTAGAGAGAAGCTATTCACCAGCAGTTAAAGTGCGTTGTTTAATATTTCATAATCATTCTTCAGTTTAAAAACTGTAACAGAGGGAAAAAAAATCCTAAAAATTGCTATTATTGATTTACTTTAAGTTATAAATGAAGTCCATGTGTCGCTTCCTTGTTTAATGATCTCTCCCTCTGAAGAAACACATTAATAACCTGTCTGTAAAAGTCTTCCTTTTCTTTCTTCAGTTTGAAAAGTCGTTCTGCCTCAGTGGAGATCACCAGTGACTTGTCTGAACAAATTCTTGACTTTAGGGGTTAAAAAACGTAATCCTCCATTTAGAAAAGGGTGCTAAACAATTTGAAAGAGTAACTGGACGGCTGCACTTGCCTTGCTACCTCAAATTCTATTATTCTTCAGCCGCAGTATCGCATTCTTCGGGCTCACCAGTGCCCTCTGCTTTGAGGCATAGAGTCCATAATGACACAAATAATGGCTAAAAAATTGCCCCTACCCCCTGTACCTCCGCCCCTAAGTTAATCTCATTTTTTTCCCTATAACTATAAAATTATATGACTCTGAACCTGATGTTTTGTTTTGTTTTTCTTCCTCCTAATTGTTCCAAGATTGAAAAATATTCCCTGGTGGTGTAAAAGTAAAGGTCGGAAATCTGTTATAGTAAAATCCTTCATAAAGCCACTTTTTAAATTGTATTTTGATCTTTAGCTGTGCCGCATTATACAAATTTAAATGAAAATATCTCAAAATGAGGCTTTTCACAGCAGTTATCAGGTTTAATTGAAAATTCATTCATTAAATAATTAATTCACAGCTCATTAATCAAACAAACAAAAAAAAGGTTTGCCTCACAGCACTGAAAAGAACACGTACGCAAAGCCTGTTTATTTCTTTTTTATGAGAAGAGTAGCAATGCTGGCTATTTGGAAAAGGTCCATAAAGAATTGGCTAAAAGCTTTTTTGCTAACAGTGTGAATATTGGAATATGGAACATTTTTATGCTACAAGGTGTATATAACAGTAAAGTTTAAATTTAAACACAGGATCTTAAGCATTTAGAGCTGTATTGTTCACATCACATCAAAATCAGATCAAAATAAATCAAAACCAGGTAAGTTTGGTGTAACGATTAGTTTTAACAATAATTTGATTCATATCTGAAGTTGTGGTTGCTGATAGGATTCATGCTGATAGGATCCAATATTGGTTAATTTTGAAAAATCCAGTTCGATCTGATTCGTTTCTTGCATTTCTTGACAGATAATCAAGTGTAAATTAAATAAGTGTACAAACAAACAAGTAAACAAATGACAAATCCATTCACATTTTAGTTTCATTTAGTTCAGCCCACTCGTGTTTTTCCACATGAAAATAATCCAGAGGGAACATTATTAGAAACATTATTGAAACATTCAAAGTGTTTCCACACATTGGACTGTAATGATAATGTATTGCTGTTATCATGTTTGTTGTCTGTTTTGACGGAACTTGGTCATTTTTACAATATAGCAAAATAAACCCACCATGTCTCATTGTAAATGATATTTTCCAATGCGATCATAATCAATTTATTAATTTTGAAAGGATTTTAGAATGACATTGGCGGATTTGATTTACAATTTGCCTCAGACAGATTGATCTGGTTAGATTGTAGGAATTTAATTAAATTTATCGATTCATCGATCAGGATAAATTGCTGCACCCCAACTTAGTGAAATGTAACAAACTTGAATTGAATACTTTAGTTTATTTTGAAAGATTTTTTTTATTCAATGCTGCTCTCAAAAGGCGTGTGAACTCTAGCAAGGTGGAAATGAGTTATAATTGATGACAGATTTATTGTTTCACATTTTTTCCAGGTCTTTTTTATTTATTAATTATTACAAAAAATCTTTTTGATTTGAGTTTTATTTCTCAACATTTCTCACATGTAAAACCAATAATTTGTTGTCAAAAACTAAAAAAAATGTCATTGGGACCAATTGAAAGATAGACTGTGTAAAACAGTACTGTGATGCACAGTTGAATTGTTTCTATTCTTAAACTTTTCTCTTATTTTCAACCAATTGTATTGGAAATCAGCAAGAGAATCTCTAAAAATATTTTTGGTTGTGAAGTGTGGGACACCTGAAACTGTGAAGTGCTCACCTGCTGCCCCTTCCTGTCCTGCCAGCTCACCCAGTTGCTGCCATCCCGGCTGTACTTGATCCTGTACCTTTGAGCAAACTCGTTGCCCATGCCGTCGGCATGACGACCTTGGGTTCCCACCAGCGTGATGAAGTGCAACGATCTCAGGTCCACCTGGAGATACTCTTTGAGGCTGTGCGGCTCAGACATGATATCTGGACACCAGGCCCCATCCCCGCCGCCAATGTCAAGTCTGATGAATAAAAAAAGAGGCAGAAACAGGTGAGGAAAAGTTCAGGCACACTTATCTGATCACATACAGAAACAGAAAATAAAAATGGAATAAAAGTTGCCTTCCAAATTTTGCTGCAGTGGACTCAGACCAGTAGCTGGAGGCAGAGATGTCCTCATCTTGAATCTGCCCTCCCGTCATTCCAAGAGGATAGCGACACACTTCTGCAAAACACGAGGCTACACTGATCCACAAGTGCCTAGCGTGTGTGTTTGTGCACATGAGTGGGACATAGTAAATGCTTTCACATGTCACCTTTTTTTTTTCTTTCATATTTTTGAGGGCAAAGTGGTTGAATCTGCCTCCCCCCTCCCTCCCTCTCTTCCTGCAGCCCTGCAAGGCCTCCAAAGCCAAACAGAGGCATCACTGTGTGGGTGCCAGTCTAAGCAAAATGAAAAAGGGAGTGTCCAGCAGGCTGCTCATTTTCACAATTTTTTTGCGACACAAGCGCGAGCAAAACCTGTTGGAGGTCAGACCAAATTCTGAATTGGCTTCGCAACATTTATGCAGTTTTGTTTGACCCTGAAACCATTTTGATGTGTTTATTTCAGATTGAACCTCTCACAAATTCCTTCAAATGTGTCGTGGATGAAGCAAAGCTTCAAGTGAGTCTATCTGTGTGAAGGAATTCTGCCTGTGACACGTGCCCCCCTTACAAATACCCCCTGCCCGTGAAAGCTCTTCTTGTCCTGTGTTTGCTTTTTGACCATTAGGTAAACCACATACACACTCACAGGCACTCACACATACATTACGTTCATGCACTCTGAGCCTCTGAGCCCACCCACCTAAGCATGCCCCCCCCCCCCTATTCACTTCTACAACATGCTCAACTCTCAGGTTTTTCTAAAAGATTTAAAGAGGTTTTTTCTGAAGCTTCATGGGTCCAAAAACTCACAAAAACCGAAAGCTAATTTCAGCTCAAGAAAAGAACTAGTTTATTGAGAAATTTGTGAGAAAAAGTGTCTACCTGGGTTGACTTGAGCTTTCGCAGTAGCCGCCAAAAGAACAAAAAGTCGGACCACTTTAAACTCCATGATCCTAGTTTCTCCTAAAGGGAAAACAAGTGAAAACAGCAAGCAGCAGCAAAGAAACTCACTGAAGTTCAGCAGGATTATGCAACAAAATCCTGCAAAACCTAACTTTTAAAATAAAATATAAAGTATTTTACGCCATTAATTAACAAACTTCTCTTTTCTGGGAATAATGTGGGCAAAATGACTCATCGAATAATAAGCAGATTAAAAAATAAAATCAAAATTTGATTCAAACTTTAATAGCTTTAACATAAATAACTTACATTAAAGGTCAAAACCTTGCAGACACAAAAAAGAGGTTTTAATGAACTTGAGACATAAAATAAAAATGGCTCCTGCTAACAAAACTCTCATGTGTACAATTAAAAAAGAGGTTCATATAAATGTATGACATAAATCTATAATGTTTTTCTTAATATTAATATTCAGAGAAAATAAGGATTAGACTCACGTTAAAAGTTCTTCTTTCCTGTTGTGATCATTTGTCTCTGGGAATATTCCACGTCTTCTGGGAGCCGATGAATGTATTGCGCCGCAGTCTGACCTCTTCCCAGGAAGGAATTCCTCTGATTGGAAAGGAAGGACGGAGAAAGAGAAGAAGAGGGAGTGAGGAAATGTAGGCTGATGTAACAGCCCCCTTGGCTGAAGGACTGACAAAAAAAGGAAAAAGTTGTGAGATTTTTTTTTTTTTTTTTTACCTGATGCACAACAGTTTTACTCTTTAGTTTTTTCTCTGCAGAAAAAAAGCATAAAACGAAGAAAAGAAACACAAAAAAGAGACAGAATCGACAAAGTCATATTGGTCAGAGGCCAAATGAAAACAAAGCTGTAGCTTATTGTCAATTAAAGTAAGTAGATATTTTTCAACACGTTTCAAAAACTAAGACATCTGTAATAATGTGACTGAAAAAAAAACTATTTTATGATTTTCTGTAGTACAGAAAATGTGCCAAAGTTGTTCTATAGTTTAATTAAACGTTAACTGAAACCCACATTTTTAAGGGTTTGCTTGAGATTTGCTGTCATACCTGCAAAGCAAACTGACGCAGGTTAAATATCCTGAATCCAACATTTGCTGTTTGCTCCCAGAAGCCCCTGTTACTTGAGGAAATAGCAAAAGTCTCCTTTACACATGTTCTTATAAAGCACTCCTTTACTATTCTTTAAGATCCACTTCAAGTCACACACATGCACATTCATGCATGTCGGCTTTAGTGTCTTGCCCACTGCAACTTTTGGAAGCAGCTTGATGGGTTAGGGTGATGATGGACTATATGGTGAATCACAGAGAGAAGATGCAGCAAAAAAACACACATACACACAAATTGAACTTTTAATGAAAATTAACCAAAAATAAAGCTTACTACAAAAATAAAATATAAAAATATAGGATAGTAAACAGTTTTTTTATTTGCATGCTGTAGTCCAGGATGTTTCAACGTAAAGCTGAGTGAGAAATTAGACCAATCCACAAAAGGTTGGAAAGTCTTTTTTTTTTATTGCAATGAACCTAATCTGTTCAACTTCCATAGTCTGAACACACCAAAAGATACACCTGACCTTGTGTTACTTTAAAATAATGTTGATTGTAAGGTGGAGCATTAAAATCTAAAGAAAGTATGATCTCGTGGCTTTCATACAGTGGTCCTGAAGTGCAAATCATTTCAACAAAACATTTTAGAGATCACAATGACTATTAAAAAAGCACAAAAAAATACATTTTAGTAAACAAAACGGCATTTCAGAAACCAAAAACAGACAAAAAAAAAACATTTGGCAAAACAAAAGCATTATCTAGAAAACAAAATGAAATGTTGAAAAAACAATGAGAAACTGGAGAATGTAGGTGTTATGGGACGTTCTTCTCAAATAGCTTTCAGTTGAAGTGATGGACAAATGTCATCATCCATTGTTGATGCTATTTGCACTTCAGGGCCACCGTACTTTCATTCTGCAACCATGCATTAATGAGTGCAAGATAAGTAACATAGTTGAACCTAACAAGAAGAAAGCAGTTTTAACTTTATTTTTACTATATCATATCTTCCACAATAAATATTTTGCAATAGTGCAGCTTCTTATATGTGCAGCCGGTGATCTGTCAGGTCAAATATGCGTCAAATTGATTGAATTTTCCAGTATAACGGTCATCTTTCTGCAGAAAGAGAAATACGGTGACAGACAAATGGGATTTTAAGAGTTTTTAACAAGCTTTTAAGAAGTGGATTAAACATTTTCACTCTATCATGTCTATTTTAAAGAAAACATGTCCACCCCAGTCAGACCCATAGTGATTCAGTCACTCTAATCATGCAAAAAAGTGATAGAAAATGACCTTGTTCAAATGAAAGCTACATTCTAGATAAAGAACATATTCTGGATGAAATTGTTTTCTGACAAATATGCTGGTGTCACATCTAAAAGTAGATGATTTGGGCTGAAATTATTCCTATTTTCCAGCTTATCTACCAATATCACGTTACTGCTGACAGAGACCCAGCGCTCAATGGAAGTTGACCCTTTTTAATTAGCACATCTGGCGGAGCTCTAATCATCATAGAGAGCGTTTGTCGTCACAGAGGACCTTCTGTATTCCCACGTCTCCTTTCTCAAGCATGAAAAACTGCTGGAAAAGGTCACTGCAGGAGCTGCCTATTGTTTAGGTTGAAGCCTGTTTTAGTTTAGATTATCCTTGGACACATTTTAGCCTCTTTTATAAGCTCCAGTGCATAGTCTGCACACGTCACGTGATCAGGTGGCATTTTAAAAAGGGCATTAAATGCTAAAAAAAAAAAAAATCATCCAAGTAAGCGTGCTTTTATTTTTAGCACACCACTCCTGAACAGACATAACCTTGGAGAGAAAGAGAAGCACAAAGGTGAGGAGCTCAGGGGGAACAGAGGAGGAGGAGAACAAGAGATGATCAATTTTGGAAAGCACTCAAAGACACTTCCCCTGTCTTCCAGCATGCAGCTCTGAACAAGAATTAGCTTACAGTCAGCATCATGAAGCGGCTGGGTTGCAATTCCTCTTTGAATTCACCATTAGGGACTTTCTTTCTTCAGAAATGTAATTTAGGAGTGAGACAGGAGTTTATCACTTATCTTATCTCATTAATCTAGACATTCCTCTGTAAATTAAAAATGTGTTAGAAAATACACCAATGAAACTGTTCATTTCTAACACTATGTGAAGCTGGAATTATTTTGAATACTTTTAAGTAAAATAACTAATTGAAGCACAAAATAGCAAACGCTCAAACATGTTTGGAGCTACAAAGTATCACACTGTAAAACATGGAGATTTATTATTTATCGTTAAATAACTGCTTAAAGACCCATTCCAATGAAAATCTTTTTTCGAGTGTTTTTAACACGTTCTTATAGCATTGTTCACACGATGGTGAAAATATATAAAATTGTTTAAGTTTAAAATAGCGTTAATTGTGATTGATCAGGAGCACAAAAAAACCCAGCGGTTTGAAAAAGCTCATATTTGTGACACAGCACCAGAAATGGGCGGGTCAAAGTCTCTTCTCTGTTCCAATCCGATGCATCCACTGGCAGACAAATAGATCCATTAATGTCTTCTTTTTTCCCGTCTGGCATCTGGCTCAAATCTGCAAACTCTGATATTGGTCACCATTTTTTTTGTGGAACACTAATGTTAATGTTAATGTTAAGGAGTTGTAAGCTAGTGGGAGAGAGCTTAAATAAAGGAATTCTGGGATATCTTGCAGCTGTGGTGCAGAGTTAGAGCAGTTGAGATCGGAAGATTGCATGTTTGGTTTCTGCTTTGCGCGCCCGTGTGTCGAGGTGTACTTGAGCAGGACACTGAACTCCGCATTGCTCCTGGTGGTTATAGGTTGGTTCCAGTGTTTGGCAGTGAAGTTGCCATCAGTGTGTGAATGTGTGTGTGAATGGGTAAATGGGACTGTAACTGTACAGCGCTTGGGCCTTCTAAGAAGTTAATAAAGCACGACATAAGTATACGCCATTGCATCATATCAACTTAGGGTTACTTCCACGCCACAGACCCATCCACAACAAAGAGGTGAATTTCTAATTAGCTCCTGCCGTGCTGCAGAAAATGTGTCTTAAAAAACGACGCAGGCTTGTTGATTTTTGCTAAAAACGGCATCATTATAATTAAAAGACCACTGGGAACGATTTTAAAATAAAAACTATATAGTTGGAGTGGAACTCTTGTTCCCATCAGCCCCAGCGGCACTTAATATTTATTGTTCAGCTTATTCCTAATATTGCTAATAAACATTCACTTGTACTTTAAAGTTTTCATGATAAAATAAATAACTTATTTGCGATAAATTCTCGTAACTTTAGAAATACTGTACAGTCTTACCTACACAAAAACCCAAACCAACTTTCAGTAACTTTAAAGGATCCCAGATGTGCTTTATGAGAATCATTTGTCAATGTTGGGGGAACACCTAGTTCCTTTGAGGAGCTTCACTTTAAATTTCAGTTCAATTATTTAATTGCAATTCAAATTAATTTAAACGAACTTGATTCAGTTTAGGCTAGGCTGATTTAATTTAATTTAATTTAATTTAATTTAATTTAATTTAATTTAATT
>BSAI01000012.1:34115582-34290582 GCA_036245035.1 Adrianichthys oophorus
TTTAATTTAATTTAATTTAATTTAATTTAATTTAATTTAATTTAATTCTTTTTTCTTTGTTCAAATCAATGGAAAAAAAAAATACATCTGTACTTCTTATCAATCACATATAGTATATAAGGAAAACCCACTTCCGGAACATTAGAACAAGTAAAGTTTTATTTGAATTAGATAAAATATATTTTCAAAACTACAACAAAAAAAACTGCAATAAAATATAAAACAACAAAAGAAAGTCTGAGAGAATCTAAACAACAGAAAAGCAAAAAAAATAAATAAATAAAAATAAATCCACAGAACAAAAAATCTGACTAAGGAAAAATACAGCTTAGACTGCAGCCTTCAATGACCCCAGTTTGACATTTGACCTCCAGAGTTCACCAATCTGTCATGGTTCGTTATGTGGCCAAGAGGCTTTATGCTGATTGGATGTTTTCTGTATATTTTAAATGCTGTCTCTTTTTCTTTATTGGAGACATTTTTTTTTCAAAAAGATTTATCTATAAAAATGAGTGAAACTATTCTTTGATTTAGATTTTTTTTTTCCAAAATGGACATTTGTTTAAAAGAAAAAAAGAAAAGTAGATGCTTATTGACTTATCTTTAATAGAATAGAATAGAATTGAAAGGCCCCAAAAAGATGTACCGGTAATACACCTGCTCAACTTAACATAAACATAGCATTACAACATAGCTTATGGTTCTAATTTTGACACTATTAGCTGTAATTAAAAAAAACACAAAAAATGTTTGTTCTTTTAAGCATTTCCACACCAATTCCCATCAAAACAAAAGGTGATCTTTTGCATCTTTTAACAGTAAATGAAAACTGTTTTTCACATTGTACGCACAAACATTTTGGTGACTTAGCAGATGGTTCTCCAGCATCAAATGTAAGACAAACTATAACTGTTTTGTGTGGTAGACAATTAATCTGTACGGTTTTAGAAACTTTTACGCAACTTTTACATGCACAAGACGCTAAATAACACACAGAAGAAAGTGTCTTCTTTAAAAACACATCAGTGGTGAACGTGTGTTTCACTAACATCTGGAGATGTTCAATTTTTAGTCCATTTAAGGTCTGTGTGATGGGAGTCAGGTGCTTCACTAAACAGCCATCTCATCCCCTAAACAGTCCGACAGATTTTCTGCATTCAGCACGTTCGAGAGGCGCCCAGACGCTTCGACCCCAAATCCTTCTCCCTGCCCCCAGCTGTCCCAGTCATCGCTCTCATCCGTGTTGGATTCATACTCTGATCCAATCCCTGATTCCCTGAATCGAAGAAGCTCCAGCGCCCCCAGAATCTGCTCGCCCAGCGGGGAGCTCTCGTCACTGGGAGTCTCCCCTGTGTCCTGTATTTCCTGCCCCGGCGTCGAGAAGCGAAAACACTCGAGTCGGACTCCGCTGCCGCTCAGCCCCAGAGGAATGGCGTCTGCACTCGTGGTGCCTGGAGAGCAGGGCCCCGGCGGAGCAGAGAGCCAAGCAAGATCTCCAGTCTGGAGCTGAGGTCCTAATGGAGCTAGAGATGAAGAAGGGGTGAGGGGTGTGCAGGGCGTGCCGGAGGGTTTGGCACGGAAAGTTATCTCCAGAAGGCTGTCCTGGGATCCCACTGACAAAGAGTAAAGATTAGATTAAATGAAAGAGTTAGAAAAGAACAGAAGGAATCCCAGAAACAGACAGAAGTGAGAGGATGCCATGCACCATGACTGCAATGATGTTGGAATCGCCACTGTCTGAAGGCAGACAGGGAGGACAGCGTTCAGTGCTGCAGACACTGAGAGCTGCCATGGGAGAATTATTGCATCAAGTGGTCAGAAAAAGTAGCAAATAAGCTAAAATAAAACCAAAACAGGGCAAACAATTATGACAGTATATTTTCAAAAAGAAAAAAAGTCACGTAAAAATGAAAACCAAAGGTAAACTGTTGCTTACTAGATGTCAACTGGCCTGAAGACTTGAGCTCGAGCTCCTGGATCTGTTTGACCAAAAGGGAAATGTGCTGCAGCAGGTCCGTGTTCTGCTGCAGGAGCCGCTGCACTCTGGCTTGGGCTTCAGTCCGTTCACACATCTCCACGGATAGCTGCTCCTGCAGCACGTGCACCTGAACATTACAGATAGAGATGGCAAACTTAGTATGCAAGCTTGATGCAACTTCATTGCACGGTTTTAGAAAAACTTGAAGCTATGGTCCAAGATGTGAAGAGTTTTTAGTTTTTAACGTGGCTTTATCTCAGTTTCTGCAGCAGGAACTCAAGAAAATACTGAATAAAACTTGAAAGTAAAAGACGTAGTTTTGCCTGTGATGAAGCCGCCAGCGCTTGCTGTTCCTGCTGCTGCAGCTGTTTCTGAAGAAGCTGGACCTGATGCTCTGCCGAGCAGAAAGCCTCTGCACCAAGAGCAGAGGCTCCAAGGGTGGGAGAGCTCAGCAGGAGAGGGGCGTCATTGCACACCTGTACAGGTGACAGGAAACATGAGCTGCAGTTGGTCAAGTTGCTCAAACACTTCTCTATTTGATTATCCTCCAAACATCTCGATGTTCACTCCACCCAGTGAAGACATCAGTACATTTAACAGTTACAACAACGTTTAACAGTAAAAGTAAAAATGATCTTTATCCTCACTTAATGCGTCATGATGATTTAGTGCAGTAGATTAGCGGGATCATTTTATACTCTCAGCTTTTAAATGCTGCTGTATGCCAACAGCCTGTCGAAGAACTTGCTAAAGAAAAACGAAAATGCTGTTAACAATAGTTTAAAACATTTCCAATCAAACAGCATTTTGTTTGCTGGGTTTTGAAAATGAAATTGTTTTAGGTTTTTTTTTTTTTAAAAAAAAAGAGTCATATTGTATGAACAACAGGGAGAAAATGATGTTTTGATGCAGATCAAGTTGACGAATGTCCAGTTGCAGGAAAAAGTATGTTTATGTGCATGTATGCATAAATTGGACACAAGACATGTTTTGATCTCCATTAATGTAAAAAAACAGCAACATGCAAACGCCTCATTGAACACAACATGTCGACATTTACAGTTCAGGGTGTAATTATAAAATGATCCCTTAGACTAAGGACTCAAGAACTAATTGGAGCCTGGAGATAGCCAACCTCTAGTCCAGTCAGTGTGATGAAAGTGGATGTGTTGGTTTAAGCTGCCCTGCCCTGTAGAAACACTCACTAATCTGGAGTCTTGAGACGCATTGTCTGATATGAACCATCTCTTACACAAAAGAGCTCTTAGAGAACCTAAATCAAGCATTGTTGCCTTAAATGCAGAAATGACAAATAAGTCTAGATGTTCATGTTTCCACAGTAGACAGACTGTCTGCAAATACAGAAAGTTCAGCACTGTTATAAATGTCCAAACTTTATCCCAACTGTGACATATGGTAGAGGGGGCATAATGGTTTGGGCCTGCTTTTTTGCCTTAAGCTCTGGACTAATTGTTTTTGAGCTTATCAAGATGTTTCATCAACAGAGCTTATAGATATGCCAGAGTGTGAAGGACATGATGTGTCCATCATATCTAGGAGGTGAGATCAATGTCCATGTATCTCCATATTTCTGTGATGGAAGGTTTACCTTCTCAGTCTGACTAAAAACTGTTAAATCCTCTGCAGATCACTACATAATTCAGGTTAAACAAATTACCTTCTCACAATTCAAAAATAAAACACTTATGTGTCTGATGTCATCAAGCTGCTGCTGGTTCAGACATAGAAAAAAAATCAAGAGCAGACAGCTGCTTGTTCTGCGTCACGGGATCGGCTAAAACCTTGCTGTGGTTTTATCAATAAATCATAAATCCCATCAATAATAAAGAAACCTTGTAGAGCATTTCTTCACAGACAAGTCTCACAGCTTGTTTGATAAGCTGCACCACCCCAGGGCTGTTTAGAGAACATCATTTAAACTTAAACAACACTAAACCATTCTATTTGAGTTTGGATTATTCATTTACAATTATATTTACTGTTCAATGTCAACTGAGAAACATGCAAAATCTAAATTCTACTAAGATGCGATGAACAGACAACCCATCTACTAATACTTGATTCATGCTTTTTAAAAAAAAAAGTTTTTTTGAAATCTTCTTCAACAACATATGTAAGACAAATCAAATGTTTAAAGTGAGGCATATTTATTTTGGAACTCTTTTTGCATTAGATGGGAACACTGTCTGCTTAAATTTAAAACAGGATGATGTTTCAAACTGTGCAGCCTACCATCTTTTCTCAGGAATTCAACCTGCAACCGGAGTGGAAAGATTCCATTAATTGAACAGTGCGTATTTGATAACTGAGCGCCATAGATGTTTTTCTTAAAAAAGGAAATGTAATGACATTCTTGTCTGACAGGTTTCAAGCTTCTCTGCAGCTGAGTATTCTTCAATATCACGATTCTCACTTGGACAAAATTTCCATTTCCACTCTTGTGATTGGATGTAGTAAGTTGTTCAGCACTGCTGAAACCAAGGCCTTCAAAATAGTTGCTTAAACAGCATTTTATCTTTTAAGGTGTGTTAAAAATAAAAATAATTAGCACATTAAAGCTAGTATTGAATTAAAAACTAAATATTAGCTTTTACCTTGAGCCTGACGTGATCAAGGATAGATTGGAAGGATACCTTTCCATCAGAACCAAGGGTGTCATCCTTTCTGTTCTTCTCAAGGTCTGATGAGGAGACGTATTCAATGCTCTCCTCCGTGGTGCCTTCAAGGTCTGTCTCGTCTGACAGTGCAAGCCTTTTCTTTGCTGAAGAGAGACAAGAGATTTTGATTTTGTGCTTTTTCATCTACCGGTGGTGACAGCTGACTCCCACACAGGAGCTGCTGCTAAAAGATGCAGCAAAAAAAAAAAAAAACTAATTTGCAGCTTCAACACACACACACACATAATAGAAAACAACAGCTGAAGGATAAAAACACATTATTTTAGTAAGTTGTGCTTGGTTGTTTGCATTCCTGAAAGTTCCTGATGCTTTTTTTATGCGTTTTTGTGTGAGATTGAGCAGCAGTTACAGGGGAGGGAAGCCTGCAGAGTTGGAGTGCTGTTGTGTTAAAAGTCAGAACGAACAGGACGAGGAGAAAAATGAAGGCAGGAAACTTTTGCAGATGCAGTTTCATACAAACGTGTGAGTCACCTGGCGATGCCTCTGGCTCCTTCCCCTCCTCATCCTCCTGCTCATCGTTTTTCTGCTGCAAGGTCATCTGGTGATACACATCAAACGCCTGACCCACGGTGCGCACAATCCTCATGGCCTGAGACTGGGGGGGGGGCACACAGATGGAGGCAGAAGTAAGCAGTGAGGCGTGGAGAGCATATTATGGAGGGAAGGAAAAATGATGGGGCGCAGCAGGGGGACAAATTGAGTTGTTCAGAAAGAGCCACAGTGTACCGGACATTTGTGTACTGGCAAAAGGAAAGAGTTGAAGTGTCCAAACTGAAGGAGAAGAACCATGGCTTCTGTTTTTATCCACATTTCACTGGATATAACTTCATTATTAGAGATGGTTGTATTGATTCCATCAAAGTAGAAAGTAAAAGAACAGTCAACTGGACTTGATTTGTCTTTTATTATAGAAGACATTTCATCGCTTCTCTGAGAGGTTCTCTCGATTAGAGATTTTGAAATGGAAGGGGGTAATGCAGTTTTTCATATGCCAACATTTGCCAATAGAGTCAACACGTAACAAAAAGAAAAGATAACAGATCTTATCAGCAGAATAAATGCATAGCTCTCATTCCTAAATGAAGTATATTTTCCCAAAAAAGTCATAATTGTATCTTTCTGAAGAGAAAAAAAACCCTTTAGCTGAGTGTGGAATTGTACGGCCCGCAGGCGCTACAATCCGCCGCCGCCGCCATTTGACCCGCCCTCACTGGCTGAGCCGCTGCTACACGGCTTCCCTTCTTACCCCTGCCACCTGCTTTATTTATTTATTATTATTCTTTTTTTCATTCACTACATCAAAAATGAATTTCCATGGGGTAATAGGTGTATGCAAATTTTGGTGAGCTTTTGAGTATCTAGTCGGGATGAAGTTTTCACTCAAAGGTGCAATGAGAAAGACAAATTGCTAAAACAATATGGTCCTTGCAGTCCAGGACTGCTGTGCATTATAATAAAGTTTGCCAACAAGTAGGAAATGAATGAATTTGAGATGAACGACTTTTTTCTCTGGACTTGATGCCTCCCTGAAGGGCTGCGGGTTCCCCATTGTGGTGTCCTATGAGGTCCTTATCCGTGAAAAATTCACTTGCCCACACGGCATCACATCAAAGTCAGACTAAGAGGCAGAACAAGAACCACCGAAACATGAATTTTGGATCAGATGAAAATGTTACTTTTTTTGAGCGTGGACTCAAATTTTATTTGGTGAAATAAGACAGAATCCTTTAAAACCAAAACAATCAGTTTGCGCAAGAATAATTTGTGGCTTTAAGCAAAACGTCAGGCTTAAACTTTACAGGAAGAAAGAAATCCGTCTTACAAGGCAGGACTTTACTCTATCAGCCTCAGGTTTGGAATACCGTGGACCCAAATCATGGAATAGTCACGCTGATCTTCTAAGCAATGAAAACTCCTTTGACTATCTATAAAACTAAATTAAAAGGTAGACTGTCCACCAAATATTTGATGTGATTTAGTTGTGAACCAAATTACTGTATATCTAGATTTACAATATATGCAAACCATAAGAAAATTGTATTTTTTTCTTTTAATTTAGGTCTGTGTATCGGTGGGTGCAGGGAGGCTTCTTCCTCCTCTGTGCAATAAACTTAACTGCTGTATATAATGTAAATAATGTCGTTTTATTCTCTGTTTTCCTTTTGATTCATCCCAAGATATTCTATAGGTGCAAAACAAACAAACAGACAGCTAAATTGATACATAAATATGTAGTTTTCCATATTTGCTGAAGTCTCTGCTTTTTTTTTTTTTGTGAAAAAACGATGTGGTTGGTCAGACATGTGAAGTGGATGAGGTAAATGTCCAAGTTGAATTCTGGGGAACAAAAAGAGAAAAAGGAATCATCGATTACAAACACATTTTTTTCTTCTTCAGTTGTGGATTTTTGTTTGTGCCATTGCAGCCAATAAAGGAGTGAGTTGATCTAATATTGAATTATTGACCAGGAATTTACAACATTTCCAGCTAGGATCTTTTATCTAATTTTCACAGCGCCGTGTGCAGAAAAAAAAATATGCTCTTTATACAAACTAACTCAGAAATTAGTCGCACGAGCTTTTTGAAAAGATGATCCTGATTGTATTTGAGGGGTTTTATAAAAAAGACCTGAAGTCAGTACGGGTTTACATCACCAAGATGTTTTTCCATTACATGTTTGGAGAAGCAGTTGGATCTTCTCCACTCAGTTTGAGTCTACTTTAGATTTTGTGGAGCCAAAAAGAAAAAACAGAAGCCCAGAGACAGCTGCAGGAGTCAGAGAAGTAGAGAGAGTCTGGGAAACCAAACTGATTAGAATTTTAAAAAAGGGCAAAATGAGGCTAAAAAAGCAAAATATTCAGCTCCAATAACATCTGGTAAAAAATAAAATGAAAAAGTGACATCAGTGTGGGATGTGGTTAGTTGTAACAGGGGTCTCATGAAGGCAAAAATCTCCCAAGGAGATAATGATGTGATGTCCCCGCATGTGAATTCCATGTTTTTAACGTGTTCTTGTGCCATTTTTCTCATGATGGAGGACACATTAAAGCTAAAACTGCATTTCTGATTATTTCTTTATTCAAACTGTTGTGAAATCAGATCAGACAAAATAATGGCGATGAGAAAAGCATGCAGGCCACAAGCTCCCTGCTCAGCTCCATTCCGATGCATTCACATCCAGACAACTAGATTCACGCATGCATGTCTTCGTTTTCCTCATCTGAGCTGGCATCTGGCTTTAAACTGTGTGGATAGCTCCAACATTGCTCACCGTTTTGTTGTGCTTTTTATGTAAGATTGGATTTGTGAGGAGCTGTAAGCTGACTGGAGAGAGTGTGAACAAAAGGATGCTGAGGGATGATGTTACCTATGAGTTTTTTACACACCACCTTTAAAACACTAGGATTTTTTCCTCCTCTCCAGCCCTACTGGTCCACTGTCTGTTGCTGGAATCTGCTGGAATCCTCCCTCAGTCTCACTAAAGGTGGTGTGTGTTTTTTTTTTCATGCAGAGTGTTGGCAGGAGCTGCGTCAAAATACATTTATTGCTGTCTGGCTCAGGAGGATCCTTCCGCCTCGATGCATTCAGTCAAAACGTGAAGGTAGCTCGAGCTTGAAAGCAGTTTAATGAAGTGCAAAAAGCAGACGATGAAAGAATACAACAAAAAAAATGATTTCAATAAATTTCAATGAAAAGGGATTTTGGTGTTTGTCAAAAAAGTGACTGTGTTATCACATAGAGGTGGCATCAAAGTCTTGTTATGCTTTTGTGGGGAAAAGGAATCCAATCTGCTCCTATCAGCTGATCCATCTTGTCCTACCTACGCCAGATAAGGCTCCACACAGCCCGGGGAGGCAGAGAAGCCGGCTGGCGGTGTTCTTGATAATCTGCTGGGTGTTTGATTCGGCCGCGGTGCAATGTCTTTAAGTGCGGAGCGAAAAAGCCCCTTTTATGTTCTCTTCCCACCAGAATGATTAGTATTCATCTTCCCTAAGTCACTGTCAGCCTGGTATCCATGGTGAAGGGATTGGAGTCAACCTCACTTGCGCTCTGGCTTTGTCATGGAGGACAAAAAAATGGTCTCGGCATGATTTGAAGATAGTTGTTTTCCTATCCATGTATTCATGTCTAACTGGACTGTTTGTCACTGAGAGAAAAAGAATATCATCATGATAAGAGTGAATACTAAAGGTAATGGTAAAACAGCCATCCTTTTAGGTTAATTGTGCAGAAATGCTGCATCATCACAAAATGAATCCACAAACTTGTAAAAAGGAATAAAAAAAGATAATTCATAAAGTTAACAACAGTAAAAATATTAGGAAAACACTCACAGAAAAAGACATTGCTATAAAAGAAATACGTCACTGCTTCAGAGGTGCACACAGAGCAGAAAAAAAAGAACCTGAATATTTCAGAACCCCAGCAGCATTTTAATCTCATTTGCACAGCGATTTGTGACAGTGTTCTGGTGATATTGCTCCAAAGCCTCACAGAGGAAACTTTTAGCATCAAAACTTTAAAGTGAAGGGCTGTAGGCACGGCTGCAACAGGAAATGACACTTTTTGGAACTTTTTCCTTCTCTCTATGAAAAAAAAAAGTCCTCTCTGAGAAGAACGCCTTATGGGTTATGTGCTGTGAGTGCAGAGCTGTGGAGGACCGCTTTGTAATGAGATGTTTTAACAGCTAACAGCTGTGACAACTGGCAAACAGAAAACCTGACATTTTCAGGAAGAAATAGTGATGAGATCTGGACTTTTAGCAAAAACGTTCATTTTAATGTTTGATCCTGCAGTGAACAATCACCTCTTAGAATCTCTGGTGTTTTCAAATGTGACTTAAGGCATCTGAAAGCATTAAATGTAAGATTTTTGTTTTATGAAGCTTTACAAAAAGGACCGAATTGATTTGACTGCTCCTCGGTATCCTCTAAATCCCAATTTTCTGCGTGAAATTTATTTTAAAAGGCTGATCGTTCTTTCAGCAGGCTTTTGTCTGAACATCAAACAGTTTTTTCAGCTTTTTGGATATACACATTATGAGACATCAGTTTCAGATACCAGACAGTAATCCTGAAAAACCACAAAATAAGTATAACCACTAAAGTGTTCTGATGTATTGCTGTTTTGCTTTGTTTCTGATTTGAACCATTTGTTAAATTAAAAAGCAGATGATGCACATTTTGCAAATGAGCCTTTTCTTCCCTCACAAATCTGTCCTCAATTAAAAAATACCAACGAGCGTTTAAAGATCCACTCCAATGAAAATCATGTTCTTGTGGCATTTTTCTCACGATGGAGGAAATTCAGCTTAAAATTGTGTTCCTTGGTATTTCATTCTTCAACAAATAAAAGTGAATATGGAACAGACAAAAAAATGCAGTTGGTAAAAACTTGTAGCTGGAATCCACAAGCTCCTTGCTCCACTCCATTCTGATGCATCCACTTAGAGACAAATAGACGTCTTCGTTCTCCTTGTCTGAGCTGGCATCTGGCTCAAAACTATGGCTGGATAGCTCGCCATTTTCGTTGCACTGCATTGTTAGGTTGGGGGTGTGAGAGGTTTTAAGCTAGCAGGAGAGTGTAAACAGATGGATGATGGGAAATGGAAGCGGGCTTACTCTGCGCAAACAGTCAAATGTAAATTTCTAATGAACTCTTGCCGCTCTGCAGAAACTGTCCCAGAAAATGACACGATTTTGGCTAAAAACTGCACAATCATAATCAAAAGGATGATCGGAGTGGGAATTAAAATGAAACGGTTCTTTTCTTTGTTTCAGCGTAATAACTGTCGTTGCAGGTGAGTGTTATTATGCAAAATATGTGACATGTCTACAGTTTGGAAAGAAGTGAAGCTGAAGCAGCTTCCTGAAAGCAGCATGAAGCTGTGCACGCGTACTGCTCGGCTGCTGCAGGAGCTGCCCTGAACTGCTGAGATTGAAGCACCTTCAATAAGAGCCTGGTATGACAAAAACAGGGCAAAAAACTGGACACTTTGATGGAAAGATGCACATTTGATCAGAATGTGAACATACCTTCCTTTTGGACTTGAACACATTGCAGCGAAATATGTTGCTCTGTCCATCTCTCGCGATGTAACTGAAAATCTTCAGATCATGAGCATCGTGTGAAACGTAAAATATCCTGGGGCAGAAATGACATGAGTGGGTGTTGACTGAGCACAATAAAAACAAAAACAGACCAGTTCATGTTCAGTCAGTCTGTCTTTTTTAGTTTGGGGTGACAGAACTGACCTGTAGATGGGATCTTGTGTCACCAAGATGGTGCTGTCATCCCAGGACCACCCTTTTCTCTGAAACAACACAAACACGTGCAACCATGAAGAGACACTAAAACGAAGGTCTAACACATTTTCTGGAAAACTCACTTTCTTTTTGTGCAGGATTACTTTGACAAAATCCGTTGAGACGATGATGTTCACCTTCTTTTTCTTGATGTTCTTTAGCTTGAATTCATACTGCAGAAGAAGAATTACTGTTTTATAGGAAAGTGAAAACAAAGTATTAAAAGTGTCTGAGATGGGTTTCTTTCCAAAAGCTACATGAAAAAAAGCGAATATCACGAAGACGGGAATATTTTTATCTTCTTCTCTGGAGAAATGTGAGCTTGGGTAAACATTGAGAAACTGTCAGTTTGCGATTCTGGAAGCTGTTTAAGCCCTCAAAGGCTGACTTTCCAGCAAGGGGCTGTCTTGTGTGGGACACTTTCATCCCTCTGCATGATTAATACACGGCTTGCTGCAGAAATTGCAGCTTGTGTGTTTGAAACAAGTTGAGTCTAACATCAGATGCTTTTTCTTTTGATCAGTTAATTGAACAAGCCATTAGTCGCCTTATGAGAGCGTTGGAAATTCTTTGTCATCTTTTCTTTGATTTTCGCCTGCAAAACTGCTGGATTTGTTTTCCTACTTTGATTCTGCAGATTGTGGCGTGACGGTCCAGAGAGTTTGAGTTTAGAAACCTGTGCTCATGACATGTGCACTCAACCAGTTAATGCACTGTGTTGTCATGTGGGAGTATTCCATTAAAAGTGCATCATGCACGCTAAGGTGAAGGACACAGATTACTTAGTATGGGCAAGCATCCATCTCTGTTGTCAGGGGAAGATGATGTGGAACTCAAAGGATTCGCTACATTTTCATTTAGCCAAAGTCATGCAACAGGTCAAGTTTCATGGCAAACTTTAACTCCTTGATGTCTGAATTTATTTCCAGCAAAAAAAAAAAATCACGTATGCTTTTAAATAAAGGCTAAATTAAGGTAATTTTGGAGCTGAAGTTGTTTGTTGCAGGTTTGCATCAATCGGCACCAAGGAGTTAAAGTTGTGCCTTCTTTCATATATTCTTCCAAAGCTCATTGTCCCAGCTCACTGCTGTTTTAAATGTACATATTAATCTGGATTTAACCCAATATTTTTATAATTTAGGTTCCTCTTTTTGAGGTTTTATTTATTTTTATCCTAAAAGTTACAACCTGAAAAGAAATCTGCATTCATATAATATTAAAAAAAGACTGAAAGAGAGGTAGAAAATGAAAAGTATATTTTGTTGCCCCAATTTAACAAATAATGAAGAACATTTATATTTACAACTACTTGTTTATGACATTTTTCATATATTTTTTGCAAT
Source organism: Adrianichthys oophorus (assembly GCA_036245035.1). NCBI lineage: Eukaryota > Metazoa > Chordata > Actinopteri > Beloniformes > Adrianichthyidae > Adrianichthys > Adrianichthys oophorus. The sequence continues at coordinate 34,127,908 of BSAI01000012.1, forward strand.
GACGCCATCTTTTTTTCATTCATATTTGCTTCAGTGGATGTTTGATTCTCCGGTTTAACAGTTGAAATTTTGCTTACATTTTGAAAAAAATTCCCAGAATTCTATGCTCTGTTCTTTTAATTATAATCAATTCAGTGTCCACATAGTTGTAATTATGTTTTAATATAATAATAGGTGTAAACAATGTTTGAGCAGAAACAATTGGGATCCATGTGCACTTTTTAGTTTTTTTATAAAAATGTTGAAGTCAATAAAGATTGATGCAAAAAATAATAATCCAGTCATGCAAAATCTCAAATAAAATGGCTGTTTCTCCTGCATGCTGCTCGAGGGATCAGGATTAAGTGTTTGCAGGGTGTCAGCGGGGATGTAGCTGACCTCTGACTGGCACAATAACTTGGTTGTTAGATTAGATCTAAAAGCTGGCAAGCAGTTAAATCCTCTCCACTCTGCATCTATAATACTGCAGCCACATGCAAGTCAAAGCAGTGGCCTCATTTGGTGCACAAGGAAGGATGGTTTGATGATTTACAACACTTCTGACAACCCACTGAATCTGTCGTATTCTTCTGACAGGTGACTTATATGCAAAAACAAAACAATTCAAGCAGAGACGGTGCAGCAGAGAACACAGAGGGAGTGTTTTTTGATGCTGCAGGTGCTGTCAGCGAGGTTCAGTCTCCTCTTTATCACATATTTTATTAGTCTTACTCTGATTCTCCTCATCGCAGCGACGATCTCCATTCGACTGCCAGGGCGACCCACCTCCAAACTGCCAATGTACTGCAAATCAGAGGGATTTCAGAGATGCTGCTCCTCATTTTTGGGCATTGAAAACATGATTTTTATCATACTTTTCTCGCTGGTTCACACACTGAAACCTGTTTGTAAATTAATGCACATTTTAAAATTAAAAACGTAGTTTATTTTCTGTGTAGTAATTGCAGCAAAATAATGTTTTGAAGCAGTAGTCTGTAAGCAATCATGTGTGAATTAACAGAAACTTTGACAGAAAAATCAAGTGGAAATGATAAAAACAGATGTTTTTAAAGCAAAATTCAATAAGACACAAGAGCAGTACTGTCTTTATGCACACAAGGAGCAGACGATATTATATGTTTGACATGTTATGATCAGCAGGTCTCCAAGCAGCCCTTCCGCTCCCATATCTTCTCCAAAGGGGGCTTACCTTCGCCTCGAAGCAGACTCCATGCTGGAACACCTCCTCGTTGTGCATGGGGAGCCTCAGATCTTGACCGTCGTCCACTAAATTGTACTTGGTGACTGCCGGCATGGCTTCTGCAGACACTTGTTTTACGACCGCGCTAGAAACCTGCAGATATGCGCATCTCCTCCTCCAACAGCACCTCCTCCTCCTCCTCCTCTAGCTCCTTCCGCCTCTCATCTGCCAGACGCGTCACTCCAGAGGTCATGCGGGCTGAGACGCTCTGGATTGTATGTTGGGGGTCAATTAAGAAAAAAAAGGGGGGTCTAATGGGTGCACTTATTTACGTGCTCACTCCAACCTTCCCTGACGCACGACGGAGGCGCAGCGGTCTCCTACGCCGCCGGTGTCCCGATGACGCACGGATTTCCACACGTTCTTGTTCCGAACGGCGTCAAACTAGAATGCAGCGGTCGGTGTTCTCTGTGTTTAATGTCGTTATGTATATAAAAAAAACAAACAAATCAAAACACAGTGGCAGAGTAGACATTTACCTAGACCCAAAGAGCTGTCAGAGGAAGAAGAGCTGCGCTTTGGTGTTTGCATTGATGACATCTAGTGGCAAAACCGAAGCAACATCCTCTAACCAAATTACAATAATATAAAATTTGTAAAAAAAATTCACCAGTCAGGTTGAAATCCAGACTTTGATTGCAACACAAATTGTTTTTGTACTATTGAGCTTGTCTGACGCCCCCCAAAAAGCCTGAACCATGACCCCTCCTCTGCCATACTCGGATGTTTTCTCCAGCAACCATTCGATTCATATCATAATCTGATTCACTGACCTAAAATCGATCATCTTGTAAATTACGTTCAAGTGTAAATTAAATTTGTGTACAAACAAGTAAACAAGACTTTATGACAAATGCATTAATATTCTAATTCAATAAAGTTCAGCCCATGTTATTCCACATTAAAAAAAGACGATTGCAACATTATTAGAACATTATTCCACACTCTATGGTCAAAGGTCTTTGCTAAATTCAAAGTGTTTCCATGCATTAGACTCTATTCAATTCAATAACATTTTATTTATATGGCTTCACACCTGTATTAATGCAAAGAACATAAAGTCAGTCATAAAAATATAAACAATAGCTAAACTAAACTAAACAGACTAAGCTAAACTGGCATCCCTGCCCTTAGACCCTCCTTCTCGATGAGGAAAAACTCTAAAAAAACGTGTCTTGGGGAAAAAAAATAAGAAACCTCAGGGATGCCCTCATGAACTCTACAACCACATGTATGAATAACATCTACATATTTGAATAGTGTAGCTGCTACACTGTAGCAGATGAGATTCATCCAGATGAAACTATGGGGGAGCTGGGGGTGCGAGACGAGTCAGAGGCGAGGTCTCGGCCTGGAACAGGAGCACAGACGTTCCACCTGGAATCTCTCTGGAGTGGGAGACAGGGACAACAAATGAATTGCACTGCACCAAACAGAGCCATGATGAACTAAACTCTACTGATGGTTGATTATTTTTTGTTGCATCACATATGTGTTGTCTGCTGTGATGGACTTGGTTATTGCCTACAGCCTGACTGCCAGTGTGTCCTCTGTTGTTGACTTGGCAGTGTCAGATCATTACTGTGTGTTTTTTAAGGTGACTAGTTTTATCCAGCAGGAGGCCTCAATGAGAACTGTGACGAAACGATATATAACTCCTGAAGTGGCTGCAAAATTGATTGACATTTTAAAACAAACTCCTTCTCAGATTTGACCTGTATCCTGCAATTCTTTAACTGACAACTTTAACGACAGACTGAAGTCTGCCACCGATTTAGCAGCTCCACTGAAAACAAAAATACTGCAACCGAATCCAAAGACACCTTGGAGAGATGGGGCTACTTTAAATCTAAAGAGAAGTTGCAGAAGAGCGGATAGAAAGTTTAGAGAAACTAATTTAACAGTCGGCTATGACTTTTTTAAAGATCAGCTAAAACCCACGCTGTCAAACAGGCAAGGACGCTTTATTTTTCCAATCTCATCAGAGACAATAAACACAACCCCCAGTTTCTTTTTAAGACAACTGAATTTTTAATAAACAAAGATTTTAATAAATCTATAATCCTCACTCACAAACTGCATGTGAGGACTTTGTGGACCACTTCAGAAATAGTGTCAATGCTATTAGATCTAACCTTTAACCGGATCATATTGTAATAGGTCAGTGGCATTGCCTTTTCCTGAGGAAACACTGGAGAGTTTTGTCCTGGTTGATGAGAAGATGCTTGGTTGAGTTTTTTCCCAAGCAAACGGTACAACCTGCCTTTTAGACTCCATTCCCACTTTTCTTTAAAAAAACATGTTATGGGTTCTTTGATCCGGAGCTTTTAAACATCGTAACCTGCTCTCTAAAGACAGGCGTCTTCCCCGCTGCCTTTAAGACTAGAAAGAATAAATAAATAATAATTCAAGGGAATAACTGTTTTTCTTTGAAAGACACAAATTATTTTTCCTGAGAAATGTTCGGCAAGTAGAGTCCAGATTTGGCTGGTAAACTTTGGGCCAATACAATTACCAACTTGCCTCAGATGGATTGATCTGGTTTAGATTACAGGAATAAAAATCGATTCATCAATTAATTGTTACACCTGTACTCCACGTTGTTCCTTGACATGGGAAAATGATGGGCAAAACGGCAACAAAACACTGCTGTTTTATGTGTCAAAAGCAAAAAAGGCAAAATTGTGATTATGTCAATTGAGAGTTTACTGAATGGACCTATTTTTGTAGACAGAAAAGATTTCCTTTAGCTTTTCCAAAACCAACCGTTCTCACTCTCTCCCTTCAGGTCTGTGAGTCTGACAAAAGGCTGAAAGTCTGCGATTTAACCAGATTTCTGCAACTTCCCTGATCAGATTTTAGAAAAAACACGTCGACGTGAAAAATGTACATTGATATTTACTCCTGATTACTTTCTGTAATAGGTTTTATGATCTAATGAGGATCTCTAGAGTTTGGTCTTTTAATTAACACCAGATTCAGGTTTTATAAATAAGATAAGATAAATGTGTCATCTGCAAGTTTGATCAGTCACTGTCTAATTTCATAAAGTGCCCTTCTACATTCTGGCCTATCAAACGGTAATACAATTATGACACCTCGTCATTAGAAAATACAATACATTACAATACATTTTTTCTATATGAAATGACTTTTCACTCCTGTTTGAATTATTTTTTTATCCTGCAGAATGCAACCTAATCAGAAAAAAAGAAGAATTTACCCAATAAAGAACATTTACATAAACATAATTACGTTAAATAAAGAGGTAAAAAGAGGACAATTATATTCTTTTAATATAATAAGACATAACTTGTACAACTAATATAAACAATGAATGTAAGTGAAAGAATGATCAGAAACAAGGTTTGCTTTTTCCTGTCTTTTACTGTCATGTTTGTCCAGCAGATGACAGCAGCACTCCACACATCTCAAGGGCTGAGATTGTCCACTGCAGTCAAATGATCTCATTGACCAAAACCATCTGATTTTAATCACCTTTTTCTCTGAAGAAGAATAACAAATCTAGTTTTACCTTGGTGGATCCTAAAATTAAAACAATACAAACTCAAAACTTTGAATTTACAAAACAGTTTTTTTTTTTTACTACAAAAGAAATCATGAGAGTAAAAGTGCCATTGTGAATCTGAACAACAGTTACTGATAACCCTTATTTTGGGGTTCAACTTCATTTCCTAAGTTTGATTTTCAAAAATGCAGCTTGAACAATTATTAAAGAAAAGTTCAGTTTTGTTGTTTTGGTCATTCTCTATTTCCATCACACGTTCTCAATGCATGATGGGTAACTGGCCGACCCTTTTAGAGTGATCTGGTGAGAGACGGCATGGAATCTGGTGCTTGTTTTCAACTTCACACCCAAAGCACGTTTTATTGTTTCACAAACACTGAAGTGTTTTAGTACGTGGAGCCAGCCAATACGAAATATTTAACATGAGAAATTTTATTTTGAGCACACAAGTTAAAAACTTGATTTGTGTATCATTGGCAACCATGATGTATTGTTTGTCTTTCTCCATTTTTTTTCTTAGGTCAGGTAGTTATTTTTTCACATTAACAGTGGACAGGCTAACAGATTTTTGTTCATCCAGCTTTGTTTAATTGAAGTAGTGGGTTTAAAAACAGTCAGCTGGTTTATTTTCTATCATTTAAGGCAACTTTGATCATTTTCAATAAATACACCTAGAGGCTAAAGAAGAATATTTCCTTCCCCTTGAGTTTGTTCCTTTTTATTTGGGTATTTTGTCATATGATTTTTTTGTGATCACTCTTTAGGTTTCTCATTTACAAAGTGACAGCTTGACACCTGACATCAGCTGGCTTGAGTTCTTGCTGGCTGACAGGAATATATAATATGTCAGTATATAGTATTAAGATCAATCTTGATCAGGGATAGGCAACTCCAGGCCTCGAGGGCCGCATTCCTGCATGTTTTCCGACATACCATGCTCTGGAATGTTCTAATTGGCTGGACACGCTTGAACCAGGTAATCAGTCATGTTAAGGGCTTGGATATCTGGAAATCATGCAGACACTGTGGCCCTCGAGGCCTTGAATGGACTTTTCCTGATATAGATGTATCAGAAACAATCAAGTGATGCTAAAGGAACATAATGCCAGGTATTGAACTGCGTCCCTCCACTGATCACAGGCCTAATAGCTGGAAAGAGGGATTCCCATTAAAAACGGAATAATATCAAATAAAAAGATGGAAACAGCACATCAAAAGCATGTGGCAAAAAAGCATTAGAAAACAATAACAAGCTTCCATACTAAAGGTGCTACAAGTCGTGCAGTGCCTTTTATCGCAAAATCAGGTCTGTTGATTCCTAGCTGAGGACTGAATTGTAATATAATAGATATAATAATAATATAATCAGAAATTTACTGTCATTGTGTGACATATTAAAAATGTGTTTTTATGTGTGTTTATTCTGTGCAGGTATTTCTACATGAAAAAAAAAGTAAAATACACGTGAATGCGATTGTGTTTGTACTTACCAGGGTGTATCTTGCCTTTGCCTAACAGTGGCTGGGATAGGCTCCAGCATCTCTGAAAGAGATTGAGTGAATAAGATATGTAGAAATAGTAAAAAAAAAAACAGGATATATTCAGGATTTTAGCTGAACTGAAGTCGGAATTTTGATCGGAAGTCACGAATCATGCCCACCCCCTCACCTTTTTTTGGTTGGTAATTCTGTTGTATTTCCTGAAATGTCCAACTTTATTTAAGATTTACTTGGTTGAGTCGCGTTTGCACGTCACCGTGTCACAAAACAAGCTCAAATCGTAGCCCATCAATGGCTGCAGCTGACAGAAAGTATGAGGACTCTGGTGAAATGATGTGAAATCTACAAACTAGTAGAACTAATTGAGTTGCCACTGAATCGCACAAAATCAGGTCTGTTGACTTTGAGCTGAAGCTTTCTAAGTTTCATTTGTTTCTTGGTGTGTTTCACAGAGTAACCTTGAGATAAATCTGCAAAGATGTCTAATCCTCGGAAGAAATGTTAACTGCGTTCGGCAGTAAAATGACGCACCCCAGCTTTTTGTGGAGAAAACTCTCTTTCGTCAGTGCAAATCTCAGCTTAAAAAAATGTGACCACTCATGATCAGTTCATCAAATTCTGATCAGCGTTCTAAAATTCTAGAGAAGAAAGACTTATTTGCTTTTGTGTTCAATAGTTCTTTTTTGCTTTCTACTGACAGCATCTGCCCTCCTTAAGCAAAAACAAGAACAAAGTGTCCTCTGAGGTTCACCACTTAAAAAGAAGGGAAAGCTGCATCAGGTGCTTGAGGCTCAGCTCCACTATAAAAACTGTTAATTTTCACTTCTCAGGTCTCTCACGAGGCATCCAGTTTCTGCAGTCTAACCAACAGTCCGCAGTACTTGTCATCTCTCAGCTGCTGCTGACACGATTGTCACATGTTCACATTCCTGCTGCCGCACACTTTCCTTTGTTTTCTATGACACACTTAATTCACCCTTAACCACATCACAAGTTTGCTGACATAGTTTCTTCATTTTGCAAAACGTCTCTCCCATTAATACATTTGTTCAGCTTCATAATTTGTTCAGAATCAAACAGCAAAAAGTAAAAAACAACAATAAATTGATTTGAAAAGTCCCAAAGGCATAGCAAAGCCTTTTCTAAAGTTTTAATACACACAAACAAAATAAAATGTGTTATGAAGTAAGAATCCAAATGGTCTTTTACATTTATAAGCCTTTTTTATTCATTTCTTAAACTTGAAAGTGCTTACGTACTATCAAGTCAGAACATCAGGAAAGCAAATATTACAGACTTTAAGCAACAATCTTGAAGAGTTTCTAATTTTATTCAGAAAACGTATAACGTATTTTCTTAAATTAGGTGTATTCTGGTGTTGTAACTTTTTTGTGGCACTTATTTTGTGAAAACAAAGTTTTCTTTCTGCTGTCTTTAGACTCAGTGGCATTGAAAATGCTTTTTCCTCTCAGTTGTTTATCTTTTTTTTACATTTTCTTCGACACCATTGAAGCTTTTTACAGGTTGGCAGTCAGAGAAAAGCTGAGTGACGTGTAAATCAGCAGCTTTGACACACTCACTGCTCTTCATGGGTCAACGATCACTTACCGGGCTGGATTTGCCAAAGCAGCTGCAGGGACGGAGCTGACCTCACTAATCAATGGGGAAGCCACTCTGTTGTTGCCACACATTTGTCAGTGTTGCTGTGGATGACAGCAGCGTGACCGCATGTCACAATACTTCCTGTGTCTTCTACAAGAACAAACGTAGCCAACGTTCAGCACTCGTCTTTCTAACTCAAGACCAGTTTATAGAAAGCTGCAGTAATCAGTGTGTTATTAGAATAAAAGGATCATCAGGGTTAAAGCTGGTGTCCGGAATTTCCAAACTTTTTGCCAAACAGATTTAGGCTAAAACACACAAAAAACCCCAGAAACACGAGCGTGTGTTTGCTCATTTTGTTTTAGAGCTCCATGCTGTATCTTGTTTAGAAAGCGGAAACAGGATGAAAAGATTACATTGGCATTAAAAAGGTAAATGAGAAATCACAAACAAGAAACTAAAAAGCATCACCAGAACAACTGTAGAAACATTGAATGACAGAAATCTGTTCAATTAACTTTTGTTTAAAGCACAAATAAATGCTCAAAATACCCAAAAAGAAGAGCTATGCTGTGTGAAAACAGGAAGATGTAACACTGTTTTACCACATAGGGGCACTAAGACAAAAATAAGTGGACGTCATGGTGGAATGGTCTGCACACTGTACTGTTGCAAAAAGTTGGAGTCATATAAGACATGGTACTGCATGGATGTGCAGTAGTTAGCGCTCTTGCTTCACAGCATGAAGGTCCTGGTTCAAATCCCAGTTGGGACCTTTAGTGTTGAGTTTGCATGTTCTTCTCATGTATGCATGGGTTTTCTCCATGCACTCTGGCTTCCTCCCACAGTCCCAAAAACATGCTTTATAGGTTAATTGGTATCTCTGAATGCCCCTTGGTGTGCATCTGAGTGTTGTCATGTGACCCTGCAACAGACTGGCAACCTGCTCAGGGTGAACCCCTGCTTTTACCCAGCAGTAGTTGGCTTCTGCAACCCTGTGACGCAGAAAGGGATTCAGCAAGTTCTGAAAATGGATGGATGGTTAAAAAAAAAAGAGAATTTTGTCCACTTGGTTCTTTCTGGAGATTCAACAAGAGCGAAATTCCAAGTATTTATAGATTGTAAAAGTCGATCTAAGTAATTCCAGTAAGGTCAAATAGACATTATTTTACCAGTTATTTATAGACAATAAATAAATCAATAAATAGAAACCCAATCCACCCTTTACCCACCCTCCATTAACACACACAAGCAATGATCTCACAATCAATGAATACCAGTACTTATAAAAATAAATTCTAAAAGAAACTTAACGCTTGGCTCTGCTGTGAGGAACCAGTGTTTTGGGAATCTCTTCACACCAGGGCCCAGCGCAGCCGCAGGAACATCGCAGCAGTGCCCACCCAGACTGGGACAGCAATGGGGCCCTACTACTGCCGTGAGGCTGCAAAGTCGAACCCCAAATGGCCCCACAAAGGGCGACAACTGCAGCAACAACCCCAGACAGAACCGGCAACCCCTGTTACAAAGGATCCCCAAAAGGAAACACTGGGTCATATAACCTTAAAAGGAAGATAAAAAAATATAATAATAATAATAATAACAACAACAACAACAATAATAATAATAATAAACATGAAACGCACAAAATAAAATTAGACCGAGAATAATATACATTAAAACTTCATAAATAATTCATAAATAAGCATTTAAGATGATCTAAAAACTATGTTAAAAAGGTAGGTCTTGAGATTCTTTTTAAAAACCTCTACAGTCTCTGCAGCCCTGAGGCTCTCCGGCAGGCTGTTCCAGAGGTGAGGACCATAGTGGGAGAGTGAAGCCTCACCATTAGTTTTGGTCCTCACCTTAGGACCAACTAATAGTCCAGCGCCAGAGGACCTCAGGGTCTGCGAGGCCTCATACCTTAAAAGCAAATCACATAAATAAGAAGGCCCAAGACCATTAAAACATTAATAAAAGAAAAGTTACATTACCTGTGATAATGCTAGTGTGAATGCTTTTTACTAAATGTGGTCGCTGAAGATGCTGAAACAATTAACTTTAATTATGTAAATGTGAATTATGTGTAGGTGGCAGCATAGCTGCTTAACTACAACTCTTTGCAGGATTTTTGATATAAAGGGGAGATTTGATATTGGTCTGTAGTTGGCCAGAATGCCGGGATCTAAACTGGGCTTTTTCAGAAGAGGTTTAACAACTGCATATTTAAAAGACTGTGGCACTTAACCTGTTTCTAGAGAGGAATTTCGAATAGTTAAAATGGATTCATTAATTAGGGGTAAGGTTTCTTTAAAAGCTTAGTGGGGATTCAGTCTAAGAGACAGTTGAGGTTTTGGAAGACATAATAACTGATGTTTTTCCGCTTGATCTACAGCAGTGAATCAGTCTGATGTTACAGAGGTTTCTGTGGATCCCTTCATTTCTACCGCTTCAGTCTGTTCTGGGCTGATAGTAGGGATAACTTTGTTCAACTTATGTCTAATATTTGAAATTTCACAATCAAAAAATGCAAGGAAATTTTCAGAGCTGTGAATAGCAGGAATATGTGGTTCTACTGAGGTGTAGCCGCTGGTCAGTCGGGCTATAGTACTAAAAAGAAATCTTGGATTATTTCTATTCTCTGGTATTAAAGTTGAGCAGTACTGGATTCTGGCTTTACACAGAGATTTTTTTTTTTTACAATTTAAGAGGCTATATTTCCAGTTATTCAGAGACTGCTCTGAGTCGGAGCGGCGCCATTTTCTTTCTAGCTTACGGGTTGCTTGTTTAGGGGAACGTGTTTCAGCGTTGAAGCATGGTGTTACTCGCTTTTGTCTAACAATCTTAAGTTTCAAAGGAGCAACAGCATCAACTGTTCTCCTGAGGGCCTGCATGACATCATTAACAACTGATCGTTTTTTTTCTGGGACTGACACTATTGGAGCTGGTCTCAGAGTAAGTGCTCAGCATGTTACTAAGTAATGATTGAACTGTGAGTTTAAATTCAGACACAGAACGGTCAGATAATGTTCTTCTAAGATGTTTATTTTATTTATTGGAGCGGTGGAATTCTCTAGAACAAACTGAAAGGTGATTATAAAGTGATCTGAGAGTATGGGGTTATGAGGGAACACACTCATCTGGCTGATCTCTATACCATGAGTTAAAACAAGGTCCAGGATGTGCTTGTGACAGTGAGTGGGTTCATTTAGGTCTTGTGTGAAACCAACATTATCTAATAAAGCTACAAATGAATTTCTTAGACAGTCACTAGAGTCATTAACATACACGTTTAAAATCCCCTACTATTATTATTTTATCAGAATCTAAAAGAATAGTTGATAGAAAGTCAGAAAATGCAGTTAAAAATTCAGAGTATGAGCTGGGAGGGCAATAAAAAATTTTGAATAAAACAGCTTCTTGTGTCTTGCTTCCTTCTGAGTGATTTTATCTTTACTGCTCAAAGCATAAAAAGCTTCTTGATAAATCAAATGTTTGACAAATTGAGTTCAACTTTCACTTTTACATTTTGGTTTTGTTAAAATAAGGGAAAGGCTTCAGAAAAACGTAAAATATTTTGAAAATGTGCAATGAAAATAAAGATGAATGTTTAATCATGTCATTATCCATGTTTGGTTTTCAGGAAGAAAAAAAAAACTAAAGAAATGACTCAAAATAACTTCAAACCTGAGAATCTTAAAATGTTTTTTCTTTTTCTTTCTTATTTTTTAACAAATGGATGATGTGAAAGCATTGACATTAAAGCCCTTTTTGCATATGTCAGGAAAATTGCAGGAAAGGTCACATTGATAGCCAATAAATCACAAAAAATCCCTGTTTAAATGTTTACCCTTTAGTTTATTTATATTATAATAATCATCCGAAAAAGTAAACTTAGATCTAAATTGCTCAGTGTGACCCTTTTAAAAAAGTGCAAAGATAATAAAGCTCAATAAATCTTACTTTTGTTTGTAGTTTTAACATTAATGTCCCAAATTTCATCCATGACTGGTTTCAAGCTTTTAATTATGCATTTAAATGATTCACAGGCAAACGAATGGAGGCGGTTTTCTACAGGAAATCGTCGGAAATAAACTATCAGAAGTAATGCAGCTGTTTCTCTGAAACTGGATTTTAACTCCATCCGACATGCAGTAAGACAGAAGTTATGAGTCACTTTTTCTTTTTCATGGACTGAAATTCCCACACAAACAACCCAGGAGTTGCCTGGTTACTTTATCCCTCATACCTCGCCTACAGATGCAAATGTGCATCAAACAATTTCTGCATCAAACTTACTTTGATTTAGCATTTGCTTGATAGCAAAAATACAAGTGATTATTTTTTCAAAGCTGGAAATAAATTCAGGTGTCAAGGGGACCTGAAAAAAGGGACATAATGTTGGAGTTTCTCAAAAAAAAAAAGAGATCTGGGTACATTATTTTATACTTTGAAGTTAATTTGCAATTTTATCTTAAAGAAACTCTTTATCCGATTTAGTTTGGGAAGTTTTAGCTAAAAAATCCTGGAGATTACAAATGAATTAAACCGTCTCTGATTATCAGTTATCAGTTTTTGATTCTTGTTTTCATGTTCATCATTTTAAAAACAGTTTAAAACTGATCTCTTGGAACAATGTGACGACTCATCCCCTTTAGTGTGTGCGCACTGATTTCCTGCTGGTTTCATATGTGTAAGCGTGCCATGGCATTATGCAAAGCAGCTGGTGAAGCATTTGTTTCCATCTTATGTCTAAAGCCAGCGGTTTAAGCACATTTCCTGATCGCAGCAAGTTGTCTCACCTACTCAAATGCAATCAAAAAGGGCTTTAAGACTCTTGTATTTGAATTATTCTGGGCTGGACACTTGGATGAATCTGCCAAGATGTGATCCGTTTTGTTACCTTGGCAACCGGTAACCATGACTGCTGCTTTTTTGTCTTTTCGCTCCACTCTGCTGAGTTCAAGCTCAGCTAGTGATGCTGTTAATCACCACTCACACAATAAACAGAATTCAGATCCACCTTCCAAGAGAGCTCCTGCTCTTTAGTTTCCCTCTCACTGACATCTAAGTCTGCCCACTTAACCTGATCCAAGCTTTGGAAAGACTTGTTTGAAAACAGCCAGGTCCAACCTCTCCCATGCCAGCTCATCCAGGTGTGGGGCATGTCTGTGTTTACACTACGCACAGCAAAACTTAGTGATCCCGTCTGTTTAGAAAGACACACTCACAGAAATAAAACCTGGTCATCCTGTTTCTTTTTTTTCCTTTATGTTTCATGTCAACATATCATGGCTATTTTTGGAGGGGCACGGAAAAAGCATTCTAAAAATAAGAAAGGGGAACTTGTGACTCCAGCTTTGGATCCTGAAGGTGAAATCAGCGCTCAGTAACCACAAAAATGTCAGACTTGGACATGATCTTTGTCCTAAAAAATGATCAAAAGAGGTGGAAAATATGATTTTAAATGAAAAACAACACAGCTTTGTTCATAGAAAACTAAGCAATAGCTACGAGTGAATTACTGTCCAACTCAAAAATTGTTGAAAGTGAAACATTGTTTTCTTTTACGGCCATCATGAATACGTTTTTTTTATAATTTATTTTAAATGGAGGAGAAAGCTGGAGCTTGGTGTGAAAACACAACTAAACATGAATCCTGTGGTTTCAGAGGGCTGTGGCGAAGACAGACTGTCTGTTTTGTTGTACTGAAGCTTTTGAATCACGTAAAAAAAACAGAAATAATTTGAGCAATTTCTCCATGACAAAAAAAAAAAAAAAAACGGAATTTGAAAACATGGAAAATTTCCTTTTGCTGCTTTGTCATGACAACTATACAAATATTGTTAAAAATGAGGAAACCCTTAAATAGACAAACTTAGCAGGTTTATGTAATATTTCAGAGGGATCCATCTTGTTACAAGAGCATGGATCATCTAATATTTAGATGGAAAATCACTGTTTTTTGTAAATGTTGAGATTATAAGGAAATTACATTTTTTTTACAGTAAATTACAGTCTTTATTTTGTTGTGAAGCCGTGAGAGGATGTTGAAACTTAGTTTTTAAACGTAATTTTTTTTGTGATGAGATCATTTCTTTTTCCAGATCTGTTTTAGCTTCTTCCCTGTTTCAGGATGACAGCAGAGCTGAGTTTTAATCAACTCAGCTGCTCGCTATTCATCAATCACTCTCAGTCTATAAAAGTCCCTGTGTTCAGTTACTCATTGTCATCCAACTATCATGTTTTCATGGGGGTTTTCTTTCTTTCTTTCTGTTAGTTCAGTTTTTTGTATTCATAGCTTTGGTTTGTCAAGTTTATTTTAGTTTCTGTTGAGTCTGCCTCTAGCCTTTATGCCGTCAGAGTGTAACACCTGCAGACAGGATTCTTATAATGTCCTGGTGTCAATTTTTAAGGCTGAAGCTAATGGTGGATTGGGCACAGACACAATGTTTGCACAGAAGTGGAAAAGTTTCTGCATGACTGCACGAGCACATACTCCTTAATCATTTATATTTCATTGACATGATAGAAATGGCAAACAGCTTTTTCAAAGACCCACTCCACTGGAAATTGTGTTTAACATGTTCTTGTTCTTCATCATTGTTAACGTTAACTTCCGCCTACATAGGTATGCTAATTCGTCAACTTCCGTCTTCTTAGTTCAATGTAACCAGTTGAACTTTGCCCAATTAGGCACTAAAGTTTAGTAATAATACATGGGTAGCATCCTTGTCAAAATGCAGAAGTACTAACCATTTGAAAAATGATCATGAAGGAGAAATTAATAATTGCAGTTTGTGCCCAGCCGACATTATATGACACAAAATCTTTCATGTTTTGGAATAGAGCTTTCAAAGGAAAGGCCTGGATCAAGATTCACTAGATTTGCACTGCTTCGGCATGTTGCACCAAGCACTAAAAATCTTGATTGTGCCACACATCCCCGTTGTGAAAATACAGCTTGAAACAGATGAGGTGCATGTATGCTGCACACAAAACAGACATCGGTCTGCAGAAAAAGGGGTGCAGAGTGCTATTTCGTGAAGGCCAGTGGTTAAATTAATACTCCTGTGATGATTAAGAAAGAAAACTTAAAAATGAAAGCAAAAAAAAGGATATTACATATTTAGCACACTGTTCTATTCAGAGAGGTTATCAAAGCCCTCAGGAAGATGGACAGATTTCTATTTCTGTTTTCTCATCAGAAGAAGGTTAAGATTTAAATCCACTCACAGGAACAATGGAGGCGTTCAGGAGCAGACAGCCCCTATCAAGATTTCACATATTTTTCTGCTGCACATTTCACTGATACCATATAAGCAAGCGTAAACATGTTCTGTTCCCTCACACGCATGACCAGCGCCTGACCAAACCCAGTCGTGCATTTTTGTCTCCCTGTTTGTGTGACATTTAGAAACTGAACTTAGATGTGAACCATGAGCCAGAAAACAAAGTAAACTGTGCACCATTTGAAGGTTACATCAGCAAATAAGGTGAGCTTTGGCTGAAAGTCGCAACCATCTGCGCCCCGAGGGAAAAAACGCATTTCGTCTGTTTGCTGAGCTCAAACAAAGAGCCGCGGTTTGTCGTCCACGTCTCAATTAGAGTGTCACAGTTCCCCTCTGCTCATCCACTCTGGGTGAAAAATGAAAGTAAGAAAGGATAGAGTGGAAAGACAGGGTAGTCCATTTGCCAGCAGTGTGAAGCGGCATTAATGCCCACACCTCTTTAATGGCTGAGTGTTTAAACAGTGGTCGTTTGTTGCAGTCGGAGAGCGTGGGATGGAAAGACAAGAGACAGAGACAATGATGGATTGATATCAGGAGGATGAGAGCAAAGCACCGCCTTACTCAAGTGGAGGGGTGTCTTATGAGTCACAGGTTTAGCGGCTCCAAACGCGGCAAACAAACCTGATGGTTGGCCATAGCCATGGTAACGGCATTCAAGCTGAGACGCGTTTCACAAGAAATTATTTGGTTTTG
Organism: Adrianichthys oophorus; assembly: GCA_036245035.1. NCBI lineage: Eukaryota > Metazoa > Chordata > Actinopteri > Beloniformes > Adrianichthyidae > Adrianichthys > Adrianichthys oophorus. The sequence continues at coordinate 34,143,763 of BSAI01000012.1, forward strand.
AAAAAATGCAAGTGGAGACAAAAAGAAAGCATTTATTTCACAAGCAGACTCCGCTGTGCAGGTAAAGCAGCCTTTTTTTTTTTTTACACTGTGACTCAACGTTAACCTGAGTTCCAGGCTGATCTAAATCACAAAAATTGTGGGAGGGATGAATGAGATATGAAATATGATTTAACTGTGTAAAGAAATGACAGAAATATGAACGAAATGTAAGAAAAATGATAAGTTAAAATAAAAGGGCGAAATTCACTGGAAAACCAAGTGCTGGCTTTATTCAGACACCACCTGTTGCTCTCTCAGCCTTTCACCTCCACCTCTCCTAAAGAAGCAAATAAACACTCTGACCTAAAAAAACAAAACATTTCCCGAGGCTGCTCAAGATGAGCATGGTGTGTAAGGGTTACCACTCATACCTCCCGGCAAGAAGTCCTTGGTTTGAATCCTGACAGGATCCTTTCTGTGTGTTTTCATGTTTTTGTGCATGCATGGGTTAACTCCGAGCACTCCAGCTTATACCCACAGTCCAAAAATTATGCATCAAAGGTTCCTTTAACTGGTCCCCAAGTGTGCATTTATGTGGTCCTCTGATGGGCTGGTGACCCATACACCTTCGTCCAACAATAGCTGGGACAGGTTCCATTCCACACTGGAATATAACAACCTGGATCACCTCTGGTAGCTGCCTTTATTCTAATTAATTTCATTGTGAAGGAGTTATCCATGTTTTCCAAAGGTGTAAAACTTAAAGGTCCTGTTAGAAACCACCCCATGCGTGCAGGTCCTTAACTGTTTTCTTCTAAAAATGCTATCTGAGAAAATCACAGTAATTGCATATCCAAGAATAGGAGTCTTTAACTCAACAAGTTCATCTCAAAGCAAATAAAGAAAAAGGAAATGTTTTGACAGGCCTTCCTTTTGGAAGAGGCGGATGTTTCACAGTCTGCGCTGCAGACGCAGGGAGTTCTTGCCTAATCTTCCACATTAAAACACTCAGAAATGATACTTGGAGTGAAGCAAACATTGTAGATTTTTGTGCCACGTCACATCAGGTAATTACACAGACTGAAAACCATAGTGTTGCAGCAGAGATTTGTGCTGCGTGGAACTCTGACAAAGATTCTGCCGGATCCAAAAAGGAGAACATTTGCAATTTAACATGAACTAAAATGGTCATTTTATGCCTTCATTTACCATTAAAATTAGAAAAAAAAATGTAACTTAAAGTTGTTTTCCTTTTAATTACATCTTTATTTGTTTGTTTAGTTGCTAGGTGTTGCATTCACAACAGCTTGCAAAAGTTCTACCCACTTCAGGTTTGAGTTTTGTCCTATTTTGTAGCCATACAAATTAGGATTTTAGTAAATCTTATTAGTTTGTTGATTGAAATCACACCCTGAAAGTTAAGTGTAAAAAATGTCAAACGTCCATTAAAAAAAGTACAGTTTTCTCTGTGGCTGGAGAGTCTCAGTTGTTCCTGCGGTTTCTCAACAAGACAGAAACAATTACATATTTTACTTAAATCCTCTTGAGTCCAAACTGTGCAGCCAGCCACAGTTCTCTGGAAAAATGCACCATCAGTCTTCCCACTTAGATTTACATCTGCAATGAATGTTATTCTTTCATTTAAGTTTAATTTACCCATTTTCACGTCAAACAAGAAATCAAATTTTTCCTGATTTGCTTTTTTTTTTTTTAAACCTCTACTGATTTCTAGCTGTTTTATCCTTTTCTTTTTTGACAGTTGAAAGCTATATATGTATATGTGTGTGTGTATATATATAATATATATATATATATAGTAATGGAGAGGCTACAAAAGCTGCTCTATTAAAACAAAAATCATTGGAGATTAACTTATGGATAAAAACATTTTTAAACAAAAAGAAAAGACATCAGAAAAAGGCTTAAAAGAAGTGTATATTCCTTGCAGAGCAACCAAATAAAAACTTTAAAAGTTAAAATTGATCTTTTTTGGCCAAATTTGTACTTTAATTGAAATTATACAAACAGTGTAGTTATCCAACCTTGTGAAACCACCGACGTTGAGAGTTATTTTCATTGTCAGATGAGCTCCGATTTCTGCTCACGAACTCTCAGCTTTCACTGGGTGTAACTCAGAGTTAAGGAGTCACCTACGTGTGAAGTGGAATTCCTGAAGTCGTGGGTTAATTGGAATCTGAAACAGAACACGTTTTCCTTCCTTTTCTCCACTCCTCCTTCACATCCCCCCTTTTCACACACTCATTTTCCAAAAGACAAAAGAATCCTTTCATGGTTTTTTCTCTTTATTCATTTTATGCATTTTAATGCATCTGAACGTACAAAACACAAATACATTTTCCAAAAACATTTGCACAGCAAACATTTAATAAAAAAATACTTTAAATAAATAAGGCTTAAATAACAATTCCTTCTACACAGAAGCATCTGTGGTAGTTTTGTTGTGTGACAGTATCATTCATTTCCTCCTGATTCCTGCCAGTCTGCCTGGCATTGATCAGTCTGTGTGTAAAATGCACGTGTGCTGGTCAGAGGCCGCCATGGCCCGCAGCTCAGTCTGTCAGTTTCCTCTCACAACCTCACGTGGACTCCAGCCTCCAGCCTGGAGCCCCATCTTGTTTCCCAAAATAACTCCACAGCTCTTCCTGAAAGTTCTCAGCGTGTGGTGTTTGTCCCGTTGGAGCTTTTCCAGTTTTCGAGTCCATCATTTCTTCTTCAAGTCCTTTAACCTGTCTTTCTGGTCATGTCCAGGTACATTGAGGACTTGAGGAAGCGAGGGTAGCAGTCTTTCTCCATCAGGGTGTAGATTTTAGCTTGGGCCAAGTTGAAACAGGACTGAGAGGGGCGCTGCATGTTCTCCTTGGTGATTGCTTTGGTTGCATGGTCAAGATTTACCTGCCGAATAAAAGAAGCATGTATTTATTAGCAAATAGACTAAAGAAACCTCACTACGGAGTGTCTGAGTGTGACACTGGATAATCACCTCTCGTGGCGCGTCGGAGCAGATGAACTCTTCGTAAATTTTTTTTGCCTTGCAGGCCAGTTTGGAGGGTTTGGACGCTCTGTAGTCCTCACATGCTAAATAAAATGCAATGTTTTCTTCGCTGAACTCAGATACCAGGAACGCTCTGAATAGACAGAGTCCATCTAAAAAAAGAAGCAACAAGCGTTTAGCATCTGAACTTTTCAAACTTCAGGACCACACAAAGCATATGACAGAAACTTACTTTGACTGGACAAGAGTTTTTCAAATGATTCCCTCCATTTGAGAGGCTCGTTGACTTCATTTAACCTGCATTAAAAAAAAGCACAAACTTATTAGAAAAATCTTCTATAATGTCATAGTGAGTTTCTAAAAAGCCAGACTGCATGAATCTCTTACCTGAGTTTGTCATTTTTCTTGGACTGTCCACAGCTGCTGTGGTCTGACTTTTGCAGTAAACTTCCAAACAAGGCTCTCAGCTCCTTTGCCCTGTAAAACAAACACATTTGATGATTAAAAAAATACGCTTTACACAAAGATTGCATTCATATCATGAAAGAAAAATACATCAAGAAATCTAAAAGCCTGCATGAGGCTCACCTTTCAAGGCAGGTGATGGGCAGCAATTCGAGTCCTCGACACATGACTTCTGAAAAATAACTCCAAGGACAGAGCCGAAAGACTGCAGGGTTGTTCCTAAAGGAGCTGCTTTCTTTGTAAGGGAATGAGCTCTGGCCGCCCTGCAGCTTGGGAGGCCTTTTTTATAGGCAGTGTGCTGTGACATCACGGCAGGCAGCCAATAAAGCGAGGCGAGTGGGAGGATGAGGAGACTCCTCGACGCTCGCTTTCCTCTTCACTTCCTCACTGCGGAATGACTCGTCAGTTAATGGGCCGCCTCACAGCATGACCTTGTGTGTGCTGTTGTGTGTGTGTGTTTGTGTGGCCTAAAGGGAGAGTGTGTGTTTTCACAAAAAGCTGAAAAGCCCCTTCATTCAAACAGATTTGGGTTTTGTTGACTCGTGTTTTGACCTCTCATGAAATTAAAATTGAAACAGACAAAAAAACCCTAAAGCTGCTGTTGTGACAGTTATAATTATTTAGGATAAGTGCTTTTTCATAGCCTGAAGTTTTATCAGGATTTTTTTCTTTAAAATAAGATAATAAAAACATGTAGCCCACGCATATTCAGATTTACTTATTCTGCTTTTGGCCAACTTTAGAAAATATTTAATTACGACTGAGTAAAGCTGATTATGCATAATAACTTTTTTCTTTTAATTTTGTACAAATGAAATTTTGCAGGAGAGAAAACATCCACTGTTTTTTTAAGAAAAAAATGTGGTCACTAATGAGATGGTTTTTTTATTAAAACATATGATTATTTTGCTACTGAAAATCTTTTTTAATAAAATTTTTCTCGCAGGACAGAAAAAAAGCACATTTTTCTTGAAACGATGGTCCTTTACTTTCTAAAGATTCGTTTTTTAAATCTCTAACCTGAAAAAATAGAGATAAATTGATTAAGCAGCTTAAATTCTAAAACAACATTCATAAATGTGTGTTTCTCTGTCTTTCCGCTTTTTCCAGTCAAGGCATGACCAGGCAGACGTGGTTGAATCTATTTACAGCTTCAGGACTGTGAAACAATTATCCACCGAATCCAAGTTTCTATATTTACACTGGACAACAAAGGGGGTCTAACAGTAAGTAAACTCTAATAGCTATGCTTGAGTGACCTTTTTTTTTTCTTCTTCTCACAGGAAGAGGAAAATTAGCATGCCAGACGAGAATCTCAGCCCCTACAGCGCCTGACGCAACTTCCTCTGGTTGCGTTGAACAATGCTGTTCCTCCGAACACCTGCATTGTCCAACATATGCTAACAGGAGGTCACTTTCCTTAGAAAATAATGAGCCCCCTTCCACTGACTTGCAAAGCATACTTCAGACATAATAGCTAAATGATGTGGTACTGTTGGACTTTCAGTGGAATGGGAATGAGTAATGCACTCTCTGCAGGAGAGGGGGTACAGTCATTATGTTTTTCAAACGAACCTTTATTTTCCAGCATGTATGGGATATTTGACAAAAAGGCCTAAATAAATCCCATTACTAGCAACAGGTACAAGAATATACAGATCACAAATGAGCAGAAATGCATGTGGAGAAGAAACAAAAAAAAAGGTTACAGGACCAGACACACTAACTAAAAAACCCTCTTTGGAATTTAAAGTGTTAAGCTTACTGCAGCAGTGTGAGACACAAACGAAATCATGTGAAATGAATAAAAAACAGATGAAATAACATTGATTCCGATGCAACGATTCACTTCAAGTATTGCGGCATCCCCATTTTAAGTGAAAAATCGAGGTTAAATATTTTTTGGTTTCAATGTGTTTGTCAAAAAAAGAAAAAAGACATTTGAGGAGCCATGTGAGAGTGAAAGAGCTGACTCTTTCAACCAATCGTCCTCCACTTTCCGTTCTCCTTCCTCAGTTGCCAGCCTCAAAACTGGGGTAAAGTTCAGGCTCTCCAAGAGTCCATTTTTTTCTCACAGCTCTGTTTTTCAGGACATGTTGTAGTGCTGATCCAATTGGATGCTTTATTTTTGAGCATACCAGGCATGTAGTACACGTTAAGTTATAAAAGGGATCTGTAAAAAACAGGTCATCCTCTGTATTTTTCTATTTGAGACTTATTCAGATGTGTTTATCACAACTCAAATGGAACATTCCACTTAAATCTGAAAATGTTATGAGCCATGTAGCTTCGTTCATGTTTTTTTTCCAAGTTTCTTCAGAATCAATGCTCAGTTGTTGCTTCTCTTTGGAGAGAAAAAGGAATTTTCCGTCAACAACACAAGTAATAATATCCTTTTGGTTACATCACCATCATATATAACCTAATAACCACACTAGACCTTCACTTCAGCACCAACAAAAGTGCTTTTTCTGTATTTTATACTTACTATTGTCATTATTTCAGTCTAATAGATACATTCATTAAAGACTCATTGCATGAAAGCTGCTAAAACTTTGACCAATAACTAGGTCAGTTAGGGAACCTAAACCTGATAGGGAAGGTTATGAAATTTCACTACGTTGATCAAAAACTTCAAACCAAATACTTTAAATAAAGAATCAAATATTTTAAAGTTTTTGAGTCTCATATACAATATTATGACACTTGCTTTGCAATATTTTTTCAACTTAAAAGGCAGAAAAACATTTTTTAAATGATTTTTTAAAATCTGATTTGCTTTTTTATTTTTTTTTCTGTCCTATTTAGTTTTGTTTAGTTCTGCATGTGAAAGAATTCATGAGTAACAGAAGTCTTGGGGTGGTGGTTGACTTCCTCTATTGACCACAAATGTCCAGTCGTCTTACTAAATGGATTTAAACTTAAACTAAGAGGATTTTGGTTTTCTACAGAATCATTTTTATCAACATTTGGGAATAATTATTGTTCAGCTGACATTTTGAAGAAAAAAAATATTGTACAATCATGCTGGGTGAGGATTGTCTTCTGGACTCAGTCCAATTGGGCAGGAAATGAAAAAAAAAAGCTACCTGGTAAAAAAGGCCACCCTTAGCAAAAAGTATCATACCCAAAGTTTATTTTTTTAAGTATTCTTGAGCAAAAGTACAGCAAGAATACTTTACACACCAACTGAATACTTATTCAGACTAAATTTGAACATTTTAAGCTTACAAAATGTAGCTAGTATATAAAACGTAAAAAATACTGATTCACTGTACTAAGCATACTTGTAGTAAACTTAAGTAGACCACTTTTGACAAACTAAATGGTGGCTCATCCTGCATATAATATATCAACCGCTATTTCAACTATTCTGACATTTTTGGACTTTCACTGCATCTTTTTGTGAGTCTGAATCAGAAATATTTTATTTTATCCAGTAAAAAATGATCAGATCAGCTTGATATCATTTATCTTTTTATGGTGTTCATAGCGTCTGCAAACACAAATGCTCAGACGTATCTGTCTCTCTTCCTGTCCTAATCTACTCTGGTCAAATGTTGACAGTGATTTAATTAAAATCCATCAAAGATTTGGCTTTTTGTAACTCCACAATCAAATGCAAATCCACAGATAATCTATTAATATTTCTCATTTTAGTCGTGGTTGATCAGAATCTCCCTGTTATTAGGGTTTCCATGTCTACCAAGTGATGGGATGATGTCGCTGATGCATGCAGAGGGAGCGATGTCTGAGACACACAGCCACATTTCAATTTGGCATGATTTATTCTGACTCGTTTGGCTGAATATTTGGAAGAAGCAATCTTCGGAGAAAGAGTAAATGTCACGGAGTCCTCATGCAGATGATCTGTGATCATTGAGACTGTCAGACTGAACTCTTTGAGTCGTCCAGATGAACAAAACTGGACCAAAAAAAGGAGAGAATCAGCATTTTTGGAAAATAATTTCTGGCATGTTAGCTGGATAACTCAGTGGCTGGGCGTAGGACTGGCGCACAATGACCTTTTACCAGTGTGGGTCCTTGGGTAAGGCCCTTCACGCTACTGCTCAACGATGAGGCCACAAGGGCTCCCCAGTTGGGGTCTCCCTGTCTAACTTAAAGCGTTAGAAATTTCGCACAGAGAAAATGTCTTAAAGACAGCACAGACTTTTATATTTTAGTCTAAAACTGCATAGCCATAATTGAAAAAACACTGTAAACAATTTTACAATAGAAAAAAATATAGTTGGAGTGCAACTTTAGACTGTCTCCAATCAAGAGTGATGTTAACAAAACATTTAAAAAACTAATTTAGCTGTGGAGAAGTTCAATCATCTCCAACTTACATGAACGTTTTGCCAAACTGCTTTAAAATAGGATTTACAACAACAAATAATTATTCAGTTTCTACAAATGTACTTTCCTTTCTGCACTTTCATTTATTCTCTGGACAGGTCGCCAGTCTGTCGCAGGGGCCTTTTGCACTTAAACATAATTTTTCTTAAACGTTTCCACAAATGTAAAAACCCAGTTGTTGAAGAAATTGACAGGCTTTAAGCAGGTATATTTACGCCGATGAAGTGTTTGGATGTAGCACAGTAACACAGCTGCACTGCAAATAGTTTCTCTGCACTCTCCAAAAATGAACCTTGTCATTGAGATTTTGGCCACAAAGCCAAAATTAACTGAAATCAGCTTTGAAGCGCTACCATTAAGAGAACTACTATAATAAAATAAAATGAATGAGCATTACGAGAATGACGCTCATGTTTCAAACCTGAATCAAGCTCACCATTGTTATGTTCTAACTCAGAAGAGACAAAAGTAGCAGATGACACATCACCATATGGAATAGGTTCTGTTCTCACTCAGGAACAGGGAAAGAATACCTGGCAACCACTCTCCTGCACTATGCACACAGAAGTGCTGTGGGCAGAATGAAATAAAAGCATGAGCAGTGGAGCTATAAGGGCGCGTTCACACTTTCACTTTTGATCAAATGTGCAAATGCCTTACGGCAAAGCACTGTAAAAGGATGTGCAGGTGTTTTTTACGGGACAACATGGTTTCCATTTGAGCTTATTTGCTGTCCTACTTAAAGTTTCTTTTGAACAACACTGTCTTCAACCCAGCAACTGTAGAAGTGCATATTTTTTTCTTTTTATGTTTGTTTTAAGGACGCTTGTAAAGGCTGTTTTTATTGTTGGGCATGAATACATTGAGTTTTGGGCTCAAAATAGTTTTAATTCAGGCTTTTTTTTCACAAATCTAAAACATTTCTCAGTTTAATAACCCAATATACTGGTAATACTAAACTTTAGAAATGTTCCTTTTAGAATTAAAGCATGTATCAATTTTAAGAGTTTTTAGCAGTTCTGGTATACTGAAAAAAAAAATAACTAAAAAGCCCCAAAAAAATTAACTACAAATGACCTGGAAACCCCATAAAGATGCATCAGTTTTTGAGCTACTTAGGAAGAACTCTGATAAACCACCACATCAAAAGACAGTCAAGAAACGGAAGATTGCACAATCATAAAAGAAGGATCAAAAATACTAAAGAATGACAAGCTGTATATAATGTTTTTCCATGATCTCTAAATTAAAGAAAAAAATTTAGGATTATGAGCAAATCATAAAAGACCAACTCCAGTAAAAAAATAAATTGGCGTTTTTAACATGTTTTTGTGGCATTTTTCTGATGATGGAGGACAATAAAAAAGGAATGAAGCTCAAAATTGCATTTCTGAATATTTCCTTTTTTAATTTATTGTAAATTAGGTACAGACAGAAAAATTGTTGTTGGAAAAAGAGCTTATTTGTGACTTAGAAAATATGCTATGCGAGGCCCTGCTCCAAGCGTGGAGGGGAAGGTGGGGTGGGGTTGCTCCACACCAGCGGTCCCGCTCACAACTCAGAGGTGAATCTCTGATCAACTACTGCAAAACAACACAGGACTTTTGTTTTTGGCTAAAAATGGCAAACTCATAAATAAAAGACCACTGCAAATGTTTTTAAAATTGCTCAAAAGATGATTGGAGTGGGATTCGAAAAGATAAGTTAGTTTAGTTTCTCTGTGCTGGTTCCCATCCCAGTTAAAATGCAGGGTTGTGTCAGGAAGGGCACGTGGCACAGCTGATTCGCTGTGACGACCCCTGACGGGATGTGCCTTATATGTGTTGGTCAAACGCTTTACAAAATAATTTGGTGAGAAAATAAAGCCAGATTTTTAAAAAACCCAGATACTACCTGACATCTAGGTTGGTTTTGCACTTAACTTTTTTTGTTATATGTTAATAACAAAACTGACCAACAGGTCCTCATTTCAAATTGACATGTTTTCTAAAATAACTTTGTACAGGTTAGTCGTTTAACAGTCAATTGGCGACATTCAGAGGTGCGTCTGCTGTGCTGCTGGAGAGGAGCGACATCACAACTTTTTGTGTTCACAGGATGATTAAGAAGTGTATTTTTAGCATGTATGGAATGCAGAGATAAAGAAATATGAACACTAGGCTGCTGTTGTGCAGAAGTAGAGTGGTCAACCTCTGATCTGAAAGTAGTAGGTTCAGTTCCCACCTAGTATTAAAGTGTCCTTGAGTAGGACACTGAACACTACATTGAACCTGTGACACGCTGGCGCCTTGGATGGCAGTGGAGCTGTGTTTGAATGGAACCTGTGACTGTTGAGCACCTTAAGCCTTATTTAAGGTAGAAAACCATAATACAAGTACAGTGTTCCCCCGTTTATCGTGGGGGATACATTCCATAACCTCTGATAGGTGAAAAAGTTTGATTACAGACGTTTTAAGGCTGTGAAACCCCTCATTACACACTTAGGGTTTTAGTTTGGGCTTTATGTTTCCTTTGTCAGTCACACTAGTTTCAGGTTAATCATCCACAGCTGTCCTCATTTAGTTGATCAACCTCATTGTATTTAAGTGTCTTGTTTTTGGTTCATCATCGTCAGGTCATCTGTTTTGTTTTGTCACGCCTTTGTTTCTCCATGGTTTTTGTCATGTTTCAGTTTATTTATTAAATGTTTTAAGTTTCTGTCACTAGCCTGGTCTCCTGCATTGTGGGTCCCCCACCACCACTCCTTGACGCTTTTCACAGACAGACATGAACATATTCATACTTTTCTCTCTTGCTGAAACTCTCAAAGTTCAAACCTTCATAGAATTCCAGTTTCGTAGAATAAAAAACAAAATCGGATCGTGATGAAGATTTATGTAACTCTGACAAGGTGCATGAGCCACATCACTGTGAAAATGACATGCAAAAATGGATTGACAAGATCAACAGCCAATCAGAACACAGTGGGCTGTTAAAAGAAAAAAAAACATGTGAAGTATAAAAAAAAAAATCAATGACTCTTTTTGCCATAATAGATGTTTTTTACTATTTTTTACAAGAAGTACTGCTTTAAATGTATTGATTATTTGTGCTGTGGAATAAATCTATTTAGTTTAAAACATTAGTTTTGTCTTTAAGCTGCATTTTCAATCACTTTTAATCCCTTCACGTTGTCCATCCATCCATCTGTTTCTAAACCTGTTTTATTCCTTTCTGAGTCAGGGGGGTGCCGGAGCCTAACTCGGCCACTTGTGGGTGTATGCTACATACCGCATATTTCAGGACTACACTTAATTTTAGCATCACCTTAAACAACAACAAAAACTAAATACCGTTTTTCATATAATTGAAAATAAATTGTAAATTGTATTAACTAAAGATGAACACAGCTAATGTCTTAGTGATGTGTGTTAGGAGTTTGTGGTTGAGAATGTTTTCAGTCTGTATGTAAGCCTCCCTCTAGAATAAAAAAACGTTAACTGAGGAAAAACACCCAAAACCAAACAGGCTCAGATGAAACCGAACATCAAGCTGATGATGATAACGGCTCATATTTAAAAAAAATAGACATCTGGAGACAACATTACACTCATCAGCACACACCCCTGAAAACAAAACAAAAAATGGTGTTAGTTACAACAATGAGTCATAGAGTATGGCTTCCAGGAGGGAAACAAAATGACATTTAAATTGTTAAGCATGAAGAGTAGATTAGACTTTAATTGATCCCACAAAAGGAAAATTGATTAAAAAACTACTACAGTCTATTTGATGCTAGACATTAGGCACACATGCAAAAGCTGAATAAGACTGAGGAATTTAAAGACAGAAATACAAACTTTTATATTTACAAGTGCTGTAACAGAGACGATGTGTGAAGCTTTTGGTAATTCCAATGTTACCACTGTCTTTTCTGATGGGCTTGACAAACAGAGCAGGGCTTCCTGTCCAACTGTAACAGTGTTGACTTATCCACACTCACTGCCGGGTTCCTGGAAGGGTCATTCTAATGCGGGAAGCAGACAGCAACAAGAAATTCCCAGATCGCCGCTCCATTTCCCTGATGATGTGACTTATCTGGAAGACTTTCAAGGCTTCTTCCTTGGGTCTAGCTGCTGCACTTAGATTCCAGTTAAGACTCACAGACAGTATTTAGAGAGAAGTGGACTGATTATCCTCTCCCCCTTCGCGTTCCAAATAGGAAGTACCCACTGGTTCCAGAAACCCAAAATTCCATAGACTTCTGTTGAGAAATAAACAGCTATTACTCAGTCATTATATCAGCCAGAGTAACCATTCTTGCTCTGGTACATCTTTTTAACATGTTCTTGCTAAACCTTTTTTTTCATGATATATTTTCTTTACTGCAAGTTATTCAAGTCATAAACTGACCAATCAGATCACTGCTTACTAACGTCGTCTGGTTCCAAAATGACGAAGTCCAAACCGTAGAAAAATGGCGACTGAACTAGTTTTTTTGAGAGCCAGAGGTAAGGCATTTTCCCATTTTCCGTCACATCCCGCTTGGTCCAGTGATGATATTATGTCCGTTAAGACTCCATGGTTCAGGCTTTTAGAAAGCCACCCAGTGCCGTTCAGCAACAACTTTGGTGTTTATTAGACACATTACTTTGCAGTATACAGCTTCATTTTTGTTGCTGTTTTTTCTGCCTAAACTTCAATCATATTCTGAAATAATATTTTCAAAGCATTCCCAGTGATCTTTTTAATTATGATTATGCCATTTAAAAAATGTGCTTAAGCTTAAATGCAATTTTAAGCTTAATTTTTAAAATAAATCTTTCATCATGAGAAAAATGCCACAAGAACATGTTAAAAACACACAATTTTCATCTGAGTGGCTTGAACATGGATGAACCATCTGCCGGTGGACAGGGAAACCGTGATTTGCACAGAGGTATCTATTTGCCAGAGCAGGTGGAAGCTTACCTAATGCATCTTAATTAGGATGACCACTGGCCACTGCCAGTGCTCGTGATCCTTTCAATGAATTATCCAACGTCCTCTTGCCATGCATCAAGCATTTGGAGATACAGTGAAAAAGGGAGGCAAATCAATTTTAACCAGTTTCAGATTAATTGGAGAGTCTGTGGCTGCTTGTCAAAACGAAGATCCACAGATCCATCCATCTGTCTCCTCAGAGTGTGCGCAGAAAAACCACCAAATCCCAATATGGTTTTAGTTTAACCAACTATCAGCTCGTGCACATTTCACATGGATGCAGCCACCCTGCACGCGTGTGTTTGCAGAAAATGTTGACAGACTTAGACTGATTAGATTAGCTCAATTATCTTGTAACAGCAGCATCTTCCACGACTTCACGCAGGACTGTTGTGTCACACTGCGAACAAGTCTGGTACTACATGCAGGGCCTTTCTGGATTCTTGGAAAAATCATAGAGCAGATTGGGGAAAAAAACAAAGTTTCACTTTTTTAACGAATCCTTGGCAGTAGGTTAATGACTTTGCACTCACTGACACCACAACAAACATGCCGGAATAACAATGCACCAGCAGGGTGCAAGTGACATTAAATTAAGTAAACTGCCAGAAATCCACAGCAGGCGGCATCAATATCTTTTATGAGAAATGATGGAAATACTAAGCAGTAATGTGTCTTCTCCTATTCTGCTTATGAACACGTTGTGCAAGATTAGGCAGAGCGGGAACATGAGGTTAATGAGGTACCAGGAAGCAGGACAGTAAAGTCACATCACCGTGATGAGCCACCGGGGTCTTTTCCATATTTTCCCACATAATCTGAGAGACTCACAAGTTTGTCAGGATGTATTTCTTTCATGTAAATTGGTGACAAATAAAATCTTTTTAGCACAATACTTAAAAGGGGGAATTTAAAAAACAGTCCATATCATAAATCTAATACCTGTCTGATGGCTGGTTAGTCTGCAGAGAATTAACATATGTCTTAACTTGATGTCTTCAGGTCATCACGTGAACATTATAAGCCTGTGGTGTTCACATTAAACGAGCAGGGAGGGACTCCTCCTGTTATTTTTTTCTACTATTTACCATTGACTGTATGAAGAAAACTGGACAGAGGGAGTGTGACATCACCTACAGAAAATGCCTTACCTTAAGCCAAATGAAGCTAATTCAGTCTCTTTTTTTCTCCTTGATACAGACATGAGCGTGTTGGAGCCACATGACAGTGATTGGTCCGAGTCATCTAAGCCAGTGTTTCTATGGCAACTACTGTCGCCAATCATTAGTAAGCTTGTTCAAAGTCTATAACCCTTCCACTGAAAGCGGGCTTGGGAGAATCTGTCAATCAAACGTTCGAGGTGGGGGCCAGCAGGCACCACATGCTTTTACTGAGGCATCATTTTGTTCAGTTTATAACTTGAATAACTTGGAAAACAAAACCACACAAATATATATATATATCAGAAAATTGTGTTTTTAACATGTTCTTGTGGCATTTTTCTGATGATGATGACAATTAAAAAAATAATTTAATCCTAAAAAAGCATTTCTGAGTATTTCTTTATTCAAATGTCTGTGAATCAGGAGCAGACAAACAATGCCATTGGAAAAAGCTTGCAGCAGTGATGTAGAAGCTACAATCAGCCACAAGCTCCACTCCATTCTAATGCATCCACCAGACAAATGGATCCATGAACGCCTTAGTTTTCCTCATCAAAACTGGCATCTGGCTCAAAACTGCATGACTGGATAGCTCCAACTTCATTTGTGGTTTAAGTTGCACCGGTACAGTTAGGTTGGGGTTGTAAACATTGAAAATGTCAAGTCCAGACTGCACGTTAATTGCACGTTAATTTTCCACAGTTTGTGTTTCAAATGTTTAAAATGCAGTTAAGTCAGAGATGTTTGTGGTATTCTTCAAAGCATTAATAGAGCACTTTACATGATCATTTGTGTGCTGATCCATTTTTTGCTGGTATCGTGAGGGTTTGGGCTAAATCTGCTGAGATGAACTTCCTGCACAGAGAACGACTCTTTCATCGTGGAAACTGTGTGATTATGTTGTCAGTAGTTTGTGGCAATAAATCTTTACCTGTGTCACAACCACATTCTGAAAAGGCTGAAATTGTCTTTTTTTTAGCATTTGAAAAAAATGAAAAGTAGAAGTATTTTAAATCTCAGGAATTCACAGAACACTAATTTTAAAAATGTGTCTCCTCAAAGGCTCAAAATAGTCACAGGTTAACAATTGGTTGGTAAAAAAACAACATACAAAAAAAGATTCTGGGAGAACGTCTCACAACTAATTACGTTAATTGATGTCAGATCTGTAACCGGATTAAAGTTTTCAAAAGGAGGAGTCACTCAGGAGATGGGCAAAGGCTTTGTTTGAAAGAGTGGTTGAAAAGATTGTAAAAACTGTAAAGATCTGGCAACTGCAGGGCTTTATTCTTGAAGAACCCAGGTGTGGATGTTTCTGAGTGCAGTCCAGGTCTTAAATAAAACTGTCCATCTGATGAAAATCTGTCTAAGGTAAGATTTAGACCAAAATCAAACAGCAAAACTCCTAACTTTGATGGCGATGTCCTCAAAAGAGATCTTTTATCTTTTGATTTAATCAAATGTTGATGATTTGACTGAATGAGTCCAAATAACAAAGTGTAAGACACATGAGACCTTTTTAAGATTACTTTATGATGCTGTCAAAATGGAAAAAAGAGGATTAGGAGGCATAAGAGCAAAAGCTACAAAATGAAAAAAACGCACAAGTTTTCACCTGAAGCTATGGATGCATGTTGTATGGGTTCAAGAGTGTGTTTACAGCTCATGATGTTCACACTAGACAAGCAGGGAGGGGCTTCTCCTTCTTTTTCTTTTTCTAACCTTTACTAATGATGTCCGCCACCAACAGTTGGAAGAGGTTTGGTGTGAAATGTCCAAATGAAAGGGAATCTTGCTCCAGGCTTTTCTTTCACAGCTCTTTTTCATTACATGAAAGTGTTGTATAAAGTCATCCGAGCACAAATTGCTATTTTAAATTTCTCCCCCATGATAAATTTTCAAATGGTTGGCACTTCTGTGAGGGTTGGGTCGATAAAATCAATGAATTGATCTGAATCGATCAGAGCTTAATAGATCAACAATCGATCCATAAAAGTACAGATCGATCTAACGCATAAAGGTAAAGTCCAGATCATAATGTTTTTCAAAAGGGAATTTCCCATTGGACGACCAAAGGTAACGCTCGGTCGACACTCATTGCAGATTAAATGAACAGCTTTATATACCACTTTATATACTCACAGGCATGAATTTTCAAAACTCTTTAAAGGAAATGTGTTTTAAAAAGTAACAATTAATGGTTTGAAGCGTAGTTTTTTTTGTGCTCAAATCTTCTGGAATAAAGTGTAATGCAATAGCACGAGTTTCACCAAGTGGTCAAACTGAAACTCCCTCCAGGGGAGGCAGAACTATGTTTACAATGTTAACCGCACATTTTGTTGGAGCTTCACCATTTGAGGAACTATGTAACACTGTATGGTGTTTACAATCTCATTTTTTCACGAATACATTTTACAGTACGTGAACGGTTTCAAATTAATATAAATATCTTCAAAACATATATATTATTAATGTATTTCTATAAAAATATTTTTCAATGTGTAAACCGTATAAATTCAAAATTGAATTGAAATGAATCAAAGAAAAAAGTGGAAAAAGTTCAAACAATTGTGAATCGAATCGATTCTGGAAATTGTTGGTGATACATAGCCCTTCTGTGAATTAAGAGGAACGCCATCCATGCATCACTACCATACATGAGTCCCTGATTGGTTAAAGTTCAACTGGTCTAACTTACAGAGCATGTTCAACGGCTGCGCGTTTTGCACGTAGAGCCCAAAAAAGATCGTAGAAGCTTGCGTAGCTAAGTGTTATTGTGAGAGTTTTGAACACAGCTCAAAACACACGTGTTTACATAGATTTTTCTTGAAGTGGCTGCTTGAACGTGCAAATATCAAGGGTGGTGTGAACGCAGCTTGAGACTTTCTTTGAAGCATCCGATTATTTTGTTCGCACTGAAAATCATTACACAGACAAATATTTGTGGAAGCATGACTGTGACCTCACTGATTTAAGGCAGCTTTAGATACAGGAATATCTGATTACAATCGCCTGATAATTATTCAAAACTCATTGAATTAATGCTCCAGCTTGTCTCTCTGAATGGACTTGGGTGGATTTGATGTTCCCAGGTCAGTCAAAGGCACAAAAGTGAGAAATAAAATTAGGGTTGTCATCAAAGCTGTATAGTAGTAGTGCTTTCAACAATTTTCTGAATTTGCTGCTAGAAAAGTTTTACCTGAACAATGAACAGTGAAAGTCTTCAGGGTTTTATTCTGATAGAAAACACAACTGTTGGAGCCAGATCAAGGAATTAATCAAGGATTTGCATGGAATTAATTTTTCTGTATTTTTTTTATTGCATGACCAGTGTGCAACCCCATGGGGACTGTAATTATAGCAATGAAGACTAATTTAAAATCAAAGATGTCATGACACAAAATTCACACAGAAACCCTCTCAAGGTTGCTGAGAGTCACCCACATAGCAACTGATGCTCAATGGGTCTCAGTGCTGCTGACTCACTGAGAAATTCTCTAATTAAAGAGACAGTCCTTCTGCTCACCTCACTAGAGTTAAAGGATTTACATACATTAGAAGTTGTAGAATAAAAAAAAAACAGTTTTTTTTAACCAAATTAAAATGTTGAGTTCAAAAACCTACCAGTATTTCTGAAAATGAGGATTTTTTTTCTGTAAAAAGCGTGGTTTTTCCTACTACAAACTAAGAAAAAAAAAACAACTAAAAGTGTGCTATTGTAAAATGATCAAAGTTAATGTATACAATTTTGTGTTCTTTAAATAATGGCTCTGTTGAGTTTGATTGTAACAAGCTTTATGTACATATTTCCCATATTCCCACTCTCCACGCTTCAGTTTTTCCTTGGCATTAAACTGTAAGACTTGGCGTCAGCGTGGGAATTCTGTCCTCCCCACGACAGGGAAGGCATGCCTCACTCCATGACACAAAATGGATCACGTGCAGGACCTTTTTTTTATCATCTGAAGTTGAAGCATAGTGGAAATCCCACCCGGGCGACGTCCAATAATGGTGACCTCCGACCTGGCTTTCCCCCTGAGGACCCAGAACTCTACAGTATTTTTGGATTGAAAGTAAGTGAGATTTAAAGCTTAGTTTATTTCACAGCATGACAAAAACATAAAGTAAGCACTTGTTTATTATGACTAACATTGAAAACAAGGCCAAAATGTACTTAATTAAAAAAAACAAAAACAAATGGGTGAACATAGTCTAATCACAGGAGCAATCACACCAACCAGAACAACAGCGGTCAGGTTGTCAAAGACACTACAGGACGATCAAAATGTCTATATATTTAGCACAACGGATAGTTTGGACTCCTATATTTAGGAGCACAATGGGGCACCTCCCATAAATAATAATCTTATTGTGATCGTCTCCCAGAAAACTCTCAAAAACAACAACAAACAAAGTTAGCTGTGGATTCTTCTTTGAAAACTTGGATGAAGACGTTTCCACCTCTCTTTGGCGTATTGCAAAAGGGAAACATTTTAAGGATAAACTCATGACTTAAATATAACTGGCAGCATTTTTAGTACTATAGATATAAAGTTGTGTCTTTACTTTTTATCTTCATCTTTCTTAGATCTTTTACAAGTCAAGTTCCAACTAAGTTGGATTATTTTAAAATCCAGTGTTTAAAAAAAATAATTAATAAATGTAAACTGAATAAAAAGACTTTTAATTTCAATAGTTTGTAAACCCCCCTAACTATTTTAATAATTTACTCCAATGATTTTTTTAAAACTGTTTTTCGTGGTAATGCTTGATTTCCATTTTTGTACAACCCCAGCTTCTTTTTTATTTGGCTATATTACACAATAATACCACAGTGAACTTAAAACCATATAAAAAGTAAATTTTGAGAAGTAAATGTAGTTATTTTTTTACTCCAAAATTCACAATAATTGAGATCAAACAGTTTTTTTTTTTGTTTGTGTTCTGAAAAAAGACCAAACATGTGGAGAAAAAAAAGTATAAATCCAAAAAAAAGCAAAGACAAAGTCAAAACTTTGAATACCGGTAGTCAATGTCTATAACAACCAGGCAAAGCTCCACTCAAAGTTCCATTTTTTTTCCAAGGGGAATAACAAATATGTGTTATGACTCTAGTTATGTTTGTTTTAAAATAAAAATGTCAAAACTACACAACTTTTTGAAACCTTCACGCTAAATTGACTGACAAAAACAACCAAAATGAAGCTTCACGTTTCTTCAGTTGTCCATGTTGAAATTTGGTGACTGAAGCTCTGCTGAAATGTAATTTCCCCTGTGATAAATAAGTATTCTGATTATAAGTTTTGAATTAAAACTATAATAATTGGGGGGTTGGTGTCAATTCTACGTCATTGTCAACACCAATATTAATAAAGTGCCTTCAAAATCAAACAGTCCATGCACATGTTTATTTCTGACAGACTATTTTGCTTCAAAGTAAATTTTTGGCTAATATAATTTTAAAGTCTTTGATTTTTATTTTTTTGAAATAAAGAAAGCAAAAAATATTTGAAGTAGTATAAAGGTACCTTGGAATAAATGTAAATGAAATCAAGGAAATTTTCACAATTAAAAACAATATGTAATGTATTTTTTCACAGCAGTTCTAACTTCTGACTGAAATCTAGATATGTTGTGAATCAGTCCTTTATTTACAGCTCAGTAAAAAAGTAATAACGAATACAAATATCACTGAATCAGTTTGCTTGTACATAAAATTAGTATATGAATTGTTTCTGAAACTTTAAGCTTTCACAAGTTCAGTTGTTGAGCTGTCATGCTGATGAGTGTAATGCCATCTTTTCTCCAGCAGATGGAAGCAGAGTAGTGCTGTTTGCCCCTTTTCTTCCTTTACTTTGCTCGCTTTCATGATCCACATTCAATATGTGACTGAGGAAGCCTCAGGAGGGGTGCAAACAATCCAATTAAAGATCCACTCCGATGAAAATCTTGTTTATTTGGGGTTTTTAAACATGTTATTGTGGTTTTTTTTTAATGAAGGACAGTTGAAGAAAATTAAGCTAAAAACTGCATTTCTAACTGTCTTTATTCAAATTATTGTGAATCAGGAGCAGACAAAAAAAAATCAGTTTGAAAAGGAGTTTATTTGGGACATAGAAATATGCTGGACCACAAGCTCCCTGCTCCACTTCATTCTGATGCATCCACTTGCAGAGAAAGAGATCTGTGAACCTGTTAGCTTTCCTCATCCGAGCTGAAATCTGGCTCAAAACTGGATAGCTTGAATACTGCTCGCCATTTCTGTTGCACCCCAAATGTTAGGTTGGGGGTGTGAAGGACTGTGAGCTAGCAGGAGAGTGTGTGAACAGAGATCTCTCAGCAATGAAGAGGGAAAGGGGGGTTGCTCTGCACCAACAGCTGATGTAGTATAATCATGATTAAAACTGTGAATGCTTTTCCTAAAGATCAAATGGTAATCAGAGTGAGACTTTAACCAAAAAAATGATGGAAGTTGATCATTTGTCATGCAGAAATTATCATTAGAAATTTAAATTCAGGTCAAATATTGTGTTGAACCACAAATAGGAGAGTAAAAAAAAATAAAAGAATAAATAAAAACAAACTAAAGGACTAAACTTGCTGTTTTGTCTTGTGTGAAGATGCTGTTTAGCAGCATGCTGAAAGGACACCAAATGTGTCTAAAACAGTTTGAAAGGAAGTTATGCATGAAATTAAAAGCAGCTTTAGTCTCTGCAGATACCAGAAGTGACGACTACGGCAAAAAGAAGCAATTGTGCTTTTTCTTTTTTTTTTGTTTTCCACATCAATTCTTCTACCCTGAAGAATTCGTGGATTCTTTCTATTGTGTTCTCATGCATCTCAGCCCCAAAGGGCCACATTATCTTGCATATTTCCATTGCAGACAACAGAGAAATATTTATAAAGCTTTCATGTGTAATCCAGAGGGAACAGATGTACAGGCATATTTCATCATGTGTGCCAGTGTTTATAGCTTTAAAGAAATCCATTCATTTAAACTTTCCCTTCGTTTGGGGTTTAAGAACAAAAGAAATAAGGTTGATATTTCTACATAAAGAGGGATTTTATGCTTTCAAGCATTCTGTAGGACCTTTTCTTTTTATTTTTCACTTGGATCAGTGGGTGTGACTAAAGCCTAATGGGAATAGATGATGGCTATGAGAGCACCTGTCTGAAGATGAAGCTTTAAATCGCTATTCTTTCTTGCAATGAGAAGTGGAAATAAGAGCCAGAGTTAAAGCCCGGGTGATGTCTAGCCCTTGGTCTGTGAAATAGCTCATTCTTCTTGGTGGATTCTTGCCTTGATTGTTATAAATCGTCTGGAATCACATTATTTTTTGCAACCCCATTATCTGGGATTCTGCACCCGGAGAAACCAAGCTTTCGTTTCAGAGGAACAACAAGATTCCCTTTATAAGTTTTCCAACAAAACAAAGATAACTCTGTGAGTCCTTTATCACTCTTGTTCAGCACTCAATCTGGTATTGATGTAAACACTCTGGATTGAGGATGAAGAGTCGAGAAGCAGCAGAGAGCAGCTTTGTTGGGGAGAATTTTTTTTTTTTTGGCACATTGGAGCTTTGTGTTAAATGCTGCATTCCAAACATCCTACATCATTTTCCTGGTGATTCTGGAAAATGTTAATACTCCTAAACATTCTGGTTTAGCATTTTTAAGATACTCTATAACATTATCTACTAATTGGTGCTAACTTCCATAAGAAATGAACAAACCTTGTGGTCACAACTGGTTTTCAATGGGATCATTTGGAGAAATCTTTGCCAGTAATTGTGTCATCCTTTTTCAAAGGTCGAGACAAAACACACTTGTTAGTTGGGGTGTATCGATTCCTTTCAACAGTTTGATTCATATCAGAATGTGTTTACTGATTTGTTTACTGCTAGTCCAGTGGTACAGTTCCCAACTGCCAATGCTGCAGAGACGTGTCAGCCAAGACACTCCCACAGCATCCAGAGACTTGAGGTACTCAGGGCGAACCTCATCCACTCCCGGTGCCTTGCCACCAAGGAACTTGTTGACTACCTCGGTGACTTCAGCTTGGGTGGTGGACAGCCTAACCCCAAAGTCCTCAGCCTCTGCTTCCTCGAAGTATTCCTTCCACCACCCGACAATTTCCCCAGTCGAAATCAACAGCTCCCCACCTGCACTGAAAACGGTGCTTGCAGAAAATTGCTTTCCCCTCCTGAGGCACCGGATGGTTTGCCTGGAACCTCTTCAAGGCCAACTGATAGTCCTTCTGCATGGCCTCCCTGAACTCCTCCCAGGACTGAGTTTTAATTTTGAGTTAAAGCTTTTTGCTGGCCCCCTTTGCCCAAACTGAAGTTCCGCCCTTGCATGTAACAGGTTTGAGTTTTCTGTGGTGATCAGTTGTGTCGCATCCTGATTGGCCATAAGTTCTGCTCCCTTCAATAACTACTCACAAACTGACAAATAACTTGTCTTAAAAAAAGATAAATAAAATTAAGCGACTTCAGGAATCAATCAAAGAAGAAGGCGGAGCACAAACTGTGATAAGTTTAGTTTTAAGCAGATTCATCAGAGCACTTAAGCTAAAAGGGTAATTTCATAAATGGAGATGAAAGCCATTGAAGCGATTTGTCTTCTTCCAAAGAGATTTGATCATTTTCTTTGTTGAACACTGAGCTTTTAAGGGACTATTAGCCTTTACAAAGACTTATTTTTTTTAGCCGTAGATGCTAATAATAAGATCAATCTTCTCTTTATCTCACAAAATTAATGAATTTATGCTGCAAATGTAGTGCTAAAGTTCACAAGATTGCATTTCCAAATGTTTTCAAGACGATCATGTTCTCTCGTTAAAAAGACTTACATGCGCTTTTACTTACAAGGCGCAATGAAAATTCAGGTATGACAGTGGTCGCTGTTTTAGCTTTGTGTTTCCTAGAATGCATTAGATGCTGTTTTAATGAGATCTTCCACTTTTCATGCAAGAGCCAGCAGTCTGGTTGTCAGTCAGGAGAAAAATTACAAACCATGAGTCATGTGTTGTTAGCGCTCACTTGCTCACGCAGCGTTTGCGATTCCGTCTTCCTGATGAATCCGAAATGTTGCTGTGTTTGGCACCGACAAAGCACTGCTTAATTATCATTTAGCTGTCATCCATCACACAGCACCCCCTCCTGGAATGTTTGATCATTATAAACTTTTTCTTATCGCAGATGAGGGCCATTAACCATCTGCCACAGCGGTAATAAAACCTTGATATGGTTCTCCCCCACAAAGTAATTTGCCTCGTAATGAGTTGCCAAGTTAGTACGTATTATATGGATGCTGTGATCCAAATCACAACGCAGCTTAGAATTCATTCCTGTTGCTGTTCTTGAAGATGAAAATGGCATATTCTTTCCCTTCACTTCCACATTTGCTGGTCACTGAGATCGCACGAGTGGAGCACAGATTAGAGCTCTCTTATGTCTTGCTGCAGCTCACTTTACCCCAGAGAGCCGTCATGGAGTCGGATTGTAAGATTCATTGTGCCATCATGTTTAATTAAAAACTTCAAGTGAATGGCTCACTTTCACCACTGAGGGTAAGATCTGCGTCGTTTCAAAGACCCTTGTTGTAAACGATAAGCGTTAATAAAAGCTGGACCGGTTCGGAGATGTGAAAGCTGTCGGAAAAGTGAAATTTGTGAAAATATTTTCTCACAAAATTGGCGTGCTGCAAAAATTAAATCAAATCTAATCACTGAAGTGGAACAGGCGCGAAATTAGTTTCCACTGGAGGCATTTTTGAAGTACTTCAGTGCAGTTTGACCTACTTTTTAGGTATTTCTGAAGCTGCAAACCAGAAGGTTGGCCAGAACAATCTTTTTGTGTTGTTGATTTGACCTATTTATTCTGCTACGTTATAAGTGATCAAGCTCGTTTCTACTTGTATTTTCTACTTTTATAAAATACATTTTTGTAAATTTCTTGAACACACTATTTGATTTGGTACAATGTTTAGGTCTTCACTCACTGAAATTAGTATTTGTAATTTCATAATTCCTTCCTTGGCTTTGTATAGTTACAAAAAAAAAAAAATCCTTGAAAAAGGAAGTCCTAAGACAAAAGCATTGAATTGAATTGGAGTGGATCACTCACACTACAAAGGATACTTTGCTCATGGGAAGCATCTGGAACACTCTTACTCAGAATATTTAGTCCAGGGACTTGCAACCTTCAACACAATACAGTACAATACAGCTTATATGTTTGATTTATTTTGTAAGGGATTTTTTTTTATAGGTTTGTAGAATTATTGTTGCACATGTTCAAAATTTCGATTCCCAAACCTGTCCTGGAAGCAGGGATTTGAGATCCCCCACTATACAAACCTTTGTAGATTTTTCTTGATATGGCGCGTTCATCATTAACTTTCATTTGAAATAAAAAAACGGCAGATAGTTGTTTTCCTTTGATTTTAGTAAAATGCAAAAAACAAGCTTTCTCTAAGCCTTGACAATTTATAGCATAAAGATTATGCACCACTTTTGTCATCTCTGGTTGTTTTTAAAAGGATTTTTGAGGCATTCTGAGGAGGAAAATTTCCAAAAAAGTTCACAACCGAAAAGATAATTAGAGAGAAAAGGAGTGGTTATTACAGCTCTCCTTTATTAAAGCCTAGCAGAAATCTTAGAGCATTTAAGTTTTATGAATAGGAAATGGATTGCACGTAAGGTCAAGTTCACCACCCAAAGCACTTTTCAATACATCTGTTCCATATAGTTTTCTCTAATAGCCTTTTGAAGTGTTCATTTGTCACATAATGAACACATAAGGGGCAGCAGAGGGTTAGGAGCTTTATCCAAGGATGTGCTAAAACGGCCAAGGTCACAAACCGTCTGACTAGCGGGCAGCTCCTCCACCTTTGTTCCAGCCTGTCTTTGGTCTCCGGTAACCATCTCCTCACTTTTAGTACCCCGTTCGGATCAGAACAAGCTCTGTGATTGTAGTTTACCCCACGGGGTAGGCTCTGCTACATCACAGATTCTTGAGGATAGAGTTTAAAATGAATAAAAAAGGAAAATCTAATGTCAATAATGGCAGGAACTCAAGTGCAATTCCAACAAATTGTTTTAAGAGCCATGCATTTCAGGAAAAATCCACAATTTCAGCCTGTATAAATTGTGACAAGCGGGAGAACAACTGTCTGCTCAGAGACAGCAAAATTTGACAGCAATGCTCACTTACTGCAAAAGCACGCCAGGTAGTGGTGAAGACGAGCCATCTTTAATGGCTGAGTCTGTCAAGTCTTGTAAACCTTTGCATTTCACTTGCAGAGGACTGAGCAAAAGGCATAAAAACTGCAGTAATGACCGGCAAAACTCCACACAGGAGGAAAACCTGTTTATGGGAAGTCTGTAGAACCCACAACAAAATAAAATCTGGATTTTATTGATAGATACATTTATATTTGAGCCTCTGAAAATAAAATGTATTCAATTCAATATCATTTGACCCAAGATACTTTATCTGCTTTTAAAACATCCAATTATTCTGAAGGAGAATGTGACACAACCCTGTATTTTACCTGGGCTGGGAACCGGCACTGGGATACCCAGACTTGGGCCCCCTGTGGCTTCATATTCAGGCAGTGGGACCGTGAAGTGTTTTGCCTGAGGACCCACACTGGATTAAGCTCATCGAGCCCCCTGGAAAAAAAATCCTGGTTTTGCCCAATAAAAAATACACCCTGAAAAATGCACAACAGGGCTCTTACAAAAACAAAAAAAGTAACTGGCTAAGGTACACACATTTATTTTAAATGGAAAATAAATAAACACCAACAAATTTTAAGTCATTTGCCTTCCATATTTCTTGGAAAGTAGGACATTTTTTCAACAAAATTGCTCTTTTTTGAAACCTCCTTTCAGTGGTCAGTTGAGAAACTGCAGCAATTGACACTCCTGGGTTTTCTTCAAATTATGGAACAAAATGTATGGGTTTGGTACACACCTTTAAAGCATGACAACTGGACGATGATAAACTTTTTTTAATTTTTCTTTTTGTAGACTAAAAGACAAAGATATATCTAAATGCAGCAGTGTCAAAACCGGGAATAAAACTTAAAATAAAAATGTATTTATTTTTATCATTTAAATGTAATTACTTGCTCTCAGTGGCAGACAAAGCCCAACATTAGCAATAATAGCTATCACATCTGCTTTTATTTTGAAATTACCAATGTAAAAAAGTGTTCTGTAAAAAAAACTTCAGAGCCTTTAACGTTTGACTAAAATACTTTTTTATGATGTATCGCAAACTAAATTTAGGCTTCAGAAATTCAAAGTTTTGTATTATTTTATTTTATTTTATTTTTGCTCAAAAAGATGCATTTGATAAATCAGTTTGATCAAATGCCCAATGACAACATTACAATATAAAGCATTATTTTTAGCTTCTTAAGCTTTAAGCTTTTCACAAATTAAGCTTTAATTTAACACAATTTACTATTATGAAATAAATTAGGAATTGGTAAAAATTGCTAAAAGAAAAGAGAGCAATCGGTGCATGTAGTTCTTGAGATGGTTAAAAAAATAGGTTTCATAATTGAGCTCTGAAAAGTTGTCCAGTTTTAAGAATATAACCTTGACATTAAGCTTATTTGTTCTAAACACTGTTCACACAACTACAGCTTACAGGATACTTTGTTTTTCTTTGTTTTTTTAATAGGCTCAAGCCGTGCTGTTTACCAAACAGTAGACTACCACCTGCACACGAGCAGCTGTTGTGACTGCATGGTATTTCCTGGTTTGGTTCACTCAGGTGTAAAACCAAACCAAATCAAATTTCGAGTGACATTTTTTCAGCAGTCCTCGCCAAATCAATAAAAGTCCCTAGACTAGTGTGACAGGGCTCATATTCACAAAGGCAGAAGACTTGGTTTCTGACAGAAAATTAGACTTTATCAAATAGACATAAACGTTACGAAATGAATACAACAAAACTTTAAGAAAAAATGTATTCGTACTTCTTACTTCAGTGACCCTTGATGAACATCTGCGCACATTAATGAATGAGGGATGCATGAAATAATTATGAATTACGTTTATCGAGCATGTTTCACTGTGTGACACGGCCTCAGCGAGTAGCGGTGTGGGACTGTGCTTTTTTTTTTTATGTGCTAATAACAGGGTTTGGAGTTAGCATAGTCCCATT
This sequence comes from Adrianichthys oophorus, assembly GCA_036245035.1. Taxonomy (NCBI): domain Eukaryota; kingdom Metazoa; phylum Chordata; class Actinopteri; order Beloniformes; family Adrianichthyidae; genus Adrianichthys; species Adrianichthys oophorus. The sequence goes on from BSAI01000012.1 coordinate 34,170,891, forward strand.
AACGTTTGTTTTAGTGGTATCGATCTGTATTTTTATACACTGCCAACGAGGTTGGATTTTATAGTCAATATGTTCACGCAGCTAACACTTCCAATGCAGCTAATGTGACGCATGCTACAAAAGGATTTATGAGTTTCTGTGAACGCAGTTAAAGTCTGACTGACTGACAGACAAATCTCTGACTAAATGTGCCTTTATAGCTTGGTGCACCTTATGCATGACATAAGTTCACTGACAGTGCACTTTATAAGCCGGTGTGCCTTTATAGTATGGAAATTCAACAAAAAAAACAAAAAACAAATTAGGTAAATTGAACTAAAAAGGCACCAAATCTGACAGGTAAGTCAATACGCTATGGAATTTTTGCAAAAAAAAGTTTTACCAAACATACCAATTGCTCTTTCTCTATTGTCAGACTTGTGAAGCCAATTACCACATTCTCATGAAATCAAAAAATTACAGCCTCATGTTCGAGCATATGACTCATCACTTTTAATATTGTGTTGTGCATTTTTTTTCCCCCAAATTTAACAGGACAATTGGGAAACTAATCTACTGGCTCACAGGGTTTGTGTACATGATTTAAACTGCAAGGAATCGACCTGGATGAATAAGATAATTGTAAGTTAACTGAGATGAAAATTTAAAGTGAAGATCAGTGCACAAATGTCAGGAGAAGAGCCTGTTTCAAATGCATTCTTTTACTGAGTGGGTTGAAGGTATAAATAGCATCTTTACAGGACATTGTGAGCGACAGTGAGATTTATTCCGAGCATTCACACAGTTCATCACCCCACACAACACATTTTCCCTCAGCTTTCATTTATCTCTCAGTAGATGAAGGGGAGGTCCCAGGACAAAAAAAAAAAAACATTCCCATAAATTCCTAAATCACTCGATCTTCTTTAAGAGATCTTCAAGGGATTTATGAGGACGATGTTTCTGCTCAGACCGGCTGTTGACACTCTGCATGCCTTTGCATTTTCTATCGCCTCTTCTCCTTTGATACCCTTCTGCCAAAAAAAATAAGAGTAAGGCAGGAGGCCATGAGAAGGTTATCAACCCTTTTAGGAAGGGCTTCAGCCATGTTCTGCAGGCCACTGTCACCACAGCATTTCTAGTTTCATGATACAATCTGCACATTTTCAGTCTTTCATTCTCTTTGTATCAAAGATGTTCACTTTTTGTACCGTTTTGCAAATGAACTTTAATGCAACAAATTGATTTTTCATTATTGATACCTCCTAAAGAAGATGAATCTGAGAGGCCAAATGTAAAACTTTGTATTTAAAATAGTTGAAAGTTGTCGACTTGTTTTGATGTTTCCAAGTTACCTATTTTATGTATAAAGTGGCCTTCAACATTCTTTCTGCCAAGTCTAGAGAAAACACTCAAACCTAATCGGATGGAGGCAGTCAGAGACGATAATAATGATGGAATACGATGTGAAAACAAAAACACAACACAAGGAAACAAAGTCAAGTACAAAGAGAAGCAGCACAGCAGGCTGCCTCACCCATCAAACCTCGCCCAATTTACTCAGCATGCGTGTTGCAGAGCACAGACAAGAAAATATAGAAAATAAAAGATAGAAAGTCCTGTAAACATTTTTTATGAACCTAAGTCAAATAGGAATTGTAGAAGAATCTTGCAGTTTATTTGTGCATGAAAACATATTCTGCAGAACCATTCACTTGAAAAATCAATGTGACCACCTCTGGAATGAAGCTGTTACTACTCAGTTTGCTTCTGAAAGTCCTCTGAGCGTCATGTCGTCCAATTAGTCCCTATTTCGGGATGAAGATGACTTCATGGAACCATGAGCAGGGGAGATTTGGATCGGCGCTTGATTACCTTTGAGGGCTTGTGAGGGCAAGAATGGAGAGGTAGAAGGAAGACATGGAAGAGGAGTGCATAAAGGACATCTGAATTGAGAGTGATGAATCCAGAGAGGATTGCAGACATGTCTTTCATCTTCTGTCAGGCCTGAAACCACACTTTCATCAACATCATCTGAAAACTGTGCAGAGGCACACTCATTTACCTGCAAGGAGAAATGACACATTTCATTTCCAAAGAATAATCCCCTTTTCCTATTGTCTTGTTCCTCCTGGCGTTTGAGGTCTTTTTGCATTTGCCTTCAAACAGAGGCGGGACTGACAACACAAAGCACTCTTGCTGTGAGTAAGAAGCAGGTGATAGATATTTACCTTCAGATTAGCCTAATTACTGAAGAAGATGAATGTATTCTGAAATCAATGCTGAAAAGTCAGAGTGGCAGACTTGCATTCCTGTGACAAACAGAAAGTGTGAAGAGTCCATCAGGAAGAATGGAGCACAGCACTTGGAGAATCTATGGCTTCAGAGAGCTTCAGACAGCCTCATTTTTGTGGTTTGATCCACTGTGTAGTCATCGTAGTTAATTGTAGTTTTTCCCAAACCATCACAGTGGGATTCTGTTAGTCAGCAGGTCTTGATCCAGGATCTACAGAGTACAACCTTGCTGTCAGGTCAGTTAGGAAACTGGTTTATAGCCATTGCAGCAAAAAACATTATTTTTCATTTGCGTGGTTTGGTTTTCTCCTTGTGGTTTTATGTAGTGACTTTGGCAGGTATTGTCAGGATGAAGTCATGTCCATCTGGATTTGGGATTTCATTGGATTACAAAACACCTCATGGGATAAAGTTGTCACATAGCTGAATTTAGTCATTAGATCTCACATTTCAAATTTATTATCTTGCGAGTAAAAGCTTCAGAAGCGGTGCAAATCTTGCTCCAGGATTTCTTTCTTTCACTACCCGTACGTCACTACCAAATCAGAGTCCCTGACTGGTCAAAGCGTAACTGGTTTGTCCAGTAGATGTACGTAGATGTACCAATAGATGTATGTTTTGTACATCAAACCCAAAACTGACCTTAAAACTTGCATAGCGAAGAGCAATCGTGACAGCTTTAAAGTCAGAAGCCCAAAAGTCTCATACAGTATATGCACATTTACATCGACTTTTCATTGGAAGTGGCTGTTTAAATGCGCATTGCTGGACCTAGTGTGATCTTAGCATCACTTTCAGATTTTGCATCATTTTTAAAAAAAAGTTATATGTAATTATTAATATTATTATTTTTTTATGTTGTCAAATGTTTCATGCATGTGTATAGAGCAGTGTATATAATATTCAATGAAAAAAAAATTCAATTTTCATTCCCCATAATGACACTATCCTACTTTCTGTTGCAATGTCATTTTTCTTGAATGCACAATATAACTGAGTGAGAAAAAAAATAATGTTCAATTGCAATAAATTGCAATCTAAAGTGCGGGTCTCTAAAGAATGATCCTCTGCTCTGATAAAAATGTAGGTAGTGTGGATTTAAAATGTCTAGATGTTCCTTATTTCCATATTATTGGATGATTGTATCTTGTATTTCTCTCCTTTGAATATTAAGTTGTATCAATGGATGTAACAGAAGCAAAGAATCTGCTGGAGTTTAAAAACAAGTGTTATGAGTCATCTGAAGAAACATAGTTTTTAATTAAATTCGTTTTTTAAGCATGGGTCACAGTTATGTGCCTGCTTAACTTTAAAGCTCACTAAGCTGATTTTCAGGAGGCAGGTGTTCAAATTAAACGTCAAACTCTGCAGCCTGCTTCTAATAAAAAGTATGGTGCAGAAAAGGGACTTGATTAGTGACAACCCACCCATGGTTGAATGTGTGTTGCTGGACTAAATCTCAGTGGCCTACAAGCACAAAAAGAAAAAACCTTGAAGTGCTCAAGACCAGCCAACTGGATTTACTGTGACCCAGTTAAGCTGAATGATTGGCTGCTGCTGGAGCTGCTGCGTAGACAACCTGGCTTTGCTCTCCCAAATTCCCAGTTAATTGGGGAGGCAGCTTAGTGAAGGAGGACTCGGCTCTCAAAGGCCATTTGGATGAGTGGCTTATTTTCACTTGAGCTGCCTGAGTCATCAGTAATGTGACTTCATCCAGTTTCCTTTTGATCCCTTTGATGACTTACACAAATGACCTCAATGACCCATTGTAGTGCAAAGGAAAAGCTTCAAGTCTGATTGTCGCTAAAGGTAGTGTTCATTTGCTTGTCAAAGAAGCAAAAAGAAATCCAAGATGTCATTAATGAACTCTTTCCAGTTTATTTACGCTGAGCCACTTAATTCCAGGCTTTACTATAGACAAGAAATGTTTAAAATGCAGTGATTCCATGTATTTGGAATGATTTTTTAATATTGAAGCCTACAATAATCACATTTTGCTGAGAAACAACTGTAGGAACCAGAAAAAAATGCATGAATCAACTTTTTCCAACAAGCTTTTTTTTGTTGTTTAAACCAAAAACACACAATTTTAAGGTTCAGTTTGTTTTTTTGTCATTGAAATGACATACTTGAAGCTTTTCTTAAGCTAATATTGTACAGTATTGTATAAGTATTGTACAGTTTCACTGGATATAGTACAACAAGAGCATGCCAAGTATTAGTCAAGCTCTCATTTTAGTTTGAAAAAAAATTACAAAAAAATCATGATGCCTCAAATAATGTGGAAAATCGAAGAATCCATCTGAATACAACAATAAAATAGGATATAAAATGATACATTGATGTTGTAGCGTACATTTACACACATACAAATGTGTTGTGGTTTGCCGTCAACAACAACAAAAAAAAGCATAAAAGCAACTGAAGTTTATATTTATGATCTTTTAATGACTAGATGGCATCATCTTAATAAGTATGATTAATGTAAAGGAGGAGAGCTCCAGACTCCAATGTGCCACTCCTGAACAACAAATGTGAACTAATTCTTTGTTTATGATTTTAAATATTAATAGAGCTGAAAATATGAGGCAGTTATTTCAAGCTTCCGTTAAGAACAAATATGCAGTGTGAGTACTGTAGACTTTTATAACCATTAACACGAACACCGTAAATGTTTCGCCCTCACGCTTGGACTTTGATGTAATTACATTATTCCCTAGAGAAAGGGGAACTGTCAGTTTCTAATCACAGGGTCTCATGTAACGTTTGGGGTTTTCGTTTTTTTGGTGGGGGTAAAGAATTGAATGATAAAAGATTCATTTATGAGATGATGAAACATTTTCCAGCGTTTTACAGCACATTTGCCTCTCTCTGTGTCACTCACAGAAAATTCAGGAGCAGAGCCATCCCGGTTGTGTTTTCATGGCCTTTGGGACCTTAACTGCAAGTGAAAGTGGCCTTGATGATTATAATTAGGTATGATTGCACTTCAAGGATCCTCAAGTTCCAAGCTGACAAGTACTCGAGCTACTGATTAATGAACTATTACGCAGTGTGTTCAGCTCTATAGCCACAAAGAGGAAACAGTGAGGTTTTCTGCAGGCGGTGGCATAATGATTACGAATGAGTGCCATGCAGACGCTGTGCGTGTGTGAGCCCTGGAAATTTCAAATGAGTTCTAGTGTTCAGGTTTTGCAGTTTATAGCTCTGGTGGGCTTCATCAGCTGTTTCCTCAGTGCAGAAACTTTAAAGAGGATGAATCGGCCTGAATTAGGAGACTAAATCCAAATCCCCTGGTGGTGCAAACCTCAGGCAAAGCTTTTGTTTATGCTGTGCTCTATCCGTGATCTTGGAAGTATTGTAAATCCTTGCATCTCTACTTTCATCTCCATGCAGCACCTTGATCCTCGCAGCGTCATTAGTGCGGCGGCGGTAATGAGAGCTTTGGGTGAGGAATTGCAACGACCCGGTTGCTCTGCTTTGTATGAGAGCGAGCGTGTGCGTTTGTGCTGAGGACGCGCGCCAGCACAGCTCATTATAGGGACTCAATGTAAATCCGAGAGCCTCTGTTGTTGTTGATTGAGGAGACGCAGCGATCCTCATCAGTTTATTGTGCAGACTGCAGCTTTTAAAATGAAATACGATGAAGACGTTGATAAGAGCTGAAGCAAGCAGCCAGGTCTGACATATTCCCAAGAATCTCATCATCAGGAGCTTGATTTTGGTACACTGCAGAGTGGAGGGTCCTCCAGAGAAACCAAATAAACCAGTAAATTAGCATGCAGATTTTCTTAAGTAGCATTAGCCTTCGATGTGTCAGTATAAAGCCGAATCTGAATTCTTCCCTTCTGCCTACCCCTACATTTAGCCCTCCAAACGGAGAGATATGGAAAAATAGTGTCTTCGAATTCGGACGTTACTACCATTCGATGACGTCATCAATAGCCGCCGCTCCTCTAGGTTAGCGCGTAGCTCCCAGTGCTCGGAATATACAAAACATTTGTTTTATAACTTTGAAAAAGGAAATTTTAAAACAAACATTCAATACTTACACTTAAATGTAAATTTCTGTGCTTCAGAGCACACCCACGTGAAGAAATGCGCTTCTCCTCCGAGTTACAAGCGTGGTGACGCGGATCAGCCTACCAGTGGAGGGATACCCAGCCCAAGTCCATACGCCTTACCCTTTAAAAACACGTTCGGGCACCACTAAAGCTTCAAATGCCCCTACATTAGGAGGGGTAAGGAGAAGCTGTAGGGGTAGGTGAAGAATTTGGATTCAGCCTTACACTATTGAAAATATATTAAAGTCCCACTCCAACTGTATTTTTTTTTTCTGTTGTAAAATCATTCTCAGCGGTCTTTTAATTATGATTATGCCGGTTATGCCTTTTTCAGACATATTTTCTGCACATCTGCAGGATCTCACTGGAAATTCGCCTCTAATGCTACAGTCACAAATACAAATGCTACATACAGCGGGATGGGGAGGCTTCAGCAGATTCTTCAAGGGTTCATGCCACCCCTCAATTTCTTTTTAAAAAGTTGGCGTGGTTGTAAATGTAGAGGGAAGTCAGTCAGGTGGCCGTCTTTTATTTACCCCAGCTTTCACTTGAAATGGACAGCCACTGTCTGGAAACATTTACACATCGTCCAGTCAGAGTTACTTGCACTTTGGCCCGCCCACGTCAAGTTTCTGCGTCACAAACCTGATCTTTTTCTAACGATGCATTTTTATCTGCTTCTGATCCATGAGGATTTGAATAAATAAACACTCAGTTTTAATCTTAAATTATTTTATATTTGTCTCCCATCATGAGAAAAATGCTACAAGAAGATATTAAAAACACAATTTTCATTAGAGTGGGTCTTTAAATATGCAAGTCCTCCTCTTACATGACTGGATTGACGACCCATCATTTGATGTTTCATTATTCCACACCAATTAGGTCCCTTATTACTCCTGGCAGGGCACAGCCGAACTCTTAATTTTTTTTAATGAAGATACCCTTATGCTAATTTAATGGGGTTTTAATGGCTCTTTGAAGATGGCATTTACACCGAAAGAAGGAAAAGATTCAGAGGGCTTGCTGTGCCCACCTACATCATGAGCAAAACAAATGGTCAAGGCTCTTTTTATGCTGTTCCTTGTAAAAATGAAGGAAGTATTTACTAAGTATTTTTTTGGTGGGCAGATTTCCTTTTGGTATTTAAAGACAGATGCCTGAGCTGCTCTGTTGTTCCAATTCAGATGCCTCCCATGGGGTCGATTGTGAAGTATCGCACGTCTTCTCTGTGAACTCACAGAAGCCCCGCCTCCCGTTGCCCTTCCTGATTGTTAAACAGACGCGTGCATTAGTCCAAGTCATGGTTCCACCGGGGCCCACGAGCCCAACAACCTGCGGCTGGCGCTTATTGCTCCCAATCGTCTCGCTGCGTGTGCGGGTGCATTCAATCATGCGGCTCTGCTCTGGGAGAAAACTGCTCTGTGTAATTGTTTGCATTCTGTTCCTGTCAGCATCATTTGACCTGCAGGACAAATGCAAATGTACTGAATGCAAATGCTCTTATCCTAACTAGTTACAGCGAGAGAAAAAAGTACTCAGTCAGCCATCAACTGTGCTACTATGTCAAAAGATAAGAAGCCTATAATTTTCATTATACGTGTCCATGTACTTGAAGATCGTTGTGTAACTTTTTGTAATTCAACAAATCACAAGAAAGTTGATCGGAAATACCATGATTGATTATGTAAATTGAATTGTTCTTTTTTTTCTTTTCAATTTTTACTTTGTAATAGACACATTTGAATGCATTTTGGGGGAGAAAAGCTTTACATACCAACATTAGATCAAACAGTGGAGGAAATACGTATTTTTGTGTAGATTTACCCACCTAAAAAGAAACTGATAGTCTGTCATCTTAATGATAGGTTCATTTGAATAGTGAGAGATAGGAAAAAAAGGACGTTAAAAATTAACCACCTGTAGAAAAGGAACCTCCCCAACATGGGAAAGACATCCAGTGTATTTAACGGAGATGATTGTCGACCTGCACAAGACCGAGATGGACTATAAAACCATCAGTAACAAGCAGGTGACAACTGTTGGTGCAATTGTGCCAAAATATAAGAACATGACCATCAAGGTCTTGGGCTCCAAGCAAGATCTCACCTGGTGAGGTTTCCCCACAATCATGAGAACGATGAGAAATTTGCCTAATGATTCAAAGCAGCTGTGACCACAGTTACCAAGAAAACCATTGGAAATACTTTACACCACAATGGTTTAACATCATGCAGAGCTCGCCAAGTCCCCCTGCTTAAGAAGACACATTTGAAGGCCCACCTGAAGTTTGTCAATGAACACCCTCATGATTTAGAGAGTGATTGGATCGGAAAGTGCTGTGGTCAGATGAGACTAAAATTGACCTCTATGGCATCAACTGACCCCAAGAACAGCTTCCCCACTGCCAAGCATGGAGGTGGAAACATTATGCTTTGAGGGTATTTTGTGTCAAAGGGAGGATGGATGGAGCAAATCCTTCCCTCCACCAGGAGGCTTAAAATGGGTCATACAACAAAATAATGACCCAAAACACTCAGCCAAGGAATGGTTGAAGAAGCATTTCAAGGTCATGGAGGTGTCCAGCCAGTTTCTGCACCTCAATCCCATTGAAAACTTATATAGAGAACTGGAGCTCACCAAGCGACAGCCACAAAATCTTAACAATTTAGAAGTCATTCGCATAGTGAAGTGAACCAATATTCTTGCTAATATGGGTTTTTGCCACAAACTACTAAGTCTTTCAAATACTACTTTATCTCCTTATCATAAATCTACATTTCATCATAAAGGGAATGGCTGTTGCTTACTGGGTGAGAAACTTTTGGATGTCAGTCAAGACATCAACTTTTACCCTTGGCAGTCACTGATCTTTAGTTAAGATCCTTAAAGTTGGCTTCAACTGTAAGAAACCTGTGAGTCACTATAGATGGATGACCACATGGATACGTGACCTGGAGTGTGTTATTTCCAGACTCAACTTTGGGCCATGTTTGTTCCATTTTTGTTTTTAACCAGTTAGCTAGAAACACATTAAATAACGAAACATGAATTCTTGATCAGCTTCTAAATGATTATTTAAATGTCATGGACTCTGGCCCAAAAACTTGTTCCGTAACCATCAGGGTGAGGGGTTCATGCATTGAATCTGATCTTTTTTGTCTATTTTAAACACTGATTCAGTTATATATGGGATTTTTGTCCCCAAAAATATTACTTTAACTTGAGTAATGTTTATTTAAAGTAACACATTCTCAAATTTGATACATGATGACTTTATTTCCAGCAATGAATGAAAAAATAAAATCATCCCGCTTTTGCTTTTATGTAGATGCTAAATTCAAAATAAGCTTGGAGCAGGAGCGGTTTACTGCAATAGCCATCAAGGGATTAATCTAATGGTTGACTTTAGGTTAACAAAGGATCCCCTTTATCTAAACTTAATTTTAAATCATACATCTTTTCAGGAGACATGTCACAGTTTTTGGAAACCAAACAGCTAAAAGTGCTACAGAGTAGTAAAATTTGCAATTATGAGCAAATGCCAAATCCAAACATCTGTGCCACGGCCTAAATTGACCATCTGACATGTGCTGCACGATGTATGCATGTCAGCGTTTTGTAGCCAACCTAAATAAAAAGATCTGAATAGCTTTGTTAAAACAGGCCATCACCCGGCTTCGTACTAACAAAAGACGCTGATTAAAGTTTGAGTCGTTGTCATTAAATATTTCAGATCTCCTTGAAGAAAAAAATCGATCGATTCCTTTAAGCACAGCTCTGTTAAGTGCTCTGTGCTTTTAGCCACAGGAATTAAGCTTTGCTTTATCTTAGTTCAAAGTTACGAAAAACCCTTAAAAGCTTCAGACCTGAAGTCTTTGTGTAGGAATAGGCTTAGCGGCAGAGCTTTGCAAAGAACAAACAGGATCCACGTCATACTAAACATCCATATTCTACCCACATTTGTATGTGGTTTCCACTTTTGATCTTTAAAGGGTCACGAGCAACATTTCTTCACTTCTGTTTGATGTTCTCTTCTTTGTCACTCATGTTCTGAAGAACGTGAGTGAAAATCCCATTTAAACAACTTAACACTGACCTTTCTCAACAGCAAGAAAATCAAAAAATGGCACACACTGTAGATAAACTCTTTGACACTTGCAAAAACGTCAAACCTTGTCTTTAGACATTCAAGATATTAAGCTGTTTTAACTTCTCTTTGCTCTACACCTTTCCAAAATTTTTCTCAACGTGGATCTAGACATAAGGAAATTATTGATAAAATAAGTTTTTCTTCCAACTTTCACAATAGAAATATTTGGTTTAAGACAAAAAAAAATCTCAAATAGCTTGATTTAAGAAATGATCATAAGACGTCTAAATGCATTTTTACAAAATTACTTAATAACGTGGAAGAGCCACATTAAACCTTTAAAGTTTTGATCAGTTTTTTTGCTGGAAGGTTTCAAAATACCGCCTAACTATTATATTCATTTTCTATGAGAAATTGTTATTTTTAATCGATGGACAAAAAATGTGCATAAAATCGAGTTGCCTTTTTATTTACATTTTTGAGTGCTTGCATTTTATTCATGTTCTGGAGGTACAAACATGCAATATAATTTTTAGTTCAGTTTAAAGGATGTTTTGTAAAAATCAAGAAACAGGATTGCAGGGTGGAGTAGCAGATAGCGCTCCTTCCTCACAGCCTGGTTTAAATCCCTGTTCTACCTGTGCATCCCTGGGCTTTCTCCCGCCTCCTCCCACAGTCCCAAGAATACTTTATGAGTAAATTGGTGTCTCAAATTTGCCCCTCAGTCTGTGGCCCTGCAACACACTAATGATCTGTTTTACTAAGACTGTACTATTGTTCTAAAATTAGTCAATTCATGAGTCAAATAAAATATAATTAGATGCATTAAAACTAAACATTTTTTTTACGCTGAAGCAGCTGCCTGGTGCAGGGAAGACGGTTGACACGGGTTCCCTCTGTGCACTCTCAACAGCTCTCTTAAAAAAAAAAAAATGTTTGTTTACATTTCACACTTCAACATCTCTTTCTCTTTCTTCGTACTTTGACAGTTCACACAGTTAAAAAGTGCAATCTATTGACAAGACAATTAATTTATTACTTGGTATGAATTAGCATTGTATGAAAAATGCGCTCCTGTTGCTTTCCTTCTTGGAAATGTAATTTTACATAAAAACGAATTAGCAACTCCTTACAGTCACTGAGCAACTCCAGAGAAGAAAACCTGCAAAAAATACAAACAATTTGCTCAGAAATATTTTAAAATACCTTTTATCGGGCTAAATAAGATTCAATTTCAAGTAATTCTTTCTATTGTATTGTTCCCTTTCTGAATGCTTGTGTGAAACTCCTTGCTTCAAGATTTTGATATTTTATTATAAGATTTCTTGTTCTGTTAAAACAGATAGTCGTTCAACTTTTTAGTGATTTTCTTTCCAAAAGATTAGTGCTTTTTTATTTTAAAGCCAGCTCTTCTTGTAGTGCAGCTTTTGCATCCACACATGGCTTCTGTTTTGATAGTGTTAAAAAAAAAAAAAAAGTAAAGACCAGGTAATATAGAAAACTCAGAGATTTATAACCTGTACTCTTCGTAGTGTAAGGAAAAGCAGATGGATATATTTTTGGAAGTGCATTTGAGGTTCAGCAAAAGCTTTTTTTTGAAATCCTAATTTGCAACTGCATTTGAAATAATGCTTTAAAAGCTTCTTTTTCAGATTCTCATGATTAAAAGACTGAACTGGAAAAAAGTAGAATGATTGCAGTCAGATTGAAGTATGGATCATCAGTGTCATGGTTTGGCCATTACTCTGTTATTTTGGTCAAAATGATCATGACTGTTATTGCTGTCACTAAGATACAGAAAACAGAAAAACCTTGATATCAGTTTGTTCCACAGGTAGCAAGGCTTTGTGATGAAGAAAGATATGCAAAGTTGAGGATTTTTTTCTTTTTTTTTAGGATCGATCTGTCTGATAACATCAAACGTGTTTTTTTTCCAACTCCAGCTCTGTATTCCTGCAGCCTTCCCGTGCTGCTTTCACTCACATTTGTCCTTTTGCAGGAACCCAATTCCCAGAAGACATCAGTACTTCTGAGGCACACAATTTTGCATCAAACAGCAGCCATTTCTGGCTCAATAATATACATGGAAATGTCTGGCTCATGTTTATTATAGACTATGTTTCCAGTTTTCCCTTAGGCTGAGCTTTTTCTGCAGATTCTTTGTTGTAAGTTCTCATTTATCAATTAAATATGCAATCACTAATGAAACACAAACAAGACATGTGTTTGAAACTGTTGGATTCAATCTGAAGCTAAAAACAAGGTAAAAATTTTACTAACTGATATTTTGGAAGAGGTGCATCGCTTCAAACCAGCTCTGAGCTCATTAATCTCATATCTTTTTGTTGTTTTCCTGCATCTGATGCACCTTGGAGCTCCTCTGGTCTGCCTCCAACAACACAGAAGAGCTTTTTTTCCCCAGCCTGATGCAGAATATTTGGTTACAAAAGAATTGAAAAACACAGCAGAAGCACCTTCTTCAACCCGAGGAATTAACCCTTCACTGGGACGTGGTCCAGATTCAGTATCTCCCTCACACACATGCATTTTTTTTTCCCTGCAGGGAAACCCTTCAGATTTTGGCACGTTAAAATGCAGCGCTACTTCCAGACTGCAACTTTCTTTTAACTTTTAAAAAATGAGGACACCAGAAGGAAAAAAAAAAAGGAAAGGCTGACTTGTAAAAAAGCGGAACTATAAAGGCATGTCTGATAACTTGGACTTACAGCCTGAAGACAAAGTTCCATCTTAAAACTTGCTAGTACCACTGAAAAGGAATCAATCTTTGAGCTCAAAGGCAGTGTACTGTATGGCAGAGGTGCTAAAACTTATAATGAAATCGATGCTTTGAGTCCAGTTTGACGCTTTACCCATTGATTCTGTGCCACATAAACTGATTGAACTCCAGCATCATACACTGACGTACAGGAGCAGGGAAGAACTGGCTGAGGCACGCGCTGCATCTCTGCATCAAAAGTGCGTGGCTAGCCTCGTTCGCATTCATTCTGAATGACAGCATCAGAGACAACCGTGTATGCCTTTAATCTCAGGAGAAACATGTCTGGGGAATCTTGATGAAGCCTCGTCTTTGCTCACTCTGATGGCGGCCTTATCAAAGCCGCACCGCGCTGCCGGCTTGTGGCTCCGATGTCAGCAGCCCTTGGAGGATTAAAGTTGATTTCCCTTTTAGCCAGAGCACCCCCCCCTCCCTGAAAGGATTCAGGCTACTCTGATTCTGGGTGAGAGTCCCATCCTTGTCACTGACGCCTTGTTTGCTCTTGTGTGATGCCGGGCGTGTCGCAGCTCGCCGACTCATCGATCACAGTAACTGTGAATGGCGTGGCAGGACGGCAGAGGGGCTGTGTAAGGCTACTTTCAATCCACCCTTCCCACACTATACACTTAGTAATCTCTGCCAATGCCGCTCCCTGAGCGGAGAATAGAGACCTTGTGTTTGGAGGCTCCAGATGGGCTATAACAACACAGCCCTCACTAAGAGGCCCGTCCTCAGGGACGGAGGGAGGATATTAAAATTGGAGGAAAAATATTTGTTTCAGTCTCATTAAAGCTACGAGTAAAAAAAAAAAGGATTTCTGCAAAAACACAAGTGAATGTCCACATCTGAGGCCAGACTCTCTGAAATATGAACTGCAAAAGCAGGTCCCTTAAGTTGTGTTCACACCATCATTGGCAACACAAGTAAGCGACCACTTCAGATGAGAAGTAAACGCACGTTAATGAATGTTTTGGGCTTCCGAGTTGAAAAATCTTGCGTTCACATGTCGCCATGCAAGTTTCAATGAAGCTGCATTCCCATTGGCTGTGTTTTAGTGGCCAATTTCAGTAAAAGGTGTACGCAAATGTAGAGCAGAATTACAGCATTTATAGGAACGGCATTGTGAAAACAAAATGCCTGGAGCAAGATTTGCAGGAACTTGCACCACTTTGTCTTTTCCACCCAAGCCTCTGCCTATTGTAGGTGGTGGATGAGCACTCGTAAACAGTAAAAACACTAAAGAAGAATCCTCTCTGTGTGTGTGAACGCAGCTTGACCATTTTGGGGCTCTACGAACAAAACGCATGGCCAGTGAACCCGCCTAGTAGGTTAAACCAGTTGAGCTTTGACCAATCAGGAACGTGGATTTGGTAGTGACGAATGGATGGCGGCCATTTTTAATTCACAAAAACTGAATCTTGGAGGACGAACTAAAATTTCTGGCTGTTTTTTTACACTGCAAAAACGAAATCATCAGAAAGTAAAAATATTCTTGTTTCGTATCTCTTATTTTTTCCCTGCAAAAAAAATAAGCTCATTGAGGAAGTTTTTCAGAAATAACAGTAATAATTCTTGGTAAGAGCGAGTTAAGAATTTTTTACTTGTGTTTTTTTTTTTTTTTTTACAATGTAGTTTAGAGTTCCTGATTGGTTAAAGTTTAACCTTTCAACGAGCGTTCAATGCCTGAAAACTATTGTTTAAAAACTTGCGTAGTGACATGTGAATGCAAGGGTTCAGAATGTGTAAGCCTGAAACGCACATTTACATGCATTTACATAGACTTCGCATAAACACGCGTTGCCGAGGGCAGTGTGAACATAGCTTTAGATGCTCTCGTGGTTCAACGCAGTCAATCAGCAAGAAGAAAACAATTCTTCAGGCACAGTTTTTCATGCACAAATGTATCCTTGACAATGCATTGAAAGAAAATTATTTTAGAGAAACTGAAAATCAATGATTTATCATGTTCTTGAATTGTTTTCATTTTCAAATTCAGCTGCAAAGCACATGAAGAAGTACTAAGCAATGTAGACATTGGCATACATATTTGCATCTGTCATGAGGCAAACTTTTGCAGTTCTTATCCTCAGTTTATGGGGTGTTTGGAATGTTTTTCTCAGACTTTTTTCTGTGAAACATAGAAAAATACGCTCAAATAGAAAACAGGAACATCAAATTTAATTGCACATTGTGTATGTACAACACAGCCTGAAAGCACATACCACCCACTTAACACGGTATGATCCAGCTTACTAAAAAAAAGCCTGTCTCTGTCAACACAGAAGCAGTACAAGACATCAATTTGTGGCCATTAGGCACACAGTTTATTCGCCTCGTATTCTGTGTAGTTTGGTTGTTTGGCACTGAAAGCTTGCAGGGCAGTGAGTATCCTGGTCACATCTGCACTGGACAGTTTGAGTCGGTGGCGGAGCAGACAGGAAAACAGATCCACGTGCGGGGCCCCTGGAGGTGAGAGACGGTTGATCCTGTAACGCAGCTCCACCAGCTGCAGCAAAGCAGAGTCCTGTGATCCCTGAGTGTATGGGTAATCGAGCTGCAGAATCAGGTCCTGGATGGCTTCAGGGTCGAAATGCACGCTGTATCCAAACAGCTGCATGCTGTTCACCTTCATGTAACCGATGTTGTTGGTGGGTTCCATGTCTTCATGAAACAGCGTTGTGTTCTTTCCTCCTCCTGCCACAAGCCCATAATCCCTGACGTGACTCCTCAGGTAGAAGTGAACGGTCTCAAAGAAGCTTTTCCATCGATTTCCAAGAGTTAGCGTCCAGTTGTAGCAGTCCAGAGGAATATCCAGCTTGGTTCGCTCCCAATCGGGATATCCATGCTGACCTATAGGCATGGTCCAGCTCTCAGAGTGGCTGCCCCCAAAAGGATTGACGAACAGGGAGAATGTGGGCTCCAAAGTGCTGTTTCGGGTTAGGCAGAACTGCAGCGTCAGCCCAAGCAGCACATGCACACGACTGGACTTGACCCGGTTGCTCTTGAGGGTGAGCAGCATTCTTTTCCTCCAAGAAGGATCAAACCAAGTGTTGACGCGTACATCATTGCTTACAAATACACCGTGCAGGGTGATTCGTGGATCCCGCCGCTGCAGGAGATAACGCAGCTCCAAATCCTGAAGATCTCTGTCGCTCTCCATGCTCAGATAAGGGTCTGTTGGGTCAGGTACAGCGGGCCGGCATGCTCCCTGGGTCAGGGTGAAGCCTGGGTTGCAGCTGGAGCATCGTGTCCGGTTGTCTGGGGAACAGGAGGAACAGTGGAGACCGTCACCCACTGAGCAGGGGATGAGGCCCTGACATGGCGGGCGATTGAGAGGGCAGGAACAGCTGCGGCTCCTTTCACTGTAGACACCGACTTGCTTGTTCTCACTGCAGTACAACATGGAAAGGGCGTAGTTCACCCAGAAATGCACCAGCCTAAGGGAGAGACCATGTGTATTTTTATTAGTACTCATATTTATGAACATGAGGCTTCTTCACATGAATTAACAATATATATTCATAGAAGTATTGATTTAAAAAATAGAATTAGGAGTTAACCCAAACAAATAACCTTAATTTTGAGTGTTACTGGAAACAATAAACAATGTGATTTAGGTGGTGAAGTTGCAGTAGGAATTTTTGATGCAGTGATTTAACAGGAAACATTTTTACTGAAACAGAATAATTATCATTTAATAAAAAATACATTTTCAAAGCTTGGTCTGATTTGTTCGATGGGCAGATTTAGAATATTATAGGGGAAAAAAACGTTTTTTTAAAATTATTGTTATTTTATTTTTATTTCATTTATTTAGTTTATGTTTGTTTTGAAGTTGTATTCTGTTCTTCTGTCTGTTCCTGCACTTATCCCATTTGCAAAGAAAGGTTCCACAAACAACTTTTCTTGTGTTGCACGCCCCCTGGACTGCTTTAGTGTTCAAGAGACTAAAATGTAATCGAGAAAATCCAGTCGATTTTCAAAACCAAAAGATTTTGCAGAATAAAAGATCGTTCAGACGTAGTCATTTTGCTCCCCTGACCAAACTTTACAGTTGAAGTGATCAAAGGTGTAGGTGAGAGAATCCAGTTATTTTTCAAAATAAAGGAATTTTGAGATTCAAACAAAATAATTTATTTCTTCCGCTGCCTGGTAGCAATTGATCACAAACTGGTATCGGTGGTTGGGTCATATTTGATCATATCTATATCTTTAAAACACATTTTGAAATTGTTTCAGGCTTTTTTGCAGGTCATTAGGCCAGTTAAATTGATAACACTTTCTGCCTGGTTTCTCTCAGCAGCCTGTTTGCATCACCTTTATGCAGCAAGCTCGTCTGAACAAATAGGGAGCAGATACTTTTGTAAAAGGTGAAAACAAAACAAACAAGAGAATTAAGATGTCAAGTGAAGCCTAGTCCGTGTAAATATATTTAGTTGAATAGAATTCATTAATCTTAGGTGGAAGCCAAGTAAAATTGAATAAAAATCGCTGAACAGCAACCTTTCATCCATGACTGAGACTAAAGTGGAAAATGCTTTCAACATCAGAGCTTTAGTAGACAGATTTCAAATGGATTATTTATACAATCATAATATATTTGTAGTAACTAGCTGGATTTAACCACAAGATTTATTTGACTCAAAAACTGAAAAAAATCATATACTTTAAAAATAAAACTACACCTTAAAGTTCCACTTTGATTATCTTTTGATTTTTTTGTAAAAGTGTTCCCAGTGGTCTTTCAGGGTGTATTCAGACTAGGACACTTCAATGGTTCGGACCGAGTCCACTTATTTTGTTTTGGATCGAGTCCTGAAGATTGCATGTGGTCTGCAATCAGACTGGCATCTAATGGAGATTTTTGTTTCGGACCAAAGCTTGTAAATAAAACCATGTGACTAAAGATCTCTTCAGTCATTGGCCAGGAACTACATGGCAGGTCAAAACAACAAGAGAAAGTTGGCGGTGCAAGGCCTTAAAGCCCACGCCAGGATGGTTAACTTATCAAAACTTTATATTTCGATTACCAGTTTTGAACGTCAGGAACAACAATTTTTACTTGTTACTTTGGTACAGCAGAGGCATGCTACTAGACGCTTATTGGCAAGCACACGTGCCGTATGTGCTTTAACTCAGAGGATGTTAGCAGCTGTAGTACATAGGAGACATCAGCTAAGCTACGTTGATATGTGTTTATGACACGTAGATTGTTTCTCAGAGCAAACCGAACCTCAGTCCAATAAGAAACGAACTGAGACCACCCCAAAAGATGGGTCCAAGAGCAGTTCCTGGTCCTGGGTTCGCTTGCACATATTCAGACTGAAACTTTGTTCCGGATTATCAGGAGAAACAAACTCTGGTTCACTTTAAGCGGACCAAATGTGTCCAGTCTGAACACACACTTAATTATGATCATGCTGTTTTTAGTCAAAATAAAAAAAAACTGTGTCAGTTTCTAGAACACAGTTTTTGCAGAGCGTCAGGAGTTTATCAGAAAATCCAACTCTGAGCTGTGGGTGGGACTGTTGGCGCCGGGTAAGCCTGTCCCCACTTCCAGTCATCCATCTGTTAACATGCTGTCCTGCTAGCTTACAGCCCCTCACATCCCTAATCCACTATTAGCGGTGCTGCAAAAATAGACATACTTGTATCTGGTCACTTACAAGTAGATGGTGTAGATTGAAGTGGATGTTTAAACAAGAAACGTTATTATTGTTGAACTGAGTAACTTATGTTTACTTTCAAAGGAACATCAGGACTTGTTGTGGCCAAAACAGCCAACAAGCAGCTGTTATAACTGAGTGAAATTGTTCCCAACCAACGTCTGCCTCAGACTATCCACTGTGACACTTGATACAAATGTACATAAATATTTCAAATTAAGAATCCTTCAACCTATGGATTCTCTGCTTTTACTTATTTGTTACTTATTTTTACTTAATTTTTAGGGTTTTACTCTGTAATGAATAAAACAGGATATGCTCACTTAATGACTGACAGCAGACTGATAGTAACTCAAAGTAGAGACAGTACAGCTTCCATTTTTTTTTTCTTTTTTGAATGGGATCCACTTTGTTGTTCACTGGCTGGAACAGTGAAGCAGCTTTTCTCCACTCAGCAGTTTTCCCTCCATGACTACCGTCCATCAAGTGCCTTCTAATAAGACCTGCCTCACATAAATCAATGTCATAATTAAAAAGTTTCAGAGAGCAGATGGATTAACATGCAGCAGTTTAAATTCCCCCTCCAGCTACTTCACATCTCTGGTCTTACCTGGGACTTGGCAGCGTGATTTTAGGCTGTTTCCTGCATCTCCTGCTCAGGCTGAAGAGCTTGTTAGTTGAGCGATGAGCTTTGGAGAAAAGCTGGTTGCTGCTGCTTTCCAGCTGCCGGTAGCGCTGCAGCAGCCCGGCATCCATCCTCCACAGGTGTTCCACCACTGAGGTGTTCACAGCGTAATGAGTTGGCACTTTCCCTACAAAGCTTTGGAACTCCTCTGTTGAGAAAGAAGAAAAACATTGCAGAGGTTCTACCTGTGGCTACAAGCTCCAGGGTAACATCAGATTAAAATGAACTCTTCTAATTGCTAGCACTGGAAATCAAGCTGCTAAAAAGCTAAAAAAAAAAAAGTAGCTGCAAATATTGACTAGAATGAATTTAAATCTCAGGTTGACTTTTTTTTAACATATCAGGGAACAAACTGAACAGAACATATATTTGCTGCAGACACACGCTTGTGCAAAGCAGGAAGTCTCTTATTTGACTTGAGTGAAACTGAAAACTAAATTGATGTTCCCATCAATAATAAAATGAAAGCAATATGTTGCTAAGGTTACCACCATTGTAAATTGAAAAAAAAAACAAAAAAACATTTTGCTTTTCACATTTCTTTCCGTAAGTTTGAACAGACCTTAATAACAGCCTCCACTGTTGGGAGTCTTTATAGCGCCTCTATGATTTGGCAAAGTAGAGGCTCATGTGATGTTTTTATCTCTAACAAAGAAGTTTCATGCACAGAAATGTTAAACACATAAGAGGAAAAAAATAAATTGTAGTTATTTTTGAATTTACAAAATAAATATGGAAAACATATTTGACATTTTTTCAAACCTTCAAGTTTAACTTTGGCACATGCAGAGAACCATAAAAACACAGTTATTTAGATAAAACCATGACACACACACACACAAAAAAATGAATAAAGCAGAGAACTTTAACTCTCAAAATGCCAAAACTTTGACCACTGCTTGCCTTTCAGTGAAAGGGGTTACTCCAATATTAAAAGTCAAATGTTACCAAAAAGAATCTCTTCAGCATCTTCTTTTGAAAAATAAAATCCATTCTCCTTCCTTGAGTAATGCTCAAGGATGTCTGCTGTAGTTCATTTGTGCTTTTCACTTCCATTAGGTAGTTGTTTTCTGTTGACTTCAAAGGATGATTCTATTGCAATTTTTTTCATGTTTGTTTAGTTTGTATTGATAAATAAAAGCAAAAACATCACCTGTAATTATGTTTCACATTCTCTAAATCCCATTACATGTGCTAAATGCATTTGTTTACATATACTCTTCCAGGTTTTTAGCAAAAATGTGCCAAAAACACCCATATTGCGTCAATGGTAAATGTGGAGAATGAAAAGCACAAACTATTTGCCTGTTAAAGACGCGTAATCCAATTATTAATTCAAGAGCAACATGTTGTGTGCTTGCCATTAAGTTTGCACACTTTCTTATGCCAAAACCTTAAGAAGATGGAACCAACAGCTGTTCTCGCTCTGCTACCTTTTGGTAACGTACTTGCCACGTTTTTTTTTTATATTTTTTTTCTGTAAAGCAAGTTGTTGAAGTTATCAACTGGCCAGTCAGATGCCTCAATAAAAATGGTCTCACGTCCAACATTCCAGTCGTTTGACTGATTTAGCGTAGCCAAATTTCAACTTATTGGGGTGTGGCCTTCCAACAAGCTCAATCCTAATGTGGTGAGAGTGATTGCCACAGAAATGTTGGCTTAATGTGACGTGGACCAATTACTGCTTACTGATGCTCTCTGATTCCTACATGGCATCATCCAAATTGTGAAAAAACTGTGACTGAATTGACTTTGTTTTGCTAGAGCTGTAAGTAAGACATTTTCCATGGGTGATGTCACTGTCATTCGGTTCAGTTCTCTCATACAGACAATGATCAGAGCTCACAGTGACTTTTGTCTTCACTCAGGCCAACATCATTCTTCTGTTGCCAAAAGTTGCGTCAAAAAAGCTTGACATGGTTTCTAATGAACCCAACAATTTGGAGCAGACAACTCATGAACATCATGGCAGATGTTACTGTTACATTAAAAAAGCTTTTTTTTTTTAACAGCTGGTGACCCTTTTATCCATGCTATCATCTCTCCTAGAAAGCCATGTAAGCAGTTGTGTAAATACCAGCTAAAGCTCCCTATTATTGCTACAATGGTTTATGGTAATCACAGCACTGTTTCCAATGAGCTTGGAATCAGACCAGACTTTGTGTCGCTGTTCGCTCTCGTTATTGTGTAAATATTTTCATGTGTAAAAGTAGGGAAGAAGAAAAGTAGTGAATGCAAAAGTGAAGAACGCATTACTGCGGGCAACCTGACCTGGACTGTACCACTGAGAATGCTTAGGGCGCGACCGCTCTTAGATGGTCTGTTGTTGTTGCGTATGGATGGAAACTGCCGATGCGAGTGCATTGTTGCGGAGAGTTGGACATTTAGTGCATTATGAACTACTTATAGATGACTTCTTTCTGGAGTTCTAAAGTGTTGGGAGTGTTGACAAAGGAGAAGATAGAAATTTACTGGATGAGAACATTGTGACACTTGTGTTTGCAGGCTGTACAATAATCACTTGTGCAACCAAATTCTCCATTCGGACTTATCAGAAAGAAAAATATATATGCACATGCATTGACATGCAATTCTTTTTTTTTAATATAAAACTTTCCCAAAATAAAGACAGAAATTGGCCTCATACAATTCAAAGAGAAGTTCAATTCCCTACAACTCTTTTTCACAACCAGAAGCTTTCCTAAACAGTTATTTATTTTGAGAGCTTATGCTGATGTGACATGAAACCACCTTTATAATGAGATGTTTGTGAAATTTCCCTGTAGGAAAGTTTACTGTGAAAAATGGAAGCATTTCACAACAACTTCAGCAAAGTCACAGAGGTTCATTTCAATTAAAAAGTCTGCACAGATTCTAAATCTGAACTAGTGCTAAATGTCATCTGGCATTAATACAAGAGCAAAAAACTGCAATGCTATATGTCACTGGGGTGGACTGGACTGTGTGCAGATGGAAACATGTTTTCTGTAAATTTTCAATCTTTCAATCTTTGATTGAACGTGGGGTTGGGCGCCAACAAGTTTCACCAGTAATACTTGTTTTCCTAAATCAAGTATTGTAAAATATAACAAAAAAGATCGCCTTATTATTTACTATCCTGAAGGCTGAATTACAAATGGAATATTGAACACAGACATCAGAGTACCAAAAATAATCACCCAAACATGTTTTTAAAACTTTTAGGAATGAAGGCAGGCTCTGACAATTATTTTTTAATACAGAAATTTTGAGAATTGTATTCAAACTGTAGTAAATGTATTTTTTCACACTTTAAACCAATATTGAATGAATAATTAATTTCAGATGCTTCTATTGTTAAGTTCAGTTGGAAAAATATGTTGGAAAATCTGGAAGAGAAAAGCAATCTTTGCATGACCTTCGCTGGAGAAAACCATCAAAGTTAAAAATTTGACATTCACCAAAAAAAAGGGCAATAAAAATAATAACAGTACACTCTTAAACTAGAATTTGTAGTAACTGACCTTCTAGTTAAAGTGCCCAATGCACAAAAACTACATAAATGTTATATTTTAAAAGTACTTCCTTTAATTTTTAATGTTTGCGCACTGTTGCTACACAGTTGTGCAATATAAAAAAACAGTTTCAATCAAATTGAATGAAACTTTATAAAGTGTAGTGTCAAGCGCTTTACTATTAAAAACAAAAATGTTGACATTTTAATAATTTAATTTCTAAATTCAAATCAAAACCCAACCCACCCTTTACACCCCCAATAACGCATACTTCCCATGAACCCCCAACACAATGAATACTTCCTATAAAAGTAACATACATTCTTGATAGACCAATTCAGCTGAGGTATCAAGCCATTTACAAGAATTCATCAACTTCAGGAAGAACATTTTGTCAACGTTTTACTCCATGTTGGGAAGAGATTAAGTTTTCAAATTCATCCAGGAGCAACTAAAGCAACAAATCACATAAAAAGTTTGCCTCTAGTGTTACAAAAGTATTTTCATGAGCAGAAGAGATGCGTTTGCTTCGTCGCCCCTCCTGTTCCCTGCACCTCCTGCTCCGCTACTACAGTAAGCCTTCATTGTCATTATATATCACAACATAAAGACATTTCAAGTAAATGCAAACTTTTGTACCGAAAGTTATTCGAGTTGACAGCTGCCTTTACCATATGCTTAAGACAAAACTGCCTGTTTCATTGGTAGAATGCATTTAAAAAATGTGCATATTTCGTCAGAGTCCTTCAAAGGAAAAAGTAAAGAATAATTTGCACATATATCTTTGCATGTTTAAGATGTGTCCGGTTAGTAAATCAAGTGCGACGTATGTTTGCTTGTGTTATTATGGATGCAGACATTTTAAGCATCAAACCTTTAGTACTAATGCCTTGAATTACTTTACGTTTTTAGTGTAAGCATTTATAATAATTATTGGAGCTCCAGAGGGCGTGTTTGTCAGCCTTGAGTGCTTTGAGAAGAAGGAAAAAAGCTTAAGTTCACAAAGTCAAGTTTAACTTAATTAATGTGCTTTTTAACAGAACAATTGTGCTATCCGGCAGTCCAAATTGGAGGAAAATGTAAAAGCAACTTCTCTACTTTTATATTTTTATTTTTGTCTGTTTTGAAAGCCCAATTTAATATGACATTTTCAAATTTGTTTTGAAAAGGGTAACAATTATTGTCTGACTCACCGGATTCTTCAAACTCCCTGTTGATAAGCCTCCAGGAGTCTCTTATGTGGAGCAGGCTCTTCTCCAGGGTGTCCAGCTCAGAGAGGGGACAGTTGCACTGAGGGAAAGCTGCGCTGCACTCGCACCAGCAGTCATTGTTCTGGCAAACAAACTGACCCTCAGACTTACAGCCAATGTAGTTGAGTGCTGCCTGGATGAAGCAGCTCTGAAGGTAGCCTGGTAGGATGGCCTGCAGCCCTGTGGTGGACCAGAAACAGCAGAGCAGGAGAGAAAGATGTCAAATCTATCAAAGTAGGAAACTGGTGAAATCCTCCCTCACTGAGACTTATTAGACATGTTGGGAGAAAAATGATTCAGTGAAATATTGTAATATTTCATTTACTTTACTTAAATTTTGATTTATTTAAATCCCCGGCCGTTAGTTGGCAGCACAACACACCAAGCCTCTTTCAGCAGCTCTACACAAAAACAACAACAAATTCTTACCAGAACCAAATTAGCCTTGCGGTTGTTGTTGGTACAGAGCTCATAGAAACATATAACCTACAACTTAGTTCTACCTAGGGATGGGTACCGAAAGTCTGTGCCAAGTTGGTACCAGTACTACTATAAATAAAACTACAGCTACAGTGGATTTTGGTGCTTTGTGGCCAAAATCCGAGAGTGAGGTCGTGAAGATGCGAGCACGGCGCGGAGCTTCAGTCAGTTCTGCTGTATTTCACAACAAAGGATTCAAACTCAGCGACCTGACGGATCAGAGTAACGTCTGAAAAGAAACCGTCGTCGTGGCGATGAGCGGTGAAATATGTGTTTACTACGCGTGACAGAGATACATGGTTGCAGAAAAGAAAAGCACCATGAATTTACTTGGGTAAAAGCAGCTTGAAAATGAGATATGCAGTAGTTGTGATGCTAATTGTTTTGATCATTAAATAAAAGGCATTTTACAATTTATTCAGGGTGTATTCATATTCAAAGTGATATAAAAAAAGTGATTTATTGCCTCTGATACAGTCTTGGAATATATTGTGATACATATTGTATCGCCAGGCTCTTGCCAACACACACCTCTAAAAAAATGATTCCAAGACATTAAGTTGTTGTTTCTGACACAAATGCACTGCAAGCAAATTAAAATGCCCCTAAAAAATAAA
Source organism: Adrianichthys oophorus (assembly GCA_036245035.1). Taxonomy (NCBI): domain Eukaryota; kingdom Metazoa; phylum Chordata; class Actinopteri; order Beloniformes; family Adrianichthyidae; genus Adrianichthys; species Adrianichthys oophorus. The sequence goes on from BSAI01000012.1 coordinate 34,196,290, forward strand.
GCACCCGCCCAAGAAATGGACAGACTTCTGATTGAGTCAGCTCATCTTTCTTCAAAAGAGATTAAAATGCTGAAAAAAGATTAAATCCTTAATGTTATAGAGTGAGCTAAAGGCATGCTAGTCAGGGAAGGGTGGATTTGGAGCAAAAAAAGGATATTGTCCTTTTAAAGCAAAAACTTTGCATTTGGGAGGGGAAAAAAAGCCTTTTTGATTTATTAAAGATTGAGTTCAAACAGCTGCTTTTCTGACTCAACATGTTTTAACTGTGTCACACTGACTAGTTACTTATTTATGTAAATTTTTTAAACAGCTCAAAGTGAATAATTGTAATAATAAAACGTCTAAAAAATGAAGGAAGTTTGGATTTGAACAAATATTACACAAATCAAATGTGGACAATCTTACTCCCTGCACTGCTTTTCATTAGCATGTGTTTAGAAGTGATGAATGCCTCGTGCAGTGGGAGGGGGTAATTCGATGTAAAGTCATACATCTACATCACATTTATTTGTGGGTTCACTGAGGGTGAAGCCCAGTAATTTAGCTGGCATGGTGGCCTGTCTGCGATGGGCCTAAATACTAATGAGAACATGCTTACGTGGTCAGTTTGACTTTGACATATTTTAAATTTAATGCCGCAGCTTGATTAACTATTTAACAGGCAGACACATTTCTGGGGATCACTTTATGAATGAAAACACAAGGAACTTTTCGTGACAATGATCAGACTCCAAAGGATGCTGATAGCCAAAATAAAACTAAAAATATATTTAAAAAATATATTTATACATATGCATTGGCCAATAAATATAGTTCAGCCTCAGCTTTAAAACCTTTTGAAAATTAAAAAATCCTACTTAATACTTGCTGCTTTATTTTTATTTTTAACTGCCGATAACTTTACCTGCAGACCATTGTGCCACATAGTGACTCCATTCGTTTTGCACAATCCAGCACTAATGCAATGCATTAAAATAAAAAAAATAAATAAAAAGCAAAATGGTAACTGACAATGCATATAAACAAAAAAAAATGGATCAAGGCTTTGCTCTTGGTAAATACTTATGAGATTTTTTTTTAACCACATTGATTGTTTGTTTGCTGTTAGGCTTTTCTTTTTAATTATCATTTTGACACTGCTAGTTGTATTAATCTGAAATGAGGTTGCATCTGCAGTTTGCAGTACACTGTGGCGAATTGTGGTCAGCAAAAAGGAGGGTTGGAAAAGTCTGCTTCCTGCTAATCAACAGCACTGCTGCGCGCCACTCTTTAAGCGTTTCTCTTAGTTTTGGTCCAAGTGGGAAGTGTTTTCAACATAAAAGGGCCAAACATCTTCATGTTCAAGAATAAAGCCTGAGCGCAGTAATGAAAAGATGTGCCACGGTGCTCCTATATTAGCACTGAAGTGCAGGACTGTTGCTCTGCTTAACTCTGGAAACATATTGTTCCTTTATAAGAGAAAACTTTTAGAGTGTATTCAGACTGAAAAAGTCTATTGGTCCACACTGAGTCTGCTTAATTTGGTCCGGATTGAGTCCTGAATGGTGCGTTTGGTCTGTATTCAGACTGCTGTCAAGTGGACTTTCCTATCCGGACCAAAGCTTGTAAGCAAAACCACTAAAAATTTCAAAAGATCTCTTCACTTACTGACCAGGAATCACAAGGGTGGGGCAAAGCAACAAGTGGATAATGGATAATAATGGAAGTCTTATGTTTGGCATCCTTGTCGGGATATTTCACTTATTCAAACAATTTGTTTCACTGACCAATTTTGAATGTCTGTATGAAGGTCGGGTACAACACTTTTTACTGCTAGTTTGGTACAGTGGAGGCATGCTGCATGGTGGTTACTGAGGAGGTGACGGCTATGAAGGTTTTTACATCCTGTAATGACCGGCTATGGTGGGCGTTTTGGTTCAGTTGTTCCGGTCCGAACTTGGAGCCTATTCAGACTCAGGAAACTCAGCGAACCCAAACTCAGTCCGATTGGAAACGAACTGAGACCATCTCGGAAAACAGGCCAGAGAGTGATTTCTGGTACCAGAACAAAGTCCGCTTAAAGATTTTCAGACTGAAAATTTGTTCTGGATTATTGGGGGAAATAAATTCTGGTTCTCATTAAGTGAACCAAATGTGTCCAGTCTGAATATCCCCTGAAAGAGCAATTTGGCAACCCTGGCCAACCCTGGTCCTCAAGAGCCACAATCCTGCCTGGTTTCCAGCTCTTCTTGACCATCTTTCTGCTGGTTGACTGACTCAAGCGATTCCACATCCTGATTGACTGAACACATCTGGTTTAGGATAGTTGGCATCAAGCAGTCCAGGGAGATCTGGAAATCAGGGTTGAGGCTTTTGAGGACCAGGGTTGACCAGCCCCGCATTAAAGATTCAATAAAGTTTTGTCAAAATGATACATCTTTTACTTTAATGGATGGAATCTAGACACATATTTATATTATTCACTTGGCATCTAAAACTATGACTGAAAATGTCTTTTGACAGAGAAACTTTTCTTTTCTTACTGGCACTTTCTATTTTAAGCAACCAAAACAAAATGTTTGTAACTCTATTCGAGATTTTTTATTATTTTGTAAATGACTAAGGTACGAGAAAAAAGAGCTGAAGAGTATCCGAAAAATTCTTCCCAATTATGAAACCTACAACCTGTACGCCTTAGTTTGAATTGGCACAGGATTGATTAGCTCAGATTATCGTTTCTTTAAAAACCCAGACGAATTTCAGTTGGAATAAATGCTTTTATGTTAAAAAGCAAGAACGCTGTTTTCTTTAGCTCAGTTTATTGGCGTTAGCAGCCCACCGGCACAGTGTGTGCACAAGAAAAACAGTTATGACTTTCGTCTTTGCTCTGCACACAAGGAAACATATTTACCTTGGAGCTGAACTTTGTTTTCTGGACTGTGAACCAAAACTGAGCTGACTGTGTCCAGATTGTCATAGTTGCTGCAGCCAAGAGGCCCAGTTCTCATCTCAGTCACCTGAAAGCAAAAAGAGAGAAGACATTTTTTTACTCCTTTATTTTTCTTTATTGGATTCCTGAAAAAAGTTGTGTGCAATCATATAAATGGCTTCAAACTGATATTGAGATAGCAACTGTTTCCTTCTCAGGCGAGATCACTTTTTCTGTGCAAAAACTTCACAGCAAACTTTCCACTGATGATGTTGCCCACATAAATGTGTTCCTAAACATGAATTATTCCTCGTATTGGAATTCATGAACACATAGTTTTTTTATTAGCATAGATTTTTGCTCGGAATCCTTCCGAGGTCTTCGTGAATCCTGAGTAGCTCCCATATGCAATTTTAATCAATGTCCAAGTATTGCAGGTGCTGCTTTACATCCCTCATAAAATGTGGCGTTCATCTTGCTCTCCGGCGCTCATTCCAACCGATCATCAATCTGACTGAACTCTGCAGCCGCTGCAAAGTGGCAAATGAATAGAAGTCCCTCAGGCAGGAAATTAATGGATTGATATCTTTAATCCATAAAACTGATACATAACCAGGCTAACACATTCTCATTTTAGAGGGGCGCACTTGTCTTCATCAGTGGCCACTCACTTTAGCATCCACGTTTCCCCCCCTCAGGCTGATTAATGCACACACTCTAATACCCACTACAGATGATAAAATGGATGATTGGTGTTTTTATTACAGGACGCACAACTGCTGCTCCAGTCTGCCTCTTCACTCTCCTATTTAAAGCTTGCTACAGAGTAAGCGATTCGCAAGAAGTGTTGCTGAGCTTGTTTTTCTGCCCCTAAACACAGTCAGTTTATTGTTAGTTTGACAATGTAAGCCTTTGGAAACTAAAAATAGGAAACTTATTCTGAAATATAACACTTCATCCCATGCGTGCAGAGGTAGTAAACAAGTAAACGAGAATTAATGGCAAATCCATTTATGTTTTAGTTTCAGAAAGTTCAGCCCACTGTTGTCTTTCTGGTAACACTTCAATAAGATTGCTTAACAAGCTTTATTAACACATTAACAAACGTTAATGTGTTATAGGGCATTAGTAAGACATTTATCAGCACAATAAGCCGAATAAGGTTTATTAACATACTTAATAAGATTCACTAACATCTAAAGTTAGGCCATTGTCTACTAGTAAGCTGCTTACAAGCTTAACAAATGTATTAACTATCGTTGTCAACATGATATTGAGTGTTTTGCAGCAGCTCATCTAAAGTGTTACCATTTTCTACATCAAAATAGTGCAAACACAACGTTATTAGAACATTTCCACCAAGCTGTCATTTTTTGCTGTCATCCCGTGTGCTGTCTGCTGTTATGGTATTTGGTTGTTTTTACGTTATAGTAAAATAAATCTACCATTTGTCAATCCATATGGTATTTTCTAAGATCGATTATTGATTTATTTCCTTTTGAAATGATTTTATAATGATATCGGTTGAATTGATTGACAACTTGCATCAGACAGATCGATCTGGTTGGACCATAAGATCATGAATCAGTGAGTTGTCACACTCTACACTTTACAGTCACAGTCCCATTCACTCCTGCGCACACACATTCACACGCTGATGGCAGCTTTGTTGCCTAACACTGGTGCCAACCTATAACCACCAGGAGCAATGTGGGGTTCAGTGTCTTTCCCAAGGAAACTTCGACATATGGGCAAGGCAGGACCTGAGCGTTCTGATTCTTCTGATCAAACGTTGACCACTTTACCTCTGCACCACTGCCACCCTTCTGCAAATATGCTAACGCTAATGTGGAATTGGGGCAGCAGTTTGAGGAGTGACCCCTAGGTAGCCCTCTCTGTTGACACTTTTTTTCTAGCTCTCCTAAAGACACACTGATGATGACTAATGAGATGCAGAGTACGATTTCTATGTTGCACCCTTGAAGTAGACAGGACTCCGTCTTTGTTTTGGCAACTTTATTCACCATGAGCTGTGTATATTTTTAAAGGGCTGTCAACATTAATGTGGTAACGCACGCAATTAATTTACAAATACATATATATTAATACATTTTAATGCTGATTAAGTACACTCAATAAAGCACATCTTACCACTTGTTTTTGTCAAGATCATGAAGGAAACGTTTGTTTTGGAGAAGCCTGCAAATATAGAGCATTATGACTGGAACTTCTTCCAGAACACCCAGCAGCCAATCAGGATAGAGTATTCACCCGGGCCATTTAAAGTGCAGAAACACATTTTCTTTCTTCATCTTCATCATTCATCTTCACCAGAATCTTTGTTTTCTTGGAGTAATACTGCATACATTAAAGTCTTTATAGTTCTGCTTATCTTACTGTTGATGTGTTTTGTGCACACAAATTAAACTGCTGAGTTTACACTTTATAAATGTAAATATTTCAGACAGTAGAAATGAAGGAAACATGTTCTCTCTGGCCTTTCTTTTTTGTTCTAAAGCTGCATATTGTCGTATAAAATTTAACTCGTACTTAGTAACTCTGTACTTCCTTCTGCCGGAGCAAGAGAACGTGATCGCATACGCATCAAAGCGCATCTCTTTCCCGCAGATGCACACACTCCATGCAGGATGAAATTGTGCTGCATCTAACACACATTTACAAAAATAAAAAGGTAAATAATTGAAATAAGAAATTGTTCTAACAATGCCAAGACAGAAAAATATTACCCTTATTAATAAAAGATCATAAGAAATATCTAAATTAAAGTAAAACTAGGATTTCCAGGCTGTAAATAAACTTGGTATTCCTAGCCTGAAAAAGCCGGTCTCATGTGAGCCATAGAAGTGTATTTGAAGCCAGGGTTATGTCTCTGAGATGGTCGTGACCATCTTGGCCAGATGTGACCTCAGAGAATATTTTTGGAAATGACAAGGTCAGGCACGATGAATGTAGGAATGTAAATCTAAGGTTTTAATATAAATCTGATGGTAAGAACGGGAAGAACGTGAGCAGAAATATCATTTACCACCAGAAACACCAATGTACCGAAGATATTGAGGTCTCAAAATACTAAAAACTTTTCAAAGTTCAAACAGATTTCCGTCAATAAAATCCAAGACGGAAATCTAGCTTTTACGACTCAACAGACTTCAAGGTGATCATTCTTATGCTGGCTCCAAACCTCCCCAGAGTCCAACTGGACCACACTGTCTGCATGAAGCAGAGATCTAATCCTGTGCTCAATGAGCTGGAAACAACCCACCATCTAATTTCTCTCTTGACGTCTGTCCATAAAAAGTTATGAACAGGAAGGGACATAAGACCTTTGCAGAGGCTGCCATCCCTCCACACCGCAAGTCTCACCTAATTCTGACAGTCTTATCCAAAAAGTCGGCCATTTTGTTAGTTTTTATTTTGTTTTGTGGCTTTACACAACAAGAATGTGATTCCTACAAACACCTGATGGAGGTAAGGCACAGCATATTTAAGGTGAGGACTTTACAGTGTTAAAGTTAGTTAATATGATTTTAAATCATATTTACCAGTCAGATCAACATCTGACAACATTGTGTGGCCACTACTGTTGAACTTACTGAATAAATATACGTCTCTAGTCATAGAATTTCTTTCCCCTGATGGCATTTGCTAAAACCTTAGTCGCATGCACCAGAATGGGTGCTGTGGGTTTTGGGTTGTCCGGGCCCATAGAGGGTAGCATCTCAAGAGGAGTGCAGGTGTGTCTTGCAGTTCCTTTAAGACTCGTGCGGCCACCTCAAGGAACGTCACGAAAATGGAAATGATCATTGTTGGGCGAGCTATATCCTGTCGGCCGCAGCATGCCCATCGAAAAAAAATGCGCGTGAAAATTTCTGCTCTACAATCTGTGACTTTGATATTTCCTGTGGGTCACCTGCGGACCCCGTACAGGTTTTCCCATTTTTCACCTCCAGACAGCCTGTATCAACCTGTAAGGGCAGTTGAGACTAAGGCTTGAGGCAAGTACTTTAAAGTTAGTTTGTTATTATGATTTTTTTTAACCAGTCAAATCAAAGTTTGACCACATTGTCTGGCCATTTTTGAACTTAAACATGAACATATGTTTCTATTTATTGTTACTTCCTCCTGATGGTATTTGCTAAAAGTACAGCTTCACAAGTAAATCAGCCTCTAAAAGTAGGAGTGAAGGAGCTTGTTCTCTTCCATCAGTGACAGAGCCTTTCATTATTTTGGAAAATGAGTGGTTGTTGCAGCTTGTTCTTGCTAAATCACTGTAGTCAAACTCATACGTGAGGGGGGTGCATGCTGACCAAAGAACAGCTCTCAGTTGCAGGATCTGAACTGGATTTGATGGACTTCTGCACTTTTGTCACAGAATTAATGCATTTCTAATGTTAATAACAAATCTTAATCATCTCCATAAAAATGTGACTCTGCTCTGCGGTTGAGCTTACCTTAAATTATAAAAAATCCTGGATAGAAAGATGGCAAGATTATTCTTGTTCCCCTGCCTCTGTGTGGGTGTAGAACTTAATGTCCTGCATCTTGAGAAGTATGAACTAGCATTCAGAGTCAGAAATCCTTTATATCGTTTGAAAACCCCACAGAGTCAAGACCCCAATCTTATGGAGAGTCTAGAAGACATGCTGGGCTCTGAATGATGAAAAAATGGTTGTTACATTGCAAAAGCATCATAAATTATGACATTGTATGCTAAATAAAACACAAGTTGGTCTAAAAAAAAAAGTGCATGTGCTTTGTGCAGAAGACCCATAAAAGAAGTTTTTTGTGCTACAAGCGCACTTAAAAACAAGAAGAATCACTAGAACGTGGATTGGTGTAACTGGGTCACTGGGCTTTCCCCTTTTATTATAAATGCACCAGGTCATGGTTCCAAAAACCAAACAGGAACCATTGCTCTGGCCTACATCCTGAGAGAAAAATACTCTATCATGAAGGGGTGTGTTAAAGGACCTAGAGAAGCAGATGGCTGGATGATGGAAATCCAAACCGTTTCATAAATAGCTGAAACGTGACTCAAAAAAAAGAAGAAAATAAATCGTGGTGTGAACATTTTTGACCAAAAATCAAAATCTTTGACCAAAAAGCAAATTAGTCACATGACAGAAATGCTGAAACCACAAACTTAAAAAAGACTGAGGGCAAGTAAACTAAACACAAAACCTAGAATAAAAACAAAAACCTGGTGGGAGTGGTCACAGAAGTTTAAAAAAAAACTGGAGTCGTGCAGCCCTCCTTGGAACAAGCTGACATGGGGCATCCCATAAACCTTTTAGGAAAAGCTAGACAGGATGGGTTATGGATTACAGGATGGATTCGACGTAGTGAAGCAAAGGCAAAAGTTCTGAGAGACGCCTCACTTCAGAAAAAGAAAAACTCCTTTTTGGTCCAGGCTGGTTAGGTTCTCCTGTCTTGTCACTTCTTTCTACGTTGTTGCTTTATCTGATAGGCTTAAAATACATTATTTAACCCTGTAAAGTCCCACTCCAATGAAATTGTGCTTTTGGTGTTTTTAACATGTTCTTGTGGCATTTTTCTGTAGGACATATATAAGGAACATTGAGCTCAAAATTGCATTTCTGAGTTTTTTTTAATCCAAATTGTTGTGAATCTGGAGCAGGCAAAAAAGTGCAGTTCTTAAAAAAAAAAAAAAAAAGAAAACATTATTTGTGACATAAAAAATACAGTGGGTGCAGTGGGCAGGCCACAAGCTACCGGCTCCAAGCCCTCAGCAACAGGAAGCAGCATGGGTTGTTCCGTGCCAAGGCCCCGCCCACAATTCAAAAGCGAAACGTCTAATAAACTCCTGCTGCTCTGCAGAGACTGTTCTAGAAAACAACAGTTTTTAAAAAAAATATTATTAGTTTGACTAAAAACAGCATAATTATAATTAAAAGGCCACTGGGAATGATTTTACTATAGATCAAAAGATGATTGGAGTGGGTCTTTTGACTACTCTTCAACACAGTTAAAGTAATTCAAGCAGATTCTGAAGAATGGAAAAGCAGCCTTGCACTGATGTGCAACACTTTAGCAGTGAAGTGCTTTCGTAATCAAAGTAGATCTGCTGATTCTGTCGTGGAGAAAAGTGGTGCAAACAGTGCTAAGTGGAAATGCAGTGCCACTTTTCTCCATGTCAGAATCAGCTGATTCACATTGACGTAAACGGTCAGAGTTTTGGTATATGTCAAAAAGCATGTGTTATCTAGGTGTCGGTGGGGAGAGCTCCGGTGTTACCATTGAATCTCTTGATTTTTTTGTAGCCCTTTACAACCTATCCATTCATTTTCTTACTTTCTTAATCTCTTCTGGGATCGCGTGGTTGCTGGAGCCTATCCCAACCACTGTTGGGCAAAAGCGGAGTACACCCTGGACAGGTGGTAGTCCATCGCAGGGCCACACACACTCACATTCACACCTAGGGACAATTTAGGGTTTATTCTGTTTTATCTAGTTAAGCAAAATCAGATTTTCTTATACAAAATCACTTTTGTTTGGAATAAAGTCTTAGAAGATCCCAAAGAGTTTGCTGGCAAAACTCAGGTTTTAAACCCAACAAGACGGCTAACAGCAATATAAAGGGTAGTTTGTACGAATCAAACCTAATGTTTTTCTTTTTATTTCCTTTCATCCACAACAATATATCTACACCCAAGATTAAACGGATTGTGTTCCCTGTTGTGCTGTTGCACCACTTCTTTGTCCATCATTTAAGTTTTGGTGTGTCAATAGGACTAGATGAATCCCTTTAGAGAACAAACCTAATATTTAATGACAATGCTCTATCACATCATTTCCAGAACCTGGGAAGTTGGGATTACAGAATCCTTAACAAATAGTCACAGAAGATTTCCCACAGTGGCCACCTATACAAGCAGAAATATGTAAGGTCAAAACTCTGAAGTATTTCATGTTTTTTTTTTTTTTTTGTAAAATGCGGAATGTTGGATAATTCAACAGTCTGTAAGTTCATCTCAATTCCAATTCATCATTTTCTTAAGAGAAAAAATAAACATCCAGCAGGCAGAACAGTCGCAATTTCAAGAAGAAAGCAGGCAAAAGCATTTCATACATGGTGTCTTTAGGCAAGACCTATGGGGTGCTTATGAAGCCGCAGTAAAGACTTTAGGAAATGAAGACACTTAACAACCCGACTAATCTTTGCCTCACTTTATAGGATTAGAAACGTTTTTTTTTTTTTTAGCTTTTTTTACTCTGGCAAGTTCAGACTTTGCATATTATTGGAAAGATTGTAATGATGAAGCCTCAGGAAACGATTTTTTGTAATTCTTAGGTTAATATTATTAAATTGCTTAATAGATTATTTCTAAATTTGTTGCTATAAAATTTTATTTGTTTTTCAATGGTGTCACAGTAAAGACATTTATCATACTACAGTAATGTTATGAAAATAACACGTTTAAAATGCAAATTATGGACAACGTCGGTCAGAATAATGAGGTAATGCAACAAAAACAAGACATCTATGGGAAAGTCATTTGTCTTTGAGCCAGCCATTGCAACAGCCATTCTAGTAAAGAGTTACTGCTGTGCTTCATCTCATTGCCCTGTTGCAGCAAAAAAAATAAAAAATAAAAATAATAATAATTACAGCACCGCATTCGCTGTCAGACAGATGGCTTCACATCTGCCTCTACAACACTCCAGCACACAAATTAGAACATTTTCTGATTTTGCTGCTCTTTGACAGCTATTATGAAGTGTTTGTCTTGCGCTGTGCCTACTCTCATGTCCATTATATTTTTTGTTAAAACTGGCAGACATCCATCCATTTTCTCAACCAGCTGTATCCCTTTTGGGGTTGCTGGAGCCTGTCCTGACCAAAGGCAAAGGCGGGATACACCCTGGAAAGGTTCTCAGTCTGTGCCAGGGCCACACAATCTCTCCCACAGACACACACATTAAGGCAGGGGTGTCCAAATCCAGGCCTTGAGGGCTGGCCTCCTGCTGGTTTTCCAGAAACCCTGCTTTAAAGTAACCTATGAAGCATGTTTTACGGACAATAGAAGGAAATTGGAGTGCCTGGAGAAAACCCACACATGCACCAGGGGAAAATGTGAACTCCATAGTAAAAGATTAAGCTGGGATTTGGAACAGGGCCTGCTTGTTGTGAATTGACAGCACAAACCACTGCTCCACCATGCAGGCCCACTGACAGACACATTTTCTTTGAAAAAATTGGTGCAATGAAGCTGGTAAGTTCTCTGATACTGTTTACAGAAGTCAGAAACATGGTTTGTAGCAGAGGTGTTGCAGCTCCTAACTGCCAAAGCACAACTGGTCCAGGTAATCAGTAATGGGAAGCGGGATACCAAAAAACATCAAGTTGGTGGTACTTGATGGCTAGAGTCCAAAATCTTTGGATTAGAGAAAAAAAGTCAAATTTTCCCTCAACAAACCGCAGAAAGAGTCATACAGATTGTCAGAAAACATTATGAGTACTCCTTTGCATTTGCCATGAAATGCTCTTGTCAATACCTGCTAAACCATTCTAAATCAGTCATGGGATACCTGAGTTAGAGCAAATAAAAATGCATCTCTTGTCTTAACAAAGCGTCTTGACACAAGCGTGTCATTTTGATGGGAGCTTATTTAGTAGGGGTGTAACAATTTGTTTGAACAACAATTTGATTTGAATCTTATTATAATTTGTGGTTGCTGAAAAGATTCATAGTCTGTTGGCTCATTTTGAACAATCTGATTGACAGAACTAAAATCGATCCAGGACATCTTTAGCCAAAACTTAAACCAGTCTGGGTACTGAACAGTGCAGGTGAAGTTTTCCAGATTCCTGCAATCTTTTACGAGATAGTCAAGTGTAAATTTAATGTGTACAAACAAACAAGTAAACAAGAATTAACAGCAAATAATTTTAGTTTATTAAAGTTCAGCTTGCTGTTGTTTTTCCACATCAAAATAATACAAAGGGAACATTATTAGAATGTTCTACCAAACTGTATAGTCATGTCTTTGCAAAATTCAAAATGTTTCCACACATTGGATGCTAATGATGGATTTATCATTTTTGCTGCCATCGCGTCTGTTGTCAGCTGTGATGGCGCTTAGCCATTTTTATGCTGAATGAAAATAAAGCTAACATTTGTCAATTCTAATTTTAAAATGACTTTTTAATGGTATAGGTCAATTTGATTTGATTTGATTAACACCTTGACCTACTTTACTCACCTGACACAGGTGTGTAGGAACAGCTCATCTGTGCCGTTAGTTTTTTGGCAGTGATAACTAGGTCAGTGGGAAAGAGGGGTTTGAGGTAACCACAGGTGCAAAGTATGTAAGGAAAATGGTTGTTTTGTTTGGCATTGTACTCTAAACCAATGCTTTTTGTAGTTGTGTGTTTTGTTCTTTTAGTTAAATCTGTGGACATTTGGCACTCTAATATGTGGATTTTCATTTGTTTGTGTACATTTGTCTGTTAGGCAGTTTGACTGAATTTGACTGAGTCAAACACTGCTTTTGTTTATTTTGTCCACAGTCTCGGCCCTTTTTATTATCCTATTTCATACTTCTTTTTTTCCTGTTGATTTTGCATTAGTCTTTTTTTTTTCAGGGCAACTCATGGGTTGCAATAATAATCTGTGATCCTGGATGGTTCTTCGCTGGTGTTTGCATCCTTTCACGTGTTTTGGTCCTTTTTTGTGTTTTTCAGGGGACATTTTGTGTGAAGATTTTGCTCCTGGATTTGATCTTGTCAGATTAGAAAAACAGATCCTTAATTTATCCTACTGCAGGGAAACTGATTGATGTGATGTTTCTTAATTTTGATCATTTTCTGTTTTGAGTTGAGTAAATATCTAAGCCAGGACAATTCTTCACGAAACTATTGGGTAGTTTGTTCCACAAACCCCTTAGTTCCCATTTCCTTCAACGTAAAACTTCACAAAAATAAACGTGACCTCTGAATTCAAGACTGCGTGTATTGGAATCCAAATTTCTTTCACATTGTGTTGTGTTGTCCTTTTTAACAGATTGCTGTCAACTTGTCAGTTCTGGAATGACTGTACTGTGCATGTTCCAAAAACTGCCAAATCACTGTTCTCCCTATTTTCCTTTTTTTGAGAGAAATCCTGGTTTGGTTACATAATAGCTGGCCAAAACGACTGCAGCCAATAAAATAAAAGACTGGCTCCATTAAAGCTCAAAACAACGGGTCATTGCTGCAATATTAGGTCTGTAGGTAAATAACCTTTCAGCTAGTTTTAATAAATAAGTAACAACATTAAATTAGGTATTTCGAGTTTGTTCTCATTTAATAGGTTGATACCCCTGTATGTCAGAGTTTTGCTGGAAAATTTGCTATTTAATCAACATAAAATGTTCAGAAAATAGCTGAGGCCATGGTTTCAGCATAACATACAGAAAATGATGTTACGATGTTTGACTTTATCACTGTGATATGGTTATTGGAGGATAGGTTTGGTAAGATGTAGTCTCCAGAATATCAATTTAGGCCTGAAATAATAATAACAAAAAACACACAAAAAATAATTAATTAATAATACGTACATTTCAGCAATATCCAAAAATGCAAGCTGGGCATCAATTTTTCCCATCATGCCATTCCCTTGTGTAGATGCTGGAGGATAACTAACAAACCTCAGGGAAGGAGAGAGACCCAGTTGCCCTCAGGCAATGATTCATATCTCTGCTGTGTTTTCACACTTTCACATACCCGTACAGCGGTGGATGCAATCTGAAGGTGGTGCAACCTGCGCAGGGTGCCCTCTCTGTCGGCAAAATATGAAGCGGCCAGCTGATGAAGAGCTTCCAGAGACACGGCGCCGGTGGCGTTGGTGATCCTGTTGCTGCCTTCATCCCCTGTGGGCAATGACTCCAGGCTAAGCTTCCGTTTGTCCACAAATATTGTCAAAGACTCTTCCCCTGGTGACAGTCAAGCAGAGATAGTTCATTAGCTCTGATGGAGCAGAGCTAATCGACTTTCATTAGCATCTTTTCAGAGAGAAATGTGCAGCAGTGATTAGGTGCTGTGAAGAAACTGATGGTTTGGATGATTGGAGGAAAAAGGCACAAACAAGGTCTCCACATCCATTAAAGTCCTCATGAATAAAGAAAGGTTATTGGAGATCGCTGATTAAGTTGCTTTAATTACTTTAATTGTTTTAATTATAATGGCCAGAAATTACTTAACAAAACGAATCAGGGCTCCGATCAGCTGCTTCTCCTCAAAACGGAGAGATTGCAGTCACTAGAAACTTCAGACAAATCTTCAATTTTGATTTATTTATTTTTTTTAAACATGTTTAAAGCTTAACCAGGAGTGAAAATGGTTCCCTCTTTAAGATGTGGTGCTTTCATAACACCACATTTGTTCCCAGCTCAGAAAAAGCTGTGAAACTTGACTTATTTGTAAAAGTAACCCAGGTTCTGCTCAGAGGAACCTGTGTTTGCAGTAGTTGCTCTTTAGCAAACTTTCTTCTTAAATCCTGAGCAAACTTTAGCATCACGTCAACGCCTTCTGTCCAAACAGTTCAAACTGCCTCCTCACAGGATGCCATCTTTGAAAAGATTATCTGAGCGTACTTGAAATCCCTGCTGAATATTCCATATTGGAACAAAAAAAAAGTTTAAGAATAGGTTAATGTGATTTGAACGTCATCTATTCTCTGCTGAATCTATTGACTTCCAAGGGCACTGCTGTAATTACAAAGACCCTGCAGATGGAGCTTTTTTGGATTGGTTTTCATGGTGTAAAAGGTGAATGCAAAGCTCACATCACCAACTCCAAGGCAAAAAAAAAGTGTGGCGAAGAGATGCAAAGCACACCAACCAACTGGGGTGAAGGCCAGCAGCCTCGTCTGCAGTTCACTTGCAGATGGAAACCAATGCAGTTTACTTCAACAAAAAGGCAAATGACCTTCCATGGATTGAAAAGATTGAAAATATAGGTGCTGTACAGTACATTACACTTTGGGTATGATTGCCCAAGAATTCGGACAAGCCAGTTTCCTTTTTATGTTTTTATCTAACTCTGGTCAGATGCTTCATGCAACATTGCTCCTAATGTGAGTGGATGTTATATCTGGGAGATTTTTGCTGGTTGTTCGGTAAAACTTTGGTTTGAGAGTGCTGTGTGCGAAGAAGACTAAACCAAATGATGGTCGTGACGTATGGGTGGCGTCCTTTTTGAAACACGGAAGTACCAACCTTTTAAAGAGATCATGGAGGAGAAATAACTCATTGCAGTTTGTGCACAGAACCAATTCAGAAACAATTCTTCTGTGCTTGAATCAGTTGTTCTCTAAGTATGGCTCGTTTGGTATTTCTCATTCAGTTTTTAGACACAAATCCTTCATCTACTTATAGGATTGTACCACAGAACTGTTTCCTCTACAACTGTATGGTTGTGCCATGAGTGCAAAGCATGACAAAGTAATGATGTCAATTGTGCAATAATAGTGTTGTACAGAACCTGCAGCTTATTAGTCCTGTTGGGGTTGGATGCCTATGGAGAGTTGAAGAGTGGAGCGGCTGGTTCAAGACCCACTCCAAAGAAAATCGTGTTTATAGTGTTTTTAACATGTCGTCGTAGCATTTTTCTGATGGTGGAGGACATGTATAAAGAAAATGAAGCTTAAAATTACATTTCTGAGATATCTCTTTATTCAAATTGTTATGAATCAGGAGCGAAAAAAAGATGCTGTTTGAAAAAGAGCGTATTTGAGATGTTGAAAACACACTAGGTGGGCCAGAAGCTCCACCGGTTTTTCTAATTTTTGCAGACAGCCCTTATTTAGCAGTAAAGGCAGCTGTGATTTTTGAGTCAGGCTACCTGTCATGTCTCAGACTCCCAGGTGACGGACAGAGTGTACACTATCATTTACTGTACCAACGTACAGGGTAACTGTGCCCACACACCAATCAGGCAGAAGACTGATTGCATTTAGGGGAGATGAGCAATCCAAGGTTTGGTGCAGATGTGTTGCTGCAAATTGGCCCTGAGAAACCAGGTTAGCCTAAAACCTTGATTCCAATCTTGCTACTTGAGCGCATGTAAATACTCCCATTAAAGCTTTCTTCCTGTGAAAAAGCGCCCTTGGCTTGCTTCTCATTGGCTTTGCAGTTGCATTAGGTAATTTAGGAGACGCTTTTATCCCCAGCATGACTTACAAAGATTGTCACACTTTCAAATACACACACACTGATGAATACATCAGGGTCAATGTGGGATTAAGTGTCTTGCTGAAAGACACATCAAGTGAAAAAGCTGCGAATCACAGTTAGAAATCTGCAACCTTACCTCCTGAGCTAAAGTTGCCCCCAACCCTTACTTTTAGTTCTCGTCATAACATATCTTCTTAATGGGGATATTTTGGATCTTTGACCTAAAAAACTTTTTTTTGTGCAAAACGTGCTATTTTAGATCATCTTAACCAAATCTCAGTGGAAGTCTAACCACAGCTACAATGTACAGTCTAACGTGTGACCTCAAATAAAATCTGTAAAGTACCAGACATTCAGATGCTGAAGGCCAGATAAAAGTACAAAAAACAACTCAAAATGGGCAAAAGTATTCATTTAAAGCATGCTAAATTTATCCTCCACAAAGCCAAACAGCTTAATGACTGTAAAGCATCAGGAGTTTCAGTGTGTAAATATTTTTTAGAACAGCAAAAT
This sequence comes from Adrianichthys oophorus, assembly GCA_036245035.1. Lineage (NCBI taxonomy): Eukaryota > Metazoa > Chordata > Actinopteri > Beloniformes > Adrianichthyidae > Adrianichthys > Adrianichthys oophorus. Next base: position 34,212,911 of record BSAI01000012.1, read on the forward strand.
TCTATCGTGTGTAAAAATAAATAAATGAATAATAAAAAAAGGAAACTTACTACATAAAGCGGGTTATTCGTTTCCCGGAGTTTATAATGCTATTTAAAGCACGCATCATACGGGAAAGGCAAAACTTTTCCTCTGTACATCTCAGAACTGGAACATTCTGATGTTTAGAAATATTTTTATAAAATGAAAGAACAAAAGCACAAAAGCTGGATTTATTTATGCTCAGAAGTTTATCGGGTGATAGTGAGTCACTTTCACGAGTCAAGCTCATCCCTGTTCCGTTTAAGACGTACTCTGATCCTCTTTGATATATTTTCAAAGCGTTCCCAGTGGTCTTTTAATCACAATTGTGCTGTTTTTAGCCAAAATCTAAAAACCAGTGTTGTTTTCTTGGACACAGTTTCTACAGAGTGGCAGTAGTTCATCAGAAATTTGCCTCGGAGTTGTGGGCGGGACTGTTAACGCGGAGCAAGCTCACGCTCAAATTCTGTCACCCATCTGTTTACACACTCTCCTGTTAAATTACTGCCCCTCAAACTATCCAGTTTTGAACCAGATACCAGCTCGGTAGAGGAAATACAAAGACGTACATGGATCTATTTGTCTGCAAGTGGATGCATCAGAATGGGGCGGGGCTTAACATATTTTTGATGTCACAAATACAATCTTTTTCAAATGGCATTTTTTGGTCTGCTCCTGATAAAGAAATACTCTGAAATGCATTTTTGAGCTTAATTTTCTTAATTTGTCCTCCATCATCAGAAAAATGCTACAAGAACATGTTTCAAACATAATTTTCATCAGAGTGGGTCTTTAAAAGGAACAGAGTTATAATTCAGCAAAGTTAAGTGCTTTAAAAATGAAAATGTAAGCACCTTGTCATTATTTGATAACCATGGCACTATACATATGCGTCTATGTATTTCTCCCTTTCTACAAGTTAAACTGCTACAATCTGAAGGTTTTTTTTTTTTCAAAAAGTTGTGCTTTTTCAGTTAAATTTAAAATGTTGAGTCAATGTGTTTTAATGAAGTGTCATGATTGACTAAACTAGACAAATGCATGCGTTGAACTTTGATTCTTTCAATTTAGACGACAAAAGCAAAGAAATTGTTTGCAATTTCCAGGATTTTGTGTGTGTTTTTCTTAATGTAGTTTATTTTTGACTTAGTTTTGAGCTTAGCGGTAATTATCTGTCTTTGTCCTGCTTAGATTTCTCATCTTACTTCTTTTTTAGTTTTCTTCCTGTGTTCAGCTCTGCACATTTTCTTCTTGTTGATTGTTCTCACTTGACTTCGTTTTTACACCTGCGGCTTCTTTTCTCACCTCTTCAGTCAGTATAGTTACCGAATGTCAGTTGTTTCTCACTAAATTGCCTCTATTGTCTTGCTCATCCTTATTTTCTGTTCTATGCCGCATGTGTTTGCTTTATTTTTACTGTCCAGTTTTTTGTTTTTGTTTTTGTCATTGTGTTTGTACAGCTGCATTGGATCTTTGTTCGTTTGTTTAAAAAAACCCTACAAAGTTCAACCAACCACATTCTGATACTTAACATTTGTGTACTATATCCTGTTCTGACAGAAAAACACTCTGACCAAAGGTTTGACATTTTCCTATTATAACTTCACAAAAACGTTTTGAAAAGTCTAGTTTTTAAATTCTTAACTGAGTGTTGGAAGGAAAATACTCAATGTATCTTTTCATTGCCTCTTTGAAATTTGTTGCTGTTTATGATCTTTTTGGAGCCGCTTGAATCTCATTTAGAAAAAAAAGAAAAAACCTTTGTTGCTTGAATGGCAACAGAAGGTAAAAGCACAGCAGCAGGATAACAGACCAAAATCCCATTCGAATCAGGCTTGCTTTGAAGCTCTGTGTTCTTTACCTCCCAGAGTGGCAGAGAGAAGGAGGTGGGTTCCATATTTCTTGATTAGACTATCTGTAATCATCTGGAGGGTTGGCCTTCGCCCCAGCTGGCGGATGGTGTGCATGAAGTCGGGGTCGAGTGGCAGGGCCAAACCTTCGCTGCCTCCTGAAGAGCCTCGCTTTTCCACAGCCAGGCTGTTCACCTTCCATCGTCCGAACTCCCTGGAAGCACAACAAAAGCAGATATTTGTTTGCCTCTCTTTCAGGGAATTCTCTGACCAACTAGCAGACCGTTTTGGGCGTCCTTTGTCCTGCTTTTGAAATGTTTTTGGCAGACTTTGGGTCCACCTCGGCAGAACCAGCCATGGTGGGAGGGTGGTTTGGCATTGAGTGGCTAAAATGAGGGTGGCCGTCTCCGAAAGTATCTGAAAAAAGGCCTGTTCTGCTTTGCAAATTTTCCATGCAGCTTTTAAACTTCAAGGTGGAAATACATGTGCTTTTCAGTTCAGTTCACCTACAAAACGGCAATTCACAAGCAAAATCTGCAGAAAAAAGGAGAATGAAAAATAAATCTAAAGACTTTCGTCAGCTGAGAAGGCTGAAATTTTGTCCGACTCCATTTTTAAACTACCATAATCACGTTTGATTGTAAATCATTCCTGTCTTGTTTCTAGATTGTCATGCAAATCTTCCAAAGAACTTTGCCTCTACAATAGCTCTTTACGGCTTCCTTGAAAGTCTGGTTTCATGCTGTATTTGCATGTAAGAGGATCATGTAGTCACGTAGCTTGTTTCAGAAATATCAATCCATGCGTGCTGAGACATTCTGAACATGTAAGGACCAAATTTCACAACCAAAAGTCACTTTTATCCATTTGCAGATGTCTTTTCCTTTATTCAGCCATTTGCTTGTGGTAAACAGTGTTTGCACCACAACCAAATGGACGTAGCGGTTAAAACAAGAACGAGGAAGAAGTGGAATGTTACAGATGAGAAAAGTGAAAGGCGATAAAATGCAATCAGATTCTTTTGCTGATCTCAGCAAAGACATCAGCTGTCTAAAAAAGTCTTATAGAGGAAAAAACAGAATAGAAGCTGAATACAAAAGGCGCTGATTGTGCATTTTTTTTTAAATTTCTTCTACAAAGAATAAAAAGGCATCATGTTGTGCAGGAAAAAAAAACATTGATGACGTTTAATAATTTTTTTTTTTTTCCTGAAGTCTTAACTACGGCAATTACCGTACCTGACTTACAGCAACCACCTTCAATTAAGATATGGTGAAAACAAATGCAGGTACCAATAGAAAAACAACAGAATTTTGGTCAAATTTCCACTTTATCATGCCAGCTGTAGTGCAGAACACCTGACCATGCATGTCCATAAAAACATTTGTGCACAAACCTATTTGCATCACCCCTTCAGGTGGTGGGGGAAGTTTTCTACTGTCAGAAAATGTTGAGCAGATAAAATGGAAATCAGTAAAATATACAAGCAGATGTCTTTGCATGGGGAGAAAACACACCCAACCTGAGCTGTCATGAACCTGTTGACCAAATGGAACCACCATTTTTCTATTTGTTAAGTCTGTCAAACTCTGTTTTACTTCAAATAACAAGTTTATGTCATTTTTGATGAGCTGACAGTTTTTCTGGGTATTAAAATAGTGCTGACCAATACGTGCTATTAAGTGTGCAAACCCTGAAACAACAGAAAAACACATTTATTGACCATTTGTTGTAGTGGGATTCCAACTAAACCCTCTGGGATTATAAAACAGATTAGGTGGATGAACATGAAGATTTGTTTAATCTTAATTAGTCCACATAAATCAATCTATTCTGTGTTTATGTTGAAATATTTCACTTTCTCCATCTCTTTTAAACACATCACTAACTGAGATTTTCAGATCTATGGATGTTTTTGACAACCCTGATTTACAGCTGAACTCCTTTTTCTGACAGATTCTTTTGGGGTGTCTCTTGCCCCCCCCCATGGCTGGAGAGCTCCTCCGCTCGCTTCATGTGCATGCTGATGGAATAGCTAGAGGCTACACAGCCATCCGTCCAGCCGAGCGGACACTCCCGCCTGTCCTTTTGTTACAGTGATGGCCTGTAATGACACCATGCACACTGTCCCACTACCCCAATTATTTCTCAGTTGCTCGTTTTTCTCACGGCAGTGATTTGATGGTCTCCCAGGAGGAGAGGAAGGCTTGCACAGCGACAGGCGGCGCGCTGACAAATGTGCATTAACTGGGGTTATGCAGGAAGAGAGACACACAGAGAGACGGCTTACAGTTCAGCAAGACATGTCTCTAAAGGGCATCGGTATGACAAACAGTGGAAGCTGATGATGTGGGACATCAGCCTGGTTGAGGTGAAAGCCTCTGCTTTGCAAGTCAAAGACAAAAATGTCTTGGGAGCCAGAAAAGTAGGCAAACAGGATTATCTTTTTTCATGCAGTGGAAATAAAGGTTGTGAATGAAAATAGCTTTTTAAAATAAGGGAAAAAACTGTTTGATTAGTGATGTAAACTGTAGAGCTGCAGGTAATGCAATTGTACCATATTTTTTACACTCTATAAGGCACACTTAAAAGCCTTCATTTAAAAAAACAAAAACAAAAGTGCGACACTTTTAACGTGACTCATGTGAAGCGTGTTGGGAACAAGTTCTAGAGTTGCTGTAATAAAGTGTGACCAACAGACTTATCTTTGACCCTTTTGTCTTGCTTAATGCCCCTTATAGTTTGGTGTGCCTTATATACATATGATGAAAATAGACCATTCATTGACAGTGCGCTTTATAATCCGAATGCGCCCTATAGTGCAGAAAATACAGCCCTTTTATCCCCCAGACGACTTAGGACAAAAAACTTGTTTTTTAACCTTGTGAGAGCCTCATACACTGTTAATGCAGTTAATCTATAAGTCAGTCGCTAATGTCCGTCCATCCATTTTATGAACCCGTTTTGAGGATGCTGGAGCCTATCTCAGCTACTGTTAAGCAAAGGCAGGGTACACCCTGAAGAGGTCACCAGTGTGTTGCACGGCCGCATACTCACATACACATTTGGGGACAAAGAAGAGAAACCAGTTAACCTGTGAAGCATGTTTTTGGATTGTGGGAGGAAGCCAGAGTACCACAGGGAAAAAAACACAGGGAGAACGTATAAACTCCACACAGAAAGATCTCCGCTTGGGTTTGAACCGTGGTCTTTTGACGTGAGGCCAGAGCGTAACCATTGTACCACCATGCAGATCCAGCCACTGTCATTTCAAAAAATGGGACTTTGGGTAAAAATGCATACCCTCTTGATTTTTCTTTTAAAATCATATGAATCACTGATAAAAAAAAAAACAAAAAACAAAAAAACATTCAAAAGAGCAGAACAATGGAAAACTTTTATATATGAACCCCGCCCCCTCTTTTTTTTAAATTAAGTCCTTAAATGAGAAAAACTAAACACTATACATGATATTACCCTTTTTTTTTTTTTTTTACACATTCAACTACAAAAATGAGACAAAGCGCTAAGTGGAAATGCTGTCATCTCTGTTAACAAATCGTGAATACGTGATGGGGTAGGCAGCACCCTCACTTTACTTCTGCAAACAGGCAACATCCCATCGTGCAAACAGCACAAAACATCCGTTAGCTGAGGCACAAAAAATCAAAAACGTGCATACAGAGGCTTTCTTGTGTGCAATGCCTGCATAATAACAAGCTTGAAAAGGCAAACTGACAACAAATGAATTAGTTCTCACACACACTTGCAACACAAGACCCAACAACACAAAAATGATTATGTCAAGCAAGTTAGATTTAGAAACAAAATGACGTACCAAGCAACTCAAACTAAACTGAAACAGTCCTTAAATTAAAATATTTCATTAGATCCATTTTTGATCTGTGTTAAAGTCAACGTATGACATAGTCATTTTATGATAAACATACAAGAAACTTTTGAAAAAGACAACAATGTTCTTAGGCAGTCTTAAATAAGACCAACTTAACCCTTTAACAGCAAAGACGTCGCCAGCGCCACCAAAACAACACACACCACTTGACACACCGTAACTCTTCAGCCGTTTAGGCTTTGCACCAACATGCAACACATTACTAATGTAAACTGTTGCATAACGGTGTAAAGCTGCTTTTCTCCGACAGAATCATCTGATTTTAAAGATTAAGTAAACCCATCGCTACTGTAAAGTATTGAATATTAGTCTGCTGGAATGATGTTAATTACGTCAGTGGTTTGAAGAGTTCTGGTAGTTGAAAGAATGTCAACACTGGAGCTAAAGCGCTGGAGTTGGAGGGAAACTTGGAAAAAAAAAACTTGAAAGGGGTCTGATTGTTTATGAACTAGCGCTGAAGTATGATAAGTTTTTTTTTTTTTTTTGACTAGGATCAACTTTCCAGTGTTGTTCTTTTTCTTGGTGGTTTGTGAGTTTCTGCAACAGGCATGCAAACTTGGCAGGCAGGGCTTTCTGTTTTGTGAGTCATTTCTCTGCGAATGACAAATTCTGCAAACCTATGGCATGAATACAACATGGGTTCCAACATCATCCAAGCCAGTGGGAACTAAACCGGTAACCCTTTGGCTACAAGCCCCTCCTCCAGCCTCTATGCTACAAAGCCACGCTACATGGGACAGCTCTGTGAACAAAACTCTGAATTATTTGCAACCAAACTCTTTTTAAAATGGGCAGTTTTTACTGAATAGGAGTTTGCAGAATTTTTTTTTTGTTCTTCCTTGTCACTTTTGTAAGTTTAATTATTGACAATGTGCATATAATCATTTTAAACTCATAATACTTCTAAATAACATAATATTTTAATGTTAACATATATTTAAAATCTAATCAAGCAACTTTGCTTCCACATTTACATTATGTTTCAAATGACACTAAACCATCTTTGATATATTTCAAATCAAATTAAAACGACTTTGTTTTTCCAGTAGGAACTTCCTTTGCATTCCTTTCCTTTGCTTTTTTGTTCATCAAACACCTATTTGAGTCTAGTGTGGGCTTCAACTTGAAAAGCAAAAGTAATTTTGGCAAGACTTGCTGGATATCTCTCTGTTTTAGTCAACCATTTTCATTTAATGATGCTGGTTAGAAAAAATATCCAGCCGGAAAGCCAGCCCTCACAGCTCTCACTAAATCTGGCCCACTTTTGGAAAAGTTTGGACACCTCTGACCTCAAATCTGAGACAAGGGAGAGTTTCAAAGGAAAGATTTATGTTGATTACACAGCAAAAATTATAGTGGAGTAACGGTATATTAAGATAAGATTGAGATAAGAAGGATTGAAATTGTCTCTTGAATAAAATCTAATGATTTTCTATCTAATAATGGTTACGAGTGCACCCAACATTTAAACTTGACTTTATTTTGTTCACTCCTTTGTTAAAAAAAACTCTTTCAAATGAACAACTTGCTCTTTGTGCAACAGCCTCCTAATGCATCCCTAAAGCCCCTGATCCCAGAACCAGTTGGGGAGTTGAAAACACGAGCCTGCAGCGTACAGAAAACACGACCGACTGCTCCAGATTAAAAAAACGTCAGCCGGACAGGACAGATGCTTGACACCTCTGGCAGCCTGCACCGGTTGCTTCTTAGTAACTGCAGATTACTGTTACTAATTAGAGGAAAAGAGGACAGTGTCAGTGGACTGGGCTAAGGCTTTAGCTGCAGGCAAAAAAAAACAAAAAAAACACTTTTGCACCAGCAGTCAAAAAGATGCATGAGAGAGGATAACAACAAATAATTTATTTGCTTAGAGTGCATACTTTGTTTTTTTTTTTTTCAATTGATTAGACCCACTGGCTGTTTTCCACTCTAAAAAAATAAATGTTTTACTCTTTAACTAAAATCCTTTGGACTGTGAGACAAAACAGCATGTCGTAAAATGCATATTTTTCTGTATGGAGCCATTTTTTCTAAGCAGAAATAGACGTGGAGAATTTTTGAAAGCTTTGAATTAGGTTGCAGAGAAGTCATTTGGAGTTTGATCTCTCTGCAGTCTACTTATCAGCATGTCCTTGGGCAATAAGCTGAGCCCTGCATGCTATACATTACATCCTCTGATTGATCTATGTGTGTGACACTGATAAGTGACCATACAAACCTGTGCAGACGCACACCACATCATTTTGTACAGTTTCACATTGATATCAGAGGATGCATTCCTGCTGCAGGGGTCATTCTCAGGCAACAAACTGCTAAAAAAAATGATTTGGTGAAAAAAAAAAAGATCAACACCGCAAAGGCAACATATAAGCACTGATTTTGAAGATGAGATAATAAAAAGATACAGTGCATGCATCAAATGTGCAGGTCTTACCTATAGATCTTGTATCGGGTGGTGAAGCCCTGCTGGTATCTCTCCAGAGCTTCCGTGAACTCCACACTCTGGTGGAAGGGCCCTTTATCGGACAGCAGCCACTCCAGGGCGCGCGGCGCGCCGTCGCCAGGTCCAGCAGCCACGGCTCCGGCGGGGGTCACCCCACAGGTCCAGCCGCAGCAGCACAGCCACAGGCTGAGAGCCAGCCCCTCCCATGACAGAAACAGCCGCCTATGACTGATTCTCTGACAGCTCATGCTTCACCCAGCGACACCTCATTCTCTCCAGACTGAGAGGAAGAACATAAGGAGAAGTTGCGCAGATGTGAAACACCGTTAAGGTCCTTCACGTGGATCTAACGGGGGGGTGGGGGTGGGGGGTGTCACTATGAATGTTCTCACCTTTTATGCAATTTTGTGCTAAACTCACCTGCTTTTGCTGTAAGAAATAAACGATCTTTGAAAAAGGTTGAAATCCAACGATTTTATATTGAAAAAAAAAATCTGATTCAGGGATCCCAAAACCAACTCAGAGTCCATGTGAGAGCCACTGCCACTTGTTTCTGCTGTTGCTCAACTTGGATTGGGGGTATGATCCAGCATCCGCCGCGCGCGCATGGAGGAGCTCCATCCAGTCCATCCCGGGAACGTCCGCGCGCTCCGACGCGACCACAGAGGCGGAGCGCAGCAGGTTAAATCCGTCCAGCTGCCGCAGAGACACGCACGCTGGAGTCAGAGCATTGACGCGTGGCTCTCGTCCTTTCCCTCCGCTCCGCTGTGCGGGAAAACGACTGAACGAGCGCGCGCTTCAACAAAGAGAGCGCTTCTTCTTCTTCCCGAATTTCTCTTTAAGCAAGTGAGAGGGCGAGCGAGAGCATCCTGATGAAAATGAAGTTTTTTTTAGCACTCCTGAGGATTGTGGCAGTCATCCTAATTTGGTTTAATCAGATCTTTTATGTTAGACATTTTGCTGCGTAAATTGGTTTTAAATGTATGAGAAACTTCCTGTGCTCGTTTTTCTGTTAAAACAGAAGCTTGGAGCTCAGATGCATCGCGGCTCATTTTGTTATTTACACGCTGTAATCAGATTTGCTATTAAAATTCCCGTCATCCCCTTTCATTTCTACCTGCAGCAGCTGATTAGGATTTTTGTCCCTTGGCTTTTGTGGCAGCATCTCTGCCACATGAGGCAATCCTTCACACGCAGGTTAAAGATGGATGACATGACGAGTGGAAAAGTTTCAGCCCTTGTGTGTCCGGAAAAAAAAAACCTCAGCTTAAAGGACAATATTTAATGCAGAGTTTTTATGGCAGATCCAGTACTGACTGGATTTTTTTAAAGACACTTTGCTGAAATTATTTGTCAAAAATGAAAAACTTACAATAAAAATGTTTTTGTTTTTCCGACACACAGTTCTAACAAACTTGTTCTGTTTTTAACATAAAGCATTGCTGCTTTTACAGAACATCAAATTTGTATGAAGTTCAGATTTCTAAATGGGTTTGCTATTTGATGCATCTAGTTCACCAGAACTAAAGAGAATCCAGTTAGTCTGAAGACATGTTTACTTCCAAGCTCTGAGCATGTGATGTGTTCGGTTACTTGACCATCCATCCATCCATCCATCCATCCATCCATCCTAATTAACAAGGTTCCCTAATTGTGTTATTCTTGTGTTTATTTTTCCATTTACAAGCCAATGTAAATATAATAAAGTTAACTGCTGTCTCCTGCAATGGGGTAAGGAATGGAGAGAAATGTTACATTAACATTGGGTTTTGTGGTTTGAGCAAGTTTAAAGCTGCCAATTTCTGAGTTTTTTTTTTTTGCAAACAAATTTTAGATAGTGGCTTCATGGTGGTGTAGTGGTTAGCATTCTTGTCTCACAACAGGAAGGCTCTAGTTTGAATCCTGGCAGGGACCTATTTGCCTCCCATATTTAACTTTAACTGTCTTGATGAAGTCAATGAGACACTTGTATAATTTTACAGGAGGTTATCCCATGATGCACTTAGCTCTGTCTTTGAGGCAGCAGCCAAAGTAAAGGTTGTCTGTCGCTTCCCTTTTCCTTTTGAAAGGCATTTAGGCCTACATTCCCCTTGATAAATAAACAAGTATCCTGAAAGACAATGATTATGTAGAAAGAAGGTTGAAATGTAGAGAGAAAGCTTTTGTGTACCACTAATTCTTCTGGAAAAAATAAGTTCTTTTTGATCTGTTTATTTCTGTTCGGCTCTTTTATCTCCGTAATCTTCCTCTGGGTTGGATTTGCGATCATCACAGCTGCCTCCTAACTCCTGCTATTTACTACACTTGTTAATAGAAATTCACAGGTTTTAGTTATCACTTGATAAAGTCAGACTTATTTGAGTGCCAGCTCATAGAGGCGTGACTGAAAAAAAATGGTAATGATGCAAAGCAGTCAGACAAATAAAATCCTAGATGTTTCGTGCAGTGCAGTAACAATAAAACAAAAAATAATAAGGAGAGTTTTATAGTTAAGTGGAAAAATAAATAGAAGTCTGAAGGGAAATGTTACCTTTTTAAAATTCAGATCAGGAATACAGATGAAAAATGAGAAGGAATCAAGATCAAACTGTTTTATCCTCATTAAAAAAAGGTCACAGGGGTCATAACAGTCATAGGGTCAACCCAAAAATAATCATACCCCAAGCACATTTTGAGCTTTTTATTTCTCATTCAAATTTAAATAAAAGCTGAAAACATGTTCTCCTCCCATGCATTGAAGCTCTTTTATACATTGTCTCATTACCTTTTGATATTTTTTTTGTTTTGTTTTTTATGTTGTGATTTTGTCTTGAGACAACAACAGCTGTTTTTTTACCTTGAGGAAATATAATATTTCCTCTCATTATCCTGAGGTACTGATGTTTGTTTTCTTGAGAAAAAAGTTGACATTTTATGTCAAAATGAAAAATCTCCTAAAAAACTATGCAGTAATTTAGATTGGATGCAATTCTTTGCAGAATGGGTCTCATTTGTTAACATCAAAGGGGAAAATGATTATGACTTTAGTCACTTTGATTTGGTTACACCAAGAATAAAACAGCTCATTTTGGTTGTCATTTTGTTTTCCAGAACTGATCAGGAGGTTTGAGTGAGGTTCATCGATTTCTTCATTAGGGTGCATTTAAATGTGAATCTGCAAAAACAAAACCAGGATTTCTCATATTGTATTCCACAAAGATGTTTTAGGAGTTCACAGTTGGATTTTGTTTATGTCAAGTCAAAAGCAGCAATAATTTAACTAATTTGGTCACCGTTAAGGACGATTACCAAGATGAGACCTTCATGTCCCACTCCAGCCATCTTTTGATCTGTTGTAATAGTTTTTTTTAATTATGTCATTTTTCGCCAAAATCAAAAAACTTGTGTCATTTTTTAGGACATGATTTCTGCAGAGCAGCAGGAAATTATCCGAAATTCCCCGCTGAGTTGTAGGTGGGACTGTTGGCACAGAGTAAGCCCACCTCCACTTTCCATCATCCACCTGTTTACATGATCTTCCGTTAGCTTACTGCTTCTCACACCCCCAACCTAACATTAGCGGTGCAGCAAAAATGGCGAGCAATATTGGAGCTATCCAGCCTTTCAGTGTTGAACTAGATGCCAGCTTGGCATATATGGACATCCAGTTGGAGCGGAGAAAGGAGCTTGTGCCCCACAGCGACAAGCTTTTTCCTATGCCATTTTTTTTGTCTGCTCCTAATTCACAAGGATTTAAATCATGAAATACTCAGAAATGCTATTTTAAGCTTCAGTTTCTTACCCAAAATTTTTTTTATCGGTGTGGGTATGTAACACTTTGCCAGGAGAGTTACAATAACCACAACACTTGGGGCTTTATTTTTGTCATTCAAAACTTTGAGAAGGGCATCAGAGATCATCAGACCACTATATGTTTATGAATTAACCTGGACGTGTTTATGGATGTGAAGGAAATTCAAACTAAATTCTCAGATGTCAGCTGCAAAATGGAAGAAGGTGAATGTTTGTGGCTGTCACTCGTTTTTTTTATTAGATGGAAAACCATTAGAGGCTTTCTCTCAGAAACGTACTCCTCTGTGGTCTGAAAGTTGCTGTGTTCTATTAAAGTCAGTATTTTTGCTGCTGGGATGTGCAGTTATTCAAATAAAGCAACTCATCCTTTCTTTTTCTGTTACTGTTTCATTTCCTTCCCACTTTCACAGTCAAAAAGATCCACATTTCTGTCTGTGCCCACAGCAAGCAGTCTGTTTTTCCCTCATTTAGAGTCTTTGTTTTTTCCGCTTTGCACAAATTCTCTGTTATCTCTCGTTTGACTGATCCCTTCCGCCTCGACCGCATGCTGAGCTTTAGGATGAATGTAAGCCATTTTGGAACATTTACTCCCCAACGTTCTGCCATATCACCTTTTGCGAGCAGATGAGATGGGGCGGAGAAGTTCTGAATAATTCCAGGAAGATGGTGTGAAAGGGGGCTGACGTGGCTGAAAACAAACGCCTACAGCCTGGGCATGTTCGAGGAGGAAAAGTAATGAAGAGCCCAGAATGACATTATGATTTCCTCCCACAGGAAGTGAGGGGAATGAGGTTCAGATGTACGTTAAATGACTTAACATGTTTAGCATGGAAAAAGAGGCAGACCCGCATGTTAAACTCTGCTCTGAAATGATTCAAAAATCACTTTTCTCAAGAGTTCTGCACACGTCTCTGCAGACAAGTCACTAAAGCCTGCCCTCTTGATGAGTTCCTCCAAATCCTTTATGCTACAGAAAGAACTGAACATGATGGGCACAGTGTAATGCAGATCATGGCCACACTGTGCTTATTGTTATTTGACAGTCTCTCGATAATGGAGCTGCAGTGTGACTTGGCAGGGGGTGAATAGCCCGGCACAAACTGAATGGAGTAAATAATTATGAGTCTTTGCTAATTACATTAAACTTGAGAGCGAAGAAAAGCAAAGGAAATCCACTTGTATGATCCTGAAATAAAGATATAATGAAATGAAGTTATAATGTGAATGTGTTGCAGGTAGTAAAAATATATTTAAAAAAATCTTTGTGGGAAGGGATACAAGCAATTTATTTAAGCAGATGTGTTTTTTTACATGTCTTTTATTCTTGTTTTTAATTCAGCAAGATACAGTTTGAATTAGTTTGTGATATACTTTTATTTTGAAACAAATCAATGGAAAAAAAACCCTACTGAACGTGAACAAATAATGTATAACTATGATCTGTCAAAAATATAGGGGTTTTTTTTAGGTTCAACATTTTAATCCACTGCACATGTGAATGGAGTCAGATTTGATCATTAATAATCAGCAATATCATACTATTTTCCTTTCTCTATTTAAAAAAAACATTTGTCAATATTAAAACAGATACAGGGACAGTTCGGCAACAAAGATTGCAGAAGTATTGCATGGTCAAATATCCATGAAAAATGCAAACTACAGTTTAAAAGTTCATAAAGTACCAGTAAGAGATGCTTTTAAATTCTCCTTTACTTTTTAAAAAAATAAAACAACAAACCCTTTTTCTCGTCAGACAAAATAGTGACATCGCAGACAGTGTGTGAAGTTATTTCCGGTTTCCGAGTTTAGACCGGCAAAATGGAGAACTAAACGCTGTTTAGAGAGAGGAAAAAAATACAGTCTGGTAGGACATTTATAAAACAAATATTGAACAAATTTCTTTTACATTTGGAAATGTTACCTTTAATTATTTACCAAAAATTGTGTTAAACAGCGTTTAGCTCTTCACTTTACTGGTCTAAACTCGGAAACCGGAAGTTGGTGATGTCCCTATTTTGTCTGACATTACAGTGAAAAGGGTTTATTAGTTTCATTTGTCATTTTAGCTTTCATAATTTTCTCTAGAACTCCTTACTGTCCATATAATGAAGTCTAAATATTAGATTTTTTTTAAAAATATGGTTTGAAAAGACTTTTTACTTTGTTGATTTTTTTATCATTATTATTTTTTGGCTCAGGGGTAAACATCAGAACATAGTCAAAGGATGCAAATCCTTTCTCAGGTCCACCTGGTTGATTGTCCAACAACCCTTTCGATCATTCAGGTCAGGGAGAATACGTACATGTTCTGGTTTTTGTCATAGCTTGGCTCTTTCGGCTCAGCTGCTATTTTTTGGCCTCTTCCCTGTGCATGCTCTTTCATTCAGGAGTCACATTGGAGAGCTGACCTAGAATACTGAAAGCCTGTCACACAACAGGACCCAGGCACAAAAGAAAAGGTGCCCGAACACTAACGCCACACAGAGTTAAAAGTGCAGCGCCTTCACATAAAAGCACCCAAAAAATGTGTGGTTGCATCAGAATATTTCACATTTGTGTTGAGCTGAAAAAGTACTTCATATCCTTGCAGGATGCTGCTGCAACCCAGCTCCAATGATGTGACGGCATTTTCAGTAAAAAGACAGTTAGCTGCACACAAAACCCTTTTTGGTTCCAACATTGCAAAAAATATTGTTCTCAAAACAAGTTAAAAAAATAGAATACACAATGTTTTTCCCTTTTTATGATTAAAAGTATCTGCCAATAGAAGTAGTAGAATTTGTTTCAAGATTTCTTAAAATAAGTGATGTCTTGTTCTTTTAAGATTCAAAATTAGCTGTAGACACTCATATTTAGGTACATTGCTCCAATAATTGGAATTATTGTCTTAAAATTAACATGAATGTTAAAGTTTTATATCTTCAAAGTAGACACATTTAAATGCATACATTTTCGCCCAGTAATTGTCATTATCTTTCTTTCTAGACCAATTAAAATAAGATTACACATTTAAGATAAAGTTGTCCAAATTATTAGCAAATTATGAGGAAAAAGGAGTTTCATTTCAGATGTTACTTTAAAAAATATGTTTTTTTTGGTGAAATGACTCAATGAGATATTCAAGATTTATTTTAATTGTGAAAACTGTAAAACTTGAAACTAGACAGAAATACTTGTTTATTTGTTGTGCTTTTGCAGTGAAAGAGATGCATGCGCAACATATATCAACAAATGTAGATTGATTTTACTTCAAAAGTGTACTCATTTAGAAAGAAAAGTTCCAGGAAAAAAAGTGTTTGATTCCTTAACTACTATAAACAAAATTCTACCTACGAACTCAACTATAGATCCATTCCAAATATTTAAGATATAGTTCCTTTAAAGCCAGCTCAGTGTGGGCTTGGTCTGACTGCAGGCGTTTACATCAGGTGGCGTCCCACCCCTGTGGCGTTTATTTTTAGTACCTCTTCACCTCCACACCTCGCATCATGCTAAGAAGGATATTTTGTATCACTTAAAGACTGTATTTTTATCTGAGTTTTGACACTTTATGAAGTGCAAGAACTGATGCTTCAACTGCCTCCCTGGCGATTTGATCTGGATGCTCACTACACTTCACATCTGCTAAACCAGTGAAGACCAGTTTAACACTCAGACGGGTACACATTGAAACTGATCATACAGGGGGACATCCTGAGGGGTGTAGTTAGCCATCTGACAAAACAAGGGCAGACAAATTCCTCCATTTTTGTCTCATTCTAAGTCTGATCCTTAGGAAAGACATTGGTTTGGACTGGCATGCTGATGTTAAGCTATTGCTTTTTAATTTGATTTGTTATTGAATATTACTCTTATAAATTATGGTAGAGTGTTCACCCTGAGACTGGAAGGTCGTGAGTTCAAAACTATGGCTGAGTCATACCAAAGACCCTAAAAACGGGACCCAATGCCTCCCTGCTTGACACTGAGCATAAAAGGGTTGGATTGTGGGGGTTAAACCACCAGATGGTTCCTGATCGCGACTGTGTCTGCAGCTCACCGCTCCCCCAGAGGGTGGGTCAAATGTGAAGAACAAATTCCACTGAATAGCGATTAGATATTCTGAATAGCTGCAAGTTGAGGCAAGATGAGTCAAAACAGCTAAAGGAAATGCAAAGGAAGACATCCTGTTAGCTTAGCTTTACTCTTTTTCTGGGCAGAGCTAGCTGTTTGGACAGTACTGTTTCTCCTTGGAGTCTTCTGTTAATCATAAAATTGTGTGCTTAATTAAATCAGGCATATGCAACAATGCCAAGTTTGGAAAACCTAACACAATCAGACACACAAAAAGAAAAAAAAGTCTGGTTGTGCTTGAGCCACTGATGTTGAAGTGATTTGAGAAGTACACGGTGCTCTGTCAAACTGTTTGGTTGGGGGTTATTGAGAATATGCTAACACAACGCCGTGTCAAACCTATTTTTTACTTGATGCAAATAAGGTTAGGAGACACAGGTATTGTGAATACACTAACGTGGAATGTGTAGTGTGTTACAAACGCTCTAGTTATGTGAACACAGGTAATAAAGTCTGACTGAGTGACTTCTTTATGACTCTTTTGTCTCACAAACTGCATGACTTTTGTTTTGCTCGCCATATTGAATGAAAACTTGACTTGGGTTGAATTACAGCAGTATAACACTGCTAAAATGATCTCAAAATAGCAATTAATCAACCTTATCTCAGATAATTAGAAGGCTAAAAGATGAAGTCAGGAATTTTTACATGAACAAAATCAATTCAGTTGGACTCAGTCGCTCATATTTACTGCTGAAATCAATGTTTACTGAGCTGCTGAACTCTGTAATACTACCCGATGTTTAGAATGATGATGTGAACCAGTGTGTGGCCTTTTACACAACCACAATAAGCAACCAAGAATCTGAAAGCTTGCAAAAGCTCAGACCACGGCTGGATTGTTGGCTTTTGACTCCAATTTGTGCTTTTCTTTCTGTTTTTTTTAGCTTAGAATTCACTGAATGCAGCTCATATGTTCTAGGGTTTTTCTGCTGGAGGGGAAGGTGTGTGCGATAAGGCTGGCAACAGAGTCTGGTGACAGAGATTCATCACTCTCGCAGCTCCATAGAGAAAACAAAATATCAACAGCCCCCACCCCACCCCCCATTCATAATGTCTAAACTTTCATGCAGAAAACTGTAGTGTTTTATTGTTTCAGGCCTTCGTAAATGATGTCTTCAGAGACATGCTCCACCACCACCTCATCGTTTACATAGATGACATCCTGGTCTACTCCCCGACATTTGAAGAACATGTTGTCCATGTCTGGCAGGTCCTCCAGCGCCTGATTAAGCACAACCCGTATGTCAAAAGTGAAAAGTGTGAGTTTCGTCAAACATCAATCTCATTTCTTGGCTCTACCATTAGTGCAAATGGAGTAGCCCTGGAGTAGCCAGAGCAAGGTGGAGGCAGTAACCAAGTGGCTGCAACCCACCTCAGTAAAGGACCTGCAACGTTTCCTGGGGTTTGCCAATTTCTACAGATGATTTCAGATTCATCGTGGAGGTAGACACTTCCAGCATGAGTGTCGGAGCAGTGCTGTCCCAAAGTCAAGGCCTGCAAAAATGTACCCGTGCGCCCATCTCTCCCACAAGCTCAACAGCGCTGAACGGAATTATGACGTGGGTGACCGCGAGCTGCTCACCATGAAAGAGGCCTTCACAGAATGGCGGCACTGGCTGGAAGGGGCTGCTCATCCTTTCCAGGTGCTCACTGACCACAGAAACTTTGTGTACATCAAATTGACCAAATGACTTGATCCCTGTCCCCTCCACAACACAGACACATGCAGTCCAGCAGAACCCATCGTTCCCTCCACCGTGGTCCTCAGTCTGGTTCAGTGGGACATCATGACTGAATTAGCCGAAATCGATGCCAGTCATCCGCCTCCAACATCCTGTCCTCCTCACAAAATGTACGTGCTTCCATCCCATTGTCAGCAGGTTCTGCATCAGGTGCATGATGCTCTGGCTGCCGGACACCCAGGTATTGCTGCCACACAGTCGCTTACTGCTACCAGTTTTTGGTGATCTAGCTTATAGGCAGATGTGGCCTAGTTCATCATCCAATGTGCCACCTGTCAGATGGCAAAAGTACCCAGACAGCGTCTGGCTGGCCTCTTCAACCCCTTTTGATTCCTCATCGTCCCTGGACACACATCACTGTGGACTTTGTTACAGATTTACCACAATCTCAACATAACACCGCCATCCTAACTGTTATCAATCGTTTTTATAAGTCCTGCAGTCAAAACTGACTCAAGAAGGCGTTCACAGGTCTGTCACCATTCCAATATGTGCTTGGTGTTCAACCTCCATTCTTCCCTTGGTCTGGGACTCCATACCAACTACCGGCGATGGATGGCTGGTTTCGACTATGTGAGAAGACATGGGATGCTGTGGACGTTCAGCTCTGTCACGCTGTGCATGCTGAACAAGCCAATTGCCTTCGTCGGGAGGATCCCAGTCTGGCTCAGTCCCAGTCTGACAGTGGGTCTGCTTGTCCACTCGTGATCTCAGGTGATTACTTCCGTGGAAGAAACTCAGTCCCAGGTATGTAGGTCTGTTCCAGATAATCAAAAAAATCCCGTGTCCTGTCGACTTTGCTTGCCACCCCAGTACCGTATCTTGCCTACGTTCCATGTCTCTCTGCCGAAACCTGCTGACGGCCCCGTTAACGTGGGATCAAGGACTTCTGACATGTCCACTCCTTCTTTGATTGTGGGTGATGACCAGGCCTACTTGGTCAAGGAGCTACTGGATTCCCGGTGCAGAGGGGGGCAGCTGCAGTATTTGTTGGAATTGGGAGGGGTACAAACCAGAAAAAAGTGGGTCTGTGGGTCCGCTCCAACGACATCTTGGACCCCTCTCTCATTTCTGATTTTCATTGCCGGTTCCTCTCCAAACTGGCTCCGTGTCCACGTCACTGAGTTCCTGCTCGGTGCAAAGTCTTGTATTGCCTGGCATACAGTCTGAGCGTTGTTCTGATGATCTCTCCTTGTGTCCTGACCAATGTTCCCTCTAATTTTTCATTTGTCTGAGCAGACACACAAGCTCCCTGAGCACACTGAGGACCACTGGGAGCAACATCAGATGTGTACGCTGCGGCCACACACCAGTATCACGCCTGTTCAAAACCTTGGATTATAGCAAGTAACATTGCTTATTAAAAGAATAAAATTACAGCAGCAATTTTCATTAGTTTACTTTTAATATAATTGATTTGGCCCACTTAAAATGAAAAAGAACAAAAATCTCGTTGTTCATAAGATGTGTACTATGTTATATGTGAGAGTCCTGTTTTAACCGTAGGAAGAGTCCTGCTTTGGACTGGTAGACTCACATACTTTGCCATGTGATTGTGAATTTGTTTAACTGACAGCATTGATGCATTCATTTTGATAGCAAGTAAAACATTGTCAGTGAGAACTTTAACTTGCTCTGGGTCAGATTTTGTTTTGTGTGACATCTCGTTCTTTTTCTCTCGGTCTTTTGCTCTCTCCCGCAATAATGTAATGATCCCCTGTCCCATCTTGAGTCTTCGTACAATTCCTAGTGCTTTCAAATGATATTTCTGATGAATGTGACGCTTAAGGTAGTCCAACTTCCATTCAGTCCACATTTTTCCCTCCGAAAACTCACTTGTTACTTTGGCTTCGCTGCATGTTTTGCAGAGTAGACCTTTCTCACTCGGAAAGGAAAAAATCTCACTCAGTTTCACCGCTTGTTCTTCTATTTGCACATACTCCGACAGCCATTCCACCTTAAAAGAACCGCATTTCTTTTTTACTTTGGCTTGATGAGTGAATGTGTCGCTGCCTGTTCGTTTCGCCATGATAAGGGGTTAGCATTTGCGTCTCCTAACTCTGCCGTTCTGTTGCTTGCTAGCTAACCTGCACAGCGCGTATGGGCAGGGCACATACGCAAACACTGTCAATGCTATGATTGGCTGAACTGTATCGAATTATTGGCTGGACACTTATATCGCTCATTGAGTTACGTTGCAAAATTATACAGAAAACAGTATATTTGGCCTAATTAACTAGATCATATCAGTTCAAATTTTAGATATTAATTAAAACGTTTCTGTTGAATTTTATTTTGTGCTTCATAGATTTTCTTGTGCGCTGAGTATGTGCTATCAGTGCGCGACTGCGCAAGCGCGCAGCTTAGTGGGAACATTGGTCCTGACTTCTGCCTGTTTTGACCACGTTTTGTCTTGCCCCTGTCTGTTTGTGTTTGTCATTAAAACCCATTGCACGCGGATCCAAACCCCTTCACCTCCTTCTTACAGGAATAACAACATGAAAGAGACATGTTGACACCATGTCACACATTATATTTTTTACTTTGTAATTGACCAGGAATACATATTTAGACTTCTTTAATAGGATAATCCCGTGTCACAATTTTAACAATATGCAAAAAATAAAAATAAATCATCAAAATTGGTGGATAACATTAAAAACGATCAGTCTTGATCTGCTTCTTTAACAGTTAAAAGTAACAATGCAGAAACAATTGTTACTAGATTGAAGACATAAAAAACACCAGTAAAGGGTTAAAAATCCCTGCATGTTCACTTAAAACACCAAATCGAACCTGACTTTAAAGGAAAAATATCTCTGAACTTTTATTTTAATTTCATCTAATAAGGTTTAGAGACATTAAAAGAATATATTAAAGCTATTTTCTTGAGCAGTCACCTTGAATTTTAACTGAATCATTGGGTCATTGGTTCATTTTCTTTCTATGATGCTAATTCAGCACTTGTCCGAGTGCAGAAGTAAAAGCACAACAAGCATCAATCCCTTCACTTTGATCTATATGAGAACGCTATAAGCCATCAGAGCTTCCTGCAGTTTATTGGTTTTAAGCAGATGTTCCTGTTGTCATAGTCAAGTCCTTATACTCTGGTCAGGGAACACAAGAGCATCAGAATAATTACTGGCCATTACTGCAGCTGGATTTAGATGTTGAATTTTTGTTTGATGCAAAAGCTTTCAAAATTTTGGTTTCATTTTCTTTCTTCTGCTTCTCAATGTTATTTTGCTATTTTGCAAAAAAACAGTAAATTCTGAAACTATAATTGTGCTTATTTTGATAGGAAGAAAACAGTATTACCTGTGTTTCAGATCCCATAAGGCTTTGCCACAGATCACATCCACAACCTACCTGCAATCAACCTCATCACTTTAACAACAATAGCAGTAATCCATAATGCCAATTTATCTAATAAAGCGAAAATCCTGTCTAGTGGTGTTCCTCAAGGTTCTATTCTGGGACCCATTTCATTCATTCTCTTTTAAATCTCTCTTGCGATTCACATTTCAAATAATTTTTATTCTGATAACATTCAGCTTTGTTGTTTCTTTTGTGACAGCAAAAATACTAATCTGTCTTACCTACTTGATTGTTTGGTCATCATCAAAGTGTGGTTACTTGACAACCACTTACTTCTAAACTCTCAAAAGACAAAGACATTATTTTCACTCCAAATGCTAAAAACCCACCATCAAAAGACCTCTTGATTCACTGAGCTTCTCCATCCAGCCTAGTTTCAGGAACCTTGGTAACTGTTCATCCATTCATTTTCTGAACCTGTTTTGTCCCTCTTGGGGTCACGGGGCTGCTGAAACCTAACCCGGCCAACACCTTGGTGACTGGTTTGTCCAATCAGTTTTTCTTCATTCCCATTTAAAATTCTTAAAAACACAGTTTTCAGCCAATAAGAAACATGGCTAAACTAAAACAGTTTTATCCTGGTCTGCTCTTTTTGTACCCCACTGACAGATTTTTGGTTAGTTAAAGAAAACTTTTAAAATGTCAAGCATTTTTGACATATTTCTAGTGGGTGTGTTTTTGCAGTGTAAGCAGATTGCCTTATTTATATGGTTTTGTCTTGTACTAACTTTGTGAAGCACTTTGTAAGTTTTTCTTTGTGAAAATGTATATATAAATAAAGATTTACTTCCTTACTCACTTTAAGTTTTATGTGACTTTATTATTCAATTTAGTCTTCACAACCCTGCTGTTTTAAAAAAAAAAAGGGAGATGGGGCTGGCACATCTAGTTAAGTTCTGATAAAGCATCAAGAACACGTTGATCCTCTGCATCAATTGTTTGGAGGTTTATTCATCCACTGTGTTTTGTTGTCATTTAGTGCAAAATCAGTATCAGACCCTCTCCCTTTTCATTATGTGATGAGTGTACAGCAGATTAAATAGAAATTTCATGTTTACATGCAATATTTTGTTGCTCGAGCAAACTCAAATTTCAATTCATTTCATTTTAAAGTTGAGACAGACAAAATTGACAAAGTTAAGGGGAACTCTGTCTCTGTTTATCTCTCATTACATATTTTGACATTGAAAATTGAAACAGAAAATTACTATATCCAACGTTTCTGCTGAGCCCCTCCTCACACACCTCCACAGAGAATGACTTTTTTTGAAAGCACTGCTGGGATGAGCACACTGAGTTAATTTTGAGATTTTTTTTTTCATTTGAGAGCTATATTAACATCAAATATGAAATAAATAGTAATGTTGATTTAAAAAAAAGTAGCCAAGTGTGGTTGTCTTGGATTATAAATCTAATCATGAAGATCCGAGTAAAAATCCAGTTCTTTTTTGAGGGTGAGGCCTTTCATTATTAGAACAAGGGAACAAGCCCTTAGTGGTTGCTCGATAAACTTACACAGCTCCAGATCACATAGTTTTTCAAACAAGCTTCAACCAGAGAGCAGACTTTGTTTAGACATCCCCTCAGGTGTCAAATGTGACATTACATCTGATTGTGTACTTTTTAGCTGCATTTGGTTAAATGAACAGTGCTCTGTTCATGCATAAAGGAGATATTCAGATTTTAAAAGATACATTGTTTTTTTCTTTTGCCCCTTATTCATTTAGATTGCTGCTCTATTGTAACTGTGGTCCCACTTTTAACTGCCAAAAACACTTGCTGGTGATCCCCCTGCCTGCTACGGTGGAAGGCAGCAACCTTAACAAACTAAAGTGCTCCAGTGTCCCGTAGTGAATGGATGCTCTCCTCCTGTGGTTTCCTCCAGCACTTTCATTCAATCTCCTGTCGATGAAGCACTCATTTTTATGCTTGTTGTTGTGCACCTATTGCGTTTGTTTATTAAAACTCTTTCTTAATTGGTTACGATGTCTTTCCTCGTGTAATCTTCACAGGAAAAAAAGGAGGTGCAAAATGTTTATAATGATTGAAACTTTATTGAAATACAGTGACAAACAAAACTCATGTTATTTTTCATCATACTCACTGGAAATAGTTTTATAGAACTTAAGTACTACATCCTCGTTATTTAAAATCAAAAGAATCATGTACATAAATCCCTCTGGACATTCCACATCTTAAATAACAGATACATAAATAACCCTTGAGTTTTATGTCAAAGCTTCATTTTTGGTTTCCCAATTATTTTTAAAGATTGCTTCAATATTTGGTGGACTGAGTTGAACCACATATTTTACCTAATGATATGCATTAAGCGTGTTCTTGAACATTGGTCAAATGCCCAGAGCACAATTGAAATTATTGGAACAAAACTTTTTACATTTTGAAAGTTGGTTTTGATTTTGTCTTGGCCATCAGAACATGGACTGTCTCTACCAGTGCATGTACCTACAGTTGGAAGAGGCTTGGTGCTAAATGTTGAAGCGGTGCAATTCTCACTTGCTCAGCTTTTTCTTTCACATCTCTATTCCAATACATGAAAGACTTGATGTCATAACAATTCTGGCCAGATACAAACTGCAATTTTTACTTTCTCCTTCATGTTCAATTTTCAAACTGTTGGCACTTCTATTAATAAAAAGGATGCTGCCCATATGCCACTGTCAATCTAAGTCTCTGGTCAAAGTTCCACTGGTTTAACTTACAACACGCAATGGGTGCACATTTTGTATGTAGAGTTTGAAAACTGACTTAAAAACGTACGAAGCAAAGCCTGATCGTGAGAGCTTTGAACGCAGAACCCAACAATGCGCTTGAACGCACTTTGCTCAGGCTGGTGCCAACGTAGCATCAGAGTTGACAAAGTTTTACTGATCTTTCTAATCTGAAAAGTTTAAATCATTATTTTCCTCAGTGACAACTGTGAAATGTAATGAACTTCTCGTGTTGGCTGCTCCATTGATTGACACAGTTGTTCTCAGAGGCAATTGTCAGTCCTGTGCTTCAGTATTTGAGACAGCCAGTCAATCACAGACACACAGAGGAAGTCTCAAACCTGTATTGAATGATCTTTTAAAGTAACTTATTTGGCACAGAAGGATGCAGTTGTTGTTCGGCCCTCATGTCTCTGACAGCCATTAAGTGCTCTTAATGCATCTTCATTTATCTTAATCTGTTTTTGGTCATGTTTGCATAAGATGTGTCTGCATTAACCCTCTAAAGCTGACTTCATTAAAAATTCCTATTTCCTTTGGACTTAAGATGCTTTTTAAAACCTTTGATGAAGTCCACAATACATTTTGCAAAATCATTTTTTTAAATGAGATATATATAAATAGTATCAATTATGATACGTTTGGTGATTTGGTAAGTTTTTGCTCACAACAATGTTTAGTCTAAGATGCAAAAATGTTAGTGCTGTCATTCGATTAGAAAATTACTCTAGATTAATCACACTTTTGGATTGTGATTATTCACTAATAATCATGATCTTTTACAAGGTAAATTTTAAACGACAATATGCAGCTTTTGAACAAAAAAAAAAAAAAAACACGAGAGGAAACAGGTTTCCTTCATTTTAATTGTCTGAAATGTTTTAATTTGTAAAATGTTAACTCAGATATCCAAGAAATGTAGTCTGTGTGCACAAAACGCATCAACAGTAAGTTAAGCAGAACTCTAAAAAACTGTAAAGACTTTTATGTCTGCAGTGTTACTCCAAGAAACAAAGATGCTGATACACAGCCATAAGAAACAAACATTGTGTTTCTGCACTTTAAATAGTCCGGGTGAATACTCAAATCTGATTGGCTGCTCGGTATTCACGTGCACAAAAAGAAGTTCCAGTCACATAGTTCAAATGTTTACATCACTGCACAGGCTTCTATAAAAGAAGCTTGCTTCATCTTCTGGATAAAAACAGTGGTAAGAGGTGAACTTTCTCTCTGAACTGATGCTGTATTGAATCTATTGTGACAATCAGCACATATAGGTTATCGCTTTTATTTTGCTGCTGCAGGGACGCTTTGTTGTGTAACTGTGACAACGTGCCGCACCACCAATCAAATAGTCCGTTTTTTGTGAGAAAGCAATTTAAACTGAAAAAAATAACAAGAATAAAGTACAACAAATCATTGAATATTTATTTCTTGTGTATTGTGACCATGTTATAAGCGGAATGGTGCCCGACGAAGTGTGTATTTTCAGAAACTGATGCACGCCATGGAAGCCTGAACCGTCCGACACAAAGTGGAAGACGGTCGCTTCTGACGTGTGATTAATCTGCGTTAATACATAATAACGTGTTGATTTTTTTTAAAGAATTGCATGAGTTAACGTGTTAACGTTGCTAGCTCTAAAAAATATTGACTTGAGAGTTCTGGCAAAAAAAGCACCTTATTTACCAACGGTCTCAAATTTGAGCCACACATTTTTAACATGGCGTATTTTAAAAAATATATCAACACACTTGCATTCTTTCAATACAGCAAGTAGTTATATCAAAAAAGGAATCACAATAGATGAGTTATTCTCAACATAAAGTAAAAAAAAATTGCTTTTTTTTCCCACTAAAAAGAGATTTCATGGAGGCAGCCATTTTGAAATGAAGAGTAAAAGACCTTATACTGCCCCTAGTGGATTGATGACAAATGACAAGGCAAAAAAACATGGACCAAGTTATATCCAAGGGATTCATAGGAAAATTTTGATCATGCAAATGAGATAGGGGTCTCAGAAATGTATCAAATATAATACAAATGGATATTTAATATTAAAAAAAATGCAAAAATCAGACAATCCAATCCAACAGATTGCATCATGTTCATTTATCCATTCTCGTATTGAGGTAGCAAACACAAATTGCCTTCTCCCAAAAAAACCTAATGTCAAAGTTTTTAAATGAGTGTGACCTTCCTTTTTTTTAAGAGGTTAGGCCACCAATTCATTAAGACCAATTAGTCCAAATTCTCTCAGCTGGAGACACTCTGGGTGAGTACAATTTGGAAAGGTAAGGTCAGGCTTAACATCTGCTTGCTGATTTTAATGCCCTTTACACGTTAACTGTTCTTTTTTTTTCACACACACGAGTTTTTAAAGATGTGTGCATCTAAAAACACCTGCAAACTCAGTAACATGCAAAACTATGCTGTGGTGGATTCACTAACTGGCTTTTAAAAAATCAGATTAAGTGTTTGTTTTGCACACCGCTCCCTTTCCCTTCCAGGCTCTTCCACCAACGCGTGCAGTATTCCAAGTTTCTCTGAAAATGTCTAAGCAAAACAAATTTCCAATTCACAAGTTGTTTACTACAAAACAACCAAGCCTTAAGAAAGTGCATCTGCAGTTTACTTTAAATGATGCTGTTTCTCATGTATAACCCAAGGACTGAAGCGGAGAAATGATGTGGTTAAGACAGCTGCAACTCAGCGGCACAGTTGGTGGTCTCTTGCAAAAAACAAGCTCTGACCAGGACAGGAGAAAAAATGGCAAAAAAAATGGTATAGAAGTATGAAAAAGGCCTTCATCCATTACATTTTGCTGTGATTTATTTCCTCCCTTTAGATCAAGGGCTTCTTTCCCTTTATTTGTAATGCACAGATTCAATATTTTACCCCCTTTGGTTTGTCTTAACACTGCTGTCTGCTTTTGTGCATTGAAAGAGAATCGCACCAGAGTTCCTTTGCAATTAACTGAGACCCACATTCTAAGATGGATGAGTGTTTAGTATTTTTTTATTCATATCATACTTTAGGTGAGCTTCCACACCAGCCTAATGAAGCAGACTGTCACAAGCCTTCTTTGAAGGGGACCATCACACAAATGTAAAGGAGCTCCTGGAGTCCAAATCAGATTAACATCAAAGCTGAAGTTCACGTTCTGGTAACATTTTAGTGAAATAAACGCATTGAAAATCATCTCCTGTTAGATTGGCAAATTAAGATGACTCTTTGTGATCCCCTTCTTGCTGTATGTTACTAATTTGCAACCTACCATGTAAGGACTCCACTTAAAGATCTGCTCCAATCATTTTTTGATCCATTGTAAAAGCTTCCCCAGTGGTCTCATGATTATGCCAATTTTAGCCAAAATCTAAAAACCTGTGTTGTTTTCTCGAACACAGTTTCTGCAGAGAGGCAGTAGTTTATTAGAAATTCAAGTCTAAGTTGTGGGTGAGACTGTTGGCGCAGTGCAAGCCTGCCCTGACTTCCCATCATCCCTTTGTTTACACTCCCTCGCACTAGCTTATTGCCGCTTACACCCCCTAGCTAACATTAGTGGTGCAACAAAAATGGCGAGCATTTAAGGAGCTATCCAGCCATACAGATTTGAGCCACTCTTACAGCTCACACAAGGACAATGAAGAGGTTTCATTGGAATGGCGCTGGAATGGCAGAAAGACATCACTGCTAAGTTGATTTCCATTGGAGAGGGTTCTTATTTTGGCATCACCTTGGAAGGAAAAGTTGGAAATGAAATTATGCATCAAGGGGTTACATTATCTAAATTTCCTTCATTTGAATGGTCCCAGCTGTTTTAATTTGCAATAGAAACCCATATAGTTATGTTTAAATTATATTAAAACAGAAACAATATTTTTCCATTAGCAGGACAACAAAGTTGCATTGAAAATATTTTCATTTAGTTTACGTCCTTCATTATTGAGAAAATTATGTCGATTCTGTGTTTTTTTCCTCCAGACAAGCCTTATTTTCTTTTTTTTTTTTTTATGATGATATATTTTATGCAGTTATATGTTATGTAACATTAACGACATGGCCTCTATAATTAATGCATTGCATCAGCAAAGTAACATTAGTAATAGCTTTGATAAAGTACTCTGCCCTGTCAACAAACCACAAAGACTCTTCCATTAATTTTCTTTTTTTTTTCTCTGACAAATCACCCGAGTTCCTGTCTCAGAGAAAAAAGCCAAACACTTTTTCACCAGAATGCACAGAGCATTTTTATGTCTGGCAGTGACTTGTATCACAGGGAAGTGTATTGATGTGAGGAATTGTTTGGCTTTGTGCTCAAAGACAGACATGACATGACATTCAGTCTGACCCTTTCGCCGTCAGGATTATCTGTCCTGACAGCTTTCAAAAAGAACTGCCGGACACTAAAAGAAGTCCTTTGACTAAAAGTAAGCCTCTTACTTGAATTGAAAGTCTCTCCTCTTCCCATTTGCCCGTCCTCCAGTACACCCAGCTTCTGTGAAAATCTCTGTATCTGTTAATCTGAGCCCCTCACTTTCAAGCCCACTAAAGCTAGGATGAAGCAAAGATTCATGCTTTATATTCAAGGTGAAGTACCAATGCAATTTTTGCTCTCAGTGCTTTCACTCTGTGACACATTTATTATGTGAAAAAAAACCTTATAGGATTATGCTGTCCAGTGGTCGATGGATTCACTCAGTCTCAAAAAAACAGGTTTGAAAGTAATGTGTGGATTAGGATTTGTATGCTTTTAGGAAGATGGTTCACTTTGACCCCGTTTGTTCTTCATTCAAAAGAAAGTTGAGGACCAGTGCAAAACTTTCAGGCATTTTAGAAACTCCCTCATGACTATTTTATACAAATTTGTTACCAACATATTATAAACAACAGAGTTGTGGCATCTAAAAAGTTTCACAAAACATTTGTGGAGACAATCTGATTGTTCCCATGTGCGTGGAGTCGCACTCCAATGAAATTTTTGTTTTTTCGTATTTTTAGCATGTTATTTGTGCATTTTTCTCATGGAGGACAGACATCAAGAAAGTTAAGGTTAAAAGTGCGTTCCGTTGTCTCCATATGCAGACAAATAGATCCACTAATGTCTTCGTTTTCCACGCCTGAGCTGGCTTTGAATAATTTTGCTTTGCTGAATAACATTGCTTGCCATTTCTGTTGCACCGGTAATGTTATGTTGGGGTTGTAAGGAGCTTTAAGGTAGCAGGATAGGTGGGCAAAAAAGGGCATAGAGGCAACACTGAAAATGTTAAAGACTAATGCATTGCTTCAGCACAGTTTGGACGATAGATCTTTTGCGGAACAGACATTTACATGTCAAAAAACCTTTTAGGAGAAATCGGCCAAAAATGTCTGTTGTAAAAAATGTCTAATCCTATTTTGTTTCTGTTTTCCACACAATATTTAGAGCATGTGACTTTTGCAGCAAGAAAGAATGGAAAAAAAACTTTGAAATCCCACTCTGAGCATCTTTTGATAAATTGCAAAATAGTCCCCAGTGGTCTTTTAACTATGATTATGCTGTTTTTAATCCCAAATAAAAAAATATGTGACATTTTTTAGGACACAGTTTCTGTAGAGCAGCAGTAGTTTATTAAAAATTTGAATCTGAATTGTGGGTGGGACCACTGTTGCAGAGAACCCATCCTACTGCCCATCATCCACCTTTTTACTCTTTCCTGCTAGTCCCTCACACCCTTAAAACCTAAGATTAGTGCGCAACAAAAATGAATGTTGGAGCTTGTGGCTTGCTGTAGTATCTTCTACGTCCCATCTTCAGACTTTTTCCAACAACATTTTTCTTCTACTCCTGATTTGCAACAATTTGAATAAAGAAATACTCAGAAATACAATTTTATTCTTAATTCTGTCCTGTAAAAGATACACAATTTATAAATGAAAAAATGAACCAGACCATGGCAAATAAAAAACAGTAAGGGAATAACAAACATTGTTCTAGGTCATTCTCTTTAGAAAAGGCTCTAACAGATCTCAGGATCCACTTTTCTTGCTCTTGGAGCTTCACAAGTTGACTTTTAAAGGCAACAATAAACACAAAACCACAGATGATTTGTAATTCCTGTACTTATGAGCTCATTTTTTTGCACAAATGCAAATGTCTGTCTGATGTTTAGCCTCAAAACTAAAATGATTATCAGTAAAGAATAAAATAATTACATGTTTTATAAGTTAAATAATTTCTAATGATAAAGGTTTCTGAGTGATGTTGATTTCAGTTACCACAACGAGAAGCGAGAGGCTTAAAGAGCAAACGACTTCAACTGAATTTGTTCTAGTTTGTTTAATCAAAAGATTACGGTAGCTAGTTTTATCAAAAACATTTATTTAAGATTTGAAATGTGAAAATATTTATTTAACACAATTACATTGTTGTAAAGCTTTGGTGTGGAGATGAGTGCTAAACTAGAAAAATCATTACTAAATAAAAAAGAAAAACAATTGAAAAGGAAAATATGAAATTGTAAAAATGCAGGGAGTCCTGAACCAATATAATCACATGAAATCATATAAGTAAATAACACAAACTTGAATGTCTCCCTTGATTGAAATAAAATAACAAATGTGGTTGAATTTTGAACACACACCTCCTCAGAGCTACCAGCGCAGTGTGAAGTAGAGCGGGAGAAAGTCAACAAGTGTGGCAGCTGTGCAGTTAATTAATCACAACATTCACTGCTGACTCCTGTGAAAACGTTTTGAGATCACTGGACAAAAAAAACGAGTTAAACTAATGATAATTATAACTCCAAATACATGCAGGTATGGAATCGATCACAGAGCCATCATTACTGTGGTTCCAAGATGGCATGTGGGTCCCGTAACATCTGCACCGCGAAAGCGCTTCTTTTTCACACTGGGAAGTCCTGACCTCAAATCCGTCAATAAAATCCTTTCTCTACAGAATAAAATTATGAAATGTGTTTACGAATGTAGGATTTCACGAATAACACGTTTTTTTTATTTAACAACTGTCACATGCAAATCTTGTACTCTAAAACTTGG
The DNA here is from genome assembly GCA_036245035.1 of Adrianichthys oophorus. NCBI lineage: Eukaryota > Metazoa > Chordata > Actinopteri > Beloniformes > Adrianichthyidae > Adrianichthys > Adrianichthys oophorus. Next base: position 34,243,939 of record BSAI01000012.1, read on the forward strand.
GAGATTGGCACCTCAGCTTGTTCAGCAATTACACCATACCTGTCAACTCTTCTCTTAGGGCGTATTCAGATTGGACACATTTGGTTAAGTTAAAATGAACCAGAGTTCAGTTCCCCGATAATCTGGAGACACGGAAACTCGTTCAATTTTGGTAGGATGAATGCAGGCTCATTAAAACAGCTTTTAACGTGATATACATTGCTTCTCACATTGTTTTCTCAACAATCTATATGTCATGAACACTTATCAGCATACCTTCATAAACATTGTGTCCTCAGTAACTGCCTTGCAGCATGCCTCCGTCGTACCAAAGCAGCGAGTAAAAGTGTTGTACCTGACCCTTCATACAGACGTTCAAAATTGGTCTGTAAAATATAAAATTTGTGGAAGTGAACTATCCCGACAAGGATTCCAAAGCGTAGGACTTCCATTATTCCTTCTCTCTGTGCTTTGGCCCGTGCTCGTAATTCCTGGCCAATAAGTGAAGAGATCTTTAGCAACGGGGGTTTTTTTTCCAAGCTTTGGTTCAAAACAGAAATGTCTATTGACAGACCAAATGCAAGGTTCAGGACTCAGTCCTGACCAAGTTAAGTGGCCTGGGTCTGGACCAACAGACTTTTCCAGTCTGAACACACCCTTATTCGCGCTCAAGCACAGGATGAATCCATCGTGGGGTCACATATCATCTAGCGCAGTACCAATTGCTCGGTGTGGGTGGGTCTTAAAGAGCAAATGGAAGTTTGCTTCCTCGTGTGTTCAATTACAAGCTGGTTGTGTCATGAAAGGCACATTCTTTAGGCGGAAGGAAATTTCTGCTGGCGCAAAAAAAAACTAATATTTGTTCATATGTCTCAGGCAGTCAGCCCATTAGCTCTCATTTTAAAGTGTAAGTATGCACTTGCAGGCAGCAGTTTAACACTGAAATAGTGCTGCCCTGAAGGCAAACTAAAGAGGTCACTTATCATTGGACTCTGCAAGTCATCAAACCTGGTGACACGATTCTTATCAGCGTATCCAAATTGGGAAGCTCATTAGGATCGTCATCCTGGTCTTTGTCAACATATTTCTGTCTTCCCTCTGAGCGTCACATTGGGAATAATAGAAACCCATTTACTGATGCCTCATTAGGACAAAGCCAAACAGCCTGAGCTAAAATACCAGCAGTGAAGCTCATCTACATTCCAAATGTGCAGCACAAATGGGAGTATGAAATGAACACCGGCGCAAGGCGTGAGTCCCCATGCTTCACTAAGCTAAATTAAAGAAATGTTTTATTTATGCACACATAGGCAGCGCCACACACACACACAAGCTCCCATTTTACGTGCAGATTAAAAAGAAAAGTATCAAAATATTTCTTATAGCCGTGAACGACTTGCAATCAATATCAAAAGTGGTGGAGCATAAAAATTTGACAAAATATAAAAGAAAGCAGCCCAAGGAGTATTTGTTTTCCTTATTCTGCTGCGTTGATGGCTTCAGTTTTGGTGTGAAGAGCATTAGCATATCTACTTGGAAATAAATGGATGTCCCTAGAATAGATGTTGCGGCGTGTGATGTCTGGAAAAACGTCTCAGTGTTTTAAAGGACTTAGTTCTGCTTTTTTTTTTAAGTGCTTTGAAGTGTTTTTGTTTATATTAATTGAAATAATCCCTAAATCTTTGCATAATTAGTAAAATATTAGACATTCTTGGGGTGTATTCAGACTGAAAAAGTCTGTTGGTCTGAACCGCTTCATTGGTTTAGATTGAGTCTTGAACCTTGCGTTTGATGTGTCTTCAGACTGCTGTCAAGCGGACATTTATGTTCCAAACCAAAGCTTGTAAACAAAACCACGTGACTAAAGAGCTTGAAATCCTCGTCAGGATAGTTCATAGTTCATTTATTCAAATTTTATATTTTCTGACCAATTTTGAACATCTGCATCAACATCAGGTAGAACACTTTTTAATTGCTACTTTGGTACGGAAGAGGCATGCTGCCAGGCAGTTGCTGAAGAGACGGCGGCTAAAAAGGTACGCTGATAAGTGTTTATGACATAAAGATTGTCAGGAAAACAGTGTGAGAAGCGATATGTATCTCTGTAAAAGTTGTTTTAATGAGCCTGCATTCTTCTGCCACAATTTAATGAGTTTCTGTGGCATCGCTGCTCCATGTTTGTCCGCAGTTTCCTTCTTATTCTGTTTACATCATGGCTATGGTGGCCACTTTGGTTCAGTTGTTCCGCTCCAAGCACGGAGCCCATTCAGACTGAGGAAACTGAGAGCAAACCAGAGCTCAGTCTGATTGGAAACCAACTGAGACCACCTCAAAAGATGGGACCAAGAGCCGTTCCTGGTTCCGGACCAAGGTCCGCTTGGATGCTTTCAGATGGAACATTTGTTCCAGATTATCGGGTGAAAGGAACTCTGGTTCCAATTTTTTGGGGGGAAATGTTATTCTTTGCAAGGAAAAGCTAATTCTTATGTAATAGCAAGAGACATCCTGTCATGGATTTTTAGTCCAGAAGAACAATGATGATAAAGGTTTTGAGAATGTATTATTGAAATAGTTGTACAAGAATAAACTATAATATAAAGGAATTTCTAAAAACAAAATCGAAAACATGAGAAAATGAGGAAAGTCACCAGACTAAAGAGCGAAAAGGAAACAGCTAAAATCATGGAGGATGAGATAGAATTCTAGCAGAGTGGAAGACCATTACAAATGAAAGGATCAAAAATAATTATTTTTGTGAATTTAAGGAGCTCAAGCTTTTATTTAAAAATGTTTCTTTTGTTACTTTTGCAATGCTTAAAGAAGCCTGAATTGATGATTTCTTAATCTTTGTCAGATATGATGCCAATACTGAGTTGGGGTGGGGGGTGCTTTGGGGGTAGCTGCCCCCTCTTGGCCGACCATTGCTCCTCCCATACCCTCAACATAAATTCAAACCACCTGAGCATGACTAAAAAACACTAAAAAATAAAATCCAAACACTAAAGTAAAAGACTCCAGCAATCACACAAATCAGACTTATTCTAAACATGAGTTGGCAAAGCTGATCAGAAAACATATTTACATTTCATTTACTTTGTTTCCAAGCGGGGCAAATTTTTCAGTCTTGTCCAAAATAAGCTTATTTTCTGGAAATGTACATGAGTTTGTTTAATCAACCTAAACACATTAGTTTAGTTTTATTTATTTCATAATTTTAAAGGAAAAATCTTCTGACTCCACGTGTCAGATGTTTGCGTGCTCATGTGCTCATAAAAAATGAATGATTAGGAGCAGAAAGAAGAGCAAATCTTAAAATATACTCATCTTTTAATGCATATTCTGGAAAAGCTATATCTGGGAATGTCAATTACCTCTCGAATATTTTGGATTTTACACATTTTAGATGGACAAACAATGAGCAACAATGAGTACAAATCTGGGTGTAATCATCTTTTCCATCTTTTCCCCCAATTCTTTTCTGGCTCATTTGGTCACAAATTCAAGCTAAAATGATCATTTTCTTGGTTGACACAGTGTTGCAGAGTGTCACAATGGTGCCTCCTGACCTTAATGGCTACCGATTCAGGATCAAGTCCACAAGAATGTTCCTGCTGCATCACATAAACAGGCTGTTTAGAGCTCTTTCTGGAAAAGGTCAGTTGGTGTAGTAGAATTTTAGTTTTTATATGATTTTATAAAAATCAAATGTACTGTTTAAGTTCTTAAATACCTGTAAAATGCACAAATTGTCTTATCTGTATCTGTATGTCAAACAAACTTGTTTTTTGGGACAATGCGTATGCAAACACAGTCATGCTGAGAGAACATTCTTTCTCATTCTTTTCTCATTCAGCTGCTAGGATCTACCTTGCTGCCCCCAGCAAAGAGATAAAATGCCACAGTCTGTATAGACAGATCCTACTCAGCCAGAATAACAGAAACTGTAATTGTTGCAACACTAAAAACATAGTGTAATATTGTTTGTGCCAATCTAAAAACAGCCCTAACTGGAAGCTGTTGTAAAGCTAGAAACATTGTGCAAGGTGGTTTGTGCCTATCTATAAATATGTGAGTTTTCCCATTCAGCTTGAGAGCTCTCTGTCTGCATTACCACTGCATGCATTTCTTTTCCTTTCTTTTATTAAATCTTCTGAACAAAGTTTTTAAGTATTGTCCTTTCTCATCCAGGCCACAGAGAAATTCCACGACATTGGTTGGATAAGTTGGGATAACTGTACACATTTGAATAAAAAAAATAATAATTTGAACATTTTCTTGTATTAGTCCAAGGGCGGGCAAACTATGGTTCCGAGGCCAAGCGGCCATTTAAACGATTTAATTTGGAATAATTACTTTAATCCTTTACTTAGACTGCTGCCCCCGCGACCCGGTCCCGGATAAGCGGAAGAAAATGGATGGATGGATGGATGGAATTTGGAATAAATTACACTCATAATCATTAATATTTTAATTTCCCTGTAATTCTGGTGTCTCCCCATAGATAGTACATAATAGATAAACTATAGGTGCAGAACATTATTCTGCATTCATGTGATGTTGGAAGATTTGTTGTTGTGTTTCACATTCATGTGTGTTTTCCACGTCATTTTTTCGATCATTCCACCACCACCTGAACATAGCATTTCTCTAAGTTTCCATGAGGGACATCAACCTATTGGTTTAATAGGTACTAAAATGAGAACAGTTTTCAAAGTGTCACTTTTAACATCTTGTTTTCAATCAAAACTAAAGCAGGTTTTCGTCCAGATTCCATGTATTACCAAAGCACGCCATGCTTCTAATCCTGCCATCCTGTCAAACTTTAGAACCCTTTGTGGCCCACAAGTCAAAATGTTTGCCCGCTTCTGCATTAGTCATTGTTGTAGAGGTTGGCAAATGTTTACTAAGTGACTCTTTTCCGTGTGGATATAAGCTGCTGATGAGCGACTTATCTCAGCTGAATGAATAAGTGAGTTTGAGTGGCATATGCTGTCACGCACTGAAGGTCCTATAGATGTCCTGAATTATTTAAGGCACTGCAGAAGGATAAACATGCAAATCCATTCTAATCAGTTTTAAGGATCTCATGTGTTAAACCCTTAAAAATGGCCTATTGCTTGCCTTTATTAACCGAAAACTCATTGAAACAAAAAGTGCTTCAGTTTCTGCTGTTAAACAGTTTAAATACCGACTCAGATGAAAATTATTTTCGGTGTTTTAAAATGTTCTTGTGGTATTCTTCTGATGGTGGAAGGCACATATTAAAAACAAGCTTAAAATTGTATTTTTGAATATTTTTTATTTTTTAGATTGTTATGAATCAGGAGCAGTAAAAAAAAAATAAGCTGTTTGAAAAAGATCACATTTAACTAACCCCAACCCACTTAAACAGAGAGCTCTCAGCAACAGGGAGGAGATGGGGAGGCGGGACTGTTCTGTGGCCCCACCCACAACTCAGAGGAAAATGTCCAATGAACTAATGCCACTCAGAAACTGCCCTTGATTTTTGCCCAAAACAGCAAATTCATAATTAAAAAACCCACTGGAAACGCTTTTACAATAGATCAAAAGACGATCAGAGTGGGTCTTTAACCCCCGCAGCCAGCATTTAGCCTTGATGTTCTAATGGCTTCAGATTGAACACAGATCACAGATCACTGTCCACTCGAGTCTGCTTCCTTCTGCTCCATCGCTGCCTTCAGCATCAAAGGCCACAATTCCTCCCTGCTGATGGTCTCACCTCTCTTTCCTGCCAGTTCTCACCGGTCTGCTTACTGTCCTGCATGTCAATTTGGCTCTTCATAAAAATGCATTTTAGCTTTTCTTCAAACAAACAAAAAAAAACACTCTCCCCTTTAGGTTTTTCTGCAAATCTGTAAATTCTTACCACTTGGTTGGCCTCAGGCTAAGTTGCTCTTCTCACATTTTATGCATTCTGAATTAATACTTATTTATCAGGCTTGTAGTTTTTTTATAAACATATTTTGCAATTTTTTACAAAATTATAGCCTGCAGGAAAAAAAATCGATTCATTTTGACTCACAGAATGCTGTGATGTCTGTGAGAAGCAGCGGTTATAAATTATGTTCTGCAAAAAGTCTAATACATGAACAAAAACATGCGTGCATCCAATCTGATCAAGAAAAAAAAAGTTTTTAAATCCAAAAGTAGCAATTACTGCAGGATTAAAAATGCTAAAAGTTTGTTTGAGCCTTTCAGTGTGTATGAACAGAAGATAAACGCAGAAACCACGCCGATATAATGACTGCAAAAGTCAGCTCTTCGTGTGACTTGTGTCCTGTGGGAAAAGAAGAGAACACGCTTTTAATGTGATTGATGTTTTAGTTTCACCCCTGATTAATGGACTGTGGCTTAGCTTTACTGTAGTTCACAGGGCCATATGTTCACCACAGAAATCTTGCAATTAGCTTAGCGCTCTGAGTGTGCGATAACCTGGAATGATCGTTATGATGTAAACAGTTGGGAGCGTTTGCTGCGTGTCAGTGGATTTGTCTGAGAGTCACCATAGAGGAATTACATAGAGGTCAGGGAGTCACAGGCAATAAACGTTTAAAAGTCCAACGAGAACAGAGATAAGAGGGACTGTTATTGAGGATGGCCTTAATGAATAGAAAGGCTAAGTGTCTGCATCCATTTCACTGTGGTGCAAAACTTAGTTTGCACCACAATGGAGCGGGTCATTAGGATAATGCAAAATGCTGGGCATAGAGAACATACAAATGCTTTTTTAAGTAAGGCTTAGCGAAATTTATGGACACATCAGAACAGCAACCCTTACTAAGCATGTTTAAAGTGGAAAATAGAGCGCCGCCGGGGAGTTTGTCTTCACTTCTGAAGATGGATATCACAGAAGGGCATTTTTTTTAACATCAAATTCCACACAACAGTTTGAGCAAATGTCTATTTCTGTGGGCTGCATGGTGGCGTGGTGATAGCGCTCTCGCCTCACAGAGCACAGGCCCTGTTTTGACTTACAGCTGGGTTCTTTCTGTGTCCGGGTTCCTCCTACAGTCCAAAAACATGCTTCATAGGTTGGTTGATCGTTCTAAAGTGTCCTTAAGTGTGAATGTTAGTGTGTGGCCCTGCAACCGACTGGTGACCTGTTCAAGGTGTACCTCACCTTCACCCAAAAGTAGTTGGAATAGGATCCAGCAACCCTGTGACCACGAACTGGATTCAGCAGGTTCAGAAAATGGATGGATGATTGCTATGTTTCTGTTATTGGTGTAAACTTTTAAATGCACAACAGAAGTTTGTGCCAATATTTAAAATTTATGTAATTCTATCTATCCATCCACCCATCCATCTATTGCAGCTTGTGTGGCTTTGCAAGCTGTGTTGAATTGTGTGGAATTCTGTGCTCTCGTGAAAGGGAAAAAAAAAAAATCATAAATAAATAAAAATCATATAGTTTGTGAGTGTGTGTGCGCTCATTGTTCTGCTTCTTTGTTACATCTTAAGTCCAGTTTGTGGTCCAATCAAAGCCCAGAGGTCCCTGAGAATTTCTGATCAGAGCTTGATTTCGTCTGATTCATTTTAAGCATAAATTCCATTAAAAAAATTTATTTAACAATACGTTTTCACAGAGTGATTCAGATTGAACATTTACAAAATTGTAACAAAAACTAATAGTAAAGTTATTTTCTGTAAAAAAAAAAAAAAAAGAAAACGTTATAACAGGGAAATTGACACAAGGATTTGGGGAATTGGTGTAGCATTCTTTGCATAGAATAATAACACCTATCGGTCCAAACTATCTTATTTTTTTTACAGCAAAAAAAAAAAAGGCTTCAGACTACACGTTTGGTGTCAATCCTTTAATGAGAATAGATTTTTCACAAAAAATTCAAAGCTCTAACTTCTCCCGAAGCCTCAGTCACAGTTAGCATTTTAACTTTTTTTTTAAACAAAAAGTTGAAAATTTTTGTTTTTTTAAAAGATTACTACGAGTATATCAATAATTTTTGAACATTATTTGATTTATTTCAGAAAATGATTTAAACTGAATAATTTTCTCATTTTCTTCACAAGTTTGATCCAGGAGTTTCTAAACAATAAAACAAATAAAAATCTCAAACCTTTTCTGGGTACTTACGTTTTTTTTCTTCTACTTTTCCTTGAGGAATTTATTGGCGTGTCACATTCAAAGATATAATATTATTTAAAAGTGACTCGTTGAATACATAAATCTTCTTTATTGAAACACCTATGCAGAATGTCTATTGGATCATAGGGATTTTAGTTTTTTTTTGTATTTACTTTAATGCAATATGCAATGTTTAGCTATACGATTCAGAAAGGCTGCAAACCTGGAAAATCCTTTGGAATCCTGTTTTTTATTTTCAAAACTTCATTTTTCTGATCTCATAGCAAGTGGCTAATTTTTTATGAAAAAAACCTCACATTGCTACAGAAACCCTTAAGGGACATACTGTAGAAGTAAAAAAAAAAATGTACTGGTTACTCATGTGCAAAAGAAACCAACTGGTGCGCACGAGAAACTAAGTAGTCATTTGCACACAGGAGACCTTTTCAGTGTCGGTTGCCTGAAAAGGACATTATGTGTACTTGTTGAGTTTTATTTTACCTTCGGACTCGCCTACAAAGACATTGCAGCTTTACTTGCCCGGCGTCGCCGTTACATTAACCCTGAACGTCTCCTAAAATGAGTTCTTAAGTCATGTGGTTTGTTTCAATGCAAGAGAACCACCATCTTTGATCACCTGGTGCAGTGCGCATGAGATTTTTTTTCTCGTGCACATGAGAAACAAATACTAATCTCTACATACTACATACTAAAACTAATTTCGTTTATGTTCCATCAGAGGCTCCATCCATGTATGGATGTTTTTCATGTTTTTTGTTGATTTTCAGGGCCTAAAAAAGATGAAAAATGACACCATGTCTACACTGTTTTTATTTTCTGCAAAGAATAGTTTGCTTTATGAATTTTGTAAATTGAAAACCCAAAGTTCTCATCTCGTCTGTAAAAAGCAAGAAAACTATATTTTTTTAATTAAATCTTGTATATACTCATTTTATTATCAAATGGATGAGAAAGGTTTTTGGATTGTTTAGGAATATCCGTCCTGCCTTTATAAACGCAAAATGATGTGGAACAGCTCCAAACTTTTCTAACCTGCAGTCCTTTGCCAAAATATGTTATTTGACATTAAACTTGATGCTGGGATCTTGGCCTTCCATCATGCTCAGTTAGTCACACCTTCGATAAAATGTTGGTGTGAGCACCACCCAATAAAATGTGCAAATGCTTGCAAAAGCTTGGCAGAAATAGAAAATTTGAAGGTTAAATGGAGCACATTAAATATCTGTGAGGTGGCAACATTTCCAGTTGACCACTAAAATTGTATATTCCAATCAGCAGTTTTAGTTTCAGCGTAGTTAACCCTATTTCTGTGTTTTACAAAGCAATCACAAACATATTGAAGACAGATACCCAGATATGTATCGAGAATGTGCTGCACAAAAAAAGCATTATGTTCATCTTTGAGGCATTTTTGTGATTAGTGTTGCAGCTGTGAAAGTGCTGCCTTTGCTGATGAGCAATAGATTCTGACAGAGGTGATCAAATTACTTGTAATGAGGCCTGAAGTGTGCAGATGGGCTCACGTTCCAAAATAACTGAGATCTAAGTATTATTAATTGTCCTCAGCATCTCAGGCGCCTGAATGATGACCAGAATGTAAAACTGCATGCTGCGTTTATCACTGCTCGACTAAAGTAAACATGCAACACACTTGTTTCAAAATCTTGCCTAAAGTTAATTTTCAAGTGAATCAAACTTTTGGACAGCAATCAAACAATTAAAGAAAACGCAGCTGTTACTTTTCACAGTGCGTTAAAGCTAACTAACAACTGTAGTTTTGGTTTTGATGTTCTTGACGGTGAAACTAATTATTTTCCATTGGTTTTACCACAGTTTTTCTCTCTTCTTCCCCACTCTTGTATGCACCAGTCTGTTTGTGCTTCGATTTCTCCTCTGTGTCTGTGTGTGGTGCTTTAGACTCTCAGGGTCTTTCATCTACAAGCACAGTTTCAGTTGCCGACTGAAGACTCCCTCCAGGGTTGGGATGTTCGTAAACTCAGTTTTGGAATGTTGACAGGGAGAGCCTTTGGAAAGTTTGTGATGCAGTGGAAAAGACACTCAAACTATTTGCCAAACTTGGCATCATAAGCCACTGTTATCAAAGCTCTGTCATTTATAAGCAACAAGCTTGCATGTTTTTCACGCCTGAATGATTGATGATAAAGTCATAATTCAGAGAGCTGACTGTAAAATATGAAGTACTGCATTTTTCAGATTGTAAGTTGTTTTTTTGCATAGTTTGAAGAGGGGTACAACTTATACTCAGGTACAACTTATATGTGATTTTACAAAAATAAATAAATAAAGCGACTCATGTTCATGTTATTTTCTCACCAACAACCACTAGGGTTAGGGATGGGTGTTGTTAGAATTTGATCAATACTACTCCTTATCGATACTGCTTATTTTTATTAATACTTTTCTGTGTGAAAATAATAATATTTTTTTATTATTGAGTCACAATATTAATGTTCAGACTATTATTACTATTATGTGATCACCATCTTTTTTTTTAACAGTACCGGTAGTCGTATTTATTTCCCTCCTTCTTTTAATGAACATTTCATGAACTTTATTTGATAAACAACACTTTAGTGCGATGTTTGAACAGTTACTGGTGTTACCCCCCTTACAAGACAAGTTTTCTGTTAAATCTGAGACTGTATACAGCCATACTTTAGACCTTTTTGATCGCGGCCGCTCTGCCATTTGTGTGCATTTGTTGTCACTGTCAGTTGAGGAATATGAGAGCAGTGAGGAAAAATGGGAGAGTAGTAGTGCACGCTGGGTTCACGCCGTTCCCGCACACCTACGCTGGTACCAATAACAATATCGTTAAAGCTGAAAATGTATTGGTTTGGTATAAACTGATGAAAAATTGATGATGTGGCACCGGTACCAAATGGTACTGGTTTCTGTACTGATTCCTAACTAGGGGGCACTGTAGGTATGTGTATCAGTATTTGCTACTGACAGCAACGCAGAAGAAGAAGCGCCCTCAGTGGAGTTGTTCAAAAGCGACAGAAAATGAAGCATTCAGTGAATTTAGTGATTTAAAGAGCTTTAAAGAGTTTAGCCGACTTGTTAGCATGTTCTTTACGCTATGGTTATCTGAATAATTGTTCATATGTTGTACGATCGACATTTATTAAATTTTTCCTATGTTTCATGACGTTAAATACCATCAGTAACGTGTGAATATTTTTATTTAAATTTTATCTGTACCGCTGTGCCATTGCTACTTCTGTGAGGAGAAGCAGCTGCTGCGTGTGAATCTATTTGAATCTTCATTATGTAGGCTGATGATTTAATCATTTATTAATCTGAAAATTCCATAGATCAACTTAAAATAATAATGGTAAGGGAATTACAGCATATAGTACAATGGGTTGAGTATGATGAGCTAGTTTTAAATGTAAATAAAGCAAAGTGCATGGTATTTGGCTCTAAATATACTATAAGTAAATAATGCCCCAGCCGTATTTGGATTTGTTTTTTCTGTCAGAGTGGGACCTCCGTATTTTTTTCTTATCTTTGTGTGTCTAATTGCTTTCAGGCATGGTGCTGAAGGGGTGTGGCTCCCAATTAAAAGCACAGTGAGGCCTTCCAGCTGCTGGAAGAAGGGAGCCTGGCTAGAGTTCTGTCATCGGTTTCCCTTTTCTTTCATAAACAGGTAAGCTGTTTTCTGCGTTTAGGTATTTGGGGGTTTTGTTTGTTATTTTAGCCTTGGTTCACCCTGAAGCCTTTTGATTCATGTTGAATCATGATGATAATATGAAATATTAGAAATATAAATGAGAGGCATGATTAAGATCCCCAGATATTACCACAAATGTAATTGGCTTGGTGTGTCTGTAGCTTAGCAACAGCTGAGGCAACAAGGTCGCATACTATGAACCAAAGATGGAGTGTGCTGCTGCTAAATAATGATGAACCTCCTTGACATAAAACATTAATGAAAACTTTGAGCAAAAAGCTCAATATTTTACACACATTATTTTCTGTGTTGTTGATAAACCCTGCTATCCCACCCTTTTTCTTTTGCAGCTTTTCTGTAAATCTGTTTGAGAGCCAGTCAGAGAAACAGCGCTTTTGAAGCCAGGTTTTAGTGAAATACATAATGTTGTATTCCCAAGACTCAGACTGAGAGAGGATTGTGCCCTTTAGTCTGTTTTTGTTTCTTTTGAGCTCAGTTATGTTTTCCTGGTTCATGTTCTGGTTTCAGGTTTTGTGGGTTTTTTTTTTTTTCTCCTCATATCACAGTCACATCTCACTTCATCATTAGCCACAGGTGTCTTCAGTTAAGCTAATTACCCTCAGTCCTTTTAAAAGTCTAGTTTGTGATGTAGTTTCTGCAGAGCGGCAGAGTTCATCAAAAACTCTGAGGTGTGGGCGGGACTGTTGGCATAGAGTAAGCCTGCCCTCATTTCCCATGATCCTTTTGTTTACACTCTCTCATACGACCTTACAGCTCCTCACAGCTCCTCACAGCTCCAAGCTAAGATTAGCGGTGCATCAAATGGTGAGCAAATATTGGTGCTATCCAGCCATTTTGGGCCAGATTTACATCGGCTCTTGATTCACAATGATTTGAATAAAGATATACTCAATTAAGCTTAATTTCTTCCATAATGAGAAAATGCGACACGATCATGCTAAAAATACAACTTTTTTTTTTCTTTTGGAATGGCTCTTCAATAATGTTCATTTGTTCAAAATGTTCATTTCGGTAGTGTTCAATGTAGAACCTTTGTGATTACTAGTTGACAGCGAGTGAAAAGGCCGCACGGTGGCATAGTGGTTAGCTCATTCACAGCAAGATGAACCTGGTTCAAATCCTAGCTGAGACCCTTCTGAGTCAAGCTTGCATGCTCTCCCTCTGCAGGTGTAGATCTTCTCCTGATTCCTCTCACAGTTCAATAACATGTTTCATAGGTTAACTGCTGTCTGGTAAGTGTGTTTGTGCGGCCTTGTGACAAACTGTTGACCTGATTAGGGTGTACTCCACCTTCATCAGTAGCTGGATGGAAACCAGCACACCTGCAATACCAAAAGGGATTCAGTGGTTTATAAAGATGAAAAGATGGATGTAAAATTGTAGAATTTCTTTTTTTTTTTTAACTAGTAAATGTGTTTAAAAAGTACTCTAATAGACATCTAAAAATATCCAATGATTACATATCTACAAGTAGATGTGTAGTAGACTTCTATTTGCATATATTTTTCAGAACACTTGATAGACATCTAAAAGAGTAACAAAATAGAGTTCTCAGAGATGTCCTGTAGACATCTACAGTAGATGTACAGAATATTAGATATCTAATAGACATCCTGTGCCTAGTGGAGTAAACACGACACAAGTAGGGGGCTAGATCTATGACAGAGCATCTGGGCCACATAAATAAAGAGAAATTAACAATTATATGAGATTAAAGTCGTAAAATTATAAGAGTCAAATTGTACAATTTTGGAAAAGTCAAAGTTTTATGAGTACAAATTCTTACAATTATGGAATAAAAAAATGTACAAGAATAGTCAGAAATAAAAACTTTGAACAGTCATAATTTGACACAAAGTCATGTTTTTTTGTTTGTTTTTTTTTTGGAAAAAACTTTCATGCAGATAATAAAATGTTTCAACAAATATAATTACCAGTTTAATTTATGCTGTAAACAATTCAGAGAAATCTGATGGACATCAAACTGCTCAGTAATCTTGCTGAATCTGCTTTTTTTGTAAATGTACAGGTTTATTTAAAAAAAAAAACGTTTCTTGTAAAATAACACTTTGTGAGTCATAAATTTATAATTTTATTCTTGTAAATTGCTGACTTTTTTTATGTTAATTTTAGGACTTGATTCTTATATTTTTATTACTTTATTCATATATTTTTACATTCTTTTTAATTCTTTTAGGGTGGCCCTAATACTCTGTCCTAATGATCTATTTTACCCCTAAAAAACATTTTAAAAAAGCAGTATTTGTGTCTTGAAAGTATGAATGTCATGAGTTGCTCTAGTACTGGAAGATGAGAAAAAAGTAACATGAAACGTCAATGACTTAAGGAAAAAGTTTGTGCTTTGTGAGGAAGCTTGACAGTAACAGGGATGTTACAGAACCAGCAGACTTTCTTGCCACTGACTTGCATTTCTGCTTTAACTCTCCAACCAATCGCACATTAAGTCAACCTTAAGAGAGACCATAAAAAGCGTCTGTTTTCAACCCCTATGCATGTATGATCTTATGTTATCAAAAAAGCTGGAATGATAAAGACAAAATGGGAGGGGTGTGGTTCTCATGCACACACAAACACATATTTATTCAGAACAAAACAGAACAGTGATGGAGTGTGAATTTTATTACCATCTGCTGCACCATTTCACAGGGATATAAAAAGTGTCACCCCTCCCCATACATATAAACACATCCTCATTAGGTATTCTTCTGGTGCAGAGCTAGATGTTAACTCCCCAGACCTCGAGGTAAATTCCACCTTAGCTGTCTGTGCTCTCGGTTTCACCCATATAATGTTAAATTTGTCACTGTGTTTGACATTACCTCCAGTGCTGCTGTGATTTGTCACATGGCGGTGAGCCAAAGCTAAACTTCAAACGTCCCGATGCATCCCTCCTTCTGGAAAAAAAAAAAGTCCACTCCCTAGCTCCTCCTTCTTTTGACCCACTTTTCCTCTAAAGTTGCTTAACCCATCTGAATCATGACATTGAGGAGATGGAAGGAGTCGTCAGTCACCAACTAAAATTAAACCAGGCCACTGCCCACATAAACGCATCAGAACGGAGAGATCAGGATTATGGTTTTCATCAGGGAGCATTTGTTGCTGGTGAAGTGGGGTGAAGGGTTTTCAAAGCAGATTCGAACAGGGGGGGCGCTCTGCTGAGCAGACCGGGGCTGCAGGAGCTGTGATGGATGGACGAGGACACAAAAACAAGGTCTCCTGCTGAGTTTCTCATCGAGTCCCACAATGTTACAGCTTGTTGGTGTGTGTTGATAGGATGGCAGGTAGAGCCACACACAAATGATGAATGACACTGTGCGGTTCAAGGACGCATCTGTCTTTGTGCTCATTTAACAGTGTGATACTGATATCCATCAGAGACTAAGGCAATGAAGTCAGACACATTGCTTACATTATTCAATCTTAGTAGGTTTTCTTTATATGGAATCTCATCAGAATGAAGAAAAATTGAGGTTTTTGCATATTATTATTATTATTATTGTAGTAGGCTTTTGAATATAAATAAGTGTGATATGGTTTGTTCCAGAAAAAGTCTTTGGTCTCAACCATAAACTAATGTGAGAGCTTAAAAACAAACAAACAAAAGAAACAATACCAGAAAATTTACATAAATGTACCCAGTTTCACTTTACGTTACTGCCTCATTTAAATAATCTCAAAGTTTAAAATAATTTAATTATATATGATAGCTAATTTTTCTCTGCTTACCCTTTTTTAATGCTCACTACTTTGCATTGCAATGCAAAAACTTGCTTAAAAACTCACTTCAGCAGTTAGAACAAGCTTATGTGGTGCTAAAGCGATAACACATATACATGACACTAATTTACCAAACTACCAAAATTTTTAACCAATCCCAAAAGCATTGAAACATGCATCTGTCTCCAATAAGAGCATACAAAAAAATCTTGGTATCCTTCTGGTAATAAAAAGGAAAAAACAATTTTCATTCAAACTGAGAATATCGCTGATATCTTGCTCCCCTCCCTCCAAGACCTTTACAACCATTTCACCCGCAAAGCTTTTTGTAATGTGGGTGTTCCCATCCACCCGTCACGCTGCTTCTTACCACTTTCACCAAGGAGGAGACTGAAGTCTCCAGGTAACAGACTGTAGGACTGCTTTATCCACCAGGCTGTCAGGAAGCTAAACTTTGTCCTGACCTTACAAACTCCTGCACCTCAGGTTTCACACTCCTCTCGCCACACAGTGTGACCAGCACCAGTCACTTTAAACAGCTTTAGATATTTCACTTTTATCTACCTGTTCAGTCACTTTATGGCTTCATTTGTGGTACACTATATCTGCAACAGTTAAACATTTCACAACAAGATGGCATTTCTATACATATTTATACTTTCTTCAAATCTGTTAACCTGTTAATTTGTTTCAAGTTTTTTTGTATTGATCTGTATTAATTTGGTGGGGGGGGGCGGCGAGTGTGCGGGTGTGTGCAATGACGCCACAATAACTGTCTTGAACCACAATGAATACATTAGACAGTCAGTTCTTCTGGATTAAATCAAAGGAAAATAATTTAGGTCTCTTAAAGGTTTGTGTTTATTCTCAACAGTTAAACATCCCAGTGTTTGATCCAAGTCATCTTTCTAACTGAAACAGCTTTCTAATACTGTCTGTATTGAAGGAATAAAAGACTTTAGTCACTTTTTGAACACATTAAAGTTGAGTTTAAATATAAGTATAAAAAAAAGTAAAATTTAAGGTGAAGTGCCAACAGAGAAATTTTAACTTGAATTGAAACAATTTATTCACCAAAAAAAGAAACATTTTTGTTAAAGTTACATGTTTGATTCAGATAAAAGAACAACTAAAAACTTCAGTATGTAGACTTTTTGTCTAGTTACAATTGAACATTAACATGTAAATAAAGTTGGTCTTTTTTGTGTAAAATTTATCAAGCATTATATGTGATCATATTGTTGAAAAATTAGTTGTTCTAAGACAAACATTTAGAATAATAAAAAAAATCAAAAATTCAACCTCCAACCTTTTCTGCCTTAATTATTACAAAAAATGCACGCAGAGGGACGTACATCAATACAGACTGTGGAATTTCTCCTTTTTTGCATTTTTGGATGCTGGTGTGCCACTGGACTTTGTCAAGGAAAAGCCTTGGCTCAAAGGCGCACAGTTTTTTTTTTTTTTTTTTTTTTTTAGATGAGGCTTTTACGTGCACCTGATGGTGCAGAAAAGGTAGCACTGTATATGTGGCAGAATTCACAATAAACTTAACTTTGAATTGACTGTGAAACAATGTAAAACAGAATAAATATCATTAAATATGCATCACATTTTTTTATCTATGATCTGATATATTTGCCCATACAGTTCCAAAGGTAGAACTGTTTAGTTCCACCATTATTTCCTTAATTTAGCATTTTAGGGCCCACATTTCTTGCATTAGCTTTTTTTTTTTTTCATAAATAGTAAATGGCGTACACTTCTATGGCGGTTTTCTACCTTCCTTGAAGGCCCAAATCGCTTTACAATCACAGTTCCATTCATACACCAACGGTGGCTCTGCTGCCGAACACTGCCCAGAGGCAACGTGGGTGGGGTTCAGTGTCTTGCCCAAGGACACTTCGACACATGGGCAGGCAAGGTGGGAATTAAACCTGCAATATTCCGATCAGAGGTTGACCGCCCCCAAGCGCTGCACCATGGCCGCCTCCCCCATGGTTATGGTGGTGGTTGGAAAAACTTTTTTTTTTTTTTTTTAAAGAGTCAACTACTCAATTCTTGTATTTTGCCATGTAGAAATAAATATTTCTTCAATTACAGTAAGAATTGTGAGTCTGTTACAATAACGCCATCAAAAGGCTTCACACCGAGCATGACGTGTACAACTCCAGTGATTGGATAAGAACTCATGATAATGGAGGAATACCCCAACTTATTCTATTTTCTTCAAATGAACGTGGGACAGCTTTATCCTGTAGCCAATTAGTATGTGACTGTCCCTGCGCCTGTTGCTTCTGTTTGGGACTGTTGGCACAAAATTCTTAGCAAAGAAAATAGAGTTTCACACAAAAACAAACAGAGCAATTAACAATTGTCAAAAAGAAAATAACTAACTGATAGATGTTAGGAGTCTGGCTCCTTTATTCTTTTATTGATCATCCTGGCTTCCCATACACTGATTACACTTATGTCGTTCACCATTGTCCTGCTATAAATCTTGCTTATTTTCAGTTTATGAAGTGGCCAGGTCATAGCAGGTCATCTGCGTGTCCCAAGCTTTAAATCAAGCCAAGTGTATACCAAGTAATCACCATGTTGACAACATTTCTGCACCCAACCAAGGTTTTGCCTCTGGCCCCATAATCTGTTTTAAATTATTATTACCTGATGTGGATTGTTTTTGTTTTTTTTTTTGTTTTTATGCACTCTTGGAGTATCTCTGTGGACCTTTCCCTATGGATCCTTTTTTTTTTCTCTTCATTCCTGCTATAATGATCACAATCCCAAAGTGTAGGAGTTTTTCTTCCAAGAAAACACTCCATACTTCCATTGGCTGTGAATTTTTCGTCTCCCTTGGCATTGTTGCAGTCACTTAATCCAGGACACTTAAAGAGTAGGATGCATTATCAAATTGCATTCTTAGCTCTCTCAGCCGTACTTGTGTCAGCCCGAGTTTGTATCCACAAGATCTCAAGAATGATCGACCTCTCTCCTGTTAATCTTCTTTGCACTGATCATGAAAAACTGACCTTTATCTGTTTTGTCTTCTCTACCTCACTCCAGGACATAGTTTCTGTAGAACGGCGGTAGTTCATTAGAAATTTGCTTTCAGCTGCATGTTCATTTGCAAAAAAATCATTAATCAGATTAAAGTTAAAAATCGAAATAGAATTGAACTCTGTATGTGGGCCCTGAAAAACGTCAACAAGCATTTACATCTGCTACATGTTCGATCGGAATAAATCATTTTGATATGCGCAGAACTCTCTAAAGTACCAGAAACGACGAGGAAGAAGTAGTAGCGGAGATCTGTTGGAAACAAACATGGTTGTAGTTACCATGCAGCAAGATAATCCTCTGAGTGTGCTTTTATTATTATTTTAAAGTAACTATTCGCACATAACTTTCTAATCGGTGCTGAATTTTAATCTTGGCCACACAGACCTGGAAGAAGGGTTAGAGTTACTGTTATGGTTAGATTAATGCGTACAATCAACAACAACATTTAGCCTTGGACGCACTTAAATAACGTGCAGCAATGTGCACCTTGGCCGCACGTATTGCGTGTATAAAAATAAATAAATAAAGCTTAAGAGTCCAGATGCTGTCCAGTTCGGCAGCTCGCTCGCACAGAACAGCTAGGCGTTACTGTTTGAACTTTCTGAAGTCTCCTCTGGAGCACACACCAACTAGATATGACGTAAAAGCCGGCACAGTAATGATCCACAATCAGAATAAAATATTTTCATGCACCTCAATCAGATCAACAATAAGCATAACTCACCCCCTCCATCGGAATGTGTCTGATTAGATCAAAGTATTCCGAATGGCGTGTTTACTTGACGCATTTTTATTCTGATCAGGCTTTTAATTCAACTACTTGTGTCCATGTAAATGCTGCTTCTGAGTTGTGGACGGGACCATTGACATGTAGTAAGTCTCCTCTCACTTCCCATCATCCCTTTGTTTACAATCTTTCATGCTAGCTTACTGCCCCTCACATTAGTGAGTCAACAAAAATGGCAAGCAATATCAGAGCTATCCAGCTGTACAGTTTGAGCCAGATGCCAGCTCGGACAAGGAAAACAAAGAAGCTCATTTATCTATCTATTCTGCAAGGGGATGCATCGGAATAGGGAGCTTGTGACCTGCCAATTGTAGTATGTATGAAATGACTACAATCTTTTTTTTTTTTTTTTTTATTGCATTTTTTATCTTCTCCTGATTCACAACAATTTGAGCAAAGAAATCTGAATGCAATTTTAATCTTAATTTTTTTCATATGTCCTCCATCATGAAAAAATCCCACAAGAACATCTTAAAAACATGATTTTCATTGGTGTTGATCTTCAACATTTTAAATATGTTACCAATCCCCGTCACTGCAGGGCACACATTGGGTGAGGTGTATTGTAGGAATTTAGCTTTTTTGTTTAGTTTTTAGTAAATAAATGTTAAAAGTACTGCAAGTGAGGACGTACTGTACCATATAGTATAGATTAAAGGATTTTAGAGGATCTGAGTCTGCTGTGCCACACTGTTGTTTAGACTATGTTCAACTTTGCAGACATTCTTGAGTTTTAATATAATGCTGATGATATTGTGAAGTGCATTAATAAAGGTCAGACAAACAAAGATGTCACTCAAGGCTGCAAAAGTGCAAAATGCACAAACACTATTTACATGAAAAAGTGAATGATCCCTGATGTTTAATGTAGTGAGCAGCTTGGTCAACTCAGAGTTTTTTAAAGACCTTTAAAAACTCCTAAATCGGGATTGGTTTAATGATGCCGCACAAACATTACATGATGGATGAGAGCAGTAAAATCTCTTTGTCTCTCCTCCTTTCACTCTGACTGAGTCATCTCTTTTAAAAACTGTTATTTCACGCCTACAGTGAACTGTTTGATTTGTGATTTATACGGCTGCTCTGCCTGTTCCAATCCAGGCAAGTTATGGGACCATAGAAAAATGTCTATCAAAGCAGGGTTGAAGGCTGAACTTCAATGCCTTTGCACCCTGAATCACTGGGAAAGTCTGGCCCCCTTGCTGCTCAGCAAACTCTGCACAACAGTAGGCATCAAAAAGGCTGATTTCATGATAAAAATGCAGACTTGCTGCAGCTGGATGAACACAAAACCAGCCTGGACCACAGAGGAGAAAAGGAAGCTGTTTTCCCTTTCTGAATTTCTAACAACTCAGAACATCTCTGCAAAAGGTCTCATGAGGTAAAGGGACATAAAAGTACCATTCTGAGGCTACATTTTGATTGTTGTTTTCCTAAACTTGTTTCCCTTTGTGGACACAGGAAGTTATACTTTAACCCTTGTTACTATACTGTGATTTGTAACAGTGTTATTACGGAATGATGCATATTTGTTCTATGCACAACATGCTAACAGGAACTAGCTGGAAATCCATCATTGAGGATGATGAGGCAAAAGTGGACAGTTTTTAGAGGAGGTTCAAAGCAAATTTCACACAAGAAAAATCTGCTCTATTGACTAAACATTGAAACCAAGGGTGTCAAACTCATTTTGGCTCGGGGGCCACATTCAACCCGTTTGTTCTCAATTGGGCCAGACCAGTAACATAATAGCAAAATAATCTATGGTCAATTTGTTATCTGTAGCTTTGTTCTTGTTTTGTTTTTTTCGCAGTTGAAAAACATAAATGTGCAAATCGAGGAAATATTAAAATAAATTAAATTTAAACATTTGTGAACATAAGAATTTTGAGTTAACCTCCCTTTCTCTCCTGAAAGTCGGGATTGTTTTGCCTTCACCAGGCCATCAATAACAGGATTTAAATCATGTGTAGGAATACACAGTCATTTAAGTGTGCAAAATACAATGAAATGTCCAAAAATATTCTCCTGCGCTGGCTGCCTGAATTTTTTTTGTTAACACCTGCCTTCTTCCTGACCATTGACAAGTGCTATCAGTGGCCAAACTGACATCATGTGACCAGTTCACTTTGTCTAGCGGAGTAATGAGAGCGCTGACTTCAGCTGTTCTTGTGTCCATCATATGAACCAACCTGATTTAAACTCTGCTGTAATGGTCTCATTAACACCTCTAATAAATATGCACAGTTGTGCAATATCTGTGATGTGTTTTCATCCAAAAATTTTGGATTCTGTCCAAGTCTCCTGAGAGGTTTTGTATCTGCAATCATAATCCTTGACCCACTTATGTTGGAAAAAGTCAACTGCTTTTTGGGGCACAGCCTCTTTTGCAGTCTTTAGCGTGTATTTTTCACAAATTTCCCATCTGAAAAGGGTTCAAATGTTTGCACCAACTTGTTGGAAATAAGGTGGCCAGCTTTCACTGCTCCATCACTGATGTCACAGCTGCAGTAAATGCAGACTGCTGTTTTTCAGTCCAGCTAATAGTTGTTTAATCTTTTCTTAACTGTCCCTGCAAATTGTGAAACTTTATTCCCTATATATTCTCACTGGCACTTTTGTTTCCTCCTTGGTGTCAGGAGTCTGAGCTCTGTCTCCCTATCTGGTCGCTGGTGGGAGCCTGAAAACTGCCACTGCACTGACATCTCCCAGCTACCCCAGCGCACAGATCACGGATACCGAACACATGACGCTTGTCTACAATCATCCACAGGACACATACGCAGCACACGGAGCCAAGCTCAGTGCAAAGTATTGCTTGTGCCATTCAGCCTGCAAACTAAGTGTTTTATCCTGATTTGATCACCTTTTTACCTGACCCTGCTTCATTGTCTCTGCCTCTTTGCCACCTGCCCAGACTTTTCCCTGGACTCTGACCCTGATTTAACTTTGTGGACTTTTAGCTGAGTTTTGCTCCTGTCTGCCTGTCTGAGTCAATACAACCTGCTGCACGTGGAACCAGCCGTGTGCCTGTTTGTGACACTTGGATACATTCTCCTTACTGGTAACATAAACACTGCATGTAAAAGCAGAGCCCCCTGCAGGTCAAGGAAAAAAAGGACGGTGAAGTGGTCTCACCTGTGTTTCTTCTGTTGTCTTCAGCTTCTCTTACCAGGGCTCTTAACTAGATGGAAGCATAAAGCATGACACTTTTTCTGTCTGACAATACCATTACCTTGGACTCAAGTGAGTATTGTTTTTACAAACGCATTCTATTGCAGGTCGCCTTTTCAAACCCATTCGCCTTCAAATGTAGAAATAACACATTCTGAAATAAATGCTTATATTTAGTGCACATTAATGGCACCCATGACTCACGAAAATTGCTGCTCTGTGGTTAAACCACTGCTTCTCAATTATTTTCTCTTGCGCCCCACCTTTAAAGAACTTACCCCCACCCCCCCCCCCCCCCCCCCCCCCCCCCTGCTTCAACTATCATTAGTCAAGTTGCTCAAATCAAAAGCATATCTGCAAAGCATGTGAAATTGTATTCTGATGATCTTCAATGAGTATTACATACCTGTTACATGATGTGTGATTCATGTTACTGTTCACAGAAATCATGAAATAAAGTTTTCTGAGAATAATCAGTAAGCGCTTAACTTTACTTGAAAAGATCTGCACTTGGTCTGATCAGAACCGGAGTATGAAAACTATACAAAACTATAAAATAAAGTAACTATGTAGGGGTGGGATTATATAACTTCTCTTCTTCCCTCTCCTTTTCAAGGAATCAATTAAGCTCCACTAGACTTTAATGCTTGAAATAAACCAGATCAATCAATATCAAACTACTTTTATTTTTCTTTAATTGCCCTATTTCTCTGTTATTAATAATGTTGTTAAAAAAAAAACAAAAACGGAATATTGTCAGAAAAACTCCAAGCTGTAAAGTTAGACGGATTTTAAATATTATTTTTGGAATCATTTTTGTTTTATTTTCAATGTTTTATTACTTTAGTTTAAAATTTCTGCCTGGTTTACAGACGTTCAAATTTCTCTTATTATTTTAAAAGGGAAACCCTTTTGTTATTGAGGGTAGTCTTTAGTTATGCCACTTTATTCCTAATTAGTCTCTTTTCACTTGAAAAATAATAGGACTTAAACAAAAAGCAGATTTGACAGGACAGACAGCATGGTCACAGTCAGTTACAAACAGACTGGTGTCATTCAGGCAGACATTTTTAATGAGACAAACTAAGACGTGTCGGAGAAGTGCCTGAATGATGCCTGTCAAGTGATGTTTGTGTGTCTGGAGATGTTTTTAATTCAACGTTGAAATTACAGTGAAAATGTTCATTTCAGGACAGCTTTTCTGGCAAATTGCCCCGAAAAAAAAAATCCTTCAAAAAACAAAATCCATAAAGTCAGGGGGGGTTATTTCTTAATTTGCATCTGCCACTGTGTTTGATGAGGCATCCACAGGAAATGCATCTGCTGACGATTTGACAAGTGTGACATTTACAAATAAATCTCTGGGGGGTGTGAGAAAGCACAGACACGTCTTCGCTCCCCAGAAACTTTGATGAAATTCTAGAAGGCACCATTGATCTTCTCCCACTGCGAGCTTCCTGGCGACATCTGTTTTTGCGTGTCACTTTCCATCCTGTCACTTTACTGGTTGTGCAATCCTCACCTTTGGGCTGACTGACTGATCTTTGTCCACGCATACGTCTTTGCTGACCTTGAACAGCTGGGAACAAGGTCTTGATCACTTGTTATATTTCCAGACCTCGTTTTGCCTGATGGTTCCCTCTGCATTTAACCGGAGCTCTCTATGGGGTTAGATTACTGTCAAAATGAAATGTATCCTCATCAACAAAGTTGTGCGCACTTGTATATAAAATATATACATTTATAAATGCAACATTTTGTTTTATATTTGATACGTTTTTGTTGGATATGACTTTTCTCATTTTGAATACAAAATATCCCGTTTAAGGTCAAACTGAGTCACAGGGACATAGTGATGTATATCAAGTCACAAAACATGGATTAAACAAAGTGTGCATGCATACCGACTACCAGTAGAGAGAATGCCTAGAATAATTTTAAAAAATGCCTTCTTAATGGAGAACAATCAGGCTCTGATGAAAAGATTACATGTTTTATGAATTACTTTAGTTTTCTTTTTTTATTGTTACTTTATTCATTTTTTATGTAGATCATTGGTCACAACACATCGTTACCAACTTTCATGTCACAGCAGTAGCGTTATAAAGAAGAGATGGCATAGTTTAATAAATAATACAATTACAACACATTTAGGGCTGTGTAGATAAAGCTAAAACAAAACAATCTTGCCCAGTGCTTGCAAAAAAACGTCTGCAAAAGAGAGTTTGGTATTTTGGTCCTAGTGATTTATCTGTGCCGGGGTAGGCTGCCAGTTACTCTAGCTCCTTGCTTTTATTTAATTATTCCTTTATTATCAATCTCTTTTGACAGACATGAACCATTTTTTTACACCTAATAAGTGAAGTGGCATGTCTGCTACTCCTTTTTGGACAATTTTTCCCCACCTCTGGGTCTGAAATGGACCGAGAGCGTCCTCTGAGTTAAAGCACACACGGCTCGTCTTCTTGCCACTAACCATCTTGAAGCATGCCTCCTCCATACCGAAGTAACAAGTGATAATTGTTGTTCCTGACATTCAAAACTGGTAATCAACATATAAAGTTTTAAGAAGTTACCTCATCTTGACAAGGACCTTAAAGCGCCGACCCTCTGACTTTCTCTTGTTCCTTTGACCCGCGTCTTAGTTCCTGGCCAATGACTGAAGAGGTCTTTAGTCACATGGTTTTGTGTACAAGCTTTGGTCTGAAACAGAAATCTCCGGTACATGCCAGTCTGAATACAGACCAAATGCAGTGTTCAGAACTTGATCCGGACCAAACTTGGTGAACTCGGCCCGAACCAACGGACTTTCCCATTCTGAAAAAAAGCCTTATTTAAATAAATGAGCCCCAGTACGCACCTGCACTTAGTTGAATGAATGTTTCATGATTCAGTATATATGCCTAAAACCCTATGATGTATTTTTGACAGCAATGCAAAAGGGAAATTTTGTATTAAAGACACAGAAAAGTCATATTCGAAACGAAGACAAATCGTATTCACAGCAAACGCGTTAAACGTAAAACCAAACATTGTATTGATACTTGTTTGTCCAAACGAATACATTTCATTTGGACATATATCTTACCCAGTTAACTCAGAGTAACTGTTTATTTAACAGTTACTCTTCTCTAGTCCTATGTATAGCTGTGATTTTTTTTAAAAGGCTGCCCCACTTTTCTGGTCGTCATAATCCACTTTAGTATGAATATGTACATCATTCAGTTGGGCTTTGTGGTTTATGAAAAATATAACAACCTCTAGTCTCTTAGAAAGCAATGAATGAAGCCAAAAGAAAGAAATGCTTTCATGGGAGTTTTAGAGCCCTGGAGGACTCCTCCCTTAAAAGTAAAGAGACCTTTAAAAAACTTACTTGCATGGAAAAGTGGCTTTGGTGCCTGGGAGCACTTTTTTTTTTTTTTTTTTTTTTTTAAATCAAATAATTTCCTCAAAGCTTTTCTTTCACGTGTGGAGTCGCGTGGCTCTGTGGCTGAGCTCATAATGAGAGCGGTGCAAGGTTTCAACATGACTGAAATGATCAGCAATGAATCAAATTCATTAATTCAAGAGAGCACATTTACATTTCAAGACACAAAGGAGCAATCTCCTTCCAGCCTGCATGTGATTTTGCTCCACAAAGCTAAATATCACTCGGTACAATAATTCTAAGAAATCTAAAAACATGTATCCACAGCGTGATTCCTCTACTTTTCCATTAGCTGTTGAGGCAAAGAGAAACCATACCGCCGCACTCCTCCTTCTAGCACGCCACAGAATGATTCAGCCATGTGGCCGTGCCCTTTAGCCCACGGCCATCTGCAGACCCTGTCAAAAGTGGTCTTCCAGGCCGTGGTTCTGCAGAGTTCCAGCAGCCCTTACTCTCAGGGAGAACGGGTGGCGTATCTTTGTACGGATGTTTGGAGTTCATGCAGGGAGCAGCTTTAATCAAATCTGCCAGCTCCACAGTCCCTGTGAGCACAACACTTTCACCTTCCCTGCCATGCTGTCAGCTCAAGGGAGTAGAGAACAGCAGAGCGAGTTAAAAGTACATGAAGTGTTCCAGGTGGGCTGTCGTTTGTTGGGAAAAACAAACAAAAAAAAAAACTCTTGTTCTTGGAGGTGTGGGTTTTTAACCCCAATGTGGATGTGCTGACATGAAGCGCAACTAATCATCTCCCCCACAAGTCACCAGAGAACGCTGTAATTATGAAGAGATGTGAGAAAAACACAAAACAAAATTGGGAGCTTGCAGCATAATGAAACAGAATGGCCAATCGCAGCACTTTCTGGAGCCACTAAGAGCAGTGCTCCCCAACCTTATTGGCCGCAGATAGGTCAGCCACAGAGGATTTCACCACAGACTGGCAGTGGGGGCGGGGGCAGTGGACCATCACACTCTGGTCACATCCTCTTCCAATTAATGTCATGGATATTATTCAAACAGGCTTGGCCTACTGTGATAAATCCATAAGTAGGAGTCCTGGTAGTCTTTTTTTTTTTTAGGCTGATCTTATCCGCACGTATTTTAAGTGCATCCAAGGCTAAGGTTGTTGCCGGTCGCACTTATTTAAAATTAAAGTTAAACTTAAAGTCCCATTAGCTGTCACACAGCTTAGTGTGTGAAATCTATTCCAGATTTGATCCATCCCCTGGAGAGAAGTGGTGAGCTGCAGAAACAGCCACACTTAAGAACCATTTAGTGGTTTAACCCCAACTGTCACCTGTAATCGTAAGCTTAACCTTTTCTCTGGGTGCAGCCAAGAAAAAAGTTCACCACTGGTAGCACATATTTCAAAAATATTGTGCGAATAGACACTTTCTTTTTTTTATTTTTAAGTCGTTTCCATCTGTTCTTCTGTCCCTGCACTAATCCCTTATCCATTTGCAAACAAACGTTCTACGTACAGCCGTTCTCGTGTTGCACGTCACCGAACTATTCTTAGCGCTCAAGCGGGTGAAATGTAACAGAGATCCTGTCGTCTTCAAAACCAAAAGTTTTTTCAGAATAAATATCGTTCAGACATTGTCATTTTGTTCCCCTGACTGAACTTTAAAACTCAAGTGCTCAAAGGTGTAGCGGAGAGAGTCAGATTATTTTTCAAAATAAAAGATTGTTGAGACTCAAAATAAAAAAAACTAATTAAAATAATAATATAAAAAATATATTATAAAATATAATTATTTCCTCTATGGCCCGATGCCAATTGATCCACGTGGTGGTTAGGAACCACTGACTTAGATCCTTCTGATTGGATCAAAATTACAACTACTGAAAGCAGGAATTGAGTGATGAATGAAAAAATTATTGAGGTCACACATTCAGTAAAGGAAATATCCATCTTATTGACATATAGGAGCCAGATGAATAGTCCACACAATGTTTGCTGGGGAAATGCTGTGAGGATTCTTCGGTTTAGATTATTATTTTTTTTTTTTTTAAGTGACGTTTTGGGTCCTACACCACCAATTCCTGACAACCCTGGACCCAGTAGGAGAATTTCTGCTGCAGTGGTGGGTTTTTGCAACTGCAGTCCATACCATGCCACACCATGTTGGATGGGTGTTCCTGCAGCCATGCTCGAGTCAGACCATTCTATGTCCAGCCATCTGTTTCTGAGGAGCATTGCCAGGGCTATCCTTCAAGAAACAGGCCTGGATTTGGGCCTCGCAGGTGAGCACCTGGTGGCTTAAACCTCAGTCGTGGAACTTTGGTTTTTGGGACATGGAACGTCATCTCTCTGGGAGGGAAGGAGTCTGAGCTTAAGCTAGATGTAGTTGGGCTCACCTCTACACACAGTGTGGGCTTGCTCATGAGCCACCAGCTCAGCTGCCAAGTCCTGGAGTTCACTCAAAAGAGTCGTGTCCCTTTGCAAGTACTCTCAAA
This sequence comes from Adrianichthys oophorus, assembly GCA_036245035.1. Lineage (NCBI taxonomy): Eukaryota > Metazoa > Chordata > Actinopteri > Beloniformes > Adrianichthyidae > Adrianichthys > Adrianichthys oophorus. The sequence continues at coordinate 34,272,410 of BSAI01000012.1, forward strand.
CTAATGGAATAAAATGACATAGCTGCACTAGTCCTCTTCCCAAACGAGGGCTAATCTGAAAGTTGTTGCTGACCGACAAACTTTTAGTGTATTCTGTGTCTGAGTTAGACTACAATTAAAGTAATCAATCATAAATTCATCAATTAGTGATGTTTTTGCATGGTCAGTATGAAAGGTGCAACAAGGGATTTTAACTCAAAATCTCTGATTCTTATCCGATTTTTTTAGTTATTGTTTTTTGAAAGGGCCATATAAACATGATAATCCAGTTGATGAGATGACAGCAATTATCTAACAATGTACAACGAGAAATTCTTTTTTACGGCATGCACAGTGTTTCCTGAAATTATTCACCCCACTGGGAAATTTTGACCTAAAATTACTTTTTAATCAACCAGCAAGTTTCTTCTCCATGTCTCCCAGTAGGTACTAAGACAACATACAAGGGACAGCATTGTGAAAATTCATGGCTTTTATTTATTGTTGAGGAAAATTGCGTTTTGTTGTTTTTAACATGTTCTTGTGACATTTTCTGGGGATAGAGGACAGAAATAAAAAAATAGTTTTTTTTTTTTTTTTTTCAATTGTTGTAAATTAGGAGCAGACCAAAAACATTTTGCTCATAAAAGAGCTTTTTTGTGATGTAGGAAGTGCGTTGGGCGGGCCACAAGCTCACTCCTCCTCTTCATTCTGATGCATTCCCTTTTAGACAACTACATCCATGTACTTCATTGTTTTATGTTGTCCGAGGTGGCAGCTGGCTCAAAACTATACAGCTGGATAGCTCCAAAATTGGTCACCATCTTTGTTGCACTGTAATGTTAGGATGGGGTCTGAGAGCTTGTGAGCTAGCGGAAGAGCATTTAAATAGATGGCTCTCAGCAACGGGAAGAAGGGGGCTGGGGTTTCTCCGCACCATCACTCGCGTCCACAACTCAGGCTGATATTTTTTTCTTTTAATGACACGTGGGTTTTTGACAAGCATAATTAAAAGACCACTGGGAACACTTTTGCAAAATATCAAATTATGATAGGTGGGGGTTTTTAAGCAAAAAGTGACATGTCCAGATTTTGCCTGGGGCGTCAAAGTTTTTGTTTTCCTTAAGCTGAAATGTCAATGTTTACTAAGAAAAGACCAATATTTTCTCAATGACTGCACACCCAAAATCTACTAGCCTTTAACCTAATTATCGGTACTTCCAGTTGTGTGACTTTCATGTGCCTGAACACAGTCAGTGTGGACGCACAACAAGAGACACACAACCATCACAGTTATGATGTGCCAGCAAGTACAACACAAGCACAGAGATAAAAAATGGAATGTTTCTTGCAAGGCTTGGGTTTTTCACATTAGAAACCTACAAATTAAGAGCAACATAAATAGTCGGGACTGGATCTCTTCAGCTGTGTTAGCATAATTCAAAAACAGCATGGTGAGAAGTAAACACAATCAGCACATAATGAATACCTGCCTCAGTCTGCTGGGGTTAACAAGGAGAAGAATTAGAGCTCCAGTATTTTGCCCGTGAGAGCACAGTTGGAGAAAATGGATGTGTGGATAACAGAGCAGAAATCAGCGCACGCCGTCTCTGTCATCAGGCAACAGAACACGCTAATAGGGAAACGGGGATATCTGCAGAAAAAGCGATGAGCGGCAGCTCATCAGCAGGCCCTGTGAGGAATGTTGACAGAGCAAAAGTCAGTAAACAGGAAGGTGACGTTAAAGGAGCTCTCCGCTTGGTCCCTTCACGTTTAACCCCCCAGGGGCTCAGACATCCGAGTTTTCAGAAAAATTACAATGAGCCTGAGGCTAATTTTTGACATGCAGATTTTTGGTTCGTCTATTTAACTGTTATTTTTAAAGACTAAGAAATGATTTAAATTGCCCTCCAAAACACGGAGCAAATATCACTCACTATTTCAAGGCAGGCAGGTTTCTTTCCCACTAATTACTTCCTTTTATTTCATCCTGTTAAATGAAGGCTGCAACTAAATATTGCGCCAAGCTTTATATTCTTCACCTTGGACTGTTTTTAATGTTTTCAATAAAAACACCAAACAGTGTTTTAATTCTCAAAGCTTTAAGTGTGTGATTTCCCAAGACCCGACTTCCATTTCTGAGCTGCATCATGCTTTTTGATTCCAGCTTATCTGCGCCGCACAACATGGCAAAAATCAAATTGGACTGTGCTGATTTTTATTGTTTACATACAGACCACCTGCTGCACAAACAAACTACAGCCTAATTTGGCAACAAACGTGATCTCTTTCCAGGCTGATTGAGCAAACATCTGAGCACTCGTGGAGCAGCATCAACAATGGCATACTTTTAAAATGATAAGGCTCTGTGGTCTGGGGGGAAACAAAAAAAAAAGTTTTATCTCTGATCCAGTTTCTTTGCTATCAGTGGAAGGAAAAACAGTAAAACTAAAGCACTGAGGTTATTTTGCCCTTCTGCATTTTTCTGCTTTGTATTAGGAGTTACTGGCAGTAAGAATACGAAAAACCGGCTCAATTTTTATAATAAGGGGACCAACTTGTCCAAAAAGTGAGACTGAACAAATTCTCACATTAAAATTATTTCAACTAAAGTTTTACTTTAATTTGATCGCCAACCATGCAAAGTATAATTTCCAGGAGCCACAAAATGCAGAATACAGAAGGAAAAACCATATAGAAGTCGCTCTGGAGGAAAAGCCACACTTTTGGGACAAAAGTGAAATGCTTCAGAACAAAACCCGGTATAATGGTGCGTTCACACCGAACGCAAGTCAAACGTCAAATTTGTGTCTGCTACCTCATCTGATGCACATCATATTTGAAGCTTAATGCTGTTCCAAAAAATTGATCAAAGACGAGTCGCTCCTGCGTTTGTGAGAAACTACTGTCAAGATTTTAGACTCATCGCTAGATGGAAACATTGATTACATATTTCATTTACAATGCATGGAAGCCACGGATGATGTTGAGGGATCAAGTTTATCTATTTTGACGAGCTCTATAAAAATATCAGTGAGCACATTTCCATGTCTGGATTCATGACATCATTCAGTCTTTTTTTCCCGGAGCTGCATCTGAATGACTGCGCTTTCAGCGGTACTTCCCTGTCTCTGTAACCCAGTTTGATGACATGTCCCACATTAGTCAGAGGAAGGAAAAGTTAAAAAAAAAAAAAATGTCTTGATACAAATAAGAAAAATATCATAAAGTTCTTATTTATGTTTTAAACAATCCCAAATAAGTCGCACCCTCATCCAAACTATGCAAAAAATGTCCACTCTGACATATACAGTAAATACTACGCTGAGTAAGATGTCTTCACATCTGAAAAAGAGCAGATAAATATTTAAAAGCTTTGGTATTCATTTTTAGGTACAACGTTCTGCGTCGAGTAAGAAAAATAGGATAACGAAAGTAACAATGGCAGTAAATGACATCTAAAAGGTTTGGACGAGGATGCTTTCATCTTCACAACAACTCAGTGGAGACTATAGACTTTAACACCAGGTCAGAAACCAAGATTCAGTCATTTCAGGAGGTTTCTTTCATTTGTCTTCACAGTTGCTCAATTTCATTCACAGTTCAAGGAATTATGTTAAAAAAAATGTGATGGAATGATCTAGAAACTAGACCCATGGTCTAGAGCAATCTTGAATTGTTTGAAAAAAATTGCGAGATAACGTTTGTAAATAATCATATTCTTTCCCTTTGTATGATGTTTTTTTGTAATATTGCCTTGTTCTGCCCTTAATTGCAAATAAGCATATTATAAGCAAAATAAAACTGAGCAAATACCACAATGAGTTGAAGAGGTTGAACACAGATTCTTGTAATTAACACCTTTCTAACGAGGTCCGAGTTTTGAGTTTCATACTTATTCATTCATTCATTTTCCAATCCGCTTTATCCCTTTCGGGGTCACGGGGTTGCCGGAGCCTAACCCGGCTACTCATGGGCGAAGGCAGGGTACACCCCTGGACTGGTCGCCAGTCTGTCGCAGGGGCCACAATCACACACCCATGCACACTCACATTCACACCTACGGTGTGAAATTTAGAGTAACCAATTAACCTATGAAGCATGTTTTTGGATGGTGGGAGGAAGCCGGAGTCCCCGGAGAAAACCCACGCATGCACGGGGAGAACATGCAAACTCCACACAGAAAGGTCCCCCAGCCAGGACTTGAACCGGGAACCTTCTTGCTGTGAGGCAGGAGCGCTAACCACTGCGCCACCGTGCAGCCCCTAGGCCCTTAGGTATGGCTAAATGTCATTCTCGAGTATTTTTAAACTCAAATAGACATTTGCTAAGACAAACTCACTTTAATTGTTTGAACTGCGACGTCTATTTAAATGGTATGGAAGTAAAACTAAAATGAGCAAGTGTGAGATTAAAGGAAAAGTCTAAACGAACTACACACAATTTGAACTAAAAGAAAACATCTGAAATAACACTGATGTATCTTAAGTTGACAAAATCTTTTTTTTAAATGTTTGTCATGAGAAGCTTTAAATGAAATCAATTCTGTAGCACCTTCTATGTTTTACAACAACTGCCTGAATGGAATTTGGAAATTTTGTTGTGAACTTTAAGGTTTCTCAGTACCAAGCCTCAGTGGTGCCAACTCCTCAGTAGGACTCACCGGAAGCCACTTCATGACCCCGATACCATGTTAGCAGTGATCAGTGTTATTTGTCCCAAACTTTTTAGGGGGAAAAGGAATAGGGGGGGGACACAAAAATGAGTGAAAAGCAATGTTTACAACTCCATATAAACTTATTGTAACATTAAAATTGTCTGAAATTTGTCATTTCTAAAATATTAAATATGTTTGGAGGCAAATATGAAAGCACGTATTGTTCTACCATTTTTGTTCCAACTGAGCAGGAGCAAATGATGCAGAGAGGCTCCACCCACCCAGAAGACATTTCCTTTGGCAGTGTGAAGTTACTGACAGGCATCTGATGTCCGGTGTACTAAAAGTGCAGGTGGGGGGGGGGGCTTCTTCGTCTTTTCATTTTCTGCAGTTGGAAGAGGCTTGGTGCGAAATGTCAAAGCGGTGCAAATGTCATGAATCTTTCGTCAGACTTTTCCTTCCATAGTCCTATTCTGATATATGACTTGATGTCATCATTCCAGCACAAACTGTAATTATTCATTTCTCCTCCATGATCAATTTTCAAACAGTTGGCACTTCTGTGAATTAAAAGGGGTGTCATCCATGCGTCACATGCGAGGGCAGTGTGAACGTAGCATGACATTCAGCTTCCCAGTATCTACAGAAGAGTGGACGAGGATCTATACTGTCTTTTAGCACACGTTACCAGATTTGTCTTCAAAGAAGTTTAGAAAGTTGCTAAATATCACAAGAAAGTCACCAAGTTGACTTATTTAAAATATGTGACCGTATAAATATCCAATAATTTATAAATATTATTTATTCTACTTCATAGTGATCCATCCTTTCAACACAGACAAGACGGGCCCATTGCGTATGAACCTAGCTGAAAATTAAAAACTCAGGGGCACATTTGTCATTTTTAGACAACTGGCATCTTCACGAGTTTCATGGGCTAAATTAAGAAGGTTTTTAACGAAAAGGGCATTCTGTAATGTATGATTTAATTACAGTAGTGATCGCAGAAAAGTCATCCTTTTTTGTTTTTTTTGTAAGCTTGTTCTTTATTAAGTTGAGCCAATTGTCATGGAGACAAAACCAAATGTAAGACAGAAAATTTAAAGTATAGCTGCAAATCGTGAAGTGGAAATGCGAGCTCAGTGAGGCTGCAACAGACGGTAGTCCTTCTCGCATCTATTATATTGGCAACATCTGAACTTGAGACAACATAAGCCACCGTTTGTCAGTTTGGTAGAGAAATTAAAGAAGTCCTACCTTTTTGCTTGGGGTGCTGTGTAAATATAGTCAATGATTACTGTCAACCTCCTAACTTTCTTCAAATATTAAACCTGCTCTTTCCTGCAGTATTAGAACTGCTTGTTAGTGAGAGGTTAAACCCTGAATTTCTGCAGAAAACTGAAAGTTTCCACAGCTTCTCGTCTGAGAATGACAGGAGCTGGAGAAAGTTTCTTGCATTTTGCAGCATTGCCATGATACAATGGAGGAACACTAACTAGCCTGATTTGTGAAAATATTATACAATAAAGGTTTGTTTGGAGAGATAACAGATTGAACAGTTGATGTGCAGTGCCTGTTGCTGCTTTAGAACACGTTCTTCTCAGTGCACATAAATGGAGATGACAAAAGGACGGTAGACCATAGAGCACAGACAGTTTTGTCATTTCATCTGGTTCTCTGAAACTTTGAACACTAGAACTTCCAGAACGGGTTTTGTGAAATGCACACCTCCTATTATACAAGTAAACACACCAGTTACTACTTATGTAACAAATAAAAAATAACTCAAATTTCCTTATTAATGCCATATACTAATTTACTACAGCAAGAAGTAATATTTCAGTGTAATTCATTACCTTTATAATAAGTTACTCCAAACACAGTGTGGTCGTGGGAATAAAAACAGGCAAAAACGAATCATTTGCATGAATTAAATCAACAAAGTCTCTGACTGGATTTATTGTGCTGCCTGCTGTCAACACGACATTGATATATGCTGCATACTGTGACATCTGTGTACCAATGTACACATGAAAACTGAGCTTCACAAAATCTTTCTCTTGACTAAAATATTTTGAAATAATTGTTGGAATATTGTGTTTTTTTTGTGGGCAACAGGTCTTAAACACAGGATTTTATTTTGTTTTGTCACTTTTGTCTTGTTTTTGCTGTTAGTCTTGTTGTGAACCAGGTGCAGTTAATTTAGCCTGCTTAATGAAGTAGGACCTTTTTTACTTTACATTTTTTGAGGCTCATGGGCCTTAGTAGGTCTGTAAATTTGGACTAAACTAACTTAAAATAATGTTTTTTTCCCCTCTTTCTGCTTTCACTTTGTAAGCACCGTTATTCTATTATTACACCACACATTCCTCACATAGATGAGAAACCCGACATTTGTTACTTTACGTTTTATTTATGTGGGTTTCTCAAAGAAATAAACGTTGAAATTATACATATCTTTTGTTACACATTACTATAGTGTGAGAGAAATATTCTTGATGAAGAATTAGTTTATTATTACAGTTATTACAGCAACTTAGCCAACACTGATTATGAGATGTATTGATTTCAGAAAGGTAATGTATGACGCTGAAGGCCTTGCCCAAGAGCTGATGTCTGTAGAACATTTATAGACTGAGTTCATCTGTCTCAGTGCCGCAGCTTTTGAGTGATTAACAGATTTCCCCTTGATTTTCGACTCCACTGTCGATTCAGAAGCGTAAATCCCAATCCCACTGTTGCTTTTTTCATCTAGAGAAAGAGATATTGCTTCAGATGAGGAGGAAGACACTGATCAAAAGCAACGATGCAATGAATAAAACAACATGTGTAGTCATAAAACCTTACAGCTAAGCAGCTTTTTAAGAGTAGCGCTAGTCTGACTTTATGGCCCAGATTGAAACGACGCGTTAGACGGAGGATGTCGATGACCAGAAATACCCCAAATATTCAAGCTTTTTTTTCTTTTTGGTGAAACTATTATACACACTATGTCAGACTTGTTTTGCCCACGATAGTAGAGGAGGAACTTTACCAAAAAAAAAAAAAAAGACGAAAAGATTTCTAATTTAAAAAGATGCAGGATATGAACTCGAACACTCTGTGAACTCCTCACCTTCTCTCAGGTAGAAATAATCTTTCCGTGATTAAAGAAATCGAACACTCTGCCGTTCAGCTTTTATGGGAACAATTTTCTCAGAAATGGTCTAAATTGGCTGCACTTTTAATCACAATATTTGGGTGTTTAAGTTAAATTTCTTTAGAAAACTCAAACAGTGAAAAACGAATTTGTTAAAGATCTTTCTTTGTTTGATTTGCAGCTGTCAAAGCAGCAATTAATGGAAAATGGTATCATTCTACCAAATATAGATACAGGAAAATGTTTAACCCGTCACTACTGGAACTTGGCTGACATTCTTTCAACTACTGTAACTCTTCAACCGCAATTAACGTAATTCCAGTGCATTCTGAGGCAGAGTAAAGAGGCCTTGTGCTGAAATGCAACCTTTTACAGTGGTGAAGTGCCTACGCAACCAGTGTAAATCAGCTGATTCTGTCAGGGTGAAAGACAGTTTTGCGTCGCTATGCAACCCTTTAGGTTAGCAATGTCGGTGTGAAACTGGTACGAAAAGCTGCTTTTCTTCACACCAGAATCAGCTGATTCACATTGAACATGTAAATGATCGAAGGTTTACAGTGGGTCAAAGAGCATGGATTACAGAAGTGATGTTCACCCAACAAAGGATTTTTTGATTGTGTGTATGTACATATATACATATATTCCAAAAAAAACATATTTATTGTATGTTTTATTGTATGTTTTATACCTCTATTAGTTTTATTAAATAGTTATTCCAAATTTAAAGTTAACATGACATCAAAAATGGGTAAATATGATGGTGTCATATTGATATTAAAGTTTTGACGTCAATTTGATGTGGATTTGACGCCAATTCAGCATCAATTGTCCACCACAGTATTTCTAGACTCACCGCTGCGACTGCTGGGATATGCAGCAGTGTTGAATCATAGGGTCCATTCTAATTCAGTTTGAATTGAAAAGAAAACATCAAATATCCTTTTAAGCCACATGCTGAGATTTAATTAAGCCTAAATCCTTCAGAAACAGAAGAAGCATGGAAGTCTATTTGATATTAAATTGATGTCAGTTTGATGTTTAACATGTTGCCATCGACTTGATCTCTATTAAACGTCAACTATATTTCCCAGCATTCTTCATTTTGTTTTTTGTGTGAGATTGAATTTCTACTGTTCATGTATTTCCCACACAAAACCAATGGTATGAAAACAAAAGTTAAAATAACGTTGTCCACTAATTAGATCAAAAGCAATTAAATTTTGACATCAAGTCGACATCAAGGTGCCCGCTGGGCTGAGTTTGCCCGCTGGCCAATGTTAGTGACTTTAGTTAGTGACTGAGTGCAATTCTCGCAAACCTTGCTCCAGGATTTTTCTTTCACAGCACTATTCCAGCCAGGCACAAACTGCAATTACTCATTTCTCAATTTTTAAATGGTTGGCACTTTCATGAATTAAAAGAAACGCCATCCAAACATCGCTACCAAATCCCAGCCCCTGATTGGTTAAAATTCAACTAGTTCAACTTTCAACACATGTTCAGTGGATCTGCCTTTTAGAGCCCGAAAATTGACTTTAAAACTGGCGTTCGAGAGTTTTGAATGTAGAAGCCAGAAACGCACGTTTAAGTGCATTTACATAGACTTCAGATGCCGTTGTGAGTGTCGCATAACATTTCTACTTTTAAATTAATCTTAAAGTTACTTCTAAAACTGATGAAGGAATCCTAGCAAGAAGGGTGTTGAATATTCTTCGTGTATTCATGCATTATCTATTCTTTAAACCAGAATCCCAAACAAATGAGATGTTTGTTCCACTGCTCTGGCAAGCAGCCACCTCTGCTTACTGCTGCAGCAAAGGGGAAATAATGACGTGTCATCTGATAATGGCTGTGCTACTGATGAACTAGTCCTTTTAATGGATTTATAATTAATGCTTGTGTGTCGGCTAATGCCACTGATGTCTGCAAAGAGGCAGTATAATGTCCTGGAACGGTAAGGTCATTTTAGATCAGTGCCGAGGACACACAGTCAAAGAGAAGTGGCACATTTTTATTTAGTGAAAGGTCCTGGGATGGCAGTTTAAGCCCAGAGAGTGTTTTGTCCCCCCCGCTCCCTTCTCCATCACTTATCCACGCTCAGTCACGGCTCTGAAGGCTGGCCATTTCCCTGACTACACACTTGTCACTTTAAATATGCGCAGTCGTTGATGCTTTTTGAAGTCAGGGATTCAAATCTGGACAACAAGTAACTGGTGAGGTCAATTGAATGGTGTAAAGTCAGATGGACATGTTAGCATTCATATGTTACATTTACAGCTTTCTTCATTCCAAAGAGGTCCCGTTACTGATCAGGGAAGAAAAGCACAAATACTGAAATATATATATATATATTTTTTTATTTCTTTTGACATGGCCATCTGGTGTCCTGTGTTACAGAGCGCGGCTCAAAGAAAGACTCTGAGACCTGTTTCATCTGTGCTGTTAAGCATATGTAAATCGAGTTCGTTCAGAGAGCATGGCCGATGCCGCACATGGAGAAGTGACAACGGAAAAAAGGTTACATCTGAAAGCAAATCCAGACAGAAGCACACACGGCAGCACAATATTGGCTTTTTAAAATATTTAAATATACACGTTTTAAATAACAAACAAAAAAAAAAGAGGACTCAAAAAATGTCTGCATAATTTTCCTTTCCTGGCACTCAAAATGTGTGCTTCAAAGCAGGCAAGTAATACTGAATGTAAATAGAAAACTTCAGTTTTTATTTATTAACAAAGATAAATGTTAGGTTCTGTTAATAAAAAGAGGGAAAAGGCTTAGACATGCTTTGTCTGACCTCCACACAGCATAGAAAGATTTTACAAAAACTCCTCAACCTCCTGTTCCAAGGAAATTACAGAGTTTAAACTTTTGGTTTTTAGAAGTTTAAAATAACGATTTCTTTGAAGGTTTTCCCTTTTTAGCCTTTAAAATTTTAGATACGTTGAAAATAAAAAAACATGTTTTTATAAAACTTGCAGTTCCCCTTAACCCTGGTTTTAAACAGTCCCATTCTGAATCACATTATGTCCATTTATTGATGACACTGCGTGTTTTTAACATGTTCTCGTGGCATTTTTCTCATGATGGAGGACAAAAATTAAGAACATTGAAGAACGTGCATTTTTGAGTATGTCTTAATGCCAATCATTGTGAATCAGGAGCAGAGTAAAAAATGCTGCTCGAAAAAGATCACATTTGTGACATAGAAACATGCTAGGCCAACTCTCAGCAATGGCGAAGGGGAAGGGGGGACAGGGTTGCTCCACACAAACGCTCGTGCCCACTGCTCCAGAAGTGAGTTTCTGATGAACTTCCACAATTCTGCTGAAACTATGTCTGAGGAAACGACTCAGGTTTTTTGATTCTGGCTAAACTTTGCATTAGTTCAATTAAATTTTATTTATAAAGCCCAAATCACAACCATAACCGTCTCAATGGGCTTCACACCGGTGTTCATGCAAAGAACATAAAGTCAGTCATAAAAATATAAACAATAGCTAAATTAAAAACTAAACGGATTAAACCCTCCTTCTTGGAGGTTCTAAGTCTATGGGCTCATAATCACAATAAAAAAAATAACACTTTTGAAACGGATCAAAAGATGATCAGAGTGGCTCTTTAAACCTTTTCTGTTATAGTTTGTCATCATTTTGAGTGCATCTGATAAAAAATGATGAAAAATCTCATATAAATAAATAATTTGAATCTTATCATAAGAAATAAAAGTTTGGAAATACTTAACTTCTATCAAAAGAACTCTGATAAATCTAACCTTCGTTTACTCTCACTTCTGCTCAGGGACTTAGGTTTTTGTATTGTCATCTTCAAAATATCATGTTATATATTTTTGTGTGCTGAAGATCAATTGAAAGCCGCAGTTTGTTTGTTTATTGGAAAATATGGTGTCCAGGTAAAAAAAAAAAAAAAAAAGAAAAGTCACTCATTATAACAATAACTAAAGTAAAAGATTGTTGAGATTGAACGAGTGTGAAGCTTTTGAGATGTCTAGATAATGAGGCTGCAATTCTGAGGTTGTTTATTTGCAATTGTATTTTTCACAGTAAATCCTGTGTATTTGCAATGTGTGTATTTGCATGACGTGTCCCATCCTCACTGGAATGGGGGGGTCAGCTCTTGTCCGTAAAACACAGTGATTATCCCAGACACATTTGAAGCCATTATTGTTGTTACTATCGTTATTTTTGTTGTGCGCTGTTGTTCGAGCCGTCACACAAACCCAGTCATTTGAGAGAATGTCTGTACTTCATTTGCATGACCTGCCACATCTCAGAACGTGAGATGGATGGTTGCATCACTTAACTTCCTCAGAGCCGCTCGGAGCCTTTATGGTTTGACTGGCAAGCAGACGGAGCCACAGAACAAAGCGGTGACACAAGCCTCTAATGTGAAGTGTTTTTTTTTTTTTTTTTTTTTAAAGCAGTGATGGGTTGTCTTCTTGATGATCATGAGCTCAGGGTTGAAAGAGTCAGACTCGGTTACTCAGCCTGCCAAAACTCTCCTGTCCTCTTCTGAAGGTTTGAAAGGAGACTCTCAGCGAGTCTGTGTACCTTTTTCTCACCTTCTGGAGCCCGTCAGACATGTTTACTGATTTCAGCCTCACATTTGAGATGCTGCAGTGGAAATCCTCTACAGGATTCATACATCAAAAAGGCTACAGCAGCTATTTGTTGCAACAACAAGCACCAAGAAAGCTTTGTTTTATTAACCTTTTTTCTCCCCTTGATTAACAGGTTAAGAAAAGTGAAGCATCATTCCAAATTTAGATCTTCAAACACTTTGTTTTTGTCTGATTTTCATTTATACTTCCTATTTTAGGGCATGTTTTATCTAAACGTCTTTTAAGGAGGCTTAGCTGCGCTTGTATTTAGAAGAAATGACAGTAAATCTGAACTAAAAACAACTTTGACTTACTTACATTTGTGATTTTTGGACATGATCTAATGGGATAAAGCAGGAGTTGAAGGTTTTTGTGGAGCTAAAATAAACAACTGGCAACAAAAGAGTAAATGGAGCACATCTGAAGTGGGGATGTGTTTTTTTTTATGATATTCAGTGGAGAGGTGGAATAAACTGTAAAATATGGTGCGGTTGTATCCATGTGACGCCTTTAGTGCATTCTATTACTTCAAGATTTTAACAAATTATTAGGAAATTTGTGCCTACAGAAACCGTTTAACTCGTGTGCAAGAAACACTGAGCATATGTTGATGCTAAATGCACATTCTTGAACAAGTATTGACATGGACGCCATCCATACATCACTACCAAATCCGAGTCCCTGATTGGTCAAAGTTAAACCTGGTTTAACTTTCAACGTGCGTTTAATGGCCGTGTGCTTTTCCAAGCGTTTGCTTTGACCAGTTGCTCGCAGCATCCCCGTAGATAAAAATTGCATGAACATTTTTACTCTACAGGCTGATTGAGTGGTCTATAATCTTAAAAAAACTCACATCCTCCTTGCTGATTTGCCAATTTTTTGCCCGCAGACAGCCCATATCAACCCAAAAGGGCAGTTGTGAGACATAATCTGTCCCCAACTCTTATTGTTGTGATACCTGAATGCTTTAGAAGTTATTCTTTCTATGTCACAAGTTACAGGATTGTCCCATTGCCCAAAAGACCTTAAATAAATAAATAAATAAATAAATAAATAAATATATATATATATATAAATATAAAAGCTACATTGATTGTAATGTATGTTCCTGCCAAGAAATGTCAAATCTGACAGAGTTTGTGGCTGAAGCTGACCTTTCTTTCATCACTCTCGGATGCTTTCATAAAAGCCAAAAGCTCTTTCAGACTTTCTAAAAGTCTTTTTGTTCCTGACTCAGGGCATACTTTGTGGTGAAAGTACATTTCAAACAATCTCAGCATCCAGCAGCAGTGTGATGTACTTCCAACCCAAATGCTCTTCCTTGTCCTAGATTTTTACTTTAAAACAAGACAGCTGTGACTTGGGGGCATGTTAGTTATTAAAATTAAGTTTTCAAATTGATCTGCAAAAAGGAAAAAGGTTTGAAGTTGAACCATGCTTTTAAAAATGTAAAAAAGTTCAATTTCTGAAAAAGCAGACAAAAAAAGACTCAGAACATTTAGCAGTTTTTTTTATCCATAAATTTGTTCACAACAAGTAATAAAAATTTAGGAATTTTAATCTCTTCCATGGCCACAGGTGTAAAATATCAAGCACATAGTCATGCAGACTTCTTCATAATATTTTTGTGAAAGAAGGTTCTGTTATGTCACATTTAAAGCTGTGACATTTTTATGCAAATAAATGTTCCACTTGTAAATGTCAGTGGTATTTTAACCAAACGTTTGGGAGAAACAACAAATCAGCTTTAAAGTTGTGGGCTGTGTAAACTGACAGAGCAGACGCTTCGGTGCAAAATGAATAGAGGTCACCAACTTTCTGCAGTCAATCACTGTACATATTCAAATTCTTTGTAGCTTTCTGATTAGACCAAGAGCATGAAGTGAGTGGAGCGACTGCAACCAAGCCACACCTCATCAACTGGAATGCAAAGCATCAGATGCAATGTTGTGAAGCACATGTAAAACATACCAAGATGTGTTCTTAGGTTTGACAAATTACGCTTTTCCACCTGATGAAGAAAATGCTCTCACTGCACTGTGTCAAGATCATTGAAGGTTCTGGACCGAGTGAGTGTGACCTCTCCCATAGAAAATGGCTTACTTCTGACTCCGTACCGCCAATCCAAGATTGAAAGAGTTGCTGTCTCCATTATTTCTTCAGAAAATTAGCTAATGGGGAATTGATAAAAAAAAAAAAACATGGCAAACGTAGTCCCCCCAAAAAGGCAATTTTTACTGCTTTTGCTGCAAGCTCGTCTCCCAAAAATCACTGAAGTTAAGAACCAGTCAGGGTGTTAATGACTGGGAAAAAAAACTACACTGACATTCTCAAGATGCATCAGAACAGTCCTGAACATACAAAGAATATGGGGTCATGGAAAGAACTGGAAACACTTTGGAAGTTGCCCCTTTTTTAAATACTAATAATAAATGGTTATTGTTTGTGTTTTGAGAATTAAAATAACTAAATACTTATTGCAACACTATCTGGTTAGTTTTGTTGTTTCTGTTCCCGGTTTGGAGCAGTCCAGCAGTCTAGTTCTCTATATACAGTCACTGGTCAAGAGGAAAGATTGGTGGAGGGGGGGGGTCATTTTAGGAACCTCTATTCTCAGGTCAACCTTCATAAAGAGAATATATTTGACAAAATTAATTTAAAAATATATATATATCTCTATGGGACATCTATGGACAAGTGTTTGCAATTGCAGCACATCAGTGACACCTCACGCAGCGCCTGCTCTGTGTATAAATATGACTAGTTTGCAAAATGTATAATATCTGCAATTAACCCCTTGACACTTATTGATGCAAATATGCAGCAACTTCAACACCAACATTACCTTAATTTAGCATCTACTTGAAAGCAAAAAAATAAGTCACATTTTTTTTCATAGCTGGAAATAAATTCAGGCATTAAAGGGTAAAGAGTTTGAAGGTTCTATGTTCAAATTTTATAAACTTCCTATGTAAAAACATAGACCTTCATTTTCTCAATTTTCTCCAGGTAAGTTTGATTACTCACTAGCCATACTGCAAAGAAACACGCAGATTTAGCTCTCACAGCTTTCTAAGTGTTACATAAATCTGTCAAACTAATCAAAGATAAATTAAAACCAAACAGACAGATGATTAGTGGAGGAAGTTAAGATGCTTGGAACAGCAAGAACTGGGAATGTGTATTTGTTTTTTCATTAATGCATTGAAATAGTTAAACAAAAGCCACTGTCATTTATGTGTCTATGATGGATAAAATGTCTTTGTTGTCAGCTGAAGACTCTAAGGGTCCAGGGAAAGAGGTGAAACATCTTTGATAATAAAGTTAAACCAATTTTAGTTCAACATTTTTACCTCCTATATCCAATGAACATAAGTTGTTAGGCCTGGATTCCCAACTAGAACTGCAAGACTGCACACGTGAAAAATAGAGATCAACTTCTTGAAGTGGGTTCCCCATCAGTGCAGCTTGACCTACTTAACCCCAGGAAAGTCACTAATCTCCTGAGAAAAAGAAAAATGAAAAACTAACAAACTGAATTTTATTTATTTATTTCACAAATTTTCATTCTAACTTGACCCTTAAACTAAACAAAAATAGAACTTTAATAAAAATGAGAAATGGTCACAATTAAAACTTACCAGAACCTATGTTTTTACTTGTTTCCTGACTAGAAACTGCTTTAAAGCAAAATCTATTCATTGCTATGTTGCTTTTTTTCAATCAATTCACTTTTGATTAATCAGTGTTTCAAACTGGCTAGCTTGCGTTTGTCTAGTATGGATCCAGTTTGCTGTGGTAGTTTGTCAGCTGTTAAAAAATAGGTCGCTCATTCAGGTTTTCCTCTCCCCTTCCAGATTGCTTTTTTCGAAAAAACGGGCGAGGTTTCCGTATCTTATAAAAGTTTGTTGTGTCAGTCTTCTGTGCCTTAACATTTATTTTTGACTTCCAGGTTATAAAAATAAAAAATAATTCAAATTAAGAGGAAAAAGTTATATTTTAGGTCATTTAAGTCATTCGGCTGAGGAACAATCCAGAATGTGGCTGTGAGGAAGAAGATGCTTCAGTGATTTAGAACAAAACTGATCATTTATCTGTCAAACGAAGTGTTTGTCATTTTCTAAGATCTTTGTGGAAGATCAATTTCTTTCTTCAAGCAGGGTACACCTGAATTACTTATTCATTACTCAAGTGATTGACAGAGCTGAAAATACCGACTGATTCACTTTACTGAAATCGCTTCCACCAAAAAGTGACAGTTTCAGGATGAATGGACTGTGGAAGTCTTTAAATGGAACAGCGTGGTTGTTGGCAGCTGTTCTTCCTGCCTGTTAATAAGTTCTTATAACATGAATGTAGGAAAGGAAGTGTGTCCCTCTGTCACATTCAGCTAATCTCTGTGAATATTAGGAAGGAGGTTCCTCTGTCACAGGTTCACATTAATACTTAAGACAGACGTGGTTAAAGTGTAGAATGCCTGACCTAATTTCCGTTCTGTTTTAGTAATAGTGTTTTTCTTTTCTCTCTGTAAATAAATTACACTGGGAACAACCCCCCCAGTAAGATGAGATGACAAGAGATCCAACAAGGTGAGCAAATGACAAGTCCCACATTCATCTCTGAGTTTTGTAGGAAGGTATTTAATAGAGCATTCAGTCGTTATCTTAGAAAATGTTAAAAACAGTCAAAGAAAATGCAGAAAGAACAAAGAAAACACGAGGCCTTTGAACCTGAAGGCTTGAGGTGACAAATCAGTTTCAAAAAAGGCCTAAAATCTTATATATCTGCCTGAGTTGATGGGAGAAAGCTTATTCTAACTTGGAGAAAAAAAACAGCACAACTGAAGTCCCGCTCCGATCATCTTTGATCTCTTTTAAAAGTGTTCCAAGTGATTTTTAATTATGATTTTGCTGTTCTTGCTTAAAAAAAAAAAAAAAACTATAGTCGTTTTATAGGAAATGTTCTTCAAGCGTTCATCAAAAATTCCGCTCTTAGTTGTGGGTGGTGGTGATGGGCACTTCGATTCCTTGTTGGGAGCTGATTCTTTTGATTCGACTCTCGGGAAAGGTTTAGCTCTTTTGAATCTTAATTCTTTACAAAGAATTTTTGTGGGCCATTATTTAACTGTATATATAAAAAAAGGCCTTAATGTGTAGTGTATTCACGAGAAGCCTCAGAACTGTATGAGGGACTGTTCAAAACATTCATTATCAACCACTCACAGACCAGTATTCTCACATACACTCACTCGCATATGTACATTCGCACTCTCACATACATATATACTCACTCTTAGTATGAAGAGAAACAGAAGATTCTAAAAGACAAAGATAAAATTGCTGTAACAATTGAAAAAGTTTAAAAAAAAACATATCTGAATGCTCCAGATATAAGGTTAAATTTAAGTACTTTTTTTTTAAACTACAACAACTGACTGTACCATGAAAAATCTACTTTAACTGTATTATAATGTTCATTCCTACCTATAAATAACCACAAAGCAGTATTTTGATCTGATCTGTTCGCATTTCTGATGTTTTCTCTAAAAACCTGCACTCTAAGCATCAGCTCGTCCCACAAAATCAAGCAGGCTCCCAAGAGCTGACATCACAAAGTGGGAACAGCCCCTTTCAGGTTGAGTCTGTACTCCTAGCTCCGCCCCCAGACTAACACACTCTCCCAATTTCTCAACGGAGCTAGAGGTGATTGGCAAAATCCTTTTATTTCAAATGCACAGTACCGCCAGGTCTAACAGGTGTTTTTTTTTTTTTTTTTT
>BSAI01000012.1:34294591-34511787 GCA_036245035.1 Adrianichthys oophorus
TTTGTCGTAAATTCAAACTTCCCACATGTTTTCTTTTTCATTTAACCTTGACTTGAACAGAAACAACTGTGTTCTGAAGAAAAACAAAGATGACTTTTAGCACAGAAGGAAAGGTATCGCTCAGCTTTTGTCTCAGATACAATCTAAATGGGTTAATTAGCCAAGAAGCAGGACATCTTCCACCACAGGGAAGATGCTGCGATGGTGCATCTCAACAAAAACTTGGTCTGAGGTGCATCGTTTATGGAGCAAAAGTTATGAGGTCAATGCTCAATATTTTTCTTTATTGTTAAAGGATATGTCATCAATTGGCAGTGGTTCCAAATATATATTTCTGCTCCGAAGCTTTGTCTAAAAACAGTGATGTGTAACTGCGTCACACACAACTTACAGATCTGAATTTTTTGAATTTGTAGAGATAGCTGTTTAACAATATTTGAGAAATCACTAAAAACATCTTCAATTTTATTTAAAAAAACAACTGGTTTTCCTGATGAGTCACTTCCTGTTTTTTTTTTCTTTTATAAAATATTATTTGCCCCTCCTCCAACATGGAAAATTTTGTGAACAAAAATGTTTAGAACTAAGGTTAAGGAGAAGAAAAATGCCAAAAGCAACATTGGCAAAAATGACTGAAACAGTTTCTACAGTCTGTGTAGTATTGTCTACTGTTGGTGTGCTAAAAAGTTAAAATTCGGATCTGATCAAATAATGGACATTATTTATTTACTGTGTCATTATTTACTGGGGCATTCAGTAGTGATAAAACTCTCCCAAGATTTGGTATATCAGAGGAGAACTGACAAAGGCAGTGCCAATAATAGACGCTGTTCTGAACAGACATGACGTCACTATAGCCTTTGTCACCCAATGTCAATCATGTCCTGGTAGCCAATGGGCTCAAAGCTCCACCCCCATTAAATATTAGGGTCAACTTCCAAAACAAAGTCTGAATTTAAACTTAATTAAGGACTGAAAGTGAAGAAGGAGGAAAAAAAGGGTAAGAATGTAACAACAGTTTTTAAAAATAAATACTTTTTTCGTTTAGCAGCAGTTTTAGGTTTATAGTTTTTTTTTCATTGACGTTTACAGTATTTCGTCAAATGTATTGTGTTTTCAATTTCACAATCTGTTTTTTATTCACTTTTAAGTTTATTTGCGCTTTCAAAAGTGACAGGAAGTTTGTAACAAAGAAAACATGTTCATTCTCCAAAATAAAGCCGACAAAGAAATGAAACACGTAAACCAAAATTTTGGATAATGGCATTTCCAAAGTCAATGTGTAAAAGTCAAATTAATTCCCTGTTATTTGATTTTTGTGGGCCTGTAAGCAAACTGATTATCTCTTTTTGATGTTGCTTGTTCAAAATGCTGTAGAAAAATGCTCTGGCACAGGAAATCATGCCTAAGTCGCCCTGGCCTCGACAGTGCTTATTCATTCTCAACAAGCTTCCTTGAATAAAACCTTTTTTTTCTTACACTGAAAGACGAAGGTGCTTTGGAAAAGAAGTAAATCTGCTCAAAATGACACAAAGATAATGTTGTGCAGAAGAGGAGGGTATAATTTTCAAAGAATCCAGAAAAAACTTTCCTTTGACAGCGCTATTGTTGAACGTATTATTATTTTCCTTCAAAATCCTTGCAGGAGTCCAAATGAAAATGGGATTGCTGTGACTTTCCTCCTGTCTGACTGAACTCAGACTGTGTACAAATGAAGACAGGTCATTTTCAATACAGCCAAGGAAATGTCACATTATTAAATATCAGCCACATTGTCAGTACAAAAAGAGGAGGAGCTGAAACTTTAAACTCAACCCACATCTTTATAAATATATATTCTTTTGCACAGGAAGGCACCTTAAGTTGGATTTTTCTACTTAATTTGGAATTTATTCAAAACAGTTTGCCATAAACAGGCCAAGCTTACCTTGATGTTTGTTAGATCTCCAAGCTTTGTACACATTCTTGGTAATCAGCCAACCTCAGCCTACACTTTGATGCTGGGTGATCCTAATGATGCTCTAAATCATCATAGGTCACTACCAGAGCACATTAAGTTACTTCTTTACTCATTAAAATGTTTTCATGAGACCCAAATGAGTAGTGTTAACTAGAGGAAAAGCTATTCCGGGCTTTTATTCTGGGCTGTGTGGTGAGCTGGCAACGCTTGCGAAGGGATCTGTAACATAATAAGGTAAGCTGCTGTGGGGTTTCTTTAAAGTGGACTTTAACTCATTAAAAGCACAACACCAAAGAGGAGGTTCATCAAATATATATGAAAAATGCAGCTTTAAAACGAAATTTTTGGGGTATTTCTCAAATATAGACGTGTGAAAAAAATAATTGGGGGAAGCAACTTCAATGACACCTGCAATTTAAATAGTTTGTAATATTATCTTAATTTATTCCTAATTTAAAGTTTAATTCTGAATTGATGAACCTAAAAATAATTGCTGAGTTTCTTCACTTTGACGCTTTTTTACTCTGGCTTTGGAGGTTGAAATGTTTGAACAAATATTTTTTTAGACACTAGAACTTTTTTAAAATTCATGTTAATGTCAAAATTTGATGAAAAGTTAACTAAATTGGCCAAATTTAACAAGACTTTAGGGATTTTACTGCGTGTATGCAGTTATTGTGAGGATTGATTTTAGTTTAGTTTTTTGGGGTTTGTTTTAGTCTGCTGTAGTGTTTTCCTGCTTTCACAGTCACACCAAAGACAGGTTGCTAATTATCCACAGCTGTCTTTAATTAAGGTAATCAAACTCAGTGTATTTAGGTGTTTGGTTTCAATTATCTTGGTCAGCTCATCTGTATTGTCATTTTTTTTATTTAAATAATTATAAATGTCTTTCTCCTTTTGTTCTTGGTTTATATCATGCTTTAATTTGTTTCTTAAAGTTTCACGTTCCTTTTTTTTTTTTTTTTTAGTCCTTCATTTTCAGGTCACCAAGAACACATGGAGCCCTTCCATGTGAAGTAGATACTCTGTTCATCACTGCACCTGTGATTTTACAAAAAGTTAAATAAAAGATACTACATATTTTGCCCTCAAAGGTGAACAAACTGACTACTGCCTTCCTGTTAGACTGTTGGCTTGATTGACATTGCAGCTAAAGCCAAACAGATTGCAAAGCAGCCCATGGGTTATCAGCTTCTTCTGCTCCCTACTGGGAAGACGTCTGAGAAAAATGGCCAAATATAGGAGAGTTGTGTGGACCTGCCACCCACATGGGGTTTGGGCCGCTTTGAAACCTTGACAGACTTGCTGAGGACCCTCAGTGATGACTCAAACAGACGGGGCTCACGTTTGAAATATGGACAAAAAGAGAGAAAAAATAATGCCATTCAAATTTTAACAATTTCCTGAATCACAGAAATAATCATGTACATCCAGTTTAGATGGTGTCTTGGTCAGTTTCTTACTTCAAAAGAATATTTCCAGGAGTGGATGAATGAATGGATAGATGGATAGATACTGTAAAGGGGAATAAAACATTATGTCATCCTGTGTAACTTTATTAAGCATTTTCCTATCATTTTTGTTTTTTCTTGTAGCAGCTTAGTTAAAAATTAAAGTCCCTTCACTTGTTACACCTGGGTGCACAGAATTTCTCTGTATAGATCAAACTTAGTGGACACAACTTAGTTGTTTAACCCCAAATCCAACCCTTTAATGACCTCCTAGTCTCAGGGCAAACACTTCTGGTGTAGATGTTTTTTAAGTTGACAAAAAATAAATGGCCAAAAATACATGAGAAAGAAGCTTAAAATGCAGCAAATGCAGGCAGCTGTCAAAACAAATTTCACATTTTATTTAAAATTTATTTTAAAGACAAAATACCATAAATCATAGTATCTTACAGTTTATAAAAATATGAAAAAATTGGTTATGCTTCACCTCCATTGGAAATCAAACAATCAGAAGGAAACAATTAAATTGTGAAAAAAAAAAAAAAAAAAAAATGTAAAAAAAGAATTACCACTGGCTATTTCATTGATCCCGCTGTCCTTGAAAGATAATTATGCTCCACTCATCAGTCTTTTCCGGGCGGACGGATTTCACAGATAACAGTCTATTTGCAGTACACTGTTAATTGGTTCAGTATGTTTCACAGTCCATCAGCCACAGCCACTGTAATTAGAAATCTCTCATACAAGGCAAGAGCAAGAAATGTGAACTCTTTGAAATTCAAACTGCTTGGGATTCAATTCAGTTTTATTTAGAAGCCCAATTTCACTACCATAGCCTTCTCAGTGGTCTTCACACCGGTATTTATGCAAAGAACATTAAGTCAGTCATAAAATATAAACAATAGCTAAATTGGCATCCCTGCCCTTGGACTCTCCTTGCCGGTGAGGAAAAACTCCTAAAAAAAAAACACCCTATCTTGGGGGAAAAAACTAAGATACCTCAGGGATGTGAGAGGGAAAGAGGGATCCTCTCCCAGACGGACAGGCGATGTGCTAGAACAGTTTAAGAAAAATTTGTATATCTACTGTAACTCTACAACTAAATGTTTGAATAACAAAATGAAAAGATAAGCAGAGCAAAAAGGGAATAATTCTCTTTATTTTGAATTATTCAAAATAAAAATATAATGCCCTACAGAGAGGGGACTTAACTGATTTCTCCTAAACTAGAAGCTGTTCCCCTCCCAACAACCCTGAAAAACATGAAGCTGTTTGTAAATGAGTGGATGGATGGTGATAATAACTGCAATTATGGATGTGACAGCAGCACACAGTGGGATAAACCTGAGTCACTCTGTACTGTATGACAGGCAACAAATGAGAAGTCATGAGCTTCAAAATAGTTTGGTTCAGTTCAAATTTAGAATGATTGTCAAAGGAATTTTGCTATTTTTGTTATTTTATTATTTTCTCAAACACTTTATTATTCATGTTTTAACTTTGGTTAATTTGTTTACTAGCTAACTGTATTTATATTAGCCTAGAATAATAGTATCACATTATAGTCTGAAAAACAAAGACAATTTTTAAACCTCAGAAATGTTTTTAAAGCTACTTTACAAATAATTTAAAATCAACTGGTAAAGTTCACAAATAACTTTGACCTGAAATGTCTCCATTCTCTTTGCACCCATCAGTAAAAATTCAGGGTAATATATCTTTATTGACAACATATATCCAGAGGCATAAGTTTAAAAATTCTCACCTGTGACTTGTTTGCCTGTAATCAATGTGTGTGCACCCATAGGTCTCGGAGTTTCTGGGCTCCCAACAGATCCTTACGTCCTTCATTCATTGATGCACAGACATTTCTGGATTCTGAGATGGTGAAAGCTAAAGAACAGTCAAAAGATCTACGGGAAAAGGTAACTGAACTGTACAAAATAGGAAAGGGACATAAGAAGATGGGTAGGAAGAATAAGGGAGAATGTCAGCAGTGTTTAAACTTTGATCAAGAAGTGGAAAGTGGGGGATTCTGTTTAAACCAACTGTGGTCACAAAAATCTTCCATGGAAGATTTCTGGCAGTCTGCCAGAAAAATCATTAGGGATGCAAAGAAAACCCCATAAAAAACATCAGCTGTAATCCAGGCTTAATCCAATCACTAACCATGAGTGGAAAAAAGCTTTTGTGTAATCATTCAAATTCTCTAAAAAGCACCCTAGAATTCATAATTTCTTCAAGGGTATGTAAACTTATAAGCACAACTGCAAGAGGTGCAGAGACAACTACAGAGAAGTATCATAAAAGGACATACAAGTTTTTTTTTTTTTAATTAGTTTAATCTTTGTTGGATTCTTACCTTCTGGTGATCTTATTGTTTTTTTTTTTTATCTTTTTCTATTTCATCTGAACCTCTGTGGGTTAAGATGGAACATGTGAGTCTAGTGCATGTAAGAAAATAATGGATGAATGAGTGTGCTCATGATGAATAAGATAGTTTTCTCCAACTAGCAGCTTATGGTTGGTTAGTGGTGTCTTGTACACTCACTGACCATTCATTAGACGCACCAATCCTGATTTGTAAGTTCTGTTATTCCTAACAAGTATATGGATAAAATCGAATAGCTTTGACTCAGGAAAGGTACAAGTACCTTAAAATTAGGTTTAGCAATGTGAAATCCAGCTTTCAAATATTTAGATAATCAATCAATAAATAAACAAATAAATACAATCTTTTAAAATTTCAAAAATTGTTAGAACTTTTGCTTACTCTGTCTGTTGGCCAGATACATTTCAGAGGTGACTATCAGTGCTGCTCACTGAGCCGGTCCACTGATCTTTTTGCCCGAGACTCCGCAAACAACCTTCTTAATCAAACAGGCTTAGAGCAGATGATGAATAAGCATTCCCTGCTTCTAAACAGCTCCAGGACGGATAGCCTGCAGCTAACCGAGGCATCTGATCTCCCTGTAGAGGGCAGTGGCAGCAGCATCAAAAAATGATCCTGCTTCTTGGCAAGAAGTACAAACTGAATGCACCTTTCCATGGCTGACATTACAGCAAGGATGAGTAAAAGATTCAATGACAAGCAAGAGTAATTAGGGGAGTTTAATCATTTCAGGGAATATACCTTTAAAAGTGAGAACTTTTTCTTTCAGGAATGATGGAAAGCAGTTAACATTATGTTTTTTAATCCAAATTATAGCAGAATTATTGTTCACATTCAGCCAGTGACTTAAAGTAGTTTTCTAATATGCTGTCAAACATTTATTATGTTTCTTGCCATTGATTTGCAGAGAGGCTGAATGTGAAATACTGCGTTGAGATATTGACGGTAAAGTTTTAGTAGTCCTGCAGTGTACAGGTGTTCTCCAACAGCTGTCAAGGCTGGAACAGCTCCCCCCACACACACACACATCAAACCTGGGTTGTACAAACACAAATGCTTTTCTGAAATGCATTAAAACGATCACAAATTACTGAAGCATGCCATATGCTGCATCCTTATGAATTTTCTCCCCAGCACAGAGAAAGCAAAACATAAAGTTGTTGATCATTTTATTTACCTTAAAGCGACATCTACATGTCTGTCACTGTGGTGAATAAATCAACATGCAGGATTGTAAAAAATACATGGAAAGTTTTACAAAAGATGTTCTACTTTGTTGGTTGTTTGAACTGGGTGGCGCAGTGGTTAGCGCTCTCGCCTGACAGCAAGAACACCTCAGAACAAATCCCAGCTGGGACCTTTCTGTGTGGAATTGGCATGTTTTCCCCATGAATACATGTTTTTTTCAGATACTCCAGCTTCCTCCTACAGTCTAAAAACATGATTCATAGGTTAAATGATGACTCTAAATGAGTATGTGTATGTGTGACACTGCAACAGACTGGCAACTTGTCCAGAGTGTACCCCACCTTCACCCAATAGTAGTTGAGTTAGGCTCCGGCAGCTTCGTGACCTCAAAAGGCATCAAACAGGTTAAGAGGATGGATGGATGGATGGATGGATGGATGGGCTTTGAATTCACTCAACTGACACATCAGTTCAGTAAAACAATTTTAAAGAAAAAGACTCAAGAGGCAGCCAGATTTACCTCATCAAATATTACTGATTATCATCAAGTGCATCTTTAGTGAGAAGAAAGGCCAGCCAAGACCTTAGCTTTTTATTATCTAGAGTCTTTGAGTGAAAGCAGGGAAAAACTAGTGTTGCTGCTCATCAATCTGATTGAGACAAGTGACAAAGCACCAACATGCTAACTGGTTAGCAGCAAAAACAATATGCTTATTTGTACTTTAATGAAAACATCCCAGTGAGTTTATTGCTTCAGGATGCAAGAAAATACGGTGGCCCTGATATGCAAACCACATCAACAAATGACTTGATGCAAAAACCTTTTAAAAATCTCAACAAATATAAGAAAAACAGCAACATGTATTTAGAAAATGGGGAAAAGAAGCATTTCAGTTATTTCCAGAAAACAAAACGAAACGTAAAAAAATTGAGCACAATGAGAAATCGGAAGAGAAAGGTAAAAAGGGACATGCAGATTGGTTGATGATGTCCAGTATTGTTTCATGTCAATTAACTTTCCATTAAAATGATGGATATACATCATCCAATCAGTGATGTTCCATTATACCTATCTTTTGCGGTTTCTTATTGTGTTTAATTTTTAGCTATTTCAATCGGTTATAAAAATTAATCAGATTTATCATGCTTTTGCATTGGGATTAATCACAATGTTTTACTAGGTACATTTTATAAAACAATATCCATCTTAAAAAGAAAAAAAAAACATTTTTCCTTCATTTTTATTGTCTGAAATGTTTTAATTTGTAAAGTGTTAACTCAGATATCCCAGAAATAAAATTTGTGTGTGCAAAACACATCAACAGTAAGATAAGCAGAACTCTAAAGACTTTAATGTCTGCAGTATTACTCCAAGAAAACAAAAATGCTGATATACAGCCATAAGAAACAAACATTGGGTTTCTGCACTTTAAATGATCCGAGAGAATACTCAAATCTGATTGGCTGCTGTGTGTTCATGCGCACCTTAAAAAGTAGTTCCAATCACAAAGCCCAAATGTTCTATATCACTGCACAGGCTTCTTTAAAACAAACTTTTGCTTCATCTTCTGGACAAAAACAAGCGGTTAGAGGTGAACTTTCCCTCTGAACTGATGCTTTATTGAATTTATATATATTGTTTTTCTTTGCTGCAGCAGTTGCGAGCTGCAGGCCCAGCTTGTGTTACCGTGGCAATGGGCCACACTACGTATAAATTAGTAAGCTTTTTGTAAGAAAAAAAAAAAACTAGAATAAAGTCATAAATATTGATTGAATATTTATGACTTTATTTGTAAGTGACCATGATGTAAGTGGAATAATGCCTGACACGAAGTGGAAAATCGTCTCTTCTGATGTGTAATTCATCTGTGTTAATAAATAATGACGCGTTAATTTTTTTTTAATTTAATCGCGTGCGTTAACACGTTAACGTTATTTTTAACATTTCGTTTTGATTCCTGTAAATTGTTTGAGCTTCTTGAAATGTTTTCTTCATTTTCACAGAAACCAGAAAAGGTAGATGATGTTGGATATCACTATCTAATCAGCAAAGTCCCATGATTTCTTGGTTTCATTTTTATGACATTTTCTTTTGTTTTCTGGAAATTATTTTGTTTTCCAAAATCTTTTTTTGTTTGTTTTGTACATTTTGGTTTCTGGAATTGTGTTTTCTAAAATGTAATGCTGTTTTATTTAAATATTTTTGGTGCTTTTTCAAATTGTGGTTGGGATTTTTAAAAATGTTTTTGCATCGAAGGATTTGTTGATGTGATTTGCGTTTCAGGGCCACTGTAGGAAAATATTGCTGAATCCATTTTTACATCTTTTCTATTTCTAAAGGAACTGACAGAGAAAAAATGTGTGCCTTCTACCCACACTCACATGTTTGCCAAAAAATTGAGTCTATCCTAGCTGCATTTGGGCAAAGGGAGGGTACAACCTGAATAGGTCTTTAGTCTCTTATAGGGCCGCAATAAAGAGACCTAGACTTACTCTGAAGGGGACATACTGTATTAAATCTTTAAATAGTTTAAAAACATGGTTTAGAGGGAGTAAAGACTAAGTCACAACTGCCCTGACAGGTGGATACAAGCTGTCTGCGGGTGATTTCTGAATCGGGCACACCATGCAGGGAGCCCACTGATGCTGTTCAAGTGAAAAGTGTGTACTCCTTGCGTGTCCATGGGGTGTCTCTTTTGTGCAGCTTGGCTGTTAGAAATGAGGACATTTGATTATCAGAGTATAGTTTGTGCGGACATACACACCACATGTGTAAAGCATTTGCGCACTGTCAGTAAACGACTAGGGTGCGGTGTA
This sequence comes from Adrianichthys oophorus, assembly GCA_036245035.1. Classification (NCBI taxonomy): domain Eukaryota; kingdom Metazoa; phylum Chordata; class Actinopteri; order Beloniformes; family Adrianichthyidae; genus Adrianichthys; species Adrianichthys oophorus. Next base: position 34,304,403 of record BSAI01000012.1, read on the forward strand.
AATGACACCGAACAACAGCATCATCCATACATCGTAAGTGCATGTAACTTACATTATTATTAGAGTTACTTGCCACACGCACAACAATGGTATGTTTCATTTTTTCACGACGTCCCTTAGGGTGGCTGTACAAGATCCACCATATCACACTTATGCACAGTCCATAGTAGAACAGTTTTAAGTTTCAAAACAAATTCTTAGAATGTGCAAAATAAATCATTGGAAACTGCTTCACTTTTGTTTTATTTCAATGACAAAAGAGAAGCCACAAAAACGAGGTCCCCCTGTTTGTGCATTCTCTTCTTCATGAGGATAAAAGTTTGATCTGATAATTAAAGACAGGCTTGCGGTTCCAGTCACTCCTGAAGAGTACATTTTTATTGATCAAAGAGAGACTTGAGCATGTAAATTCAGATTGTTATGTGTGTGTTGCCTGCGGGGTAGCTGCAGAGAGGAATCCATCACTATTGGCATGTGGACCTGATTACTGGAGACTCTGAAAGTCTCATAGAAGTATGATAAAGAACTCTGTCCAGGCCTCTTTACAAGCACATCACTCAGGGTGTCTGCACAAAGGAGTAGTGTAATGCACAAAGAATTCCTCATGTGGCATGGCTCATCCTAAGAATATTTTAAACAAGAAAGCCAACTTGAAATGCATAAAACCCAAAACATAAAATCACATTAAAAATTATACATATCAAAACAGATTTAATATTCATTGCTGCACAGTGCAGTGGATTCTGACTTGAATTGAATCCCCATTTAAAATGTGAGAAGGAGAAAGTCTTTATGCAAAATTTATAACACGATCTATTTTAATGGGGAAGAATGAAAAGATAAATATGACAAATAACAGGGACAGAGTTTGTATTTTGCAGCTGTAGGCGGATCCGTTTGAGCTCCCAATTCTGTTTATCCCAAGTTTTTTTTTTGCTGTTTCTCTTTCTAAACTTAAAATTGCAGACTTTTGACTTGCACGCTGACTTTTGATATGAAACTCCACATAAACATTGTCAGCATATTAACTTCATGAAGTAATAGGTGTTTTGTATTTGCTCTAACAATGTTTAATACAAAAGGCACTCAAAGAGTTTACAGTTGTTATTTGTAGCTTACTTTAGAAGGTTTTGACACACCTCCCATAGAAGTGTGGCAGCTATGCAATCAGAGCATAAAAACATGTGGTCTTTCATGCCATAAATAAAACAGATTCTCTCAATTCTGCTTCCTTTTTGTGGAAGAAAACTAAAGGCTTTAGCTACAGCGCGAGCACAGTGTTGTATAGGATCAACTTTGGAAGCACAGCACCATTAGCTTCATTTGGGAAGAACCTATTTGTGTGCACATGAAAATGGGTCATACATGCTATTTCATTGGGATTCAAATGTGATTTACAAAGCATAATATGTAAAGACCCACTCCCACCATGTTTTGATCTATTTTTAAAGCGTCAGGAGAATTTGCCTCCGAGTTGTGGATAGGACCTTCAGCACCAAGCAACCCCGCCAGCACTTCCCGTTGTGAAGTGGAGCGGAGCAGGGAGCTTGTGGCGCGCCCAGTGTGTTTTCTACGTCACAAATAAGCTTGATTTCAAATGGTGTTTTTTTCATCTGCTCCTGATTCACAATGATTTAAATAAATAAATACTCAAAATTGCTATTTTGCGCTTAATTTTCTTAATAAGGGTCTTCTATTATCAGAGAAATGCCACAGGAACATGTTCAAAACACCAAAAATATTATTTTATCAGAGTGGGTCTTTAAAAAAGAATGAACGGTTTGTGCACGTTAAATTAGTGAAAAGGAAAGTACAGAATGAGCTTTGGGGTGTATCAGTAGCAAATGAAGCAGTTAGTAACATTTCAAGATGGCCTGAAGTCCATTACAAACTGGATTTTTGAGATTTAGCAACACAGATCCAGGTTGCACAAATGATGGCCAAATAGGAAGTTACAAGGGATCAAAGATGGCGGCTGTCTGATGGCGGCAGCTGAGTTTTGGAAAGAAAGAAGAGACGAGAGCTGACTGTGTGCACAAAATAAATTGCTATGGTAGAAAGTTGGTGTTAGACAAAAGGGAAAAGTAGCCAGGTTAAGCTCTGGCAGCCCTGCAACCCCGAAATGAAAAGATGGATCGATTTTTTTAGAAACCAAAAGTTTCAGAAATAAAAAATTAATATAAAAAATTATCAAACGCCAACTTTAGCCATGTTTGGAAAAAAACTATCTTGAGATTAAACTTCTCCGCATCTTAAAAAAGGGTGGGGACTGCTGCTTTAAATGATGTCCATCAATGAGAATGGAAGTGGGGGTGACAAACTTCTTCTGAATCTTGAATTCCTAAACCTATCATAGGGGGGCAGCATTAAGCCTCCAAAGCGTATGTGAGGCTAAGTTCTGAAGAGTTGGTTAAAACACACTGGTTTGTGTTGCACAGCTGGCACCTCGTAAGAACAAATGTAACACACTTACTTTCAAAATAAAACCGGACAAAATTTGGTTTAATTGCACTTGTAACCAAAAAAATGCACATATTAATAATTATTGGAGCAAAATACTTTGATAGTAATAATATCTAATTGATGCATGAATCTATTGCTGTTTATGTTGTTTTAAAGCTCTATTTGAAATCCCCGTAGATTACAAGCACTTGATAGTTTTGATTTCTTCCACTGTACATCCCCCGTTCACTTGTTCCCCTGAGCCGGCGATTTTAACCGGAATGAATGAAGAGCTGCTTTCATCTGTAGTGGAGCATCTGTGTGACTCACCAATAAGGAAGTGATGTCACCTGTTTAGCTGAGTTGCATGCTCGCTGTCTGCTTCTCACATTTTTCAGCTGTGAGTGAAGCTCATTTACAGGAATCTTTCAATCTTCTTGTAAAGTCTAAAGAGCGCGATACCAGGCATGATCACAACAACATATGCTTCTGCAGATGTGAGCCTCAACACCACAGTTTAAACAGTCACTTTCAGCGCTTAAACCAGCCATTTGTCAGTGCTTTTCATTTCAAGTCCCACGTTGAATAGGACCAACGTTACTGTCGTTGACATTGCTAGAAACTGATGTTCCTGGAGCACATCTTTGGAAAATGCAACACATCACAGACTCACGCCATTAAAAGAAAACAAAAAACAGAAAAGGTCCAATGCAACAATATGAAAGAACATAAAAATATGCTGTTACTGTTTAAAAACGCTGCGATGCGTGAACAGTGCAGTCAGGCTTATAACTATTTCTTCAGCTGTTGTTTTTGTCAGATTTGACATTTTCCATAGTACCTTCAAAATAATGATTTATTTGATTTTAGGATTTATGTGGGAATATAAATGTTAGATTTGACATTTGTGTTATCCGGAGTCCCTCAGGGTTCTTTGATAGACCTCCTTCGTTTTGCATTGGAACAGATGATCATTGTGCTAAAGTGACAGTCCAGTTCTGCTGACAGTTCCATTCTCTTTGATAACCCTGTGACCTATCCTCCTCAATGAAAGTATTCAGGCCGTTACTAGACTTCTAGTTTGTCTATATTCATGAATACAGGAAAAAATGTAAAATCTTCAAGAGCAACTGAGAGCATCAACAAGCAAAAATGATGGGGGGAAAAAAACGTCATTGGTGTCATTTTCAAAATGTGCAGTGACTTCTGACACCGCAAACCAGTCCTCCATTACTAATTATGTATAAAGTGCAAAAGGAAACGCAAACGTAAATAAACATTACTGTTAAACTATTGCGAAAAGAGGAGCTATTTCACTCTGTGGCTGCCTTCAAGCGTGCAGCTTGAAGAAGCCAATCTTTCCCAGGGTTGATAATCCTCACCTGAATCCAGAATCCTTAAGGAGTGGTGTGATCCAATAGCAATGTGATGTCTCCCACTGCAACTCTTCCATCGGTGTTTAAGCACTTAGACGTTAGTATTCTTTCATCCACCTGTTCTGGAACAAGACACTGAACTTGCTTCAGGCATTTCCTGATGTAACACCCTTTTTCTTTAAACACAGGGACAGGAAAAAGTGAGGTGCGATTTGAAGTATCACATCACCTGAAATTCTGGTTCTGGTCATTGAGCAAGGCTTCTGGGGATGGCAGTTGAGAAACAAGAAGCAGCACATTTACCATCAACTGAAAAAAAGGCTTATTGTTTAAAGAATATTAATAAAAAAGCGTTTGATGTTTGTTTTTTTTAAGCTGGTACAAAACCTTGCAGAAAGGTTCTTTCCTGGAATCAACAATGTCCTCTGGGTTAATCTCTTTAATCATTATCAGATGACTGCATAATTAATTCTCTAGTCTTGAAGCAACTTTATAAATTTCTGCATGGTCCAATTAGGATATTTCATAGATATTAAAGCCATATTTTTTCAGCTGGAGCCACCCGGTCTTGCATCTTGCCCCCTCTGTGAACAGACCAGTATTTGCTCATCTCCCACCTTCTTTTTTCTGTGTTCTCCTTTTATATTCTAATTTAATGATATGAAAATAAGATGTGCATTTATACATGTTTTAAATGCTGTTGTATAATTTTTAATGTTTTTAAATTTTTTTGTTTTTTATATGTAAAATAAAAATGGAAACAACAAAATTGGAGTAATTTTTTTTTTTTTAAAGTGAGAAAATAAAAGGTTTTCAATAAAATAAACAATGCTGTGTTTTGGCAGCGACGTTTCAGCCAATTTTAAGCTCATCTTCAAAGCCTTTAAAGCCCCTTGTTGAATAAAGCTGGCTATCCTTACACATTAAGAGATGTTATCAGGGTTTAACACAAGTTTTAAGACATGAAACTTGATTGAAAGTAGATGTGTCACCAAAAACTTGAGGCTTGACTTAAACATGCCTGCAAGGACATCAGACTTGACTGGACTTGGTGGAGGTACAAAAAGACTTCTGAACATCTCTGACTTGACACCAACTTCAGACTTTGCAGCGTTTGTTTATATCCATTTTTAGATCCATAACATCGCTATTGAATCTGAGTAAAAACTCTATGAATTGTCACGTTGTTGTACTCTATTGAAAACTTCTGACAATACAATGTTAGTTTTTGCCATTACACTTAAATCTTAAATTTGGACTATACTGACAATAGTACTAAAGATTTGTCTTGAAAGAGACATGGATCTCTTTTTCATTGAAATACAAGAACTGTAACATTCACTGCTCATCTCTTAGATGAGATCTCTGCAAGTGTTTTTGCCAGCCCTCTTAAATTATAACGTGTCAGTGGGATTGGTTGCATTTTTAACGAGGCTACAAATTTGCCCAAACATGCCAGTTGCCAGTGGGACCCCCCCCCTTGAGAGTCACCAGACCTTACAAGGACTTAAGCTCAAGAGAAAACAGGCTTCATTCCGCTCATCAAGTTAGCTTTAATTTGTGGCATTTTGTGCTTTTGCCACACAAGGAGGCAACCCGCTGCAGGACTCGTTAGTCCAGCAAAACCATCTGCCAAAGTGCAGACTTGACTTAAAAAAAAAAAAAAAAAAAAAGCACCTCGACTGGACATCGAACTCAACTTCCAGCACGGTTCACTGTTTCTTCCTTGCCAGCTTTTAATAAGGTCAGCACTTATGGAGGTTATTAATATTCCATATTATCCTGGGTAGGAGTGGTTGGTGATTAGCAGAGGGATTGGTTTACATCTAATATTTAACGCATGTCTGGAATGCATGGTGATTAAATAAGTCAAGTGTGCACCTATGATTTCCATTTTTGTTTGAGGGTACACGCTTCTGTTCTAGCATTGAGGTTGTGATTGTAAAAGAGTATAAAAACAAAGGAAAAAAACACACACAAGGGTTTGTTCAGACTGGACACATTTCCCAGTGTGGACACACCCCTAGTCACGTGCACTTGTACAAGGAGTTGACCCGTTCAGATTTTTAGGTTGTCCCACTCCGATCATCTCTTGATCTATTTTAAAAGCATTCCCAGTGGTCTTTTAATTATGATTAAATTATGATTATGCCATTTTTAGCCTAAATCATAACAACACCTGACAATTTCTAAGACAGTTTCTGCAGAGCTGCAGTACTTCATTAGAATTTTGTCTCTGAGTTGTTGGTGGGACTGTTGGTGCGGTATAAGCCCAGCCCCTTCCCACATAAACCTTTGTATGGATTATTTGCGTACCCCCTGCAGATTTAAAACATTTTTCCCCCCAATGACAGCCCATTTCCACCCTTAAAGGCAGTTGTGACTAAGGCATGTACAGTCAGGTGCACATAATAAAAAGCATCAGGCTGGAAAATGATGCTCTCATCATTTGACCATTTTCACCATTTCTGTCTTATTTCTCCTTTCCATTTTGCCTATATATGTATTCTAGTAAAACCGTGTTCATACATCTCATTTTTTATTTACACTACACTCAATAGTTGAGCAGCTAACACATTCTGGATATCAAGAAACAGAGAGAAACATGTGATGAGTCAAAACTGGTGTCATTAAATGGAATGTCTAATATGGCAGATGATGAAAAAAGCAGAAGCTTCTTCGTCATCGTTCTGATCTGTCGTGCTGCAGCCCCTCTGGAGAGATCAAGCCCTTTAAAAAGTCCTGCCTGTCGACAGAACAACCAAATCATGTTTTTCATCATCAACTTGCAGCAGTTTTTTCCTCTGAGGCTCATTGATGTAACTATAAGAGCAGAAAAAGGATTGTTGTAAATTCTGCTCATTTTCTGCTCATATCTGTGTTTGTATTCTGGTTTTTGTTTGAAGTTGGCTCTGTTACACTCTGACATGGCTTTTGTTTTGTGTTCTTACCTGACTTCAGTGTGCTTCCACCCACATGCCGAGCAGACTATATGTACATCAACAGATGTTTTCAGACAGGAAGTAACAAGTCTCTTCTTCCCCTCCCTGATTTAGCTCTTTGCAGTTACAACTTCATCATTTCCTCTTTTACCAAGCACCATTCCAGGCACACCCAAAGTATTTACATTTTATTACCAGTCACAGACGTGCAGGCCTCTGTTTACCAGTTCTGCTTAAGAAGAACTAAATGGGACAGTTTCTCCATTGTTACCTCATTATATAAACTAAACCATTATACCTCAGCCACTCATGTCAAATTAGCACAACTGCTTTTTGTTGATAAGATACATTGCAATAGTTTCATAGACTTAAGTCTGAAAGATTATCCTAGAGCTTAATAGTTTTTCAGAGTACATTTACAAAAAAAAACAATTAATTAAAAAAGCAAGAAAGTTTTTTTTTTTTTTTAATGTTTCCAAATCGTTGGTTAAGCTGGTCTTTTTCTGGTGAAATTGTTTTATTATTTTGTCAATCTAAACATAACATCAAAATAAGCAAATAACACATACACCTTTTTTCTGTGTTTAGCTTTTCCTTTTGTGTTGATTTCTTTCTTTCTTTCTTTCTGGTTTTAATTATGTTTTTCCATGCACCCAAAAGGCAAACACATCCACCACAATACATGAAGCCTTGACCCCTGCTTCATTTGTTTCAGGATAAAATGAAAGCTTGTGTGAAATGAAGTGTAAATCAAGGTTTTTTTTAGACTATTTGAGTAAAAAAAAATCATCAAGATCCCATCATTTCTTATTACTTGATTTTGTCTTTTTAATGATGTTTTCACCTTTTAATCTTTACTGAGGACATCAGAAGATAAGGGTTTATGGAAAATACGTGGTTAAGACTATAAAGACAGAAGAGAAGATAGACTAACATATTTTCAAAACTTTATGGCACACCTGAAAGCCTTATTTTTATTTTGTTTCATTTTTTTAAACGCCTTTTAATCTGAAGCGCCTTATAGATCTATTAACTCTGGTTGCATTTACGGATGTTGACACAAATTGAGAGGTACACCGTATAGTACAGTTTAGCTGAGTTATTGCGAGACAGAATGGGACAAGGGATGAAGACGAGTGGGGAGAAGGACTGGGAAGATGTGCTAATTGCTAAACAGGATGTGTGTTACAATAAAAGGAGAAACATCAAACTGATGGACTATTTATTTGAATCACGCAACATAATATACAGCTCTCTGTCAGCCTCTTTTTTTTTAAGAGTTACAAACAAAGCTGGTTGTTATTGTACATATGCTTATGTGACTGAGGAGTAGCTGTGTCGGACTGTTTTTTTTTTTTTTTTTTAAGTCTTACTAATAAGGTTGTGAGTTGGTGTAGTCACAGTAACCGTTGTTTAAGCAGTATCAGTCTGTATTTTTACAAGCTACAAACAGGATTGGGATCAATTTTTAATTGCTAATGCAGCTAACGTGTAGTGGTGTCACAATAGGTTTTTTTTTTTTTTTAATTCTGTAACTGACAAGGTTGGGAGTTAGCATTGTCACAGTAGGCTAACGTTTGTTTTAAATCTATTTTTGTGTGTTGCAAAAAGGTACGGTGCCATTATAAATTTGCTAACATGTTGCAGTGTGGGGCTGCACGGTGGCGCAGTGGTTAGCGCTCCTGCCTCACAGCAAGAAGGTTCCCGGTTCAAGTCCTGGCTGGGGGACCTTTCTGTGTGGAGTTTGCATGTTCTCCCCGTGCATGCGTGGGTTTTCTCCAGGTACTCCAGCTTCCTCCCACCGTCCAAAAACATGCTTCATAGGTTAATTGGTCACTGTAAATTGTCCCTAGGTGTGTATGGGTGTGTGTTTGTGGCCCCTGCGACAAACTGGCGACCAGTCCAGGGGTGTACCCTGCCTTCGCCCATGAGTAGCCGGGTTAGGCTCCGCAACCCCTTGACCCCGAAAGGGATAAAGCGGATTGGAAAATGAATGAATGAATGTTGCAGTGTTGGACAGTGTTTTTTGTATGTGCCACTAACAAGGTTGGAAAGCGTAGTCTCAATAACATTTATTTTAGCTGTATCAGTCTGTTTGTTTTAGAGTTACAAACAAGGCTAGGAGTTAAATATTGTGTGGATACACTAACATGGCAAAAGCTTCTAACGTAGCTTACATGTAGTGTGCTACAAACAAGTTCTAGAATTACTGTGAACACAGTTAAAGTCTGACTGACTGATGGACTTATCTGACTAATTTGTCTAACTTTATGCACCTTGTAAATGACACAAGTTCAAAAATATAACTTTTTTTTTAAAGTGCGCCTAATATTCAGGTTCATCGTTTAGTGCGAAATAAAGGGTCCTTAGACTTTCCGTTTAGTACTATCTGCAAATTATCAGTCATCCTAAAAAGAACCGAATTAGGACTACAGGAGCATTTCTGTCATCACATGAAGACTTTTTAGTGGATCAGCGGCAGACGATTCTTACAAATCTGACATTTTAGAGGCAGAAAACCTGTAAACTATCTTCTCAAATTTGAAAACTTCTTCAGGAAAATTAACACAGAGCCACCAAATTGTTGGTAATAAACACCTTTGGGGTGGTACACAGTCATCTTTATGATTGCATGTGTGACAACAAGACAGTATGTGGCTTGGTTAGTATGACATCAGCTACTGGCTTTGACTGGTTTGAAGTTATGTTTTCAATTTTTCTAAACTTTTTTTGTTGTTTTCAATCCAGACTCAAGGAGGAAGAGAAAGTGTTGCCCTTAGTGTGTGACTCAGTTTCAGAACATTCTGCAAAAGTATGTGCAAACCCTTTGTGGCTACCCAGATTTCTGTCTATTTATACTCTGTTCTTCAAAACACCATGTTAAAGATTCGACTAAGCAACATTTCTTTGTTGCTGAATGGCCTGCTGTGCTTTTAAAGTTCCATCCATTCATCCATCCATAAATGAATGATTACTCTGAACTGTACCATACCGTCATCAGAACCACAGTCTGCTCTTTCAGCATACCATAGTCTTTGGTGTACTTTGTTTGGTGTTCAAATGTGCTTGGTAAGTAAAAATTGGAAAAAAAAAAAATCAATTGTGATTAAACTGACATTCCAACTTCCTCTTTGAAACTTTCTGGATGACAAATGCAGTTCATTTTTGCAACAAAACTAATATTAAAAAAAAAAAAAAACAGGAATAATTTCTGAATAGTCTGTACCGTATGTTAACGTACTTTTAGGTGCACCAGATCATGAGATGCACCGTCAAATGTGTAAGATGCACTGAATAATAAAGCTATATTCACACCAGCCTCTGCAATTCCTGTTCAAGCAACCACTTTAAATAAAAACTCTAATGTAAATGTGTGTTTCAGACTTATGCGTTCAAAACTCTTGCGTTCATGCGTCGCTATGCTAGTTTTTACCAGCTCAGAGGCCTTGTGGTGTCGCCCTGAGACTGGAAAGGCGTGAGTTCAAATCCAGTCTGAGTCATACCATCCATCCATCTTCTTACCTTCATCTGGGACCGGGTCGCAGGGGCAGCAATCTAAGCAAAGATGCCCAGATATCCCTCTCCCTGGCCACTTCCTCCAGCTCCTCTGGGGGGATCCCGAGGCATTCCCAGGCCAGCCAACAGACGTAGTCTCTCGTAGTCTATCCTGTGTCTTTTTCGGGGCCTCCTGCAAGTGGAACATGCCCGGAAAACCTCCCCAGGGATGCATCCAGGAGGCATCTGAACCTGCTGTTCAAGCCACCTCAACTGGCTGTGGAGGAGCTTGGCTTGATGTGGAGGAGCAACGACTCTACTCCGAGCTCTCTCTGGGTGACCGAGCTTCACACCCTATCTCTAAGGGAGCTCCCATCCACCCTACAGAAGCTCATTTTGACTGCTGGGACCTCGTTCTTTCAGTCATAATCCACAGCTCATGACCATAGGTGAGTATTGGAGGAAAGATCGACCAGTAAATTGAGAGCTTTGCTTTCTGGCTTAGCTTTCTCTTCACCACAACAGACCGGCACAGTGATCGCATAACGGTGGATGCCGCACGCATCTGCCTGTTGATCTCACGCTCTGATCTTCCCTCCCTCAAGAAGAAGCCACCAAGATACTTAAACTCCTCTACCTGAGGAAGGAGCATTCCACCCAGAGAGGGATAACTACCTTTCTCCAGTCAAGAACCATGACCTCAGACTTAGTGGTGCTGACCCTCATCCCAGATGCTTCGCACTCAGCTGCAAACCACCAAGATGCATGCTGAAGGTCCTGGCTCAATGAAGCCAACAGGACAATATCGTCTGCAAAGAGCAGAGAAGAAATCCTGTGGTTCCCAAACCAGACCTCCTCTGGCCATTACCTGCACTTTGAAATTCTGTCCATAAAGACTATGAACAGAACCAGTGTTAAAGGACAGCCCTGCCGGAGTCCAACACGCACCAGGAACAGGTCTGACTTTCTGCCAGCTATGCGAACTAAGCTCCTGCTCCAGTCATACAGAAACCTGACAGCCCTCAGTAAAGCTCCCCGGACCCCATACTCCCGGAGCACCCTACATAGGACACCATGGGGGACACTGTTGAACAACTTCTCCAAAGCCACAGAACACGTATGGACTGGATGAGCAAACTCCCTAGAACCCCTCCAGCATCCCATAGAGGATCTAAAGTTGGTCCACTGTTCTAAAGCCATTAAGAAAACCCTACTGTTGTTCCTGGATCTGAGGTTCGACTATTGGACTATCAACATGGACTATCTTTGGGAAGCTGATGAGTGTGATTCCCTGGTTGTTGGAACACACCCTCCAGTCCCTCTTCTTGAACTGTCTGCCACCCACCATCCCTGTCTGCCAGTCCAGTGGTACAGTTCCCGACTGCCATGCGATGCTCCAGAGATGTCAGTCAAGACATTCCCACAGAATCCAGAGACTTAAGATACTCAGGGTGGACCTCATCAACGCTCTGTGCCTTGGCGAGGAGCTCATCTACTACCTCAGTGACTTCACCCTGGATGACGTACAGCCTCACCCCAAAGTCCTCAGCCTCTGCTTCCTCAAAAAGTGTGTCAACGGGATTGTGGAGATCTTCAAAGTATTCCTTCCACCACCCGACAACGTCCCCAGTCAAAGTCAACAGCTCCCCACCTGCACTGAAACAGTGCCTGCAGAAAGCTGCTTTCCCCTTCTGAGGCACCGGACGGCTTGCCTGAATTTTTTTGAGGCCAGCCGATAGTCCTTTTCCATAGCCTCACCAAACTCCTCCCAGGACAGAGTTTTTGCCTCCACAACAGCCTAGGCTGCAGCTTGCTTAAGACTCCCAGTATCTGTCAACAGCCTCTGGAGTCCCACAAGCCAGCTAGGCTTGGTAGAACTCTTTCTTAAGCTTAACACTAGGCCAGTAGGCTGAAATCACAGTCAGAGACCTATCCCCCACCTAAAGGTGAAAGGGCATGACCATCGTCCACTGGGGTAAATTCCAACACTTGGCGACTGAGCTGGGGGCTCACAAGGAAGTCTACACTGGCCCACTGCTTCTCACCATGTGCAACTCCAGAATAGTAGAAAGTCTAGTCCCTCTCAAGGGACTGAGTTTCAGAGCCCAGACTGTGCGTGGAGGTGAGCCCAGCTATATCTAGCCTGTACCTCTCAACCTCCCGCACAAGCTAAGGCTCCTTCCCTCCCAGAAAGGGGATGCTCCATGTACCAAAAGCTAAGTTCCATGACTGGGATTTTGGCCACCGAGGCACTACAGAATTATTCCATATATAGGGTGCTCCAGATCTTAAGGTGCACAGTTGTTTTTTTTTTTTTTTAATTAAGGCTCTTAAATGTGCCCTTTAGAGTAATATTTAATATTTGATTTACTGGTTCAATGGGGACAAAGTATGAAACCCACAAAAGCAACATGTATATTCGAGAATGTTTAGGATTTACTGTCACAAATGTTTGAAACTTTACAAATAGATTCCAAAGACTGAAAGCTGGAACTGCAGATTACTGTAATATCTGTACCCCCATCTGCCATGAAGGTTTGACAAACTTCATTTCAGATCCTGTTGTTTGGGCAAACACATTGTTCTTAAAAAATTAACCTTTTGTTCTTGTTCCTCTGGGTGTCAGCTTCCCTCTCTGACAAAGCCTTGAGTGTATCTTTTTTGTTCTACTGTGTCATTAAACCTCACAGCTCTGGGAAATGCAAACACACCAGCCCACTTTGAGAATTTCCTCATCTTTGTATATGTGGTTTGTCACCTGTTGATAGTCTGAAAGGAAATAGAGAATGAAGACTGAGTGATTCCGGGAGAAAATTCATCATGCGCCTCATATTATGCTTCCACCCATGAGTTTCACAGTGTGAAAGATGCAGAAACCCCATGAAAAAAAAAAAATTCACAAGCATTATGCATGAATGAGTTGAGGCACGTTTTAGGTGTGCACCTAAGTCAGCACCAAGCACGGTACATGAAACTGGTGGGATTTTTTTTTTTCTGTTTCGTTGACAGAGCAGTGAGCAGTTACACGCTTACAGGAAGTACAGCAGGTATGAGAAACCAAGCGCGCGCTGGGTTTATAAAAAAATGAGGTTGTTCATCACATGGGTTAAACATCTTGCTATTTGTGGCCTGTTGCTTTGCACACCAGACACACAGACAGAGCGGCATAGAGACACTTCTTTTTCTATTTCCTCAATTTACCTACATGGCCCCAAAGGAGGAAGCATATTTCAAAATGTTGGGTGCAGAAGACGTGCAGGCAGCAGAGATGAAGGACGACAGCAGCAGGTCGGTGTGATTTTTTTATCGCTTTTAAGCACTCATTTTGTATGTGATTCTGAGACTTGTTTTTTTTTTTTTTTACTTTAGTGAGTTTTTTTGTGGAGTCTGAGTAAAAGAAGTTAAGAGCTAAGAACTAATGTTGGATAGCAAACAAAGGAGGACAACTTGAATCAACTGTAATATTTGGGAACTTATTTGAATAACTTTTAGGTGTTTTTCAAGTGTGACACTACTTTAAAAAAAAAACCTTTACACACAGAAATGATGTGAAATTCACCTCTTGACATGTCCGCTGCTAACAAGACTTGTTTTTTCTAAAGTGTAAACAGTTAAAACTGCTGTTTTAGTCAACATGGCCAAGAGCAGAACAGACATTTTGTGGAAGTTGATGCATTCTGTCTTTTTGCTTACAGACAAAACGAGAAGGAGAGAAAGAGCCGCTTCAGCCTTTTTCTCACCAAGTCGGGCTCCCATGAAAATATCAGTCCCCAGAAAAAGACAAATCCAACGCTGAGCAAGTGAGACATGACCCATTAACTTCACATCCAACCACTAGCACTTCAGACAAGTGAAATTCATTTCTAAGCTGTGTTTCCAGAACCCTTCCCGGCTCATTAGTCAAACACAGAAACATGGCATCTTTCTGAAAATGGCAAACATTTCTAGTCCCATTACAAGTTGAGATCTGACCACATCTTTTTATTTTATTTTTTATCTTTGCAGCATTTCACCAGAGACAGCCTTGCAATGGAGCGACTCATTTGAGGATCTGCTAAAGCATCCAGGTCGGATTATTTGATCTTTTTCAGTTGGTGTCCAGAATACTTTTTTTTTTTTACTGTGGAAACAATTGTTCCACATGATTGATTATCAGCATATTTTAATCAGTAATGGAGATATCGGTGAGCGCTTTCCTGTTCCTTTTATTGTTAGTCAGGGCAGAGAATAATGCAGAAACTGCAACTTCCTTTTAATCACACCAGTTGTATTTGACATATGTTGAAGCTTTGTGATTCTGCTTTTTTCCCTATTTCCCCATTTACAAAAAAGATTGGTTTTAATTGTTTTAAATTACTTTTTTTTGTTTGTTTTGTATGCCAGATGGGGTGAAAGCCTTCTCTCAGTTTCTCCGAACAGAGTTCAGTGAAGAAAACATTGAGTTCTGGTTGGTCTGCGAGGAATACAAATCCATCGGCTCTAAATCAAAGCTGCTGTCCAAAGCCAAATATATTTATACGGTTTTTATTGAATCCGAGGCCCCCAAAGAGGTATGTCGTGACATTTTTATTCATCATAAATTGTATACATTTTAGGCTTTTGATGCAGAGCTGCAAACGGTCAAGTAACATTTGGTGCTCGCTGCGCTTTCTTGTCACTGAGTGCAGTTAGAGCTGAAATATTAATGTTGGCGCTATAAAAATAACAGCGAGCAAGTGCCAAGGCTCTCCAAAGTCATGAGCTTACAGCAGGCTGACCTTTGTGAACAATTGTCGGGGGGCAGTGCCTCGTTGAGGTTGTGCATCTTGGTGCATGCGCCACTTCAAAGCAGGTCGAGCGTTTCTGTGCGAGACGGTTTTGGTTTCAAAGGTTTCCACTCGCTGAGCGTGGATGATGCGACCACCTTGTGATCAGAGCCTGCAGCTTCGGACTGTTGAAGAGCTCTGCGTCTGTGTATGGTTTCGGAACATCTTTTGCAAAGCAGGGGGGAGTGTCTCCCACACACTTTCATAGGATGACTGTGTATATACATGTCGGAATGGGGAAGTTTGTCTACTTGGGGCAAAGAAAGTGGGCTCTTGGAGGGGAGGAATTCACAAATGATTCTTCCTCCTCCAGATTAGATATAGTTCAACTCTAAATATAACTTTTCTAAAGAAGCTTCCTCTAGCATTTAAACATTCTTAAACACATGTAAACTGTAAATTGGGTGTACTTATATAATGCTTCTCTACCTTCTTAGAAGGGCAAAAGTGCTTTACATTACATTTACAGTTCCATTCACACACTCATTCACTGATGGCGGCTCAGCTGTTTTCATGCTTTTCATTACACGGCAGGTTCGAATTTGGAACCTTTTCTTTCCAAGCTCACAATGCTTTGGCTCGCTTTTGCTCTTCAAAAAGTCTGTAGATTCACACCTAAGACAAACCACATCATCTTCAAGTAAACCGAGCCCCTCGCTGTCTGCAGATCACTTGTTCGGTCCAGATCAGAGTTCAGATGAGCTTTTGCAATTGAAAAACACAGCTAACCATCTGGAAATACACATTTTGGTGTGGCTCAGAATACACCAATAGGAATGCACTTAAGATTGTGGCTGGTCATGGAGAAAAAGTGATACCCCATGGCAATAAAGTTTAATGAAATGTGAAAAATATCATGATGTACTCAACAGTTTATTCTAATATTTAAAACTGTATATTTTTATTGAAGTCTGATGAATTTAAAAAAAAGAGCTGCCTGGTTCTGAGTAGAAGGTGTGGTACCAGTGTTTCATTATTGTACTTTGTTAAAAAAGTAAATATTTGTAGCCTTTTCCACACTATAAGGAGCACTTAAAAGCCTTTTTTTTTTCAAAAAATGACAGTGCACCGTATAATACGTGGCACTTCATATATGATTTAGTTTTGGTTGCGTTTACTCATGTTAAAGTGATTTTGAGAAGTACACGGCGCTCTGGCAAAATGTTTGGTTGGGTTTTATTGTGAATAGGTTGGCCCAGCTAACATGTAGCAGCATCTGACTGTGTTATTAACAAGGTTGGAAGTTCTCATAGTTGTTGTTTTTTTTGTCATGTGTTGCAAACTAGGTTTGGAGTTACAAGTATTTTGAATATGCGGCTAATGTGTCGCGTGTTACAAACAACTTCTAGAACACAAAATATTTGAAAATATTGACACTATTTTTAACATTACATGAAAAATGTTGGTAAAAAACAGTAGCTTGAAGCAAAATGACTAAATATTCATTTTATATTAATGTTTCAAAAATGTGAAACTATGCTTGGTCCACCTATGCAAGCCTGCACTGCACACGTCTCATTGTGCTTGAGCACAAAAATGTCCCAATGGGGTCAAGTTTCTTGCACAGTACAGATGAGATGTTGTAGGCAGGAGGTCCAGCTTTAAATGGTCTTTTTCATAAAAGCTGATTCTCTTCAACAAAAAAAAAAAGGTTCTGAGACCTTTTGTGTTCTTAAAGCATCTTTTCTCCATTCCTTTCTTTTCAATCAGGTCAACATTGACTATAACACCAAGATGGCCATCAAGGCCAGCATGTCACACCCCACAAGGAACACTTTTGAAGCCGCTCAGATGAAGGTCTACAGCCTGATGAAAAAGGACTGCTACCCCAGGTTCTTGCACTCTGACATTTACCTGCGCCTCACTCGCAGGAAGGGTCCCGGAGCCACCATGTTTCGCAGAAGGTCACGCTCCTGCGTGTTCAACGAGAGGGGGGAACCCACTCAGCCCTCAGCCTGGTAGTGGGAATATCACAAAGACATTGCATGGAAGGGATTCCCAATCGTCCAACAGATCATCTTTGATCTGCAGCACAACTGTATAAAAAAGGTTTTATCCACATGCTTCCGTCTGCAGAGTGCAATATTTATAAATTAAACCAGAGAACTTCTCGTTTAAAGGTACATGTTGGGAAATGTACTTTTTGCCAAAAAATCTAATAAAATACAAACTTTCTAATGAGTATGTTGGAAGTTGGGACTTGAACTTGACAAATTGAAAGTTGAAACAACAATAAACAGGGACACAGGGAAGTCTTACATGATAATAATTTCCACATGTAAATCAGATTATCAAATGAAACTATGAGAAACCCTCAACTCAACAAAGCTGTTTTAACACAAGGAGCATTGCAGCACATCAGCAAATAACTGGGACACAGAGCAATGTGCGGATAAAGTAAGACAGAACTGGTATAAACAGGAGAATCAGTGGAGTCATTTTAAGATGGGGCCCTCACAAATGTCTTCTGTCAACTCCATCATCTTTACAGGAAATTAAGTGAAATCCGTTTTTGTGCTAAAGTTCTGCAACTTATTTTCTTGGCTTTTTTCTCTTGGTGCAAAATAAAAAAAAAAAATTCTTTCCTTTTTTTTTGTAAATTTACATATTTGTTGTTGTTTTAAAAGTTCAAGTTAATAATAGATCAAAAGTAGCCACAAAACCAAAACAAAAGTATTTCTGATCAATACTTTCTCATTGACAATTGTAAAAAACAGCAGCTGCATTTGCAGATGATTTGGTCATCTTCTGGTTGCTCTGCTTGTGCACTCAGATCTTGCAGGGCTCAGATGACCGTTGCAAAGGTGCAGAGAGTCTGAGCTCTAGTGCCTCGTCACTGCTGACAGTATCTCGTCAGACAAGCAGGCAGCTTTCCTGATGTAAGCCGCTGCACACTCCAGCTCCTTTGTCCTCCAGTCCACCAGTCGCACCTCATGCAACATTAATACTGTTGATATGGTGCACATACTAGTGTGACAGCATCTCATTAAAATGTGAAGATTTTATCCCTTGCACTGTTCAACCCCCTGCAGACAGAGCAGTGGCAACAGCCATGGCAACTGTACAGCAACTGTTTAAAGGAAGCGGAGTGATGGATCTCTCCCACTGCAAAAGCTCAAAATCTTTGTCTAATCCTAATCTTTATTAATTCGACACATTTGATGGGAAGGAATTGAAAAATCACAACTAAATATTGTGAGTTTAAAAATGTCATTCAGTCTCACTAATCAGCTGTTGGATAATTGTTTTTTATGCTAAATGTAAATTTGACAAAAATACTTATCAGAGATTTTACAATAAACGCTTGTCAGTAATAACAAAATTGCACATATTAGCAACAAATGCCATTTTTCAGTTTGCATAACAAATAATTTATGTGTATTTTTAATCATAGATGTCGGCACGACTGTTGTAAAATGTATATTTTATACGCCGAGCAAGTGAAATAAACACTTTGGTGTAACAGTGGTTGTAAAACAATTTTTAATGGGATTCATTAGTTTCAATGATTGTGTCCAAATATGATAAATGAGGCAATAGTGTGTGCATTTCACACTAATGAAGAATTCAGCGATTGCACGTCGCTTCCTTTACACCAAAAACCCCTGAAAAATGAATAGGTCTTATCAAGTCCCCGCACTCTGATGGAAAATTATTCATTTCATAGTATGTTTGCAGAGACTACACAGCCTGCAAATAAGTATTCATAACTGTCACTCTTGGATCCCTGAATATTTATGCAGGAATTGTGAGTAAACACAATGCAGAGTTGGTTCATTAGCACAAGTGTCAGGCGTTTTTAGTAGCCTTCAGAAGGATAAAGTCCTTTTTAGCCCGAGTTAGTGTCCGCATCTCAAAACCTGCGCCGAATGTCTTACAATTCCCATTAATTATTCATCCTCTAGGGGCTGCACGGTGGTGCAGTGGTTAGCGCTCCTGCCTCACAGCAAGAAGGTTCCCGGTTCAAGTCCTGGCTGGGGGACTTTTCTGTGTGGAGTTTGCATGTTCTCCCCGTGCATGCGTGGGTTTTCTCCGGGTACTCCGGCTTCCTCCCACAGTCCAAAAACATGCTTCATAGGTTCATTGGTTACTCCAAATTGTCCCTAGGTGTGAATGTGAGTGTGCATGGGTGTGTGATTGTGGCCCCTGCGACAGACTGGCGACCAGTCCAGGGGTGTACCCTGCCTTCGGGGTGTACCCTGCCTTCGCCCATGAGTAGCCGGGTTAGGCTCCAGCAACCCCGTGACCCCGAAAGGGATCAAGCGGATTGGAAAATGAATGAATGAATGAATATTCATCCTCTATGCATCCTGCTCTCTTCTCGCACAAATATTCTGAGAGCTTTGCTGCTGGATGGAATTTATTGTAATGGTTTTTTTTAACAAGAGCATAAGCTCAGCTGGCACATGGAATACATCACAACATGACATTAGTCGTAGCAAAGATTTTTGAATTGTTTTTTTTTCCAAACTGGTTTTTAAATGTGTACCTCAGTCTGACCTAAAAGTTTATAAAATCATCCTCATCTTATATTTCAGGAGCAAAAAAAAAAAGAAAAATCAAGCATGAAAGCTGTTTGAGTCTCACAGAACAAGATAAACGCTTATATAAAAGGAATTTTCAAAATACTGTACACTTCAAGGTGTCTTTATGGACAATTTAGTGCTGGCTTTTCCCTTCCAGAACTGAAGGAGGTTTCCTCATACAACACATTTGACAAAAAGGCTCCTTGATCTGAGCTGTAATCATTTAGGAGTTTTGTTCCCCCGAGCTGAAACTTCTGAAGCAGCTCATCACATCTCTGAAGCTCCTTTATCTGACCTTGCATGAGCTGATTCCACCAGGTGATTTGATGACTCCCAGGCTCAAATATTGAGCTGTGAAATTTCCTCTCTTAAAAAAAAAAATTAAATCAGTTTTCACTCAAAGCGGGTGGCCTGCATTAATATTGACAAACCAGAATAAATTTGCCCTCAAAGTTTCCATCTGTAAAGCTCCAGGTGAGAGCTTGCATCTTTCCTTATTACCAGTTAACCTTCCCCTGAGTGTCAAAAACATCTTTTTCAGAATTCATGTTTTTCTTCTCTTCTGTTTAGCTGCAAAAGTGTATCTCTTCCCAAAAAGGAATCTCAAATTCCCTTTCAAATAATCATATTTTGATCTATTTCAAAAGTGTTCCCAGACGTCTTTTAATTATGATTTTGCCTTTTTTTTCAGCTAAAATAAAAAGAAAAACTGTCTCGTTTTCCAGAACATTAATAGTTTTTGCAGAGTGGCAGTTTTTCATCAAAAACTTGTCTCTGGGTTGTGGCTCTAGTGTGTTGTGAGTAGATTTTTCCGTGTTGTGACTTAATGTGTTGTGTTGTGAGAGTTAATGTGTTGTGACTAATTGTAGTGTGTTGTGAGCTGATTTTTTCATGTTGTGAGTTAATTTTTTTGTGTTGTGAGTCATTGTAGTGTGTTGTGGTCCTTCTGGGCCACTGTAGTAGACTCTTCACCTTCTAGAAATATAAACACATTTACCCGAAATAGTCCTTTAGTGACAAGAATTGAATTCTTAAAGTATGATTTTTCTATTTTGCCTAAATAAAAACTTGGCATCTAGGAACCTTTGAATTATTTGTAGACAAACTGTTTTACAGTATTAAACAAAAACCCTCATGAAGTCATCCACTGAACATGGCAGCTGCATTGACTTTATAAGCCACGGCTGAAAAATAATTGTGATTATTTATCAATAAAAAAACCAAAGACTGCTTTTAAAGGCAAATGCACATCAGTACTTTACAAAGAAATTAGGGAAATTGAATTGAAACATTCCTGAAAGAAACAAATGTATTCTTGTTGGATTACTTTCAGGGGCTGAAATCTAATTTGTTTTTGTTTCTTGGCTGCAGCCGCGGTCCACACTGATCTTCATCCTCAGCTGAAGAACCAAAGCTCCACTCAGGCTTCAATGAATAAAACAAAAAACAGGACAGGCAATAAGGAGAGACAGACAAATTCAAGGCTTTTGTAATTATACGGTAAAAAAAAAAGACTTTTGGAAGAAGAGGTGAAGAGAGCTATAGTGCCCCCCTGTGTTTGCTAGATTACCTGCAGCGTCCTCTGCTGTGCAGCCTGGAACAAACCAGTATGAAAACACAACAATGTTTAACACTCTGTGCTCAGAGCCCCTTCAGTCCTTGGATGATGTTGACAACCTGCATGAAGACCGACCATGCATGTTTCTGCTAAATCTGCTTATCCATGTTGGCCTGATCTGTTTCAGGTTGCCTTTTTTGAAAAACAAATGATTGGAGCAGTGGCTTCTGGAAGCATGCAAATCAGGAAGGTCTGGGTGTTTTCCATCATCTGCTGTGATTTACATCCATGGCTTGATCGATGCCATGACAACTGGTGGTCAAGAGGGTCAGGGAAGGTGAAAATCCACTGGATATAGTCACAAATGCAGTCCTCAATGTCACAACAAGAGATCAGCTCTGGCGTGGTGCGAGAACACTGCTGGATGATCTCACAGATGTTTGGTTTATGTCACTGCAATAGAGAGGCAGCAACGCCTTAAACTTCATTAAAAAGCTGGAAGAAATGTAGTGTGACAAACGGCTTTCGAACAGTGCCTGCAGGGACGGTAAATGCTAAATGAAACAAGTGAAAAATGAAATTGCAACCCATTTTGCTGACTCACGTCCTGTCCAATGAAACTCTGAACGTTCACTGAAAGAAACAAACCCACAAACATTTACTAGAATGCCGTTTTCAATTCTCCCTTGTTGAAGCCTCAGGTCAGCCATTTTTTTAGATAGATTGTTTTGTGGCCTCTTGTTGTTCCGTTTTGTCTCATCAGCACTTTTTTAGTGGCGTCTTCATGAAGCATTCAGGATGGATCATAATTTAGTGTCAAGAGTTGTGTAAATGTAGCAATTGATTTTGCATTAATCTGGTTAGAGTCGCTGAGGTCTCTGGAGCTTATCCCAATTTCCCAAAGGCAAAAGGCAAATTTATCAAAGGGTCATTTACAACCAAACACGCTCACATTCACTCTCAGTGGCAAGCTAGAGTCTCCAAACAGCCTGTTGGTTTTGTTCTGGGAGAGGTCTGAGCACCTGGAGAAAGTCCTTCTGGACATGCAAACTTCCAAATGAAAGGACTCATCAGGGATCTGAACTCCTTCCTGTACACCACCATGCAGGTCTGTGCACAACACCAAAATACACTCACCAGCCACTTTATTAGGTACTCCTTGTACCAGGTTGGACCCCTTTTGCCTTCAGAACTGCCCTAATCCTTGGTGGCTTAGATTCAAGGTACTGGAAACATTCCTCAGAGAGTTTGGTCCAGATTGAGATGATAGCATCACACAGTTGCTGCAAATTTGTCAGCTGCACATCCATGATGCCGCTCTCCTGTTCCACCACATCACAAAGGTTCTCTATGGGGTTTAGATCTGGTGACTGTGGAGGACATTTGAGTCCAGTGAACTCATTGTCATGTTCAAGAAACCAGTCTGAGATGATTCCAGCTTTATGACATGGCATCGTATCCTGCTGGATGTAGCATCCGTAGATGGTACACTGTGGTCATAATGGGATGGACATGGTCAGCAACAATAATCAGGTAGGCTGAGGTGTTGTAATAATGCTCAGTTGGTTCTAAGGGGTCCAAAGTGTGCCAGGAAAAAATCCCTAATACTATTACACCAGCAGCAGCAGCAGCCTGAACCACTGATGTAAGGTAGGATGGATCCATGCTTTCATGTTGTTGACGCCAAATTCTGACCCGACAATCTCAATGTTTAAGCAGAAATGGAGACTCATCAGACCAGGCAACGTTTTCCCAATCTTTTTATTGTCCAGTTTTGGTGAGTGTGTGAATTGTAGCTTCAGTTTCCTATTCTTAGCTGACAGGAGTGGCACCTGGTGTGTTCTTCTGCTGCTGTAGCCCGTCTGCTTCAAGGTTGGACGTGTTGTGTGTTCAGAGATGCTCTTCTTCAGACCTCGGTTGTAACCAGTGGTTATTTGAGTTACTGTTGCCTGTCTATTAGCTGGAACTAGTCTGGACATTCTCCTCTGACCTCTGGCATTAACAGGACAATTCTGCCCACTGAACTGTTGTTCACTGGATGTTTTCTTTTTCTGATTCTCTGTAAACCCTAGAGATGATTGTGGGTGAAAATCCAAGTAGATCAACAGCTTTTTGACATACTTAGACCAGCCCGTCTGGTACCAACAACTATGGCATGTTCACATTCATTTTAAATCATCATTTCATTTCAGTCACCTCTCTTCCACATTCTGAAGCTTGGTTTGAACTGCAGCAGATCGTCTTGACCATGTCTTACATGCCTGAATGCATTGAGTTGCTGCCATGTGATTGGCTGATTGGAAATTTGGGTTAACAAGCTTTGGGTTGCCAAATAAAGTCAAATCAAGTAAGTGTATATTCTTGGATCTGTTCTCTCTCTCTCTATATATATATATAAATATTTGCAAATGGTGCACCAAATGTCATCAACATCTGCATTCATGCTGGTGTAAAGCTGTGACTGGTTTTGTACAAATACATGAAATATCCAAGCATGAAGTGTGTAGTTTCAGTGCATTCCTCCATTCCAGCATTAATACCTGCAGGAACATCTCTTGCTACTTTAGCTATGATTGGTATCTCCAGAAGACGCTGTGGATTTTGTTCCTTCAACGGTTTTTATTGTCCTGCACGGATGTTCTCCACAGTTTTTACACCTTGTCACTAAAATCAGAGGCTTCAGTTATGCCTTGTTTTCACTGAGCGCTACAGTCCGGTCCAGTTTAGAATGATCCAAGCAATTCCAGTGAGCATTTTCACTTAAAGACTGCACGCAGGGTGAAGCTAACAACAGCAACAAAGGAGGACATCCTGGAGCTTAGTTTTTTTCACTTGGCTTTTGGTACTTCGTATATCCAAAGCCTTTAATGTTGTTTGAGGGAAGATTGCGGGCGGCGAAGAGGAATACAGCCGCTTTCTTGGTGCTTTTTTTTGTCGTAATGACTTTCCACCAATCAATGGGTTTCAACAGTAGCTCAGCGCTAACCAGTCCGTTCCATTTTTCTATAGACCTACAACCAATAGAATTTATAATGGATACCATCAAAATACCGGACTGGACTGCATCGTACCTTTCCGTGAAAACAAGGCTTTAGAGTTCCCAAAAATGAACCTGAAGAGGCTAAATGACCAGCTTTAAAGTTTCTGTCATGGTCTTTGAAGGTGATGCTTGATTTATTCTGGTTGTTGTCAGTGGAGTTACACTCCTGAGAGGCAAACTACAGGATGACCAGCCATTTGTTTACTTGTTTTTGTTTGTGGTCAGAAGTTTTTCCCAGAGCTTCCTGTTCTCTGTAATTATATCAAGTTGTTATTTTTAAATAAGATTTATTTTGTTGGATTCTTTTCAAGCTCCAAAGAAAGGTTTGATCCTCAACTATTCTTGTGATTTTTTTTTTTTTTTTTTTACAAAAACACACATTAGCTTGAAACACAGTCATGAGGTCATCTCCAATCACAGCTGAGCTCTTGTTTCTTTGAGGTGCGGTACATATGGTAGGATGCCCAGGCTTTTCCAACAACAGCACTTTGCATGCACATTTCCATATCTTCCATTCATGACAAGTGGGGGTCATTTAGATTTGTCCAAGCACTCGCCTCCTTCACTTCCTAACAAGCCCATCTTCAGCCTGGCAGGACCTTATCTCTGTCTCCCACTGTAGAGGACGAGGAGATGGCGATAAAGTGAGTTTACTGCATATTTGATGTTTGGGCCTTTTACAGTTTTCAGCAGCAACAGCTGGCAGAAGCCATGTGGAAACTTCCAAAGACTTCTTCTTTCACTGTAAGTCTTGCTTTGCACTCTGATTCTTTCAAGAATCAAAGGGAGCTTCCTTTCCAATTTAGAACTGGAGTTGAATCAGAAAATAATGGATGCAAGATGTAATGGTACAACTGAACAAATAGAGCTTGTTGTCTGTCATACAAGAAAAAATCTGTTTTGCAATACAAAATAGTCAACGAAAAGAATGTACATTTGTTAGCATAATAAGAGTGACTTGATAGGTTTTTAAATGTTTCAGTTATAGGAACATAAAAAAAAGAAACCATTTTCAATCATTTTAATTTTCCAAAAACATAGTGAAAAAAGGTTTGCAAACTTTGGAATTTGAGATATTTGTCTAGTTTTAAGATCCAACACGGTCCTGCAGTTTTAAAAGTTGTTTTTAAAAATATATTCCATGTCAAATGCTCAACAAACCAGTTCCAGTATAAGGCTTTTTTGTTTACGTTTAGCCATAAACGAATGCTACTTTGACTTGGAGTTCAGCTTTAATGGACTAGTGATAGATCTCCATGCTCTTTTCAAGGGTAGATTTTGTTGCTTTCCCAAAGATTCACTGGACGATGTTGAGACTTGGAGCGAGTCTGTGGATAAAATTCTGGCCTGTAAAGGTGAACCCATCATTACTGTTGAGTTTTTCTTAATGATTTTACTTTTATTTTTGTGTGCATGCATTAGGTGTGCTCACTGTCATTTGCGTGTTTTCAGCCGGACAGATAGCTTTCCGAGAATTCCTGAAGTCGGAGTACAGCGAGGAGAACATACTGTTTTGGTTGGCCTGCGAGGAATACAAGAAGATCAAAACGGTGCCTGAGATGATCTCCTCCGCAAACAGGATCTACTCTGAGTTTGTACAGACAGAAGCACCCAGACAAGTAAGCTAAAACAAATATATATATACCTGTATTTAGTTTGGACTGATTGATGCAGAGGATCTGCTGATGTTAGTTAAAACTACTCAACTTTGTCCAGCTTCCCCTCAAAACATGACAGGAATTTGTGATAGAGCACTGCTTCGGGCTTTCTCTTTAATTCCAGATCAACATAGACTGCACTACCAGAGAAAACATTACAAAGAACATCTCCCAGCCGACCCTGACTGCCTTTGATACGGCACAGAAGCTCGTCTACAGTCTGATGGCCAGGGACTGCTACCCACGCTTCCTAAAATCTGACATCTATCAGGGACTCCTGAGGAAAGCCGAATCGAGGTGACTGTATTCAAGCTGACAGCCTCTCAGTCGGAGCTTCTGCTCAGCTCTGGTTTGCTGTAGCGCACTGACCCAGTGTGGAAAACAAGTCATGCAGCCCAGATCTTAGGTGTAGCACATGTAGTTTCTCTTAATCTGTGTGATGCTGTAGTCAGATGTACCTAAAGAAGCTCTTCGTTTTTTCGGTTAGACCAACTTAACACAGACATAAAATATTTTTAATGTTTTTTTTCCATGTCAAATACTAAAAATAGTTTTAAAAAAAATCATTTTCTTATTTTTTGTAAAGTATTATCAAAACTTTAATTGATTGTGCAAAAAGACTTGCTAATATGCTCTGGACATTTTTATTTACAAATGCAAATAAATTTCTCTCTTGCTTTGCGTTTTGCTGACTGGTTCTTTGGTTGTTTGCATTGCGGCATTCAAAGACCTCCCAGGCTAAACCGGCTCTGCTCCATGGCGCATTTTTGAATGCAATGCAAATGTGGTGAAGTAACTATTGGCCGCTCAAACAGCAGGTGGCAACAGAGTACTTGCATTTTGAAAAAGGGAAAAACTTCAAAGTGTGCCTGTTTTCATTTTGTATTTCGGCAGAATCTCAACAAAAATTCAGTAAAAAAGAAAATAAAATTCAAAATTAGATGTGGTTCTGGTTGAAGGGTCTTAAACTGTGGAATGCAGTTCACCACAAATGCAAAGCATGACACTAAATCCATTTTTAATGGGGAATATTACTGTTTATGTCCATTTAAAAGCTCTTTTTTAGGATTGGCATAAAATAAAAACTTTTTCAATCTCAAGTTGCAAAGTGTTTTTTGATTACGTCAAGCTGATGTTGTGCAAAAGCATGCAAACACATCACACAGCAGGTTGTTTACTTTTACCCTTGCACTCGTACTAAAAGGACCAAATTACTGTAAACAATCATTTCACATTTTTACTCAGAAAAAACACCCCAGATTAAAGAGAAGCACTGGTGTGTCATGTGTTTGCTGCTGTGCACCTTTTGAAAGTGGAAGTGAGCTTTATTTTTGTGTGTTTTGCATGCACAGGCTGCGAGTCTGATGAACATTTTGTATGTTTCTTTTTAAGATCCGTTTCACGTGTTTGGCAGCAAAGGCTCTGTATTGACGCCTGACCGCAACTTCCTCAAGCTGACACAGTCTGGTTGCACTCACCTATTTATGGGGGACGGTTAGGTTTAAACTCTTATAAAAAGCATCACTTTAACGTCAGCGTGACTCCACAGTTGTTGTTTTTTAATGAGTGTCGCCCAGCAAACAGTGCAAGCCAGCGCATGCAGGTAGACCCAAAAATATTAGGAAATAACCCAGTTAGAAGAAAAATGAGGTGAAATGCACAAATCTGCAGCTGATAAAGAAAATGTGTTTAAGGGTAAGGGCATCGTGGGAAGCTGTCACCATGTGCATTCAAAAAGCATCCAATTCTTGATTATCAACACAACTTTGTCTGAGAAGCATCACCTTCTGGTTGTTCTTCAGCCGTCTCTGCATCACCACGTCCCAGATGTGCTGTTACTATGCCTTAGATACAGATATGTTCTCGTGAAAGCTCTGCTCAGCACTTCTGAACCTGTCTGATTTGCAGAAGTTCAGGAAAGATCTTAGAAGCTGCAGCTTTTGAGCAAAACAAATGCAGCAGCCATTGTAGACGAAGGTGACCAACGCACAAGCTACATCTTAGATTAAAAGTGGAGATGAAATGCTTAAGGAAACATTATGACTGACTCAAGAGCAAAAAAGAACAGGTTAGAATGCATTGCAAAGAAACATAGTATTGCCAAAGAAGGAGGGTTTGAGCAGCTTTGACATTAATACATCCCTCTAAAGCTTAAATTCACACCGCCCTCTGCGTGTGGACAGGTGACCACTTTTAACGAAAAGTTTCTATAAATGTGCATTTTGGGATTCAGCGTTCAAAACTCTTGCATTCACGCGTACCGTTTTTTAGACAGACTACCGTTTTTGGGCTCTCCAACAAAACGCAGGACTTTTGAACCCGCGTCGAATGTGAAACCAGGTTGAACTTTGACCAAGCAGGTACTCGGAATTGGTAGAGATGGATGGCATGGATGGAGTCTCTTTTAATTCACGGAAGTGCCAACCATTTGAAATTGAAAGAGGAGGAGAAATTAATAAATGTGGTTTGCACCCGACTGGAATTACATGACTCTAAGTCGTTTATATATCGGAATAGTGCTGTGAAAGAAAAAGAAATTTGAAATGAAATTTGCACTGCTTTAATATTTTGCACCAAGCTTTTTCCAACTGTAGGTGGCGAACATGTGCTAGTAAACAGTAGCAAATGTAGAAGAAGAAGCCCCTCCCTGCTTGTCCAGTGTGAATGCCATGAGCAAAATGCACAATCAAGAACACACGGTTTAGCGCGTCACATGCCTGGTGTGTCTGCAGCTTAACAATTTTGACCAGAAAGTAGATTTAATGTTTGATGCATTCCACTTTTTCTTCTTGAAAGTAAAAGCCTTTTAACTCTATTTCAGTGACGTTCTAACGTTATGCCTCTGCATCACTACAAAAAGCTACAGGTAGATATTTTTTCTGAACACTATTTATTCTAAGACACAAATATACAATTTATTGACACACACACACGTCAAATCAAATGTATATGTCAAGTCTATAGCTTTCAAAGCAGAAACTCTTTTTTTAAAATTATTATTAAGATCTTATTAAATGGTTGTATTGAGAAACTTTTCAAAGTACTGTAGAGCTGTACTTTTTACAAAGGTCAGTGAGTTTATGTCAATGCCTCCCCTGACCTGGGGAACCATGTTCTAAGAAACTTTAAGAATAAATGATTTAATTCAATATACAGTAAAACTGTGGGCATTTAAACCAAGTGATTTGATTGAACTCTGTCTTTTTTC
Organism: Adrianichthys oophorus; assembly: GCA_036245035.1. Classification (NCBI taxonomy): domain Eukaryota; kingdom Metazoa; phylum Chordata; class Actinopteri; order Beloniformes; family Adrianichthyidae; genus Adrianichthys; species Adrianichthys oophorus. The sequence goes on from BSAI01000012.1 coordinate 34,333,453, forward strand.
ACACATTCAGGGTTACTAAAATAACTAAATGAGTGTTGGAAGGAGTGGTGCACAGACACAGAAAGATTACCTTCCTGGTTGAGGTGTATGAGGGCTCTCTGGCTTTCGTAAATGTGAAATTCAACTTTAGGGCCTTTCTACTTCCTTAACGGAACCTCCAACTTCCTGCTACTAACAGTGGAATTCCAACTTGTTTGTTCAATGAGGCCACAAACTCTTTTCGTACACATGGGCAGCTATAAAATCAGAGCTTGCTCGAAGGCTGAAGCAGCGGCCATACAGACTATTCTTTTTGTTTTACACACTGGTTATGTTAAATCTTCTTGATTTCTGGTCAAGACTGGAACATAATAGGATGGTAGTTTGGTTGTTGAAAAGCTCTCAACTGTTTTGATAGTTAGATATTCATAAAAGTTCCAAGTACCAAAAAAAAAAGAAAAAAAAGTACCACAAAATCCTGATATTTTTTCAGATAACCATTAAAATTGGAAAAAAACACAGCAATTGTGCTACAAGATATTGTTGACAGCCACATTTTTTTAATGCATGTGGACAGTTTTGCAAGAACATCTGTTACTTTTCTGACTTGCAGCAAAACCTCCGTTTGGAGTTTTGTACAGAGACAGGATGTTTAAATACTGAAGCTTAGTTATTTTTTAGATTTGTCCTAAGTGCATCAAAGAATTGACCAAAAATATATTTTTTTATTTTAATGTTTTTAAACCCTTTAAAAATGAATGTATATACAGGAAATATTGCATTTTTTATATGGAAAGTATAAATTTTAATGTGATGCGTGCTTACGTACATTTTTGTTCACAACACTGTTAGCTTAAGATGCATTAATACTGACATGAGATTTCTGGGGAAAAAAGCACCTTATTGTCTCAAATTTGTTCCACGCATTTTTTAGATTGTGTAACTGTATTATAAATGGTTAGTCATTAACAAATGTTGCATTATTATTCTAATTCAGCAAGTAGTAATCTAAAAAAAGAATAAATATGAAATTAATAACATAAAGTTTAGAAAATTAGCAAAACCTTTCCCGGCAGACATCTTTTTTGAGATTTCATGGGAGCAGCCATTTTGAAATGACCAGGAAAAGCCCCTCTACTGCCTCTAGTGGGATGATGATGCACTACAGGGAAGATAACGTGGATCAAGTTATATTCAGTAGGTTTTTAAGGAATGTTTTGATTATGCTAATGAGCTAGGCATCTAGGCTGCTAGGAATTAGTTTTCTCTCGTCTCATTGAAGAATTACCTATTTTTCCTATGTTTGTTTGTCATAAAAAATCTGTGAAAAACCTTAAAAAGTTGGAACTTCAAACTGAGCTAAATCGAAAATCAATTTTTCAGAAATTTTCAGTTCAGTCTCCCCACTATCAGGAAGTAGAAAATAACGGACTTGCTGACCCCGTTGTTGAAGTAAGACACAGCCGCAATGAGCGCAGCTCTGTAGCCCAGACAGGGAAGCAAGACGGCGGAAAAAGATCGAGGAGGCGTTCCGTTTTGCGCAATGTGCAAAATTGAGCAAGAGTTTTTCTGGAGACAGAAAAAAGACTTTCAGAAATGTTTCCAGTTTGCTTCTTCTGCATTAGAAAGGCTGCTTTGGCTTGGTGGTCTAAAAAAAATCATATCTTGCAACCGCTAGCTGCCTGCTGTGGTTCAGGTGACTGACTTTATGTGACACACCACCCCCATCCGCACCCCTTCCACTTTCTGGCTGCCTACACTGTCTTAGAAAAAAAATGATGTCAATTTGTGGGACTGGAGACAAAAGCATCAACAGAAACAACAAACTTTTGTGCATTTTGTTTTTTTATTCCCTGTAGGATATCATGACATGCAGACAAGCTTCAGAGATAGAATCCTCATCAAACTCCATAGAATCCGTACAAAAATCTGCAAATCTTTCCCAAATGCAGCAGCCTGACCAAACAAAGAATAAGGACTAACTTAAACAATGGGACATTTCATTCTAACAAGCTCAAACATTACAGTTACCTCTTATGTGAATTGCATTTTGATTCATTCTTCCTTATTCCTCGTAGATTTCGTTTTTTGATTAGATTTTGTCTATCCATCCATTTTCTACGATCTCGTTAAGGATCACTGGAGCCTGCCCACAAATTGTCCGGCAAAGCCGGAGTACACCCTGGACAATTTGCCAGTCTACTGCAAAGCAGCACAGATTTACACCTAAAGGACGATTTGAAACCACCAATAAACCTATAAACCATGTTTTGTACCATGTAACCATGTAAGAGGAAGCTGGACTGCCCGGTAAAAACCCATACATGCACGGGAAGAACACAAAAGAACCAGCTGGGGATCTGAACCGTAGCCTTCTCGCTGTGTGACAATAGTACTAACCACTACAACACCGTGTAATTTCATCAAACTTCATTTCTCTTTTGCTTTATTTCTTTATATCTAAATTACTTAGACTAGTTCAAACTAGAATGTAGGCAGAAATTTAACAGAAGACGTTTGCCGCTTTGGAGCAGACTTGTTACTTTTTGTTAAATAGAAAGTGAACATCCATGATTGTATACATTTGCTGCAGTAACCATGGAATTTTTTTACCTTACTCTCACTTTTAGTTACTTCTATTTATTTGTATATTTGCATTTGAGATATATATATCCTAGCTTCTTAGTTTGGTTTATTTGTTTATTTCACAGGGACAGTGCACATTACAAGCATTGCTGAAATGTACCAGAGTTAGCACAAAGGCTATTTATCATCCGTAGTCCCCTGACAGGTGTAAAAATTGTCAACCTAAAAAACTCAAAACAGTTAAATACATCATTAATAATATATATATATACATATACTTTTACTTAAAGATACTCAATCTTATGTTTGTTTATGCCGTTTCCTTGTATGCTGTTAGGTTTTTTTTTCGTTTTGTTTTTTCTGTCCTACATTTCCCTAAGGGAGGAACTGTAAATTAATTTACACACTCCTTTGCACATGTTACAAACCTCATAAATATTAAAGTGAAGTTACAAAGGGTAGTGCACGTGTACCATCACACATACAATTCTTTTATCTGTTTAGGGAAAGTGTTTTTTTGATTGTGGAAACTCAAAAAGACAAAAAAGATGAACTCGTGTTTGGTACCAATTGGGACATGTGAGAGTTTCCTGCATTAAGCAGGAACTGGGTGTGTGATTTTGTCATTCAAAAGACCCAAGGGTAGGAGAACAGCCTGGAGGAAGAAACTTATTCAAGAGACAAACAGCTAAACATTCAAAAACAGAAACATAAAGAGGTGAAACCAAAAAGAAACTATCTCCTATTACCAGAAAATCAAAAACCATAAACTGAAACAACTGATTCTACCTGGTGCTGTTTGTGGGAAAATGTTTCACCACACTTGACTTGAACACAAGTAAAAACCTGACACTGCAAAACCCAAGAATACTTTCAATGAATTTTCACATAAAAATGAGCAGAATGTAAAACTTCAGAGGAAACATCAGCTTGTGCAGTTTAAACAGAACTTTAAGAGCATTCAGATCTGAAGTTTATTCTCCAGGAAAGTTTTAACAACTCAGTGCAATGAAAATAACTTTTTTGGTGTTTTTACTCGTTCTTGTTGCATTTCTCATGATGGAGGACACACAGTAAATAAAAAAAAAATTGACGTCTTGCATAAAGAATTCTCTTGTCAATTATTTTATTTTGTCAAATTTGCTCCAAGTCACAAGACATCAAAAAAGCACAAGAGGATCTGCAGCAAGAACTGAAAAGTCTTCAGTCTGGCTCAAAAGAGAAGTTCGACTCAAACCGAGATCCCTTCAGTGCTACGTGTATTTCAAACCTTCTGAGATCAGCACAAAAATGCTGGCGTTGACCTCCATTCAGCATCACGAACATTAAAAAAAAAAAAAAAAAAACTCCCAGATCCTAGCTCGGTGACCAAAACGTCTAAATGTGCGCTGGACTTTTTGGCTCAGACTCTAATGCCAACAACAACAAACAACAAAAGCATTCAAAAGATAACCAGCTATAAGCCTCTCCAGTTTTTGCTTTGGCATTTGTTAAGGAACGAGATTGTTTATGTCGGGCTTTGTGCGACGGATTGTGGCTGAAGGCTCCTTACATGGCATTAAAAAGGCCTTTTGATGGACTCAAACCCTGTCCAGCTGGTTTAGGCTCCAGTCTTATCAATGGGCATTTGTTTGCATGTAAATATTTTTAAGGGTTAAAAAAAACCCACATCTGTCAGGTTAGAAGGATGGTGTATTTGTTTTTATTTAAATACGTTTCTGTCTTAAATGGCATCAAAATGATGTAACTGAAGCAAATTTTTCTCAAATGGAAAGAGGGGAATTCTTTGGGATACTTCAAGGGGTAACTCAAATGTACACGTATTTTATCAATATTTTTAAAAAACAAAAGTTTATAAATTGGCTCTAGAACTTCTTAGATTTTTTTTTATCATATATCCCATGTATGACACCCCCCACACCCAAAAAAGTCATACTTTAGTCAATATTCCTGGAGTGCTATCCAAGTCATGTAAACACTGGGAGTGGGGTCATCTGGAACCCACAAGACACCACACTGAACTTTTTTTTCAATGATTTTTCATTTTCCCTGGCAGATATGAAATCCTGTCCACCTTTGTCATGGGAAGGATACCATGTCAATGTAAGGGTGGGGTTGTCTGGTCCCCACTAGATAGCAAAAGAGTTTAAACATCCATCTTCAGATCCTGATGAATCCCTGTCAGGGTTGGGTGGCTGTGCAGCCAACCCAGCCACTGTGGAGCGAAGGTGGGGTACACCCTGAGCAGGTTGTTGCATGCTTTTTGGACTGTTTAAGGAAGCTGGAGTGCCTGGAGAAGACCCGCTAGAATTTGATAACTGCACACGGGGGGGGGCAGCAAGGATTTCAACCAAGGCCTCTCACTTTGAGGCAAGAGTACTAACCACTCCATGCAGCCCGCTTCATCCATCCTAGATTTTAAACATTCATTTCCAAACAGTTTAAAAGATCCTACTGAGAACATCTTAGTTCTTCATCTGAGAAAAATGAAACAGTGATGTGCTTGATTTATTCTTTTTTTAAACCAAAACTGTGACATTTGAAATCTGTTCTTTAATATTTTTACTGGATCTATTCTTAGTTTGTCTTCCTTTATTCTACCAGATTTTATTTTGTTGTTGTTTAATTGCTGTTGGAGCTTTTTGTATGTTTGTAATTCACTTGTCACACATCTGGGAGTTTGAAACCCGTTCTCCGCTGCGACCCGTCCTCTGGGGGAGCAGTGAGCTGAAGACACAGTCACATTCAGGAACCATTTGGCGGTTTGACCCCCCCATCCTACCTCTTAAATCAGGGATGCATTGGGTCCCATTTATAGTCTTTGGTATGAAAAGACCGTGGATTTGATCTCACGACTTTCCACTTTCAGGGCAGAAACTCTAGCACAACGCCTCTGAGTTGGTGGGTGTGTTAAAGTCTGACTCCAGTCATCTTCTGGTCTTTTGTAAAAACGTTTCCAGTGGTCTTTCAATTATGATTATGCTGTTTTTAGCCAAAATTTTAAAAAAACATGTCATTTTCTAGGACATAGTTTTTGCAGAGTGGCTGTGGTTTTTTAACAATTTGCCTCTAAGTTGTGGGGGAGAACTTTTGGCAAGGAATAACCCTGCTCCATTTCCCATCATCCGTCTGTTTACTTTATCTCCTGCTACAGCCCTTTACAACCCCAACCTAACAATACAGGTGCAACAAAAAGGCGAGTAATATTGGAGCCAGATGTCAGCTCAGACGAGGTAAACTGAGATGTCTACGAGTGGATGCATCAGAATGGAGCAGAGCAGGGAGCTTTTGGCCCACCAATAGTCGCTTCTGTGCCACAGCTAGAGGCTTTTTCCAACAGCATGTTTGCATCTGCTTCTGATTCACAACAATTTGAATAAAGAAATACTCAAAAATGTAATTTTGATTTGAATGTTCTTCATATTTGACGTCCATCATCAGAAAAATGCCTCAAGATCATGTTAAAAAAAACACAATTTTCATTGGAGTGGGTCTTTGAATGGTCGGACCTGACATCCCTTAGCAAAAAGAAGTCTATTTAAATGTACTACAAATATACTCAGTCTGTGCTAAAATCAAGGCATTATATTTTAGGCTTACTTTTAATATTTCATCTACGTATTGTAAATTTAAAATGCTACAAATTAGTCTGAAGAAGCATTCAGTTACCATACTTCCTACACTGCACATACATGGTCTTTAATAGACTTTACTTTTACTCAAGCATACTTAATTAATAAACTTGAAGTGTACTGCTCTTTGTTAAGGGATGTGATACCACTGAGCTTCATGGTGAAGCAGAAGTTTCACTTGAGTCAAGGTTTTTGTGGTTCACAAGTCTCTGTGTGTTAGTCTGTAAGGCTCAACAGGCCTCAGTGTCGAGATCAAAATATGTTTCCAACACCACAAACAGTAGCAAAGATAGAGCAAACAGATATTTCCTGAATCATTTGCTTATCGGCAACAAAATTTTCCACTGTTGTATTTGCATGCCCGAACCTTAAACTAAACAATGCAGGTTGAAGTACAGTACAATCAGACAGCTGCGAACGCCACGTTTGCGTGAACGTTTGCGTCATCCGCTGCTTCCTCCTTGTGTGTGGTTTGTTCAGAATGAGTCTCACCATGCTTTCGGTCTTGTGCTTTTGCATATATAAAAGGGGATGTTGGGCGCATTCACCACACAGACGCAGTTGTAGCTTTCAGAGAGCAACCGAACATTAAATCACACAAATAATCTTTGCCATGCCAAGCCAAGTTGCATCACCGTTGGACCTGTGGCACCAGAATATGGATACTGGCGATAAAAAGACAGAAAGAAACCGGTAAAAGATTTTATTTTAAATTCAATCGGTAAAAGATTTTATTTTAAATTCAATCGGTAAAAGATTTTATTTTAAATTCAATCGGTAAAAGATTTTAGTTTAAATTCAATCTCAATACCTCCGAAACCTTTGATTTTGTTGGTTAAGTGAAATTTGTTTTCCTTTTACTAACCAGTGGAGACAGCTTGAGGTCTCAATCCCACAGCAGATCTTCTCAGGCATTTAGCACTGACAGGTACGTTTTGAAGAAAAGAAAAAACGCTCACCGCATTTCTCATGGTTTTACAGTTTAATAATGCACGCTTTCTTTTGCAGGCCTTGTTTTGAAGAGATGCTGCAATGGTCAGACTCACTGGAGAGACTTTTGTCCTCTAAATGTAAGATAAAAAATGTGTTAACTTTCTTTGAAGTTGTCAAAAACAAAGGCTGAGTCTCAACCAGTTTCCCAACTCTTCTAGGTGGAATGAAGATCTTTCAGGCCTTCTTGAAGTCAGAGTTTAGTGATGAAAACCTTGAGTTTTGGTTGGTCTGCGAGGAATTTAAGAAGATCAAACATTCCTTCAGGTTGGCCTTCAGGGCCAAGAAGATCTTCAAGTCCTATGTTCAAGCCGAGGCTCCCAGAGAAGTAAGTACAGCCCTCTTTCAGAATCCCCAACGTTGCAACAAAAAGAAGAACTGATTCCCAAGTCTCACTTTTGACTCCTTTCATTACAGATCAACATTGATCACAAGACCAGGGAGTCTATCAGGTGGAACATGAAGACTCCTTCTACCACGTGCTTCATTGAAGCCCAAAAGATCGTCTTCGGGTTAATGGAGAAGGACTCGTATCCACGCTTTCTAAAATCGGACCTTTACAGGACTTTACTCAGCTCCACATCACTTAACTGTTGAGGTAGTGTTGGACTTACTCAGAAGGGACTTTGGCGTGTGCCTGCTTGAATTTGTAAGAGGTCGTTGTGGAGAATATCCCCAAAAATCTTTGTTGGTTCCTCCAGAATGTGAGATTATTTCAGACCATAATGTCTGAAAAGACAAATAGAGCTTTTTAGAAGGGCAGGGAACCCAACTGTGTGTTTTTTTTAACATGTTGACTTTGAAAAGTGTCCCTTTTCATGTCATGGAGTAAACAGCAACCCAAAAAAGGCTAAATATGTCAATTGTAAGCATGTTTTGTTTTTTCCAACCCAACTTGAATCTAACATAAACTGTTAAAAGAAGAACCATATAAGACCAAGAGAGAAAGAGAAAGTTGAGTTTGATGAGCTGTAAGGGAAATAACTCAGCAAACAACCTCTTCTTTTCCTTTCAAGCCCTTGTTACTGACTTGGGTGTGACCAAAGGCCCACAACTGTCTTTTAGTGAGAAACAAGCTCCTGTAGGAGGGTTCAAGTCTTTTTGGAGAACTGCTACATTTTGATCTGAGGACCAACTTCTGTTATGAGATGGAGCTGGAGGAAGAACGAGATGGCCACATCAAAACGACACTGCAAGAGCCCAAAAGCTCAGTTCTGATGATGATAAAGCTTTTTGATGAGTGCAATGAAAATTTCTGGGGACTTTCTGTAAGTGACAATGAGCCCCATTGTGGTGTAAAAAGCACCTTCCATTCAAGAGGAAAGCAGACTTTTTTTAAAGCACACTTTTTTCTTATCTTGAGTTTTTTTTCTCACTAAATAATGTAAATAGAAAGGATGTTTTAAACAGTCTGACACTGTATTGTACATAGATATTTATGATTTGTACCAACTGTAAATTAAAAAGCTATATATTTACCACAATTAGTGTAAAAAAAAAATAAAAGATAAGACTAAGAGTACTAGTCTTTAATACAAAATCTGCACCCAGACGTGTGTTTTCTTTAATGAATAGTGATAAACTGTTTCAGCAGGACAAAACCTATGATATCCATCTGTTTAGTCTCTGGTTTGTCTGTGTCTTTTTCATATTCATTCATAAATGTGCCATATTTAATCTCCCCTTGTCCTTGGTCCATATACCTGGGTATAAAACTTACCGTAAAACTGTAAAATGTGGATAAAATTAGCAGTTTTTTCCCCAAAACATCAGATTTAGCTACAACATTTAGATTTAACAGGTACCTGTATGATTGACATGAAACATCAACAATTAGCATTTAAATTCAAAATCTATATGTACAGTAAGTATGTCTACCTTTACATGTATATTTAACTTTACATTTAAACTTGTGCTTAGATAGTATTTAACATTTTCATCTCACATTTTTATTAATAATGTAGATTTGATATATACTTTTACAAATATTGTATACTTTTATATTATCCATCCATCCATCCATCCAACTGTTTCTGAAGTCACTGAATCCCTTTTGGGGGTCATTGTGTTGCTGGAGCCTATCCCAGTTACTTTGGAGGAAGGTGGGGTACACCCTGAACAGATCACCAGTCTATAGAAGGGCCAATAACCACACACACACTCACATTCACACCTTAGGAACAAGACGTAGAAATAATATCTAACATTCAGATATGGTAATTGGTTCATCTATGGTATTAGCTAAAATGGTTAGCCTCGTTGACGTTGGTAAACCTTAGCTGCAACAATAGCAGTTTTTTTCACCCATCTTTAGATTGATTGGAGGTTGGGTGAAATCAGCAAACAAGATACCTGGTGTCCATTAATGCGTTTTAACCAACATACGGAGGATGCCAGAAAGGTGGTACCATTTGCATGATTGATGACTCATGTTGTCTGATTTGTAATGACGTGTTGTGAGGTTTGTGGCTGGTGAGGCACTGACTCTGTGATAATATATCCCCAATGTATTAGGCAACCTGCGCATTTAGGAGAGGCTGCCGTCATGAAATGCACACTAATGATGCATTTCACATTTGTCAGCTGATCTTTAATTTAAAGACAATTTATTTTTGTTTGAATTTCTATAATTTTCATATTTAAATCCTCTGTATTTTGCATATTTTCTGTGCAACTACAGCTTAGGCACCAAGGTGATGGCAGTACCAGTTACTTTAGATTGTGCAATCCTTTGCAAAGTTAAGGAAAACATATTGGGGTGGAATTATATAAGTTTTCTTCTTTCTAGTCCCTTTCAAGCAACTAATCAAACTCTATTTGACAAACGTAACATTCAGTGGATTCAACATGTCTTGGACTATTTGTTGGCAAATATATAGGTTCACATATTTGTGAATGTGACTCTGAAAGAGACAGTGCCTTACCAGCCACAACCCTGACCACACGTTACTGTTGCTAACTACCGATTGAGTTTCAGAATGAGTTATAAAGACTAGAGACGCCACATCAGCCTGTTACCACATATGTACATATGTACATAAAGAGTAACGGCATAATGGAAAGGGCGGTAAACAGTGAGACATGGCTTATCACATACAGTAAATGACCATGAAATGATTCATTTTGGTCAGATTTTAAAAACAAAAAATCTCTGATCGTCAAAAAATAAGGCTTATGCCACAGTATTAATGTTTTTGTCAAAGGTGCAACGACATTTCAAGCTTTTCTGTGAATAAATACGTCATTACATAGGAAACATAAAGCATGATTGTGATTATATTCAAATCCACATTCATACTAAGATTTACACAAAGTCTTAGAAACCTTGGTCCGTGTTTCAAGACGGGTCGGGTGGGTAACCAACATTGCTGCAGACCCCGATTGTATGTGGGCTGGTTCCCAGCCGGGGGAGCACCACAGTCGGAGCACACTGGGAACAGTACGCCCCGAATGACAGTCACGGCGGGAGTGGGAGAAAGGGCGCAGTGAGCACTTCAGAGCATGGCCTCGGTGCGGTGAGGTCTGGGTGGGAGGCGCTGTAAAGCATGAAGCGGCCAGGGATTTCTAGCCAAAGCCGGTCGCGTCGCACCGCAGCGAGGGACTTCGCTTCTTCGCTTGCCATCCTGCTTAGTTTCTTTTCCTCTTCTTAGTAATATACTTGGATTCAGTGAATCATCCTCCAAAAACGAGAGCTGATCTTACCAGAAAACGTGGAAATTAAAATAAAATCAAAATTGTTACCATTTACTTTGAATAGACTACACAAGATCAGGAGAAACATTCATTGTTCTGAGAGTAAACTCACTTAAATTTTTCTAAAATGTTTTTTAAAAGTCCTCTTTCATTAACTACCAGTAATAATTTATTTGTGAAAAGTCCCCGGCGGTAGCAGTCGTTGGTGTCTTGACTCACTACATCTCCTAGCCGCCTCGGTGCTCAGTCCCCAGATCCCGCCCTCCTGAAACTCCTTGACAATCACCCATCTGAGTCTTAAGCATCTCACAGAGTCTTGCTCAGTTTGTCGTATTGCCTGCATTACCGAGCATTATTAGTCTGACCTGACATTCTGTGTTCCTAACCCTGATTCTGCTCCGACCGTGTTTGTCTGCCACCTGCCCCAACTCACGCCTGAACCATGATTACAAAAGCCTGACCTCTCATACTTCCAAGCTCGTGTTTGACCTCTGCCCTTTGCTCTACAGTTGTTTTTGACTTCTATCAGCGTCAGGTCAATAAACTTGCTGCACGTGGATCGAGCTATCTGCCCGTCCGTTTGTAACAACATCCTTGTTTTTCAAGCTGTCTGTAGAATTGCAGCACAGCAGTGAGCAGGCATCTGTCCCTCTTTCCAATATGGCGCCCATCTTTGCAGACGCAGCAGGCTAGCGTAGCGACTCATATAATTCATTGGTGTTTCATTTCTCATGTTAGAATTATTTCCATACACATATAAAGTACATATTTGGCCAAGGAAGGATTTGTAAAGAGTGGCAGAACCACAGAAGAAGAAAAAGAAGATAAGCTCATGTGCTTCCGTTCTATTGCAGCAGAGCAAACTCACCAAGCTTATCTGACATTTTCAGTTTCGTACTTCTGTCCTTGAAAGCTATACTTATGTCTTCACTTGCGATAAATCTTCACAGTTTTACTTTTCTTCAACATTTTTCAGCTTTTGCCTTGCATTCTCCATCCATGCAACTGATTTATTTTTTAGTACTAATCCTTTTGTTTTTGGATAAGTCTGTCTTTACTGATTATTGGTGAATGATCATCTGCCATTAAAAAACGTACTTTTTGTTGCGTTAGTTTTATTTTTTACCTTTAGATCAAAGCATAGTGGGCTTTATGTGTCCAAAGAAACACTAAAAGTTGTTGGTGTTTGCTACATGACTAAAATCCCAACATGATCTCACATCCGTTTGATATGTGCAAATGTCCTGTGAAAGTTTTCATATGAGTTTTTTTCTGCGACAACTGACAATGCAACTCAGAACACAACAAGTTACTAAAAAAGTACTTTTCTGTTTCTTCCAATGAACATGCATCTCCTTTACAAAAAAGAAAATCGAAACAGTAGTTGTGAACAAAGATCAGCAAAGAGGAAGTCTGTACAAACATTTCAGGTGTCAATCTTTTAAAGGTTGCAAGTTCACGCTTGACTATATCACCACATCTTTTTTTTTCATTGCGACTGTGTGAAAGAAAATGAGTCTGTCTGTCTCCACCTGTCACATGCTTGTGCTTTGAGATGTTTTTTGGCAACAGCAACAACAAGGAAGTTGATGACATCTTTATTTATCTCTATGCTTATATTGTGTTTGTATCTTTGTGTTTGATCATGGAATGCAAAACAGGAATGGAGGACAGTCGTGATGTCATGCAGTAAACAGCTCAGGACTACAGGCGTATGAGAGCATCCACCACAAATAAAAAAATAAATAAAACAAAACAAAAAATCAATTCAAACTAAAACTTCTTTAAAAAGTCTGTTCAGTCACATTTCTGAAACAGAAGTCACTCTTTGATACCACATGACCTGTAGACAGGAACTAATGGCGAAACTGCTCAATCAGTTCAGTAAAACATGCTTTGTTTGAGGTCGCTGTGACAAATGAAACTGTACAACTGAGAAAAGTTTTGATGTTAGATAAAAGCTGTGTGACTAAAATGTGGAAAGGAAAATTCTGTTCCCCTGTTACCATCTGTATCCACTTCTTCCTTTTCAGGGTCACGAGAAGTTTGCTGGAGTCTACGCTTAATCTCAAAAGAAACTTTTGGTACCCCTTTGTTCATTAAAAAACCCACAATGGTCTCTGAGGTACAACAAAGTATCACAGATTGTTTTAAAAAAAAATTCTAAATTAACGAGACTAAAGATGTAAAATAATGACAAAAAAGTCATAATTTTACGAGAATAAAGTCGTTATGAGAAAATGTCAAACATTTACGAGAATAAAGTGCTAAAATATTAAGAAAAAAGTTGTAATTTTACGACTTTATGGGTAAAAGAGTCAATATTTTACAAAAATAAAATTATAATTTCATAAAGCAGCCAATAGGTAGAAAATCTGCGAGAAGTCTTACATTTATGATGCAATAGTCATACTGTACACAAAACTCGGAACCAATGTCCTGTTCAGTTTGAAAGACGTACAGTGCATTGTAAGCAGTTTACTTCAGCTTTGGTTTCACAAATAAGGAAAAACTAAGGATGTATTCTGGCTGGACACATTTGGTCCACTTAAAGTGAACAAGAGTTCGTTTCCCCCAATAATCCGGAACAAAGTTTCAGTCTGAGTACACTCAAGCAGACCCTGGTACAGGACCAGGGCCCATCTTTTGAGATGGTCTCTGTTTGCTTCCAATCGACTGAGCTTCAGTTCACTCTGAGATTCCTCAGTCTGAATACAAAGCGCTCTGGGAGCAGAACAACTGGACCAAAATGACCACTGTACCAAAAGGTCATGTGATGTAAATAGATTAGCATCGATTGTTTTGTTATTAAAGAGCAAATAACTGTGTTTACTTGGTAGAACGTTTAATTTTACACCTCTGAAAACGCTTCTTACCTGCTTTTCTATGTCTTATAGCTTGTAATTCAACATTGAGACACAGAAACTCATTAAAATGTGGTCGGGTGAATGCAGGCTGGTTAAAACAACTTTTAATCTGGGCCCCTTGGCGCGGTGGAAGGGCTGCTTTTTTGGCTGGGCTAAGGTTTGCACTCCGTGCTTCCGTACCTCACTGCTCTCGGGTTTTAGGGGCCCAAACGTGTCTTTGGGAGACGTTTTCCTCATAATTGTGCAAATGTATTCTCATAAAATTACAACTTTTTTACTCATAACTTTGCTTTTGTAAAAATACAACTTTTTTCTCATTATTTTTCTACTTCATTCTCGTAAAATGTTATCTTTTTTTCTCAGATGTATGACTTTATTTTTGTAACATTACAACTTTTCTCATAATTTGCAACTTTTTTTTCGTAAATGTATGTTTGTATTTCTTATGGTGGCCCTATTACTCGTCTTTCTGAAGTAACTTCAATCACACACAAAAAATTGTTTGGGAAGTGTGACAGACAATCAGACACGTGGTGGCAGAAGAATGTTCACCTTTTGTCCTGGTTTTGGATGCAAACACTTAAATTGATTTTATCTTTAGGGTCTGTTTTATGTTTTTTATTTTCTTCTAGTTTGCTCTAAGGATTTAGTAAATACTGTTGGCATTTCTATATTATTTTAAATTAGGTGCCATCTTTTTTTTACGTCTCTTTTAGTCAATTCCTTCAGTTTTTTACTTTTTGTTCTTTAAAGTCCCACTTCAATCATCTTTTGATCTATTTTAAAAGCGTTTCCAGTGGTTTTTTAATTATGATTATGCCATTTTAGCCACAAAAAAAACCTGTTCTGTTTTCTCGTTCATTAGAAATTCACCTCTGACTTGTGGGTGGGACTGTGTGCACAAGGTAGGCCTGCCCTGACCTCCCATCATCCATCTGTTCACACGCTCTCCCAAGCCTACAGCCCTCAAAGCCCCAACCTAACATTACCAGTGCAACAAATATGAGAAGCAATATTGTAACTGTCTAGGTTATGGTTTTGACCCAGATCCCAGCTCGAATGAGGAAAACCAAGACGCACAGGGATCTAGTCGTCTACAAGTGAACGCATCAGTTTAGAGCTGAGCGGGTAGCTTGTGGCTTGCTGTACCTTACATCACACATTCACACCTGCAAGGTTTTTCCAGGTTAAAAACACCAAAAACACAATTTTTATTGGGTGGATCTTTAAGGTTGTTTTACATTTGGTAAATAACTGACCAGTCTGACCAGCTCCAGCTCTTGGGTTCAGGTGTGGCCACTTTTCTTGTCACTTGTTCTTCACAAAGTTACAAATGAACCCCATGAATGTTGAGTGATTGCTACAAAAACTGAACTGGATTGTCATAACAGGTACCAGGCAATATGTGAGGAATTGGAGGTTCAGGATGGAACATTAATGTTTGAATCTAATGCCATACCTGAGTAACAAAAGTCAGAAAAAAATGTGTCCAGATAATGGCCATTAGTAGTTCCTATTTTATCAGATTATGCTCACCAACCTTCTCAAATATGACTATGACACTGCCTTGATGAATTGAAAATGGGCAAACTTCTTTGCGATGGTCCCACATGGCCGCACTTGTCTCCATCACCATGGTAACGCAGCAATCTAGCAGCTGTGCCGTATTTCTGCTTTGATTTGAGTTGCAAGTGAAATCGTGTAAAATCTTGCCATCTGCTCTTGTTACATGTAAATTCAGTGATTGTATAAGAGTGAACCTCCTGTCCTCATGCTAATGTAGGCTATGTAGCTCCACGGGGAGATTTTAGAGCTTATTTTTAAACAACAAAGTTCTACATTTGGCAAACAAAAGATGCTAAGGATTATTTGAAGCTATTCAAGTCAGTGTTTTTATGTAACACAAATTCACATATGATGTTGTTTCAAGCCTCTTGACAAAAACTACAAAAAAATAGTAATCAAGCATAAAATGACTCACAGTTAGAGATTTTAACAATGAATCTTGATAACTCCAATTGGGCCATTTTGTCTTAATTGTTCCTTAATTATGCCTCACGTGAGTCGAAACAGTTTGAATAAAACATCGATTGATGCATTCCCCTGTTTTCTGCATGCATTTCAACTCAAAAGATAGCTCAATGCGAACATTGTACCAATTTTGTCCATGAAAGTTTATTTTTAATATATCTTACATCAGACGGCATGAATAACTGCCTTTGTCTGAACTTTTTATGTAACTTTTTTAGATTTATAAAAAAAACACACTGCGCACACAGAGATCTAAATATTGAACTTGCTTCATGCATGAGTCATTCATCTGTCTGCTGATGCTCAGCCAGCCAGGTCCAGAGATAACAGGACCTCACTGGGTTAAATCTGTTACTGCCGCTCCAACAGAAGCCACACTTAATACCATCCAACAATCAGAATCTGTTTACAGATACTCTGATTCATGATCATGTGAAAGAAGAACTCCACTTGTTCGATTTTGATTTTTTTTATATCAGCTGAAATATTAGTTTGTAGGAATTTCCACATTCCACTGTTCAGTAATTATCAAATCTTAAATGCTTTAACATAGATTCGTTTTGCATTTCTTTTTTTTTTTACCAGTTCAAAAACTTTATGTAACAATTTTTCTAAAGCAGAAGTCACCAACCCTGTTCCTCGAGGGCTACCGCCCCACTTGTTTTGCAGCTAACCTGTTCTTGCTCTTAGGATCAGATGCGGCCACAAACCTTGATGCTAGTTGCTTACAAAAATAAAAATGGATTCCAATTCGTGTTTAGCTAGAGCACTTTTTCTCTGCCCTTTTGGCTGCTCCATTTAGTGCAGGCATGTCCAAAGACCGGCTCTTGGGCAAAAGGCAGCCTGTGTTCAAATTTCTACCTGCCCACTGGCTCCTGTCTTAAAATCAATAACATGCCCATCCTCTCACCCCCCAGCACATTCTGAAAGACATACAATTTCTTGATTGGGATTGTCATTTCATATGAACCCAGATTTTATGTTTTTTTTTTTCCAGGCAGACCTTTTCTTAGTTTTATTTCTGGTCTTTGAAAGTGGAATTCACAGTAATTTCAGTTAAAATGTTTTTAGATAGATTTAAAAAAAAAAAAAAAACATTAAATAGTTAATTTGCATATAATGTTATTAACAGAGTTTAAAGAATGCAGTCTGTGTGGTTGGCCCTTACATATTTTCACCCCAAAATCTGCCCCTTTTTTGCAAAAAGTTTGGACACCCCTGATTTATGGAGTTCATCCATTTTCAAAATCCACTGAATTCATTGTAGGGTCATGGGGTTGCTGGAGCCTACCTTTGCCACTATTGGGTGATGGCGAGATACACCATAGATGGTTTGCCAGTCTATTAAAGGGAAACACAGCAACAGACAGCCACACACAAACACACACCAGTTTATAGACTACAATTGACCTATGATGCAGATTTTTTTGACTGTGGGAGGAAGCCGATGTGCCCAGAGAAATCCAGCGCATGTACAAGGGGAACATCCAAACTCCACACAGAAGGGTCCCAGCTGGGACTTGAACTGGGGCCTTCGCTGTGAGGTGAGAGCGCGAGCCATTACATCACCATGCAACCCCATTTAGAGGCTGCCACTTCAAATCCTCCTCCTCCATCTTCACTCGGACCAACCACCCTCATGTCCTCCATCCCTATATCCATGAACCTCCTCGTTTCTGATAGCTCCAACCGCAGCATCCTTCTTCTCTCAGTGGGTCCAAACCATCTTAATCTGCTTCTCTGCATTTATCTTCAGAAGAACCGAGCATCTTCTTGATGAATGTGAAGACCAGAATCCTGTGATCGCACGACCCGAATGATGGAAAACCTTCACAGCTATCTTTCACTAAATATAACTGTTGCTCCTTGTATCTGATCTGACATTTCTGCTGATTTATATTATTGAAACTTTTCCACCCTTTGTGCACATTTACAACAACAAAAAATCCTCACAGAAGGACTCATTGTTGCAGGACTGTGCATGAGAGCTCTTACTTAAGCTGTTACATAAACCTCATAAACAAACTCCCTCCACTGTCCTGCTAGTTTTCTGGAATTCTGGGTTCAGCCAAGTTTTAGTTCTCTGCAATAAGTGGCTCTTAAAATTCCAGCCTGCTTTTTTTTATTTTTTATTATTATTATTTATTTGCATAGCAGTGATCAAAGTGACAGGACCGTGTGCTGAAGGATAACAGCCATCGTCATCATTTGTTGTTTGTGCAAAATGGGAATTTTTTATGGTTGGCTTTGCTGCAGGTTTAAGGATTTTTTTTTTTTACAAATAAGTAACAAAAGTTTGTGAAGTTGTTGCAAGTTCTTATTAAAGTAATTTTAAAATTTTAAAATAAATAAATAAATTAAGGAAGAAAGAGTGAAAAGTTGAGTGAACGTCACATCAGAAGCAAAACAAACCAGAATGTCCTGCTACTATAGATAGCTCAGACTTGAGTTCAGTGACGTAGACGATGAATGACTTTTATCAGCGTTTTTAAATGCATGAAAGCATGGTTAATGTGATTGGGGGGGGCAGCACAGAGAGCAGTCTTGTTCTATTGTTACACCGGTTTGACGTTCTTCAAGCATTCCTTCTAAAATAGTAGTGGGAAAACGGGGCAAGGAGGGTTTTTTTTTTTTTTAAGGAGGGGAGTTGAAGTAATGGGATGTCATCACACCCAGACTTCATTCTGACCCCATCCTCAGCTAGTGAGGAGCTTGCAGACTGCGTGGAGGCTGGGAACCTGGAATTCAGAGGCCGCTCTGCTGGAAATTTTGTTACAGAGCAGTCCAGTTTATTCATAATTCAAAGTTGTAATAATGTAATTCAGTTTAACAATGAATGGACCCTCTAAGTTGTCACAAATGGACCTCAAGGGCACAAAGCGACTGTAAGTTTTTCATATGTCATTTGCAAAACACTGAAAGCTGTTTATTTCATCCACACGGGACTGCTTTGCCTGTTTTAATACTCTGACTGTTTTTCCACTTTTGTAGGAACGCAGCATGGAAATCCAGAGTGCACATCTTCATGCAGAGTCCATTACAGTGGAAGAAAATCAGCTGGTGCTTTTTCCATCTGTTCTTTCTGCATGCTAATATTATGCTGTTTTCCTTCATAGTAAAGGGGGAAGAAAAATCTCACAAATCTTTTTTTTTTTCCCCGCTTTCAGGCAAAAAACAAATGAAACAACCCTACTGGGAAAATCCCTGGAGACACTCCTTTCTAAGAAAAGTAATTTCCATCTGCTTACAAGCAGCACACAACAAATGCTGTGGTTGCTTACCGCTGGTTTTTAAACATGGTTTTGTTCTCTGGTGTGAAAGGTGGCCAAAAAGCATTTCGGGAATTTTTGAAGTCAGAGTTTTGTGAGGAAAACCTGGACTTTTTGCTCGCCTGTCAAAACTTTCAAACTCTCCAGCGTCCAGAAGATCGGAAAAAGAGAGCAGCAAAGATTTATGAAGAGTTCATCAGGGATGACTCCCCTAAACAAGTAAGACAGGAGGCTGCAAGTGTTGTGCATCATGTGTAATTAAATTAACAAAAACTGCACGTTCAGTATGCATTTCTGGTTTGTGATCTTTGCAGGTAAACCTAGATTTCCACACAACAAAAGTCATCTTCCAGAGTTTGCACCAGCCAAGTCCGTCATGCTTTGTTGTGGCTCAAAAGAAAATTTTCAACCTGATGGAGAATGACTCCTTCTCGCGCTTTTTACAGTCTGAGCACTACAAAGTACTCACTGGTGGAGTCTCTAAACCAAGGGGCCTTCGGAAACACCGCACAGCCATGAGGATGAAGTCAGCTGGGGATGAGCTGGAAGTGAACAGGCTGCAGGATGGCCTTCTGCTCTGGCATGAGGACTGACTTTATATGAGCTGTTAATCATGCGAAATGTCACACAGGCAGATGTGGTGCTGCTGACATGCATGTAGTTACCTCCAGAACTGTAGCCCCATAACTCAGCCCAGCAAGTAACAACTGGACATCACCAAAAGTAAAAAAAAAAAAAACAATCTATGAAGTTCTTAACTGCAAAGTACACTTATTCTTATTGGTGCATTCCATTGAAAATGTACATTTAAGCAGACATTGTTTTTGACTGAAATACTATTTATGAAAAATATTTTTTTTTATAAATCTATGTTATTTGTTTAGTTGCTGAATTGAAACTCAATTTTTGTGATCTTACAGTTGAATTAAGTGTGTCATCTAGTGGTGACTTGGGAGAGGTACAAGCAAAAAGAAATCTTTACCAAATGCTTTACTGACTGTGCTGTAGATTATTGTAGATCAATACTGCAGAATTATAGAGAATGGACATGATGATAAAATGTAAGCTTTGTTTCATGTGAAATCTTGATTTAAATCTTATTTTTTGTCTTCGCACCTGCTTTTTTCTTTAATCGCATTGTCACTATTCCAAGTCAAAAAAGTGCACAAGTGGACAAGTCTATTATCATTCTGGTCTCTTTTCAACATTGGCTGTGGGAGTTACACTATGACCAGAGAAGCGTTCCGAAAGGATTGATCAGAAAACACACAAGAGTGGAATTTTACTGCTCTGTGTTTTAGGTCATTCCACATCCATGTGTTGCATGTGTGAAGGATCATTGTGGCAGAAAAGGGGCCACAGGAAGAAAAGTAAATAAAAAGGATGCAGAAGAGTGTTGTAAGTAAAGATTCTGAATACATGGAACAGCTACATGAAAAAAAAACGAGCTGCAAAGTTTGTGCAAACTTTACCATTATAATGATGTCAGCAAGTAGAAGCATGTGGCAGATAAAAAATATATTTTTTAAACTGTTTTCATCGTTTACTGTTATTTTTCTTCCCCAAAAATGTTAATTCCCTCCCTTTCTGCTGTCATTTGTCAGTATCGGTTGACCGTGGCATCAATGCTTCAAAAACTAACTAATTAAAAAGTTCAAAAACATCCTGGAGGTTGGATGAGAATTAAAGATGTAGATGAAATGGGGAAATGGTTAAAATAGCTAAATGTACAACATTTGGAAGTCATAATAAAATATACAAGCATAATAAAACACCAACAGAAAGGAAAAACTGGAAACAGCAGCAACAAAGGGATCAAACTATGATTAAAGTTCATGCTAACTTATTTTCTATTTTTTCAGCATCTGACTTCCTACGATCCTGTACTATCATCTCACAAAGTCCTGTCTACTTTTCCTTTATACTTTTCCAAATAACAGTAATAGTAATAATAACATGTAGTTTTGTTAGGGGATATTTTTTTCTTTTGCATATTATTTGTAGTGTTCAGACGTTTCCATATGTAAAGACAAAGGGACACCATCGAGTTTCATGCTGTCATGTTCAAAGCGTAGCTGGCTCGACCACGGCTGAGAGAACAGCGGCTCACTTGACCGCAGTGGAGTACGCTATTTGATTTTATTTTTTGTAGTTCAAACATACAATAACAAATCAAACATTAATCTCAATATGATATCATGGAGTTTCCTTTAAAAAAAACTGCGAAGAAAGGGGGGAAAAAATCTATAAAAATCAAATCTCTGAATACCATTGGAGTTGATAAATGGACTCTTCTGCGCCTGCGTGGACCTAACTATCTCCCAACATCCACTGCGGCGCTGCTTCTAAACTCAGCGGCTCCATTTGGAGGCCTTGCTGAACTATACCACAATCTAATTCCGTTCCTTTGTATTTCTTTCCAACGGTAAGAAAGAATATTTTGACTGTAAAACTGACTGTTTTCGTTTGTAGAATCAGCTGCCCTGCATTGAGCAACCGTTCACTCTGGAGTTAGAGAGAGCTTAAATCTACGAAGTTGTAGTTTTGCTAAGAAAAAACTACAAAATTGTCTTGTTAAATTATTGTTGAAAATAATAGGCACGATTCTTTGTTTACTATTGTGGCCGCCTTATTATTTTGCATATTTTGTAGAGAACTTTACTGTTTTAATGTTAGCAAACTTGGCTGAATGGGTCTGCTAGCTTAACTAGTTTGGTCAACTCGTCGCTGGAGAATTGATCTAACTGCTTCAAACATGATATTCGCTTGGGTCTGTGTCCTCTCAGTTACAGGAGAGTCTTGCTTTCTTCCGCCTATCATCATGTTCACTAATCGGCTTTAGTTTATTTCTGTCAGCGGCTCAAGCTATCAGTAAAGAAATGTCATCTGTGCTCGTGCGGTGTTTGCTGTCGATCGGGAGAAAAGTGCCCTTCAGACCGATTTACTTGTGGAGGCATTGCGTTTAACCCTCCACGCATCTTCAACTTCCTGTGACATTCTCTGTTCGCTGCAGGCTGCATCTTCGTTTACCACACTGTCCCAGAGCGGCACCCGTTTCTCAATGGAGGCATCGGCAAGCTCTGCAAGCAACCACACCCTGAACGCAACAGGTGCCGGGGATCCATGGGAGATCACGGACAAAACCAGACTGCGGCGCTTCCTCTGCTACGGCTCAGAGGGAGACGTTTTCACTGCCAGAGACGAGGGTCGCGTCAGCTTGGACAATGCTGAGGCGCTGCTCTCCTTACTTCAAGAAGAGGATGAGGAGGGTGATGCTGAAGTGGTGGAAGAGATCAGAAGGTTTGTGCAGGAGGGGCGGACTGTTCGACTGGGCCCCTCTTTTTTTGCCTTAGCTGTATGCTCCCAACACTCGAAGCGAAAGACCAGAGAGGCTGCGTTCAAAGCCCTAAAGGAGGTTTGCAGGGACCCTGCCCATTTGTTTGCTGTTATCCAGTACAAAAAGGAACTGAGGGAAGGTATGAAGTGCGGGATCTGGGGGCGCGCCCTGAGGAAGGCGGTTGCAGACTGGTATAATAAGCAAGATGCCATGGCTCTAGCTTCAGCTGTGACTCGATGCAAGCAGAGAGAAGGCTGGTCACACAAGGATCTGCTCAGACTCTCACACCAAACCATCCAAAGACGGTGAGCTTCAAGAACTCATTTTATGTTTAGTTGGTGTAGAATGGTTACATATAGAGATGACTCGAGTTTTTATTTGTATTAACCTTCTTGTATCATTTAACACTAGAGGTGTAATGATTAATCGAGTCATATTCCTACGATCCAACCACATCGATCAATCTGAGGCAGAATAGAATTGAATCGACCAAAACCATTAAATAAAAATTATTTCAAAATTCGAGAAATCGAATTGATATTGGAAAATATTGTTTGGATTGAGACATGGTAGTTTATTTTACTATAATGTAAAAACGATCACAGCGGACAACACACATGCAATAGCAGCAAAAAAGGATCAAGTCATCATTACAGTCCAATGTGTGGAAACATTTTGAATTTGGAAGATTTTTGATCACTTCATCTCTGCATGAAAAATAAACAAGTAGTTTCTTCCATAATTGTCATAGCATGATTATAATAACTGGTTCAAATCAAGGTAATAATGTATGAATTTTGGTTGTTTTTGAGTGATTAGGATTTTATAAATCACTTTTCCCCAGGGCTTGCATTTTGTATATTGTCCCTTGGGCATCCGTCTTACTGCCGTCTCTCCGATAAATTCTCATTAAAATGAATTTGAAAAACATATAATTTGTTCAAAAGCCTTTGAAAGTCTTTGTTTGCATTCAGATAAACTAGTAGAGACACTTGCTGTCTGTTTTAAATGTTTTTTCAAACAGTTTTTGATCCCAAAAGTAAAAAAAAAAAAAAAGTGAATATCTTGCAACTTTATCGTTGACTGGTTTTCTGCGCCTCCTTTTCAAACTAGTGTCATGCTCTTCTGCACTTTAAAGCTTGATATATATAGCACTGGTCATAATAGTAATAAAATAAATATTCGATCCTTGATCGGGATACAACATCCAATTTGGATCGAGTCTGAAACTACATGATCGGGCCCTATTTCTGATCATGTGATTGGATCAGGACATCCCTAATTGCATATTATTTAGACTTTTTGAGTTCTTTAAAAAAACATGTTTACTACTTAACCATGCACACTATAAACACGAATGACAGTTCGGTCCATATTTGGTCAAAAACTTTACTGACATAAAATAAGCAGACAGGATGTTTGTTTAAAATATGGCTCTCTGTCTAAAAATTTTGATTTTTTTTTTACTTTTGTATTTGTCTGAGTTTATATTAAGCCTCCTTTTAAATGATTAGTGTCTGTCCTCATTTGCAGCTGTTGCCCTGATCAGCAAATATGTAACAAAAGGGTGGACGGAGGTCCAGGCCTTCTATGCAGACAAAGAAAACTCTGAGGAGGTTGTCAAAGTGCTGTCGTACCTGGAAGCGGTAGAGAAGGTGAAGCACAGTTGTGATGAAACAGAGGTCGTTAATCTAATAGTAGAGCACAAGCTGGAGATGGAGCAACTACTCACAGAGCTTCTTCAATCCACGCAGGTGAGACTGCAGTTTCAGTAACTTGATCATGCAGGAAAGTCATGAGGAAAATTTGCACTTTATTTTATTATATTATGTTTCTACTCCTCCTTGTGTCTGAACATTTCAATGAGCTTTGTTTTTTTACATGTTGACTTTTTTTAAATTATATTTTGATAGTCGTACAGAAGTTAAGTTATTTTTTTAAGGTTTTTTTTAAATCGCACCTTAAGTTTAGACACTTGTTTTAATTTTAATCATTTAAATGAAATTATTTTTGATTTGTTGAGCTGTGTTTTGTTTGTTGCAGAAAAAGATTTTTTTTGGTTGTTGTTTTCTTCTCACTCCGCCATGCATCTAATTTAAAATGTTGATGTCGTGGCATTTTTTCTGCAGGTAGGGAGAGCTTTGTTGAAGGACATGCCTCTCCATTCGGTTCTGAAGATCCTGGGGAGGATGACGGCTAACAAAGTCCTGGAGCCGGAAAGTTCCGCAACACAATCTTTATGTGAAAGAATCCAGGACGAGGACACACTAAAGAAGGTTTAAACTCAAACGAGCTTTTACTAATGTGCTTTTAATTAAACATGAATGATGATTTTAAACTTTTTAAATTTGTATTGAAACGACCAGGCAAAGATCCATCCGTTGAGTATACTTTTGGCAACAGAAAACTACAAAAGAGGCCATGGTTATCAGGGCAAAACAAAATGGGAACTCAACAATGGCATCCTAAAAGCTTTGGAATCTGCCTTTTACTATAGTTTTACGGTAAGTCATTTTCCCCCCACACTTTTAAAGCCACTCTGAATGAATACAAACATCAGCAGCTTAAATAACGCAAAGAATTGTTCTTCTTATGTCCTTAGAATGTGGAACCTGTAGGAAAACGCTTTTTAGTGGCGGTAGATGTAAGCACGCCTTTGAGCAGCATCGTCCCAGGAACTGCCATCACCAGTGCAGTTGCTGCTGCAGCCATAACCATGGTGAGATTTGTCAGGAAGCTGCAAGAGTGCTTCTGTTTCATACAGATGTATGGAAGTTTTTAAAGACCCATTTCAATTAAAATCGTGGTTTGGGTGTTTTTAACATGTTGTTTTGGCAATTTTCTCATGATGGAGGACATGTATAAAGAAATGTAAGCTTAACATTGAATTTCTAAGTATTTCTTTATTCAAATCATTGTGAATCAGGAGCAGATGGAAAAATGCAGTTTGAAAAAGAGTGACGTAGAAACTCAGCAGGCCACAAGCTGCCTGCTCCACTCTATTCTAATGTATCCACTTGCAGACAAATAGATCCATGTATGTTTTTGTTTTCCTCATTGGAATCTGGACCAAGACTGTATAACTGGATAGGGTAGGGGCTCTTGCCCCCCTCAGAGGCAACTCAGAGGCAAATTGCTAGTGAGCTACTGCTTCTCTGTAGAAGCTGACTTATAATAGCATTTGTATTTACGTTAGATTTTGGACAAAAAAATGCAACATATTTGGATTTTTTGGACTAACAAAGTATATAAACTCGTTTTGGGTTAACGTCACTAAACTCTCACAGATGTAAATGAAGAAACCATCATTTTATGTTGTAGGACTCTGCTTTGTGTTCTGGTAATTGTAGTTAAACTTGGAACAGCTATTTCTATAAGCCGGCCTCAGACCACCCCTCTTTTGGAGGAATCATGGGTAATGGCCTTGCTTTGTTGACACATACTGCAGATTCCTTGAAAATTCTTTGCATGCTGTCATGATCTACACTAGTCTGTTATTGCGTGTCCAGTGGATGTCAGCCCACACATCCCTGAGCTGGCACAAGTTGTCTGCCGAGAACAAAAAAAAAAGTATTTATTTGACTTGGAATATATATAAATATGTTTTAGTAAAAATGATCTTTATGTATTCCTCTTTGACACAGATCTTTACAAGGACAGAGGCAGACACACGTGCTGGTCTTCTCTGAAAGAGCAGTGGTTCCGTGCCTTCTTTCACCTCAGTTGACTCTCGCAGAAGTCACTGCTGAGTTAGTCAAGGTAAGGTTTGTTAACCTCCAACAATTAGAAAAGTAAAGATTGGTTTACATTGGTTTATCAAATTCATTTAATCAGAAACTCATCTCTTAAAGTTCCAGAACCCCAATGAGAACACAGACTGCTCTCTTCCCATCACATGGGCAACAGAGAATGGAAAATGTGTAGATGTGTTTATTATTCTCACCAACAAATCCCTGTGGCCATTTACAGCCAGTCCTGTGGAGTCTCTGAAGAAATACAGACAAGTAAGACCTGATGCAGATTTTGTCTTTTGTCCAGGAACAAAACTTTCTACTGAGCTAAATTTCTCTTCAAAATATAAAAAATATTTAATTAATTTTGAAGAGAAAAGGAATTTTTTTGGATGGATGGATGGATGGATGGATGGATGGATGGATGGATGGATCATTTCAAATAGCAAAAGAAGAAATCACCATGAGCAAAACAGACACAATTTTTGCAAAATGTAAACAGTTGTTTTTGTTCTCGGCAGACAACCGGTGTCAGCTCCAAGCTGGTAATGTGTGGGCTGACATCCACTGAACATGCCATCACCGACACCGAGGACAGGGGCTTACTGAGCATGTTCGGCTTTGACCTCGGAGCTCTAACTGTCATTCGCAACTTTTCCCAGGACCTAATCTGACAAACTCTCTGAAAGATCTGAGACTCAGAAGACAAGAAGTGGACTTTGTGGCTTACGTGTTGAGCGCTCCTTAGAAGTGCTTTTCCAAAACTGTCTGACTTTACAGTTCCTCCTCCTGCATTTTCTGCATAATGATGTTTGAGACCAAGTCCAGCAGGCTGGACAACAATGACTCCCCTTGGTCAACAGCACAAAAAAGTAGAGTAATTTATGGGTTATTTTAGGTCCAAAAAATATGTACCTATGGTATGATTTTAGGAGGTTTGATAATAAGTAGGTGCATTTCAAATCCCAAAGCTTTCCCTCTTTTTTATGTAGCAATTTTATATAAGTTGGTGTCCACTGCCTTTGACCATGAGTGGCCGGGTTAGGCTCCGGCAGCCCTGTGACCCAGAAAGGCACAAAACGGTATAGAAAATGAATTAATTTATATTGGTTAACAAAAGAGTAAAACAGCAAAAGTCAGGAATAACTGGAAGCTTGTTCTACTGTTCTTTTGTGTTATGTTTTTATTACCAACATTCAGGATCTTTGTTTAAAAAAAAAAACGCTTCCCTTTTGCTCTATAATTTTAAATAGTTTTGTCACCATCTTGTTACTTTTTAATCTGTTTCAATGTACCTCTTTTAGTTTGCTTTTATCCTGTTAAACATTTTATATGAAAAGATCCAGGTAACCTTCATGTGATCCTTCATTATTTAGGTCACTGATGTTCAGCATCCATCTTTGTATCATCAAACTGTCAGTAGTTAAAACGCTTCAATCTGAGTTCATTACATTAATGTGTTATATCAGAACAAGACAACTGTTTACTTTGAAAGATCTTCTGCAACTTATAATAAAGCTGTTTTTTTCATAAAAGATTATGCAAAAACTGACAGATTATACTTTATTCAATTTGATTTAGGCTGAAGTACTTTTATGAATCACAATGCTGTTTTTTCATATTTTTCTTTACAAACTAAAACTATCCGTAATGTGAATTTTACATCAAATCACTGTTGAATTTAATTATTCAATTTTAAGCCTTGTTAGTTTTGTAAGTTTTTTTTATCCTTTGCAATTATTTTGTGAAAACAATAAAGCCATGGCCAAGTACCTTAATTAATGACTTAATGTGGGCTAATGCTCAAAATGTCATTTATAGTCAACTGTGTGTTGTACACTACTTGTGTTTTTGTTTCAGCTTCGTTTTCACCATATGGTTTGGCTTATTATTCCGTTTTAGCAAGTGTTTTCTTGTTCTTGTGTCACCACATCCATAATAAACATTTTTTCAGCGGTATTAACCACCTTTTTATTTATTTTGGAATATTGGACAGGCATCTTGCGAGGCAGCACGATGTTGATAAGTGGGGGCTTTGCTAG
Source organism: Adrianichthys oophorus (assembly GCA_036245035.1). Lineage (NCBI taxonomy): Eukaryota > Metazoa > Chordata > Actinopteri > Beloniformes > Adrianichthyidae > Adrianichthys > Adrianichthys oophorus. Next base: position 34,361,610 of record BSAI01000012.1, read on the forward strand.
TGCATTAGTTTAAGACGAGTGAAGATGGCGGATGTGTTGAGTGTTCTTCGTCAATACAACATCCAGAAAAAAGAAATAGTTGCCAAAGGAGATGAGGTAATATTTGGGGAATTTTCTTGGCCGAAAAATGTCAAGACCAACTACATAATCTGGGGGTAAGTAACTTAAAAGCTTTTGTTGACATGTATTCTGCAGGCCCGCTGCTAAGCTGCAACAACGGGAAGCTTGCTAGTTGCTAAAATGCTAACAACTCTCGTCTTCGCAGCTGTAATAAAACTAAAAGTCTTCATTTTCAATGTCACTATGGGGCTCTGGCTTTTTCGTTTTAATACGTAAAGCGTTTATGGCGGATCCCAGTGTGTGTCAGTAAAGGTATTTCTTGTTTATCAAGTGTCAACAATAAAATCCGCATGGCCAAACTTGGTTTAGTAGTTTGATGCTAGGAAACGAGCGACGTCAACTCACCCTCACTGAGTTTCGTCAAGTTCTTCCCCACATTTCTACAGTTTTATTTGCGGTTTTTAAAAAAAGCAAAAACACCAACAAATGTATTCTCTTACAGTTCAAAGTAACAGGTGTAAAGTTAGTCTTTTGGTTGATCCGTATGTTTGATGGCAGATTAAGTATCCTTGTCAGACCTGACCTTCCGCCTTGTAGACTTTTGCGTCCATGTGTCCATCCTCTTCTGACGCTTAATCCTAATCTCTGATACGTTTTATGGTTTGATTCCCACATTTAGAACTGGCAAAGAGGGACAGCCCAAAGAGTACTATACATTGGACTCGATCTTGTTCTTGCTCAACAATGTGCATCTGCCGCATTCTTCTTATGTCAGGAGAGCTGCAGTAAGTAAAGCCTCTGCCCTTTCCTCTGTTTGTACATGTTTTTTAGGATTAGGATCATTTACTTCCTTTTGTATGCAAGGTGCTCTGCAAATTAAACCCCCCCAAAATATGGTTTGTTTGTTTTTTGGTGTTTATTTAGATATTAGGTACATGTTAAATATTTCCTAACAGAAATATGGCTTGCCTACATAGCATGTTTAAAATAATCTGAAAGGAAGGCGTTGTGCTTAAAATAGTTGCAAGTATATAGTGTTGGAATGAATTTGCATGTTTATTACTATTATTTATTTCAAAATAAGATACATCTTGCTTTCATTTCTCATGTATGGTTATTAGACTTTTGAAGACATTTGTTCAGAAACTAGGGTCACACAATATTTTGGAGTTTCCTTTGCTGACCTGGACTATGTTGTTTTTAGACAGAAAACATCCCAGTTGTCAGGCGACCTGATCGAAAGGGTTTGCTGTCATATCTCAATGGAGAGAGTTGTAAGTACTATGCAACGCTTCCAGTTTGTTCACATTTAGTTAGATATTTGGTCCATTTTGTTCCATGTTTGTGCAAACAAATACTGCTGACCATCTTAGTGAAAACTGAACCGTTTTTAATTTTATTTATTCCAAGCATTAACAATAATTTAACACTGCAATAAGAATTACAAAGCAAATGTATCAAAGCCATTTTAGATAATTGATTATGATATACAGAATGATTAAATATATTTAGAAGATGATGCCATCTTCTTGACAGTGTATTAACTCATGATCATAAATGTATTTATTTTACAGTAGTACGTACAGTACACAGATGTCACATTAGATTCATTAAAGGGCCTATACCAGGGATAGGCAACTCCAGACCCCCAGTGTCTGCATGATTTCCAGATATCGAAGCCCTACTCAATTAGAACATGCCAGTGCATTGCATGTTGGAAAACATGCAGGAATGCGACCCTCAAGGCCTGGAATTGCCTATCCCTGGCCTATATCATGCAAAATCTGCTTTTTGAGCGTTTAAGTGTATTGTAATGTTCCTTCCTCACAATGAACAACCCTAAAGCAGTATTTGATCCATTCACGCATTTCTGAGCATTCCTCTAAAAACCTGCACTCTGAGCACCAGCCCGTCCCAACCCACAAAAACAAAGGGGTTCACACGAGCTGATGTCACAAAGAGAGAAAAGCCCTAGAGTAAAATCAGTGGTAAACAGTGGATATAGTTTACTCTGAAAGGCTGAAAGGGGGACCTTTCTGTGTGGAGTTTGCATGTTCTCCCAGTCCATGCGTGGGTTTTCTCCGGGGACTCCAGCTTCCTCCCACCGTCCAAAAACATGCTTCATAGGTTGATTGGTTACTCTAAATTGTCCCTAGGTGTGGATGTGAGTGTGCATGGGTGTGTGATTGTGGCCCCTGCGACAGACCGGGGACCAGTCCAGGGGTGTCCCCTGCCTTCGCCCATGAGTAGCGGGTTAGGCTCCGGCAGCCCCGTGACCCAGAAAGGGATGAACGGGTTTAGAAAATGAATGAATGAATATATTTCATGTCAAAATCAAGTCTGATTTTCCAGTTTTGCTTTAAACATAGCACAAAACATCTTTTTTTTTTTTTTAGATCAATGTATTTCTGCACATTGTTTTTGAATAAATAGGTCGAACTTACGGTTATAAAGATGAGACTCGCAGTTTGGTCTTTCTGAAAGAGGTAATCAGATTTACAAAAACAGTGAAAGGTGGAACTATATGAAAACTTGCTGGTTTTTGGGGGCTGTGGTGTCTGAGGGTCGCTTGTGTCAATCAACAGGTTTCACATCAACTCCTTTGCATGTCTTGCATGTATTGAAAATGACTTTTGGCATTGAGATGTCACTGTCAGAATCCCTGAGCAAGTAAAGTTTTTGTTTTTTTGTTAAAAATTAAAAGTTTTTCTGGTCAGGACATTTCAGACTTCAGGAGAGGCTCGCCCACACATCGCATCATGAAACACTGAAACAGCACCAGCAGGGGCAGACACGAAGATCATTCTGTTTACCATGCTTCTTCTGTTTTTCTGCATGCAAACCCACACTCTGCTTCAAATGTTTCATCAATCCACAATTGTTGTATTATTGATGAGACTAAAGTTTGACTTGAATAATTTATTTAGACCAAACTGAAAGAACTCTAAATTTTGGACTGAAAGACACAGAGAACCTTGTGGCAGTGAAAACATTCTCTGAACCTTTTCTGCTGTCAGTCTTATAAGAAACGTAACTGTTTTTTTTTTGTCCCTTTTGCAGCAACTTCAACGAGCATTGACAGAAGTGCTCCCATAGAAATAGGTCTTCAAAGGCCGACACAAAGTAAGTACAACCCATACTTTTCTTTATATTAAAAAGAAAACGACTTTTTCATAACATTTTTTTGCATTTCTTCATGCCTACTCTTCAGCTGTTAAACTGTAAACTGACTTTTTATTGTTTTAGCATGTTTGCTCACCAAAAACATGACTGTGTCGTTTGTGTTTGTCCTCTTTTAGTTAAAAGAGCAGCTGATGAAGTTTCTTCTGAAGCAAAAAAACCAAGAATTGAAGTAAGTTTTTGTGGAAATGAAAATTTAGCAATTAAAAGAAAAACATGTCCTTGTAAATAATTACTGTCTTGTGTTGTTTCAACTCTGTTTAGCAGGAAATTACGAAAAATGGTGCAGATGATAAAATATTAGATATTTTAGCTTTTATGAATTATCAAGAGTTGGATCATTTTGAACATTTATATTGCGATTCATTCATTAATGCTTAAATACAGGTAATAATGAGTTTTAATTTTAGGATGAGGAACGAGTGCGTCTTGATAAAGAGCGTTTGGCTGCTCGTCTGGAGGGTCACAAAGAAGGAATCGTCCAGACTGATCAGATCAGGTAAAAACCACAGTTGTGTGCAAAAAAAACAAAAAAACAACTCTTTTAAGGGCTGGGAATTAAAAAAAATGTCTTTTTTATAAGACATGTAGGTACAAAGTTAAACAAAGAGAAAATATGTAATGTTTTAACAGTTAAAGTAACAAGAATCGGAACGTGTGTTAGCACATGAACATTGACAGCCCTGGTTTGAACTACTATCTATCTGATCAACTGCTGGAGGGACTGTGTTTGCTGCATTTCCAGTTGCTGGCCTCAACTTCTGGATTGTTCTGAACAAATTACCATTAAAGTAATGCTTATTTACTGATTAAAATGATTTTCAATTGAAGGCTAACTGCAAATTTGTAAGATGCCATTTCATTTATTACCTTTAGCCATCTGTTTTCTATTTTTCTCTTACTGATATTACATTATTTGTTCAACAGTTGATTTATTTTGTGATCAGTGGGTTCATTTATATAATAACCTGAGAAGTTGTTGGATCTTTTTGACTTCATCACAATACAAAGGGCATGCAGGTTTTGATTCCCCTCACTTTTCTGTACGTTGAGGTTTGTAGAATTTGGTTGAAAAGTTTCTAAATGTTCTGCTAAGCTTATCTTTAAATTTGACCATCGAGTAATTTTGAACTTCTTTTCCTTCTTAAGATCTCTGTCTGAGGCCATGTCCGTTGAAAAGATCGCAGCTATTAAGGCCAAGATTATGGCCAAGAAACGATCAACCATTAAAACTGATTTGGATGATGACATCACCCTGAAGCAGAGAAGCTTTGTGGACGCAGAGGTGGACGTCACCAGGGACATCGTCAGCCGTGAGAGGGTCTGGAGGACCAGGACAACCATTCTCCAGAGCACTGGAAAGGTCAGAGTTCATACTGAGCTTATCAGTGTTTGGGTCAGTTATTAGTACATCCATTCTTTTATTCATTTCAATGAACCCGTTTTGTCCCTTTTGGGTCACGGGACTGCCAGAACCTAACCCAGCCACTCTTGGGCGAAGGCAGCCTGTCCCAGGGGCCACAATCACACACTCATGTTCGCCCACGCATGCACGGGAGAGCATGCAAACTCCACACAGAAAGGCCCCCCATTGGTGACACTGTTTCAAGTCCCTCAGCTTTAACTGGGGGCCTTCTTGCTGTGAGGCAAGAGCGCTAACCACTGCACCACCGTGCAGCCCAGCACACATGTACATTTATTCTACTCTTGTGATTTGTGATGCCATATTTTAGTCTGAGCTTTCAAATTTGGTCTTTTGGAGAACTTTTTTGGAGAACTTTTTTAACTGAATTGAATAAAAATACATATTTTTTTATTCTGTTTTATAATTTTTAAATATTTTATAAAAAATAATTCATATTTTATGATGATAGAAAGGCCAAATTGGTAAAGGGCATGCTTCATCTCCCGTCAGTGTGTGCGGTTCAGGAGAGGCTCAAGCCGCTCTCACTTGGATTTGGACTGGAAATTTGTACATTCGCTACTTCTTTACCAAAGAAATGTTGAAAACCCCCACAGAAAAAAGTAATCATAGAATAGACATGTCTACTTTGATTTTTTAATGAAAAATAGCCTTGCATGGCCTCATCTGACTGCACGTCACTGTTGTTTATCCACAACTGCACTTCATTAGGGATTAAACTGCGCATTTAATCAGCTAGAACCAACTGAACACATAAAACTCTAGCAAAAATGGCTTTTTGCTCTACTCAAGTTTATACCTCAACAGTCTTCTTTTTTTTAAATATAAATTTGCCATTGTTGCCTTTATAATCCCTTTAAGTCACATTCTGACACTTTTCTGTTTCCCATTCTTCTTCTTTTTGTTAGTTTTAGGGAATCAGTGAAACCAACCTACTTTGCTGTGCAGTCATCAAACACTTCACTGGACTGCATGTTGATCCGACAATAATAACATTTAAATATGTTTGATTGAATGCAGCTGGGATCTGCACCCGTCTGTTTCCCTGCTCCTTGAATAGACGTTTGTCTTATCTAGTGATGCAAATTAGTGTTGTAATTCCACTAGAGATTGGCACAGACTTTGTTTTACTGTGGAATCGGAAAGTAAAAAGATGATCTATGCAAAAAGAAAGCCTTCCTGGTTTAAATTAATGAAGTTTTCAATTCATTTTCACATTTTGAGGATCAAATCAAACTTTATTTCTATAGCACTTTTCCTATGAAGCATAACACAAAGTGCTTTACATTAAAATAAAACAGATTAAAAACAAGCACAAGCATAAAAATGTAGACCCCTCCAACAGAAACGCATGATTCCTGTTTAAAAACTATTTTTAAAAAAATCCGTGGATGAACAAATCTTTTCGCAATAACCCGAGTGAGCCCTTCACTCAGCTTTTTGTGGGTAGCTATCTTTATAATACTTCTTCAGGCCAGCTGTTCTCCTGGTGAATGGAGTTAGTCCTTTGCCTAGTATTTTTTGTAATCGAAAGACCCTGGGTTCGATTCCCGCATCTGGCATTGGTAGTTCATTAAATCTTTTTCCTTTTTTCCCGCAACATTACTCAACACACATTACTATAAATATTAATGAAAAACACCAGGATAATTCCTTTAGATTTTAAACGGCATTAGACTATCTTTTCTTTATAGCCATACGTTTTTTAGTAATGAATAGTGAAATAAATTTAGTTTATGAAACCCTTGGTTTAATGTTTGTTGATGTCTTTAAAAAGATGTTCATAGGAATAAAAAAAATAAATCCTGTATTCTTTATGCTCAATAAAATGCAACTATATATTTATAAATACTAAAAAACAATAAAAACACTGTTTGAACCCGGTTACTTCCGGAACCGTTGGATTACTAGCGCCCGACAAACCTCTGTCGCCATGAGAGCAGTTACAAATGAAGAATGTTTGCTGTTTGGTGACTGAATTTTACTTTTTTTTGTGGGTAGATGGTTTAGATATTAATTTATTTTTGATGGCCTACGATCTACATGGAAACGTGATCACCAATGTTTTTGTAGAGCTCTTCGGAAAAAAAAAAGATCTCTAAACTTCATGTGTCTTCCATGCATTGTAAATGAGAACGCCGACACCTCTTCATGTAGCAATCAGACTAAAAGCATTAACTGGCAGCTCCTCCCACACTTGTCGGGGCGGCAAGCTTAGAGAACACAATTTTGGCCATGCGGCGAGCAGGGAATGCACCATGAGACGAAAGAGGGGCGGGCCGAATTGGCAGCGCTGGTTAGATTTATTCCTTAATTTTAGACATTGATACAATTTGTTAAATGTATACATTGATTATTTTATTTGTAATTGAAGGCACATTTGTTAAATGTTTGCTCTTGTTTGCATTCAAATCTTTTTTAATGGTAGCTGTTTTAATTTTGTCTTAATTATTTTCTGCTGATTGGTTTGACCTCATCTTGGGTCTGTGTTTTCCTTTCATGCAGACCTTCTCGAAGAACATCTTCGCCATCCTTCAGTCAGTGAAAGCCAGAGAAGAAGGGCGAGCGCCAGAGCAGAGACCAGCACAGAACACTACCCAAGTGGTAAGAACATCTTACGATCAGTTCCAGCTTTGATGTTACGAGAAGAATTTCTCAATAAAAATGTGGTCTGTTAGTTTTCAAAAAGTTGTCAAAGATTAAAATGTGAGCAAAAAATGAGAGGTAATGCTCCTGCCTTCCATTGTTTCCAGGACCCATCTTTAAGGAACAAGCAGCCTGTTCCTGCCGCCTACAACAGATACGATCAGGAGCGATTCAAAGGAAAAGAAGGTGCACTTCCTTTCTGCTTCTGTTGCTTTTATCAGGATTCAACTTAAAAAAAAAAACATAGTTAAGTGTGTTTTTGTTTCTGCTTTAACACTGGCTCACAAGTAAGTGATCAGTTGATTAGTGTAACTTTTGATGGCCCACTTCACGGTGATGAAAATGAGCCAAATTCATGATTTACTTTATAAAAAGTTTTTATTCTAAATTTTGAACAACTGCTTTAATCAGGTAGCTGGAACCAAAGAATAAAAGCATATTAGAAAAGAAAGCTTTCCCTTAAGGTAACGCGTATCCCAGGCTTCATTCCCGCTTTGCCTGCCAATGTGTTGAAGTGTCCTTGGTCACTAAACCCCACTTTGCTCCTGGTGGTTTGGCTAGCACCTTGCTTGGCAGCTCTGCCACCATCAGCGTGAAAAGGATTTGTGACTGTGAAGCACTTTGGGGCTTAATGAAGGCAGAAAAGTGCTGTAGAAGTATATAAATACAGGACAAGATATTAATCAGAATAAATTACTAGAAGGATGGAAGAATCAAATCACAGCTGACAAAAGTTCATAAGTTTAAACACTGCAGCAGCCTGTCCACGTAGTATGAAGTACAATAGTAATTTTGTGAAACAAAGGGGAAACAGATTTTATTTTTGAAGGTTTTTATCTCAATTTTAGTAAGTGAGCAAGTTTATGACATCGGTTCATGAAAGCATCTATTTCATCCGGCCATAACTTGCGACTCGTTTTTCTTTGTAGAAACGGAGGGTTTCAAAATCGACACTATGGGCACGTACCACGGCATGACCCTCAAGTCAGTGACGGTAAGAAAACAGACGCCTCAGTTTCTGAGTTCACAAACTGGCGTGTTTGCTTCAAAGCTTCATGTTTTTGAAATGTAGTCAGCGTTTAAGTGTATTTAAAAAGAGTAAAAGACCATCTTGGAATTACTGTGTGTGTTTATGTTTTGAGTGAGATGTTTGTTTATTAGGCCTTAAAAACCAATATCATTGTAACCATGGTCAACAATTATACGCAGTGTACCGTGATGGATTTGTGCACATTCATAGGAGCCAGTGAGGGTTTTAATGCCGGTCTATTTTCTGATCTTATCTCAAACAAGCCCAAATCTAGACTATCACAGTCAAGTATAAACATGCTTGTTCAAATACCCTTTGCAGAACATGCAGGATTGTCACATTGTGAGGACCCACTCGTTTTCATTGGTTGGGAGGGGCTGGTGCTCAAAGTGCAGGGTTTGAGAGGAATGCTCAGAGATCCGGGAATGGATCAAAATACCGCTTTGAGGTTATTTTCCATGAGGAATTAACATGAAAATACACTGAAAAACTAAAAAAAAGTTGATTTTTGCACAAAATGAGCCTCTTAAACCTCTTGGTTGAACTGATAAATCTGTGAAAAACCATTATACTGTTTTTTTCTGTCCAAATAAATCTGTTCATATATCATTTTCTGTTCATATAAATCAATTAGCTGCTTCATGACATCATAATTATATTGTTACCGCAACAAACCTATGAAAGTTGTGTAGGAAATAATGTTAAGATGTGTTATCTTTGCATCTTAATAGGTCAACTGATTTTTTTTTTTTTTACCCCACATCTTCAAAATCAAACTCCAAACATTTGTTTTAACCGTGACTTCCATTTAAAAATGCAACACCTCGATCCTCGATTGATTGAACTTTTTTTTTTTTTAAGTCATAGACTGTTTTATTGAATTTGATCCAGAATTTTTAAGTTGTTAGAATAAGTTCCTTTTTTAAATAAAGTGTAGAGAGAATTACAGTGATTTAGTTTTTGCATTAAACAACAGATGAATGTAAATGAACAGGAAAATGATCCTGTTAGTGCGCCCTGCCCGCTCTCCCTTTAAGCATGTTGATGCAGGCGTTGCGTTTGCTGCCTTGAAGATGATGCCAGTATTTCAGTATTTCATTGGGACTGAACCCATGTGACGTTATCAGATGGCTGTACTTGCAGCTGGAGTAAGAAACGCGCCAGTGGTTGAATAGGAATCCATTGGGCGGCGGCCTGGGCTCAATTCTGAGCTTGGCCAGGCATATTCCCACATACACGTCCTCCAGATGCAAGTGGGGGGTGCTTAAGGAAGTCTGGTAGATTTTCCCAGCCATATCTCCAGAAAATACATAGCCAGTTCCAGAGCAGAAGGTGGGATACTTTTCATCCGGGTACAGCTCCGGGGACATGTACCACTTGCTGTTTTTATTCCGATTTGGTGCAAATCCTCTCATATTGTTGCCTGTGAAGTAGTTTGTTTTGAGCTTCAGTTCTGGCATGAGCAGCTTATAAATAAGGTACTCAGTGTTGACAAACATATCACTGTCTGTTTTCATGATATAACTTGCTTGCTGGCAGTGCACTGCCACCCAGTTCATCCCCATTAGTGTTTTTATTGTAAGATTTTTATAGGAATCCAAAAAATCTTGTTGGATGATGTCACGATGCCTCTGGCTTTCCGCCTGTAGCATCTTTTGCTGAAGAATCCCTAGTTCTCCCTCTGTTTTCCCAAGAAGAAAAAGACGAATTAAAGACAGTCCTGGAGCTAGACTCGTATTCCCCCAAGTCTGCCGGATGGCATTCCTTGCCTCCACCTGACGAGCTTCCGTTGCGATCAGTAACACGAGAAATGGAACAGGTCTGTTCTCTGCACATTTATCCGGCTCGTTGATGATGTATGGGAAAGGCCCGTGTGTTTTGGTGCCATTAGCATCCTGTTTTCTTTGGCTCACGTGCTCCGACAGTGGGTTTGATGAAGAAACACTCAACTTCTCGTAGGAGCTAAAATTGGTATCAGCTCTGAAACGGAGCTCTGGAATAAGAAGAAACCTCCAAACGGAGTGTTGAGAACTTAAGTTCCACTTGGCTGCATGAAGTCCCCCAGCTCTAAACACCACTGGAAAGCCTCTCTTCATCGACGTGCCAGTGAGCTTAGGCAGCCATACTTGATGAACCAAAAAAATGAGAACGCCCAACAGTGAAAGGAAATACAGAAGTTTAGCTGTGTGTGTGCAGCAACGTCGACGTCGCCACTGCATGGTTCTGCCAATTTATTCAATTTTACTAACTGAGGAAGATCTTGACCGGCTCCTGGATGCATTCCTTATAGTAAAGTGGAGAGTTGGTCAAAATGAGCATGTCTCATTTCTTTTAAATCATTTACAAGTTTTAAATATCTTCTCTGATGTCTAGGAATCACCTAGAAAACACAAAAGAATGAGCTCAGTGAGACTGTACGCACACAATAATGACTCATGTTAAAAGAAGACTCTAACAATGAAATCATTTCAACTTCTTCTGTTCGTTCCTCGTGGCTTCCTGTGGTTGTGCTTTTGTATGTTGCCAAGTCAGCAAATATTTTGTATCAGTATTTGGATAAACTAAACACTAAGACGGGAAATGTGTCCTGCAGATTCTGTTTCAGCAGTACGTGTTAATGTTTTATCTCTGCATTGTCAAGAGCAGACCCTAACCTCCTAGTTCTGCTATTCTATCATACTTGAACTGGTAAACTCACCCATTCATTCTATCCTGTTTTACTAAAATACAGGGCACTCATTTTCATCAGGGGATTTCTTCCATTCTTGGTTCATGTACACTTTCATACCTGCCAAAGAAGGAAAAACGACCCATGGTAGTGAACTCTGGTACAGACGCTGGTATGGATACTAGTGGAAACTTGCTAAGGATTCTGGTATGGACGCTGGTAGAATCTCTAGTACGGACTCTGGTATGGATATTGGAGGAAACTCATGTGGTGCCACTGTCCACACACAAACTTTTTCAAAAACATCCATAGAATTACACATAACTTTTTTCAATTCTCTTTTTTCGATTGATACCCATCTTATTCAATATCTTGTTGTGTGACCAAAAAAAACCCCCACAATTTATTAGGGCTTTTATTGTTAAAAGTTTTGAAGAAAATGTGTATTTATTATTCACAAGATCTTCAAGAACCCTTGAGAGACACTTGACTGTTTTTTAGTATTACCTTTTGAACTGTTGTGCAAATATGAAGCATGCATACCATCACGTGATATGACATCAAACCAAAGAATATAGTTGTTGTTTGTTTTTTTTGCATACATTTACTGTTTTTTTTTTAATTATACAATTATTTTTTTCTATAGTTGGCTAGCTTCTTTGGCTTAGCAGGCTAACACCAAAACTTTTAACTTGAATTAAACTTGAAAGTGTCATATGGTGCCATTACAGAAATGTTTCAATGTTAAATCAAAGCCCATAAATAACATTAGATTTATTTTAAAATATTATAATTAACATTTTTATAAGTAATGAATTATAGTACAAAAATAACTTAGTTTAAATAATTGCCATGTTTTAGAATTGGATGGTATCTTAGAAGCTATAGTTTACTTTTAAAGCTATTGGCTTTAAACTCTAAATCTAAAGTTATCATGAAGCTTTAGTTTACTATTTTAGCGTCTACACAGAAAACACATTTATAGTGTCAAAGAACATGAGCCAACAACCTCATGCTACTCAGTTACGTCTTCTAAGACTGATATGTTTTTAAATCATATGATCATTGATCGTTTTAAAAGATGTTAAGTAAGGGATTATGTCAAAACGAGGTATCCATTATCATTATTAACTCTGCGTCGTCCATTCATTTCTGATCATTGAGACCTGAAAGGGAATCATCCCGCTTATGCCATGGACTCTTACTAAAGAAAGAAATATGAAATCTCCTCCCTTTTTATTCCTTAAATTGTTCATTTCCTCTAGTGTCACCTCCTTGTGTCTCAGCTCCTCTTTCTTATTTTCTCTTGCTCTTTTCCTGCATCCTAGTCTTTATAATGATCAAATTTACTAAAATGGTTAAAAGAAACGACAAAATCACACATTCCTTTTTTTCTTCTTTGTCTTCTGTTGCTATTGTTACCAACTGGCCTGTAAGCCAGTGCAGTAATATAGCCTACATTTTGCTATGTGGCCAGAACTTTTTTTTTTTTTTAGGTGTCCATTATCAATTTTTTAATTAGCCAATCAGAATCAAGTATTTACTCTGACCATGATGTAATAAAATGTTTAGAAAAAAAGTGTTTTAATAGATTCTAACTTTATCTAAAATGTGTTCATCAAATGTTTGGGGGACTGGTAACATTTAACAATAAGGTGCTGATTCTTATTTCAAAACCTTTTGTCAAATTGTTGTCATTTGGTGAGACGAATGTGGTTCACGGTTTTATTTTTTAAATCAATCAAATGAAATCAATAAACATATAAGAATATCAGTCGCCTAAACATACTGCATCAAAGATTCATATAAGCTGCAGTAAATTAACAGACATTTTTGCAAGTTGCACCACGTGCTTAATAAGCTTAATAATTAAGCTTAATACTTAAAGTACTAATACTTTGTCAAGATTTAAGACTAAACAAGCTGACTAAAATTACAATTTTATATATTGAGATTAATACATTTTTATCCAATTAATGGTTGCACCATATAATTTTTTTCAAAGCCACAGTCACTAAATTGATCTAAAAACACTATAAATGCCCACAATTTTAAGAACATTTGTGAATTTATAGGTAATAAAAAAATATCAATGTTCTATCAATTGCATAAAACTTATTTTTTTATTCATCGTTTTTGTGGTGACTGGTTCATTTTTTTTAATGTACCTTGTCTTTAAATCTGATCCACTGAATAATATTCAGGTTTTTAGCTTGTTGCTGTCAAACTCGAGTATTTATATTAAAGAAAGTGATCTAAAAATTCCAGTCTGCTTTTTTCCCAGTAAATCTTGTCGTGCCAATATAATGAGCTATTTTTGCCAATTTAATCTATTTTCTCATTTTAAATTTCACTCTCAACTGCTAAATCTCACAAATGCAATGCCCACATTTGTAGAATTAGCTTTTTGATATGGTAGCCAGAATTGATGCAAAAGGTCCATACTTTCTGTACTTTTATATTTTAATTCATTCCTGTAGTTCCAACACAACCTTCAGTCTTCTGCATGTTGTTTTGTTTACATTTGTGCAGGTATAAAACTATGAAAAACTGTTGAGATGAAGTTATCAGATATTAGAGGCTGGATTGGTATGTTTACATGTAAAAAACAATTGGATAATTTCAGAAAATAAGTTAATGATTTTATATGTGTAGATTCTCATTCATCCAGGTTGATTCCTTCAAAGCAGGTTAAGAAAATCAGTCAACTGGACTTCACTGATGTTCTATTGTAGAAGATCTTTTCCTTCTTTCCTAATGGCTTTGATAATAAAAACCAAGCCAAGTCCAGTTTGTTTTTTCTCTACTGCATCCTTTTTGTATTGTTAAAGTGACATTTTTGCATGCACCTGACATTTGGGTGAAAAGATGAAGGTTTTGTTTTGAACTCACACCTGACACAGGCTCCATTTTGATGCACATCTTTGTAATAGTTATCCGCCTAACACACGTACCCATTTCTATTTTGAGGCTGGTCTTGTGTCCATCTTGTCCGAACCGTCTCTGTGTTTGCTCCTTCTTGGTCAGATCGTGTACACATGGTGCAGTGGAGCGATGGCTCATTTCCTCTTTTGCTTCCTCTGCAGTGTGTCGCACATCTCGTGTCTCTGCCTTGCTTGTAGAAGAACGCTTCTCATCAATCTTGACAAGCAACTGTGTTCTGTACAATTCTAGCTGTCAGTACCACCCGTTCCGGCTCTTGTCTGCTCACGTTGTGTTTAGTATTTCTGATTCAACAGCCTCTGAAACTGTCCTTTGGTGCACTGTCCCTTGAGACTGGATTCTTATATCGTCGTTAGGCTGTTTTCTTTAGCTCCCCTTAAAAATCCGGGTTTGTAGCTGACAGTTGGCTGCAATCCGTAGTCCTTTTGCCACGCTCAGTCTCTTACTGCGTAAATCCCCGCTGCAGAGGTTTGGTTTTCGTCATGTCTGAATAATGCGCCGGCCATGCTCTCCTGCTTTCCTCGCTTCTCCTCATTTCCATGCAGATGCTCGTGTCCTCCCCCCTCTCTTTTATTCGCATGCCTGGGTACCATCTCCGTCCTGTTTTCATCATCTTCCTCTCGCCCGTCTCATTTAGCAGCCTCTCACGCTCTGTCGCTGCTCGGCTGTGTGAGGGTGAGAATGGTGCAAACGGCAGGGGAGGAGGAAACGAAAGGGAGGCAGTGTTTTCAGATGTGCGCTCTCTGAAAGGCTGCTCCAGGCTGCTTGGCATTACTCCCTCTCACCACTTCATGCCGTCTCTGCCGCTGTTACTGCCTACACTGTAAAGGAAGGGGGGGGTATAACCTATTTGTGTTCACTCCCACCAGCCAGAAGGAGGAATGAATAATCTGAATTGGCTGTTTGGCTAAAAAAAGACAAGCTACATCTTCTATGATGACACTTTTTAATGATTTTCTGATCAGTTGTGGTCAAATGTAGCAATTTGTGCCCATCTCTAATAATGGATATTGGTTCATACAAAACAAAAATATTTTAACTAGCAGGAGAAACCAAGCTGGACCAAATGCTGCACTGTTTATTAAAGACCCACTCCAATACAAATTTGTATTTTTAACGTATTCTTGTAGCATTTTTCTCATGATTGAGGTCAAATATTAAGAAAATGAAGCTTAATTGCATTTCTGAGTATTTCTTAATTAAAAGTATAAATGAGTTTGTAGGTGTGACATAGAAGCTACTACGGCAAGCCACAAGCTCCCTGATCAGCTCTATTCTGATGCATCCACCTATGACGACTAGATCAATTTCCGTCTTCATTGTCCTCGTCTTAGCTGGCATAAAACTGTACTGTATTGCTCAACGTGTTTTTTTTTTTTTTTGCACCGGTAATGTTAATTTGAGGTTGTGAGGAGCTGTAAGCTAGCAGGAGAGAGTGCAAATAGATGGATGATGGGATGTAGGGGTGGCCTTACTCAGCCAACCACTCCCAGCAGCGTCATGACGCTCCTCTGACTACAGTAGGACCACAGCGGAGAAGTTAAACTCCTGCTGATGCTGATTGAGCAGGAGAATGGATGCAATGGGGGTGTGAGAATTGGAGCTGCTCAGAGGGATGCCATTTTCTGCTTCCCTTTTTTTTGAGAGTTTCAATCAGCTGTCTCAGAATGAATCAGTTCAGATATTTGCAGTTTATAGTTTTAAACTTCAGTTTGTAAACCATTCATAAAGAGGAACCTTTTGTTCAATTTAAATCAGGAGTCATGTAAAGAAGTTTTTAGTAAGCAAATGGGTTTTGTATGAAAATTGGGGGAGAAAATGCATTTAATGAAACTGACCATTGAATTGTGAACATGTGAATGGAAATCGACTAGATATCGTATTTAGGCAGCCAGCGATACGCAGCTATTAGAGAACTGGACCGAGTGAGTGTGACATCACCCACAGAAAACTGCTGCTTTCAGGCTCCAACATATTAAGTCAATCTAGTCGCCATTTTTTTCAGTACGGATGTCGTTATGTTAACAAGACAATGTCAATAAGCAGTAAATGGTCTGAATTGATCTTAGTCATTGTTTCCATGGCAACAAATCTTGCCAATCAGGAGTGAGCTTGTCGGAAGTCCACAGAGTGTTAGTTCTTTAGTCATGTTGATGGCAAATGTTTTTAAAAATGCATCCAAATTTGGGATACATTTGTACTCTGATTCTTAAAAAAAACATTTTGATCACAACTCTACATCCTAAAGGAGCCGTGAAGAAATTTCGATTCCACCGCAGGAATTTTTCTCAGTTCCATTAAATCTTTGCATGTATCTCTGTTCTCACTAAGCACCAGCCAAAATAAGATGATGACGTGAAAAATATTAATTTTCTTGGATATCCCAAAATCTGTCAAATAATTTACTAAAAAAGTAAGAAGGTTTCAAATCATGTTTTCTTTAGGTGGAGTCTTGGGAATGTTTTTTTTAAGCTTTGACTTACTTTTTGACTTACCTTTTGTATTTCTTGGTTTTCTCACCTTGAGGCTTGTGGTTTCATCAAACTAAAATTGTGTGTTTTTAAATAACTCATCTGTTGAAACTCAAATGTAAAATCTTTCATTGTTGGAGAGACAGCCAAGCAAATAGTTTCAGAGAAAACCTCAAAAATGCTACTTGAACTCACAAATAGCTAAAGACACCACCTACAAAGTGTGAAACCAATGCTTGCCAAGCCTTTAAAGAGCATTTTATTTATTGTGCTGCATGTGAACTCATTCGCTTTTTACACAAAGTCAATGTTGCTTTTCACTTTTTTTTCTAAATCAAACAATAATTTTTTACTTCACTCAAAAAAACGGGGAAAAGCACAGTAAGCAATTTTGACATTTATGGGGTCAGAACTTAACCATTCAAAACTAAAATGATGGAGTTTTTTTAAAGATTAAGCTTTGAGTTCAGTAGTCTTGAGCCTCCAAAAGTACACTAACTGCATTTCCTTTACACATATGTGCAAAACTTTATTGAACTTTTAGAAATGTAAAAAAAAAAACACAATTTTGAAATCGACAGTTTTCATAAATTCATAATAATGCGAGTAAGCACAGAAAAACTCTCACAATAAGTCATTTAAAAGATGGCGACGGATGTGAACAATACTTTGATTTACAGAAGGTTCATTCAAATTTCTGCCGCTCCGTACTAGCCCTCATCATCTATCAGAGGGGGCGTCAGCGTCTTATTCAGGCCATGGAGCGGCAAGCTCTTTGGAACGGCTACGGATGAACCCCATGACACGCTCAACTTTTGATGAGCTGTATGACGCTGTTGGCGTGGCGCCCGCTGTGCAGTGTCCAGGGCACTGAGCATGGACGTGACTCATTTAATTAGGAAAAAATCACCTCAAAAACCACCTCCTCCAAGCGCAAAAATGTTTTTCAATTAATTGAAATTTTTTTCTGCTTTAAAGTCACAGACCCATTCACCCATGAACACACATTCACACACTGATGTGACCTCCCTGACACAAGAGCAGGCAAAGCAGGAACCAAACCTTCCATCTCCAGATCAGAGGTCTACTTCTGCATCCCAGCCGTCCCATTCAGCCAAAACTTTGTGAACTTTTAGCCATTACCTTTTTTAATGCTTGTAGATCTGAATTTGGTTTCTTGTCCTTTTCCAGGAAGGAGCATCTGCTCGCAAAGCTCAGACTCCCGCTCTGCAGCCTGTTCCTCGTCCAGGTAGGTGCTGCTTTCAAACCCTTTCTAAAACCTACCGCCCCCTGAGAACGGTCCACGTGGTTTCCCCTGAAGATGCGTGGACCCACTGAATGCCCCTTTTATTGGAGTGTTCAGTCAAATGGCATTTCAAAATGGCATGTCCAAAAATGAAGCAAATGTAGCTGAAACAATTTCCCACAACTAACCAAGCATCTGCAATACTGTATGAAGTCCCACTCCAATCATCTTTTGATTTATTGTAAAAGCGTTCCCAGTGGTCTTAATTCTCATCATGCCATTTTTAGCCAAAATTAAAAACCTGCATCCTTTCTTAGGACATAATTTCTGCAGAGCAGCTGTAGTTTATTAGAAATTCCACTCTGACTTGTAGGCTGGACTGTTAGCACAAAGCAGGGAGCTTGTCACCTGTCCAGCGTCAAACGTCTTTTTTTTCCGTCTGCTCCTGGTTCCCAACAATTCAAATAAAGAAATACTCAAATACTGTTTTAAGCTGAATTCTTTCACGTCTGTCCTCCATCAGAAAAATGTCCCAAGAACATGTTAAAAACCCTAAAAAATACAACTTTCTTTAGAGTTTAAGTAGCTGCTGTTAGAGAAGCTAAATGATCACACTGAAAAAAGTAGCTGCTTAAACTCTTTTTGATTGTTTTTTTTTTTTTTTTTTTTTTGTCTTGTGGCTACTTAAAACCGACTTAAAACTAAAACAAAATGTCAATGCGGTTCAAAGATCTTTGTGGGAAACACTTCCCAAGTGTTTCCTGTTTGAGAGTTATGTCACCATGACAGCAGCGAGAAACATGTTGCAATCCTTTTGTCCATGCTTGACCTCAGATTTTTTTTTTTTTTTACAGAGGATGCTTTGTCCCTGGTTTTCTGACACTTTGAAAAAGTAACAAAATTCCCAAAAGGGTTGATAGTTTTCCATCAGAATCCTAACAGGAAAACTTTTTTTATTGAACTAGAGCTGAGATGTAAAGTGGAGTCCTTAGATAATAATCAACATGTTGCAATGTTCCACATATCTATGGACCCTGAATTTTTCTTTTTTTTTTCTTTTGCTTTAACATTTTTTCTTTATCCCCCTCCCATGAAATATTTGATATCTGACTAATCCATAATGAAGTTGAATTACTGAACAGACGTTTTGTTGGACAGAAGAATCGCACTCTTGTTTGACACCTACAGCTTTTCCTCTTTGTCCTGTAGCAGGATCACAGGGAGGCAACAGCTCGCTCTCCAAACTGCTGCTATGTCAATGTTTCATACAGCTAAAATAAAAAATAAAGATTTTAACATCAAACTAACAAAAGAGAATAACCTTTTTCTGTCTCTTTGGTTTTGTCTCTAGTTTCACAAGCCAGACCTCCTCCAAACCAAAAGAAAGGTACGTCAGACTGTTTCTCATTTTTGAACAATAAGAAATTGTGTTTTCTGTCAGAATAAATAGTTCTAAGTTTCACTTTAAACATTTAAACCTTTTTTTCAATCTTTTTTTCATCGTCTCCTCAGGGTCCCGGACCCCCATCATCATCATCCCCGCTGCCACCACCTCCCTCATCACAATGCTCAACGCTAAAGATCTCCTCCAGGATCTAAAGTGCGTTTACGTTCTTCACAGGCATCAGGATCTCTGTGCTCATGACTTCTTCCTGTTTGGTCTTGTTTGTACTTCAAACCAGATCTTACATTTTAAATTAATTTCTTGCCATTTTTGCACATGTGCAGAAGTAAAAGAGCAAGTCCTGAAGCCTTGTGGCTCTGCTAAACTATTAGAAGTGGCTGCTCTGTTTTGGAGGGCTTGTTAGTTTAAGGATAAAAAATGTAGTTTGAAAATTTGAATGAAACTTCTTTTAAAATAAATCAGGATAACATTGAATTTTCCTGCAGGTTTGTCACGTCAGAAGAAAAGAAGAAGCAGGGCATCCAGCGGGACAATGAGGTTCTGTTGCAGAGGCGCAAAGATCAGATCCAGCCTGGTGGCACAACGCTGAGCGTCACCGTTCCGTACCGCGTCATCGATCAACCTCTGAAGCTGGCGCCCCAAGACTGGTACCAGTTCTTTCAGCGTTTGGTTTTATAGGAGATGCTTCCGCAAAAAGATAAATTGCAGGATCTGTTCATCAGCTCTTGTGTTCTGACTGGTTCCGTTTTTCTGGTTTTCGGGCTATGACTCTAAAGTTCAGATTTAGTTGTGATCCGCTCCACCCATCTGCTCTTTAGGGCAGGCCTTTATGAAACTGCAGAGGAAAGCAGATGCAGCCCAGCAGGAAGCTGCGTTAGATTTGGTTCCTCGTCTTTCTGGTGCCTGCAGAGAAAGAGGAACTCACATTTGTTAAGGTTGTCATAGTAACGGTGAAAAGATGCATTCAAAGCTTTAGCACAACATCCGCCCATCTGCAAAAAACATCATGTTAGGCAAAAAAACAACCCAATAAAAAAGGTTCCCATTTCTAACAATGATATTCTAAACATATTCTAATAAATAGCAGAAAGTTCTCAAAATGCTTCATAAATCTCAGCATGTCATTAAAAACAAAACTAGTGATAGTTTGAATGGTTGAGTCAGTTTTTCTCTTAACTTTGGTTTTAAAAATATCTGATTTGAAACTTGTCTAAAAGATAAAACTAGGACACCTGGTGGACAACTGAGGGCAAAGCAGCCTGTGAAGCATTGACAGGTTGATGATTTGTGTGTGGGAGCAAGTTGTTGTAGGCTCCCACTTTGTCATCAAGACATCTGGAACTTTCTGAAGTCAGGAGATCACACTTATAGGAGCTGCTGAAATCAGGTGAATTTTTAAAGCAAAGACATTCTTGGTGAAGGTGCACGTTTAACTTCTGTTTAGAACCTTTTTTGTGAGCTTTGGTAAAGATTTTTTTCTTTTTACATTTGGGAAATGATCCAGAACCTTTCTTATATTTCCTTAAAATTCAGGGTTTGTGTTCATTAAAAACAACAAAAACAAAGCATATGCATCAGAATTGCCATCAGAATTATTTTAATTTACATTTAAATGTTAATTTAATTTACTATAATACATTTTTTTTAATTTCCAGCTTAACAAACGTGGGGTTTTTTTTTTTCATGCAGGGATCGTGTAGTGGCTGTGTTTGTGCAAGGACCCGCCTGGCAGTTCAAAGGCTGGCCCTGGCTGCTGCCCGACGGATCTCCTGTTGACATTTTTGCCAAAAGTGAGTGGTGGTGGTAAAATTTGTCAATTAAATTCTCCCCATTTTCATTTCATGCATAATTCTTGTATGTTGACAAAGTCGGAAGTATTTAAAAAAAAAAAAACTACACAGAGACGAGATAAAAAGGAAGATGGTTGATTTGTTATCAGGAAAGTTGAAGAGTATTATTTTACATTGGTGTAGTTTGGGCTAAGGATGACAAAAACGCTACAAATCTTCCGTTTTATATTATTATTATTAATATTCCGTATTAATAAAAACACAAGTTTTGTAATAAAGCATGTAAACTGATCCTTTCTATGAGCATTTTTTCATTCCTCGTTTGAGTCACTGGATGAAGGGGACTAATTGGATGCTCTTCTCTCTTAAGTTCGAGCCTTTCATTTAAAGTACGATGAAGTGAAGATGGACCCAAATGTGCAGAAGTGGGATGTGACCGTCCTGGAGCTGAGTCGCCACAGACGCCACCTCGACCGACCCGTCTTCTTGCGCTTCTGGGAAACCCTTGACAGGTTTTTTTTTTTTCTTAAATCTCGTAGATGTTTTGTTTTTAAAATGTTGAGGGTAAACGCTCACCTTCTTCTTCTTCTGTGTTTTTTGTTTTTATTATTTCAGATACATGGTGAAGCACAAATCCCACCTCAGGTTCTGAGTGCAGAAAGTAATCCCAGTGAGTCCCACAAACTGATTCCACAGCCTTCCAGCTCTGCTCAGCCCGCCTGTCATCCAAGCTGCCGGCCCCCTCCTCCAACGCCGCCCTTCCTTTACGTGGATGATGAGGAGGAGGAAAATTGATTTTTTTTTAATTCCGCTGAGAGCTTCTTCCGTGACGTGCTAGATTTGTTGCTCTGGACAATTAGGATTAGTTTTTGTGTTTTCATTTCAATTGTTTTCTGTTTGACACTTAAAGAAAAGCCGACAGAAGTTCTAAACAACAAACCAGGAGGCAGGAGACTTTTGGGACGTGAGAGCAGCATGAAAACAGAGCAGCAGGAGAGTTTCAGAGACTTTATTACACTTTTTACTTTGTGTGTTTATGGTCTGAATGTATATACATGCTTATCAGCTGTCAGGAGGCGAACCTGTGAGCAATGAGAGAAATCGTCGATTCATCTGTTGGCAGGTTAAACGGCTCCGGCTCGCTGCACAGCTTTTGTTCATACTTAAGTTTGGACAGAGAACATCTTTGGTGATTTTTTTTTTCCTCCCTTCCTTCTTGATGTTGTGATAGGCGAAAGAAATAATGGAGAACATTGCTGAAATTGTGTAAGAAAAATGTACAATAAAAGCCGCTGAGTACTAAACGCTGGTGTGGATCAAAACAAAAATTCTCATTTCAAATCCTAGATTTAAACGTGTTGATACAGCAGCACTTTTAACCCGGGAATGTCACCACGAAAATGGAAGAGATTTAGACCACAGAACACCTGGAAGACAAGGTGGTGGAAGAGTGATGGTTTGGGCCAGGTAGATAAAGTTGTCCCTTACTGTGTGGTGCAGCAGAAGATTTTAGTACCAAAAGTACTTTTTTGTACATCAGGGGAACCAGTGACAGCTCCAACTGTCACTAGGAAATTAGGCGGACTGCTATTACAGCTCAGCTGATGACTTGTTTAAGTGCTGCCAAATTTCCGATTAGGATGCTTGTACACTGAAGAATGCAGACGATGCACATAAAAAAAGAAAATAAAGGCAGTTTAAGAAAATAGTAATCCTAAAAGGGAGCGGTACTAGATCAGTACATTTAGAATTTTTTAATCTCAAAGGGAAGTTTGCTAAATTTGCACAGAGATTAAGTTTCCCACGACAACCAACGAGTTTTGACCTGCGCTGCTTTAGATCACAGATAGAGGGTGGCTGTGGCTTAGAAGTCAAGCATCCGACTCCCCACTGAAGGGTTGGTGATAAGATTCCCAGTTATTGCAGGTCATGAGTGACCACGATTGGACACAGATTTGCTCATACGTTGATGAAGTTTGTGGACACTCAACTCTGGCTTGCATTGAGTCTCTTTGAAGCTCGTTCTTCCCCTCTGTGGTTGCTGCCATGTTGGCTGGCTTTGCAAAAAGTAGATCACTAGAAGTATACTTGAGTACAAGTATAGAAAATCTACAACAGACCATGTCTGAGTAGTGAAGAGAGTATACAAACTGAATACTTCTTTAGACTAAATTGGAAAATTTTAGGTGCAGAATATATAGAAGCATAAAAAAGTAAACATCAAGTAATACTGCATCACTGTTAGTATCGATTAAGTACTTACATAGACTACTTTTTGCTAAGGAATCACCTAAACTCAGTTTTAGTAAAAGTATGCGACTAGGAAGGACAAATAAACTGACAGTTGTTGGAAAACGAAAACAACTAGAGCTGATGGTTTTCATTTAAAAAATCTTTTTTGTGCATTATTCCAAAAATAAAAATGCATCATAAATACAAAATAAACATGACATTTGGGGGAAAGAAAGTTACCCCTAAATAATAGGATCTTAGAAATTAAACCTAACTATAGAGGCAAAAATATGTTTAGAAATAAGCTGTTAGTGTTCTTATTTTTGATAAAGAAAATTGACTATTTTAAAAACGAATTATTAATACTTAACAATGCAGAAGAGGACACCTAGTGGTTGCTTAGTGCATTGACATGTCTCTGGTGAAGAATCCTTCATAGACCGTGTTCTGTGTAAATGTGTCAGAATCAAGAGAAGTGATTATGCATTCAGGAAAACTCTGAAAAAACAGACATGTTCAGCAGATTGTAATACTAAACTATAAAGTTTTGTAATTCAGACTTGGGCAACTGACTTGCTTTTTTTAAAACATTATTTTGATGCAGTACGGGGAAAATAGCATTTTATAACTTTTTTTGTCTTAAGGTCAGCTTCCTAAAGAAATAAATAACCCATTTTACTGATGTCACTTTTCAAATTGATAGACAAAAGTCAGAATATAAAGATTCTAATTTGTACCATATTGCTAAGGTTTATGCTGATCTTAATCAAGCTTTTAGAAATTATTTGAATGCTGGACAGTATATAAACTAACACTTGCCTCTTATATTTTCTTTTCAATGTTTATAAGATTTGACATATTGAGTAAATAAAAAATGCTTTAGGGCGCAATCAAGTATAAAACTCTGTTTTGTGGACACATTTAAGTTTTATTTGGGCTACAAAGCCTGACCTTTGACCTGTGGAGTTTGGAGCTGTCCAGTAAATCATTTGAAAAACCAAGTCACTGCGCTGGGAGAGGATCCAAGCACGGCTGAGTTTGCATAGATCTTCATCAAGCAACATGTGGGAAATAACGCACATTTTCTGTGTGTAACAAAAAATGGAATGACCAATAATGCCAAAAATACAAAAATAAATAGTATCAGCTGAACATTTGCTTTGCATGGTTTGGGCAGAAAAACAGTGTGATGTAAGAGTGTGTTGAGTCCACATTTCTTAATATTGGGGATTTGGTTCTAAATAATAATTAACTGTGATCTGAGCTGGGATTCATTCTCTGCTCCATTACAAGACGTTGAAAATCCTGAGGAAAAGGAAGAAATGGGGTTTCTTATACTCCTGCTGCTGGTTTGGTTTCCAGGCGTGCTGCACGGTGAGACTCTAAGATTCTGGGTTTTATTCTAGTAGCTTGTCATGTAGTTTGTTGCATTACCTGGTGTCCTGCTGTTTCAGCACAGAGAGCTGCTGGCTCTTGTGCTCGGCCCGAGCTGACAGACGGGTTTCTGGTTCCCGACCTGCAAAGTTATCCTCGTGAAAGCAATGTTGTGTATGCCTGCAATACTGGATTTAAATCAGGTATGGACGGCTGGTGGGGAACATCCACATGTCAAAATGGCATGTGGTTTCCAGAACCTTTCTGTATCGGTAAGTGTTCAACAACACTTCAATTCAATTTTCAAAATAGCAGCTTTATTAAACTTCAATTTATTGTTTGTAAATTAAAGAATCATTGCGACACTTTGTAACTTCCTGTTTTTGATTTTTTTGGTAATATTTCTGTAATGCAAATCTTTTCATTGAATATAAAACTATTACTGTCTGCACAGCAGGAATCGGAAACAGCTTTTACCATATTAAAAAACATGTTATCTAATAAACTTTATCAGTTTTTTCATAACATTTACAGCTTTCAAAATCCTTAACATCAAACCAAAAAATCAAACATCATTGAGAGTAATTGTTAGCTAAGGTGTCAATGCATATAAACAGATTATTTTGGTTGCTTAAAATACTAGATGCACATGTTGTTCACAGCCTCGTGAGACTTATGATTGGTTGTTTGTCTCTCAGATGAGAAGTCCTGTGTTCCACCTGAAATCCCTGCCGGGGAATATATGACCACTAGTGGCTGGTTTGAAGAAAATGACAAACTTAAAGTGAACTGCGACCCAGGATATCGACTTGAAAGATTTTCTCCCCAGCCTGAATGCATTAAAGGATCTTGGACTTTTATCCCTGTCTGTAAGAGTGAGTATTAGAATCATTAACATTTATATTTGCCCTCAAAATGATTAAAAAAAAAAAAAAAATCCAATATTTCCTTTGCAGAAAAAGCAGATGCATGTGACCGGCCTTCTAAAATTTCCAACGCAACCATCATTCACGAGGCGTCCCAGAAGGTGTTTCCTGAAGGTTCTCGGCTGCGGTATGAATGCAGAGAAGGACACAACATAGAAGAAGATAAAACAGAAGAGTTCATCACCTGCAGGGGCGGGCAGTGGACGAGGGCGCCCCCATGCAGTAGAGTCAGTAAGTGCACAAAGTTTCACTTGGAAAAACTCAGACATTTCGGAAAACCTCAGTGGTGTCTGAATTCACCAGCAGGTTTACCGATCTTTTGGCTTTTGTACAGTTTCAGGCTCATTTTAGTTTGTGTATTAAAATGAAAAATGTGTTTAAAAAGAGCCACGGTTGTACTAAAAATATGGCTATCAAGCATTCCCACTAAAGACTGTTTTAAAGTTGAATTATTGGAGCAAACTGTAAAGTAGAAGAAAACATTAAAAGAGGCCCCGGACTACAAAGGGTTAAACTGTATGAGGCTGGGAGCGCCACTGTGTGAAACCGTTTTAATGGAACAGTAGAGCTGGAATAGACCTGAATCTCACTCCAGTTATTCTAATCTGTGTTGTCTCTTTGGTTTGTCTGATGGTGTTTTTATTTTCTATTTTGAAGCAACAGACCAAACAAAAGAGAGGGTTATGAGGGGGAAAAAGAAACAGGAAAACAGTCAGAGGTATGACAAAAAAAACATGGAGTCATTTTGAATCAGAGCTCAAGTCAACCAGTATTGGGGTAATGGATTACAAAGTAATAAATTAAAGTAAATAATTACTTCTGTCAGTAACAGAGAAATGGAACGAACAACAGTTCATTTTTCAGTTATTAAAATGCAATTACAAAGACTACAGAAACCCTCATTACTTCATTACTCACATTGTAGCCTACCAAAACTATAGATGACTAATTTAACACATTAACTTACATAAAAAGTAGCCTCTAACATTGTCTCTTGGTTAAATGAAATAAATTGATACCAAAAAACCAAAGAACTGATGACTGATGCCATGAAGAGGACCTGGCTGCAGACACCAACGTCCACAATCGGAAGTTCCTCCATGTCACGAAAAAGCTTGATTTTAACAGGCGATTGTAACAGTCAGGTTTTTTTTTTTTTTTTTAGCTTTTTAATAACGTTTTTTACTACAATTCTGAACACTTTTGGGAAACTTCAGTTTGAACATGTAAAACACGACTGCAACTTTGATGTGGTAGATGAACAGGTTCTATGTTGTTTGTGCTTTTTCACTTTTAGGCCCTGCCTGTGTAATGAAGCGTGATCAATATAAAAACTTAAATCTACGTAAAGATGAACTTTTCATGGAAGGAGAAATAAAAGACTTCGACTGTGGTCATGTTGGCTACGTAAAGAAAGCTCGCTGCATCAGTTCAGAAATACTCCTGACCCTTTGTAAGTGTGAAACTTATTATACTTTTAATGTTTTAAAGTATGCTCTTTCATTGTCCACAATGGGATTTTTGGTAATAGATGTTTCATTAAAAATATCAGAGAAATAATCCTGAACAGCTCTAATCTAAATCAGATGGACTTCATTTCAAATTCTAAAACTGTGCAGAAATATTCACAACTTTGTTGCTTTTGTTGGATTTCTTTTGTAGGTTGTCCCAAAAGCTACGCTGGAGATGTAAGCACTCTAAACTTATCTTTTCAAACAAAGGCATTATTCTTCTTTAAACTCGCTGTATTCATAAGCATTTGACATAAATTTCCTAAATGTATTCTTTTTTTTCCATCAGAGAGGCTGCGAATTCATTCACAGATCCTAACAGCGGCAATGAAACAATGTTTCAGTCACACAAGAACATGATCTGTGTTTAATTTTGTTGATTTGCCTTCACTTCATTGTTTCAAATGTGACAAAAACCAGCAGAACTTGAATAAAAAGGTTTCCCCTCTGGGTTCAGAGTCAAAATCTTTCCGCTTTTCACCTGTTTTTGTTGATGTCCATAAACTTTGTAAAGCTAAAAAAAAAAAAAATCAACGAAACGTAAGAGAAAGCCATGTAGGAGAAAAGGGTGTGAGTGGCAACTCTCTTACAACAAGTGGCAAGAAGACCTTGCACCAACATGGTACCAGAGCATCATTAGTCGCAAGTCTTCAACCACAGTTCTTGCTCTTTCCCTAGAAAAAGACCTGAACCGGGTTATGGTTATGGTTGGGGTAATGATGTGTTTTTGGCCCCATCTTGTCAGCAACCAGGTCCCACTCACAAGCAGACAGAAGAGGAGCGCCCTAAGCCTCGTTTCCGCTGAGCGGTCTGGTCCGGTATTTTTACCGTTTTCATTGTGAAAAGGACTCATTAAACAGTACCGAATCGTACCTCTATGAGGCCCCCATCGGCTGTAGGTCCATTGAAAACGTTTGGCGCGGAGCTACTGCTACCCGTTGATTGGCTAAAAGTGCTGACGACTAGAAAGTGATGACAACTTATAGACAGTACCAATACAGCGCTCATTTAAGCTAACGTTTCCAACGTTGGTAAGGATTCGGTTGCAGTTTCCTGTGTCCTGTTTTGGTCTATATTGATAATACCTGCAAACAAACAGCAAGGCCTACCAGAAGTAAAGCAATAAAAAAGACGAGCTGTGGATGACCGCCATTGTTGTTGCTTTTCTAGTCGTCGCACAGCAATGACGCTAGCAGTCAACACAACGCATGCGCCGTGAAAACAAACCGCTCAGTGGAAGAGGTTGGAACAGGTTTAAAATGCTGCTTTAAGTTTACAAAACAAAGTTATATTTACATATTTGCATTTACTGTCTACATGAACTTTCCAAGCCTTTCAGATGATGGAGTTGATCAGTTACTAATTTCTGTCATCTTGGGCCAAAAAGAAGAAAACCACTCATTTTTACCAGAGAGATCCCAAACTGTTTTTCTAAATTAAGGGAATGGTTTAAAAACGGCTGGAATGATTGTTTGTATAGACAAATAACATCATTTCATTTTCTAGACATAAACATTAGAATTCTCTTCGTTACAAATAAAAGTATTATAAGTGTTATTTGCTGAAATTGTTCTTTGCCTATGCTTTGGAGCAAAAGACAAATGAAAAAGTAGTCATACTGACTAAACCCTTTAACGTACAGAAGCACAACATTTATTGAACACAGCCCAAATCAGCAGAACTTTCATTAATGCAAAAACTCTATAATTGTAGCAATTCAAGTTCAAGAGCAGTTTTTTGTTTGGTGAAAAAACTGAGTAAAAATACAAAAAAGGTTCAGAAAACACAAAAGTCATGTTAATATGACAGTTTAAATGAGTTAACATTAATATGACATTTTTTGATCAAAAAAGTAACTTAAAAAAGGCAGAACTGGCCTTTTACTGACCTCAAAGTTACTCTACTGACACTGCGTTGCTTAAGGTCTCAAATGATATATTAATGGCTTCAGACTCTAGTTGTTACACTGTATTGGTCCTCTTAGATGTCTTGTCAGTTTTCGATACTGTTGACCACAGAATCTTGCTGCACTGTCTACAATATGAGCAGGGACGATTGGGGACTGTTTTATCATGGTTCTCTTCATAACTAACCAACGGAACCTTTTCCATGTTTGTTAACAATATCACATCCGAAGTCACTCCCGTGATCCATGGGGTACCGCAAGGCTCAGTTCTTGGCCCAATTCTGTTGCTGCTATACATCCACCCCCTTGGCCACATTATAAACCGCTCCAGAAATGTTCTAATACCATTTATATGCAGGTGATATTCAAATTTACTGTTAATTTAACGATGCAGAGTTATACAAAATTGCACAATTGTTGAACTGTCTCCACTATTCAAGACTGGGTTTCCAAAAACTGCCTTCAATCAAACAAGCAGAAAACCCAAATTCTAATTGTAGCCCCAGAACAGAATAAACAACACCTTAGTGTTTTTTATGCTCCATATCCCGACCAAAGCTAAGAATCCTTGATGTCATCTTTGGCCAGGCTATGTCCCTGGAGGCCCGTTCAAGGCAGGTGGTTAAAAAGAGCTTCTTTCAACTAGGGGCCATCTCCAAACTGAGGTCCATTCTTTCTAAATCGGATCTTGATTTGGTCATTCATGCTTTTATCTCCTCTCGTTTAGATTTTTGCAACTCTCCTTTTGTCTGTCTTAACAAATCTGCTGTCGCCCGTCTCCACGTTGCCCAGAATGCGGCTGCAAGGCTTTTAACAGGAACCACAAGAAGGGCACACATAACATCAGTTTTATTTTCACTACATTGGCGACCGCTCAAATTTAGAATTGATTTCAAAATCTTAGTTTTAGCATTTAATGCTCTAAGTGGACTGGCTTCCAAATATATTTCAGATCTGTGAACACCTTACACCACTAACCGTTCTCTTCGGTTCTCAGATCCAAATCTTAAACTTAAAACCCGTGGAGACCTGTTCTCTCAAGCTGTCGCCTCCAGGCTCTGGAACGCCCTTCCATTAAGTCTCCGCATGGCTCAATCTGTTGGTTCTTTTAAAAAGCTTCTTTAGTCGTTTTTATTCAGACGGGCTTTTACATAACTTTTTTTCTGTTTTGATTGTCTTTCATATTATTTTTACATTTATTTTTTTACTTCTGATGTTTTATTTATTTATTTTGACCTATTTTATTAATTTGTACTGCTTTTTAACCATGTCTTGTAAAGCACGTTGTGGTTTTTACTTGTGAAAAATGCTATAAATAATATAAATACATTTATTCTTTTTCTAATGATTAAAATTACATAACGTCCTCAAATTACAAAGATGACAGTTTTTGAAAAGGAATTTTTAAAAGAATTTTAACCCTAACCCTAAGATATATCGTGCCTTCTTTACCAATGTTATGTGTCACTTTTTAAAATGTTTTTTTGGAGCATTCACTGTGGACAGCAAGGTAGGAATTTCGTTGTACAGGAAAAGGATAAGTACTTTGGATTGGATTGGAAGATTTTTCCTTTTCAAAAATCATGAAAGTGAGAAAAGTACAACCAGGAATGACCTGCAAAGAGGTATTTTCAGAATTACTCTGCATCATCAGGAAATGCAAGGAATATCAAGGAACAACAAGTCTCCACACACTCATTCTGTGAGGGATTTAATAGAAAAATACATTTGGAGGAAAAAAAACAAAATTCATGTAAACACCTTTTTTTCTTTGGGATTTTTGTCGTTACATTGAAATAACTCTCATCTAAAGTTACACTTTGGATTTATTTTACAGCTTAAACTATTATTTGATCATGAGAAAAAGGTTTCTACACCGAGATCTTCCAAAATAATGGCATCTCTTGACACATCCACGCTCTGTAGTGGGTTAAACAGAAATTGGGCAGAGGTTGAATTGGTCATTTATATCACTCTGTGACTGAGCACAGAGATCATCTACAATCCAAACCCTAGAAAAGCTTTCAACTTTCTATTTAATTAAATAGGGTGAGAATCCAAAAAAAAGACCGTTTGAAACGGCTAAAGTTAGTTCAATATTTGCAGAAAGTCTTTCCAGGTAGAAGAGGAACTAATTCCATTTATTTCACAGTATTGATCACATATCACTGCAATCTGGGAAATAACTCTGAAATCTGAAATGTAAACAACCCTGTAGACTTTGTCCAACCTGCTTATTGAGACAAATGACTAAAAGATTTGTTTATTTAATACGAAATCATTAAAGTTAACCAGAAAGCAATGTTATTTTTATCTCATAAATCTTATGAAAGTAATAGTTATTTTCCCTGAAAATGAAGAAGGACAAACTTAAACAAGGAACTGGTTGCAGAAGCAACAAAAGTTGTCCCTTTTTTTGTTTGCATTAGTTAAAAATGGACTTTAGCAATATCTATTGCCATTCTGTTTGTTCGTTGTGTATTTACTCTTTCATCACTTCTTGTCCCTCTGTAAAAATACCCAGCAATGATTAACTGGTCCGGATCAGTAAAAGGTTCTTAGCTGTTCTTCAGTAGGGATTGAAGTCCTGACACGATGTGGTTGAGTTATTGTAGTTTTGCTCTACTGGTTTGGCTTCCAGGGATACTCCATGGTAAGAATTTAAGTTTTTTTTCTGATAACAATCTCATTCACCCACTTCATGCTACCTTAAGTACCATAAGTCCTGCAGGCCGTCCATTCTTTAAGACAAGAATTTGAAACCAAACACATCTAATCATTGTTTTTGTTTACTGTGGTTTCTTTGAAATTCTTGTTGTTTTGTTTTTTGTTTTTTTTCTCAGCACAGGAAACGCCACAGTTATGCAGTGCCCCCACACTGGGAAATGGTTATTTTGTCCCCAAGAAGGACTCCTACCAGCAAGATGAAAAGATCACTTATGCCTGTCAGAATGGATACAAACCTGCAGTGGAGGGCTGGTGGGCAAAAAGCATGTGTGGAAATGGTCAATGGTCTCCTCAGCCAGTGTGCATTGGTGAGTATGATACACACATACACAAAAAAGTGTTTTTGAACGGAAAGTTAGAAAACTTTCCATGGAAGTTCTATGGTGCTCGATGTCAAGGTAAACAGCAACAGAGCAAGAAACTACAAGCAAAAAAATCTAATTTGAAAGCAACTGTTTGTGTACATGATGGTATTTTAATGCTTGTTCTGCAAAAAGACTTGATTAAAACTTTCCATCCACAATGACATCAGATATCTTCCATTGACTGTAAACGAGAACTGACCGAGGACTGACCGACCCCTTCCCCTTCCAAAGCAGAAGTAACTGCCAGCTCCAAGAAACCAAAATCCAATAGACTTCTATTAAGAAATAAACAGTTATTATTCAGGTACTGTATTTGTCAGAATAACCATTCTTGCTCTGATACTTCTTTTTAAAAACATTTTCTTGCTCATACTAATATTTTTTCATGATATTTTGTCTTCAAATTAGTCGTTGTTGACTGATTAGTCAGATGCCTCAGTTAAAGCATGTGGTCCCTGCTGCACCCCACCTCGAATGTTTGATTGACAGATTCTCCCGAGGTGCTTTCAGTGGAAGGGGTGTGAACTTCAAACAAGCTCACTCCTGATTGGCGACAGCAGTAGTCATAGAAACGCTGACTCAGGCTGACTCGGACCAATCACTGTTGTCTGGCTCCAACATGGCAACGTTCATGTTGCAGAAAAATGGCAACTGAATTGCCTTCTTTTTGCTTAAGCAGGAAGTAAAACATGTTCTATGAGTGACATCACACTCACTAAGTGCAGTTCTCTCATATACAGTCAATGGTATCTTCTGATTGTTTGACTTAACTAGCAAAATCAAATTAGCTGTGTGTGACGGAGAGAGCTATTTGAATGATACAAGCATATTCACAAAAAACACATTTGACCTGCGACAGAACATCTGTGTGGTTAAAAAAAACATAGCAACTTTGTCAAAGCTTCTTTTTTGTAACAAGGCTGTGCGCAAGGAAACAGTGGAGAGGGAGGATGAGGCAGGGACAAAGATGGCGGATGGAAGTAGGTAGAGCAGGTGATGTTATTAATTTGGGCTGAATGTTGTTTTGGTGGAAAATGCGATCAAGGGTAAAAAAGCAGATGAGAAAAAGCAGGGGCCCCAGGACTGAGCCCTGGGCCACGCATGTGGTGACGGGGACTGCAGACTAATGATTGAGTCCAGTCTGAGAGATAAGACTGGAACCAGCGGAGAGCAGAATGAAAACAAAGATTTACCGGTAAGTACATTAGGCAAACTAAAGGCATTCTGTACTGACACGAATACATGAAGATTGATAGACCAAGGCTTGCAGCCAATCAGGACACAGAAAACATTGCACTGTAAAAAAATTAAATAATAAAATAAAATAAAAAGCATGCGAAATTGAACAAAAAAATCCACAAAACTGCGAACGGTGAACCATGTTACAATGAGGGACTGCTATATTATTTACAAAAAAACCCCACAAAAACATTTGTTTATATTTAAAAGTATTCTGCCTTCGCCCAACAGTAGAGGGGTTGGACTCCAGCGGTCACTTGACCCTGAAAGGAATACGGGTTAAAAAATGGACGGATGGATTTTTTTAAAGGATAAAATATACAGTTTAGCTCTTTACATTTATTTTCAGGGATCATGAAAAAGCATTTTCATGTCAGAGACTGAAAAAAAAAAACTACACTTTCTTATGACTGCCAAATAAAACAAGCAAAAAATGGTTGCTCATTTGGTTCTTTCTAAAAGTAACCACACGTTTAAATGTTATTGTTTGTTGCTGGGATCTCTGTGCTGCATGAGTTATGGGGATTAATAATTAGATTTTTACATCAGAGGGTTTGAAGCTTTTTTTCAACTTTCAATATTGTTCCCAACTGACAGAAGATCTTTCTAAAACTGGAAAGAATTTGTCTATTTCTTTTCTTTATTTTCAGAGAATTCAGCCTGTACCCCACTAACTTTAATCAATGAGAAGTACAAAGAGGGCTCAAAGCCTTGGTATGAGAATGGGAGCAAAAAATGGATCAACTGCAACAAAGGGTATAGCACCAGAAACTTTGACGCCACAGCGCTTTGTGTCAATGGAAAATGGACAGATGTTCCTGTGTGTGAAAGTAAGTCTTGTTGATTTCAAACATGGATCTGGGAGGTTTTTTTTGTCTTGTTATTTGGGAATGTTGTCATCACCAGAGAGCAAAGATGCGTGCACTGAGCCACCTAAAATTCCCTACGCGGTGATCATTAACCAAAATTACCAGGAGGTGTTTCCTGTGGACAGCGAGGTGATGTATCATTGCAGAGAAAACTATGTGACAGAAGAGAGAGCCAAAATGAAGTCCATCTTTTGCATCGCTGGAAACTGGACTGATAGCCCAACATGCAGTAAGGAAATGTGCAAAGATTTGCATCGAAGTTGACCTTTGTTTGCACATTTGACCAGCATATATTAATCTATCAAGAATGAGGTGTTAAAAAGTCCAATTTCAGGCACTTAGAGAAAAATGAGCAGAAATTGGGATGTGCGTGTCATAAAAGCAAACCATAACGAATATGTTTGCTGCATTTCTCATAGTACGCTCTCCTGAATCCAAAGAGGGAAATACTAAACCTGACTTTGTGCCAGGTAAAAAAAAAGTGTTCTTTTTCATGCCTTGTAAAAGCTGATCAGTTCAAAGACGTTTGAGTAAAATGCAACATTTCTCATTGTTTTTCACAGATTAATGTTTGACGAATGTCTTTCTTTCTGTAGTTGAAAATTGTGGAGAATTCCCCATTGTTCAACATGGATTAGTTGAAAAATCTGAACCATTGGCTTTGAGAGTCACATGTCAGGAGTTTTTTAAACTTGATGGTCCAGAGAAAGTGGTGTGTTACTACAACAACAAGTGGTCAGAAATACCCATCTGCAAAGGTAAACATTAACCAGACAGCTGTGTTTCCAAACCCTTGTCAAAAAGTCTTTACACAGTTTACATTTTGACTGATATTAGCATTTTCCTCATGCTATTTTATTGTTGTTTTTTTTTTCCAATTTTGCTCAGCCAATTACTGCTCTGTGGATACTGCTACGTATAACGACCTCGAACCTAATGGAGTCAAATTTATAACGAATGGAGATGTGGTGAAACTGAAATGCAAAGATATCTTTTACTTTGAAAACTATCGTACTGTCTCCTGCAAAAATGGGAAAGCAACAGTATATCAATGTAAGTATGACATTTAGATTCAGACAAAGATTTATTAATCAGAGAACAATGGAGGTCGAGTACAATTTCACCAGAAAACATAAAGATTTAGTGTTCACTTTGCTGCACCAAACACTAAATGAAACAATCATCATTACACCATCATTATCAAATCAAAGTCATGCATTTATTTGCACATTATTAATAGAAAAAAAATCTTACCCTTTGCATTGTTTTAAATCTGAGGTCAGATGAGACATAGATGTTAATAGATGGAATTCATGCTCTCATTTAAAGTGATGATTTAATGATCAGATTCCAGTAAATCCTACAGAAACCCAAATAAATCTGTTTTATTCCTGTAGGGATTACTGATTAAGATTTGTCTTTTTTTGTCTTGATCTCCACAGGTTGTAACCGATTTCAAAGTAAGGTGAGTTTACTCTTTGTTTTTTAAGAAAAACACAGTGGATTACTTCCTGGACACATATGTGTTTGCGTTTTTTTAAATCAAGTTTTATATGCTTTTATTTTTAACCTACACTAACAATTGAAACTTTTTTTTTGTTACCAGAACTGCTGAGCATGAATGAAAGAGACGAGGAACCCAATGCTTTTTGGATTTCAGGATGGACAGGAAACAGATCCAAGCATTTGTGAAACCCAGAAATCCAACTTGTTTGCAGCTTTCTGTCTTGATTTGTGAACAATAATAGTTTTGTATTGTCCTTCGTTGATCCACAGCAGCAAATCTGAAAACTAAACCAACTCAAAGAAGCTGCACTTGCTCCAATAAAATCTTGATTTGGGGTTTCAGCACAGAACAGATTCAAATGGTTGTTCTTAATTTTCTGTTACTATTATTCTGTAACTGGTTCCATCTTATCAGAAAGTGGAAAATAAAAGAACCTCAAAAGTTACTCTGGTCCAGATATTTGTATTTATTTATTTATAAGTTGAGCTGATAGTTTAACAAATTACGCATCTTTATGTAGTGTCATATATTTGATTTATAAAATGTAAATCACTAACAGTCTGTGTCTGTGGACAGAACAGAGATAAGCTGGATTTACAGCCTCAGAAAACAGACCAGAAGTTGAAACTGCATTTACTTTTAACCTCAGCTCTCTGGATGACTCACAGTTTGAATACAATGACTGCAAACTTTGAGAAACAAAACCTGTCAACCTCACTGTTCAAAAGAATTTATATATCAGCTCAGTGAGGCAGATGCTGGTATATTTGGGAACTAGTAAATCAGTGATTGAGAAGAGGCTTAGCTTGCTGCAGCACAGATCTCCTGAGGAGAAGCATCAGCTGAAGCCGGTTTGAGGTTTGGCATTTCTCCAGTGGAAAGTTTCTGTTTTGATACGCTACAAATGTATTCAATGATTTCTAGCTAAAAAAACTAGAGTCTATCTGGCATTTCTTTATGGTTTTGTTCTACTCACATACACATTGCACATTTTGCAAAGAGCTTGAACAGCAGCTGATCCTTTTCCATGAGGGTTTTAACAAAACCGTAACAGTTGGTAGAACATTACAGAACCTTTTGGCATTTTCATTCTCCAAAAGTATTACATTTGTAGAACATGTTTACTGTGAACAAAATGTTACATTTATAAAACAGAAAAAAATGAATTAAAAATGAGAGTAGTAACCAAAGCTCTGTTATCCAAATGTTGCATTTGTTGGATCTTTTTAAATTTCAGGGCTAACATCCTCATTTGCATGGGAAACCTTTCATCAGCAAGTATAAAGATTTGTGCCTTCAAGTGTTCCTTAAAAGTACATCTTTAATTAAAACAGAATCACAAGAAACAATTCAGCATGTTTCCAACAATACATCAGAGATGGGATCTAAACTTCCTGTTTACTTGTGAAGCAGCATGGATGCAGGTTGGAGTAAAACAGGTGAGCTCAAGGTAAGAGGAATATTAGAACAAGAAGTTACAGGACATAAACTGTGCTGTCTAAATGTGTTTTTTTTTTCTTTTTCTTCATTTTTATTCACATTTTAACTGTGTTTTTCCTTCATGTCTTCATTGCTCAATGATAAAAGGGGTTTAAAAAAAATCTAAAACCAAAGCACACCCAGTTGTTTGATATTAAGTCCTATCAGCTGTCACACACATTACCACGGGACCACGAGGTCAGTAAAAGTCAACCCAACAATTTAGATCAGAAAGGTCACAAAATAAAATAACTCAAACCAAAGTACAGTAAGTTTGTTTTCATATTTGCATTTCTTGAAACATTTTTTAAAGTATTAGCTTCTGGAGGCTTTTTGATGCATTTCATACCCATGTACTTACTAAAAAAGTTTTTGTTCCGGTATATTCAAACAAAACAAAAATGTATTTTTTCAAAATAATCAAAGTGCTTCGGTTCTTTGATAAGCTTCCTTTTCATTTTAAATAAAGAAAGAAAAAAGAAAACTGAGTTTTCTGCAACAAGTGACTACAGAAAAAGTGCACTTTCAAAACCTTCTTACCTGCAATACAATTCAAATTGCTTCAAATCTCCACAATGTTGTAATATGTTGTTAAAAGTGACACGAAACTCAAATGTCAGTAATTTATGACACTAATTGAGTTCAGGGAAATGATTTTGTTCCCTGAAGGCTAACATTCAAGCCCTCAACCAGAACCTAAAACCTAAAACCTGTCTTCCTGGACTCCAAATGACCTTCATAGACTCCCACCCCACCATACAAAACAGCACACCATTCTACCGAGGCTTATTCTAAACAGAAAACTGCACTATTCTACACAACCTCTACAAAGCAACGTCACTTTATGCATTTTGAACGTTTTGCAGCACATGGACACTACACTTCTTTCTTTCTTTTGCATGTGTAGCATAAGTAGAGAGCAATTATCAAATCAAGGTTAAATTATTTTATTTTATTTTATTTTATTTTATTTTATTTTTCAGCGCAGCTTTTACTTTCGAATTCTTAGGGACCTACAGTTGCCGGGCAACCGACGCTGGGCGGGACATTGGAGCCCAGAGGGAGAGGTGGTGGGCGGGGCTTCTTCTAAGGGTGCCTGAAGGAGCTCGGTGGTGGTGGCGCCGCTCTAACCGGCCAGGAGTCCAACACCACGCAGCTGCACAGTAGCCGTACTACCTGTTCAGTCGTGAGTTTGTCGGGAGGGGGGGGGGGGGGTCAGCGGTGAGCGTCGGTATACGGCCGCAGAAGATGTCCAACGTAAACTGGAAGCCTTTCGTTTTCGGCGGGCTGGCCTCCGTGACGGCGGAATGCGGTGAGTGATGGGCGGGGAGGCCCGGCTGCGTGGCTCCTTTTCAGGTTTTGGGGGATTTTCTTAACCTGGGAGTTGGATTTGCGCGTTCTGCGTTGCAGGGACGTTTCCAATCGACTTAGCCAAGACGCGCCTTCAGGTTCAAGGCCAGGTGGGCGACCGAAGGTACAGAGAGATCCGCTACAGAGGCATGCTCCATGCCATCATGAGGATCGGTCGGGAGGAGGGGCTCCGTGCGCTTTATTCAGGGTCAGTGGGTTCATTTGACACCCTGCATGCGTTGTTTCAGTGACGTCACTGCTGATCTTCCTCATGAAGTTTGCACCTTATCCTTGCACAAAGCTTTAATGTGTAATTACCAAAATACGATGTAAAGAAACCTGTTTCTGCTGGCAGAATTGCTCCTGCCATGCTTCGCCAAGCCTCCTATGGTACCATCAAAATCGGCACATACCAGAGCTTCAAGAGGCTTCTGGTCGACAGGCCGGAGGGTGAGTGTCAGCCTGCCCTCCTCTCTGACTTCATATTTCTGCAGGCTGTAAAGTGGAAAGTTCCAGGCATTCCTTTCGAAAAGCTTCTCCTAACCTGCTGGCCTTTTTGCTGCTCTCGTTTCAGACGAGACGCTGCTGACCAACGTGGCGTGTGGCATTCTCTCCGGAGTCATCTCCTCCTCCATAGCCAACCCCACCGATGTGCTGAAGGTTTGCCAACACACCTGCCTCGGCTTGTTTTGCACGGCTCGGTCTGAGCTGCCGAGCGGCTCTGACAGTTTTCTGAAGCCGTAGGGTGGGCTGTGGTGACCTTCCCCCTCCCGGTGTGTCCTCGCCTGAGGGTGAAGATGTTTTTTTATAGCTTGCCTGGTGGAGAGAAAGACTTGTCTGTGGATATTTATAGGGGGGTGGGTACCTTCAAAGCTTAACATAGTGTTCTGTAAACGATATGGGTGCACGTCTGCTGGCAATTATCTGGGCTGCTTTTGCCAAGAATTTTTCCAATATGTTTTATGAGTAGATCTCCCTGCATGTGATGTGCTCAGTGTTGACTGATTGACTTATACGGGTTTGGAACATGGTGTTTTATGACTTAATAGTCACCAGAGGCAGGAAGTTGAGATGTTTTTGATCAGCAGTTGTGAATTAGAGCAACACGGTTCTCGATTCAAAACTAAAAAAACATTTTCTGTTTCTTCAGATCCGAATGCAAGCTCAGGGAAATGTCATCCAAGGCAGCATGATGGGCAACTTCATCCACATCTACCAGGAGGAGGGAACAAGAGGACTTTGGAAAGTAGGTCAACCTTTATTTTTAATGTGTGATAGACACAAATGGCCTTAATGTACCCTCTCTCTGCATTAGGGTGTTTCTCTGACGGCGCAGAGGGCAGCCATCGTGGTCGGCGTTGAGCTTCCAGTCTATGACATCACCAAGAAACACCTGATCCTGTTGGGCTACATGGGGGACACCGTGTACACACACTTCTTGTGAGCTTCCGGTTCTTGTCAAGCTCATGTCCAAGTTGTAATAAAAGCACATAAATATGAGTCCTATCTTTTTTGGGCAGTCACAGGAGACGATCATAGCTACTGTGCACCTCTACATTCTGCAGGTCGAGCTTCGTGTGTGGCCTAGCGGGCGCTTTGGCCTCAAATCCAGTGGACGTAGTGCGGACGCGCATGATGAACCAGCGAGGAGGAGCCCTCTACCAGGGGGCGCTGGACTGCTTGCTGCAGGTCAGTCACAGCTGGAGGTGCAGAACAGTGTCCCAAAAAGAGAGCTTTGAGGTTGTTTATAGTGAGGAATTAACAGTATAATGCACTTAACAGCTCAAAAAGTTGGTTTTTCATGGTATGGCCCCTTTAAAAAATGAATATGTCGCAGACAGTTCTGACCAGGGTGGCAAACATATAGTGAGAGACCAGTAAGAGCTGCTCAGTATGGGGGGGAAAGGGGTGTCATTCACTATATAAAAAATTCATTTTCACCGGGTACCCTGAGTTTTTGAGCATGTGGCGGGCTTCAAATTTTTGCTAAAAGAAAGAAACAAAATGGTCTTAGCAGTCTGTAACACAAAACGAACTTTCTAAAGAACATAAAATGTAAAAAAAAAAAAACATCCAGTGTTTGCTAACAATGTCGTAAAATATTTCTTACATATCATTTTATTAGCAAACTTTAGTTAAAGAAATCCTAAAATGTCGTTGGTATTTTGATAGTAAAAAAGCAGAAAATGTCAAATTCAGGCCAATTCTGCTCCTTTTTAATTCATTTTGCTTTCACAGTGGTTTTTGACCGGATCTTTTGCTTTATACTGTCAATGATTTGTACGTCTTTGCTGCTTTTTAAGTTTGGTCATTAAATGTGGTCTTGCAGACGTGGCGCTCCGAGGGTTTCATGGCTCTCTATAAAGGCTTCTTCCCCAACTGGCTGCGTCTGGGACCGTGGAACATCATCGTATCCTTTTCATATAAACCTTTCGCAAAGCTGAGTGGGGTCACGCTGGGGGAAGTTTTCAAATTCCATTAGGGATTCCGTGACGCATGGAATTTCAAGTCTTTATTGAATTCCTGCTAATTCTTTTATGTAACTTTCTGAAGCTGGTGCCTCAAACCCCACCTACCCAGAACTCCTAGGAAAGGTCAGTGTAAGGTGAGAAGTGAGAGAGCGTCCCTGTGCATGCTGGGATTTTTGAGCATCCATCTGCTTGGCAGAAATTCTTCATCCAGGCCTGAATATTTGATGATTTTACTGACTTGAGGCTTTGAGTCGTCGTTTCTTTTTTCCTTTACTCCATCTTCAGTTCTTCCTCACTTACGAGCAGCTGAAGAAGATCGATGTGTGATTTAAAAAACAAAGTAGCATGGCGATGAGTGTGATGCTCTAGGGCGATCAGAGAGGACCAAAATCGGGAGCGGCTGGGCGGCGACGACAGTGGACTTCTGATGAAAACGGCAGGACCGGGTCTGGGTTGGCCTGATTCCTGTTTTAGGCTGATTGTGGAAAACGTGGAAGTAACCATGGCACAGGCTCTCGTTCTAGCTGTTTTTTTTTTTTTTTTAAACATCTTTCCTAAGCCTTTACATCCACGTCCACCAAACCGTGACAGTGGATGGGAAAAAAAAGGGTAAACTTTTGAATCAGAACCTGTTTTCAGGTTCCGGGCTTATTTATAAACCCACATTTCTCCCCTAACTGAGTGCCTTAGACTGTATTGCATCTTTTGTGAATGTATATAAGCTGTAGGTGGACTGAGACTGTTACAAGGATCCTTTCCTTTTGGAAACCCCTCCCAAAAATGGACTTGAATGAGTGTGGAAGTGGACATTTCTAAATTGAAAATGAATAATCATGCATTTTTTTCTTTCATTCATAGTGAAAAGAGCCATTGTTCCATAAATAGCTGAGACAGAAGGGTCTTGCAAAGCCTGGAGAAACACATGTTAGTAATAGGAGGGCAATTTAAACAAAATGCAGATTATATTCTGGTCTGCAATCAATGTCCAATCTCTGCTGATATTTGTACTTTGCGGCCAAGTCCAAGTTTGCCTTCATGCACTGTGCTTTTGTGAATCTTTCATTGTTAGGAATGTACATGTGAGCTTCAGATGCTGCCAAAGTTAAGCCAGGGTTTATTTTTGTTATTCTGACGGGCTTTTTTTTCCCCCAATCCAGCTGCAGTTCTGGCTTTTCAAAATAAAGAAACGGTACTAAAAGTAGTGTGTCTGTGTGCGTTTGCTGTTCACGCACCACAGTGTGGCGCTGTGAAACCACACCCACTCCCCTCACATCTCAACCCAGTTCAAAACACCAGTGGCATCTGAGAAGTAGTTTAAAATTCCCTGTTCTCAACTTTGAGGTCACAAATCTGGCACATTTTTTTTTTTTTTTTTTTTTTTCAAACGCGTTTGTGCAACAGCCCGCAAACATGAATTTTTCAGGTGGAGCTGAGATGCTTTATTTCTGTGGGTAAATTCCCAGTTTTCCCTCATCAGAGATGTTTGAGGAAGCATTGGGAGCTCGGGGGAGCGGAGCGGCAAACGCTGCAGTGAACTCTGAATCTGTGCGGGTCTGCTCCCTTTGTTTTATTTAGGGAGAGCCGTCATGAGACTTGTTACTTGTGTGGCAACTGTTGTATCTGCCTCATCTACATCACACTGCTGGAGTGACTTGTGTGGGTGATGACTAACCCCCAAACAATCCCACAAAGTCACAGAGGAATCGGTCCTAACCCCCATGTATTTTATACACTTTGGTGTTGAATGAAAACAGAAAAAAGCTCCCCATCCATAAGGTGGGTTTGGAGGACCAAAAATGGAACATTGGTGCCAGGATTTGGTATTTCAGCCTGCTGCCTTCTTGACAAGCTGGACCGGTTTAACCGCAGGGGATTCCAGCAGTCACAGACATGCTCTATTATTGGTTTTATTTGTTGCCTGGCCCGAGGGCTCACAGGAGCTGGCTGTGGTGTTACACGGATCAGAGGAAGCTTTTGTGTCAGAGGGATAAGGCTCTATTTTGCTCCAAACACCCTGCTCCCCATTTTTGAAGCGCGTTCTCTGATGAGAATCCTGGAAAACACAGAAGTGTTGGATGTGCAGATGTCCACGATCCGTTTGGAGACGAGAGCTGTGTTCCTCCTGGGCTGCTCTCTGCTGATGGAGAAGACAACAGCAGTCCTATTTTCTTTTTGGGTGTTGCAGCTGAGATGTAAAGGAATAAAGTAGAGCTCAGTTCAAGTAAGTTAGGCTCATTAAAAATAAATGGTATAAGTTTAGCCATGAAACACACAGATATGGTACAGCACAAACTGATCTGGAAAATGAAAACAATTTCCCCACAGAAAAAGTTCTGCAGTTCAACTTCAAACTAGCAATGTTATTACCAGCAACAGCAATGTAGCTATTGTGTCAAATATTGATGGGTTTTTTTTTTCATTCCCAAATCATCATTACAAGGAGGAAGTAAGGAAGAAAAGATGAGCAAGTAGAAAGCTGGAGTTACAACAACATTCCAGTCTAATGTTTCAGGAGATAGATACCCTTCTAAACTTATTAAATCTGGAAGGAAATCACTGTTATGTGTGACAGATTAATGAAATCAGCAGCTTCCTGAACTGGAAACATTAAATTACCAACTTGTTGGTGGACATCTTGTGCTTCAGGTTCAAAGTCAGAGAACACATCGGGCAAGATGAAAATGTTGTACAGTTGACAGCTTTCCAAAGCTTATACGGTAGTTCATTTCCATGTATCTTACTCAGTACATGACTTAAGATTGTACATTTATTCTAAAAATGAAAGAAAATGATGGCTATAGATGTCTTTGACCAGGTCCAACCATGTAGTTCCAGCTGTTTTCAAGATTGTTTGAACTCCACCAGGTGAGATCTTGCATGGAGTCCGAGTTGGTGGGAGAATGTCAGAGATTTATCAGTTGTTTAAAAATATTTTCTCTTAACAGAGTATCTTTTCTCATTAAGCTGCTTGTTAAATACAGACTGGCTCATTCCAGTTTTGTTCAGGTGTACTTTTTTGTTCCTGGTGTCCTTCGACAGCTCGTTGGACTTTGGTAGAATGGTTGCAGTGTGAGTGTTTAGGGGTGGGACAGGTGTCTTCTATGCAAATAACTAAGTCAAACAGGTTTCAATAATACAGGTAACGAGTGGAGGACAGAAGAGCTTCTTCCAGGCCCCCCTGGC
Source organism: Adrianichthys oophorus (assembly GCA_036245035.1). Lineage (NCBI taxonomy): Eukaryota > Metazoa > Chordata > Actinopteri > Beloniformes > Adrianichthyidae > Adrianichthys > Adrianichthys oophorus. The sequence continues at coordinate 34,405,611 of BSAI01000012.1, forward strand.
GTCTTTACAATCAAGGTTATAGTTGTAACGGGTGACGGTGTGTTGGTACAAACAGTATTTTGTGGATGACCCAAATGCAGGAGACTGTTTGAGATTCTAATTAATTTCAACCCCTTAATGTTCATCCTACATGCACAAGAAAATTAAATGAGTTAAATTAAAGAAAAAAAGTCTTTGCGCTGTAATGTTTTGAAGGCTTAACATCAGTGCTTCAAGGAAAGGTACATAAACTTGACCTTACACTGAAATTTAAAAACCTTGGTAGCTAAATGAGTTCACTTCAAGCACAAGCATGGTTTTGTTAGACATATTTGAGCCAAAGATAATGATGGGATGTGAATTTTAATAAAATATGTCTTTGTTTAGGGCAAATGAGCCCCAATGTTACAAATCTCCCTTTGATATGGATTAGAAAAGGGTGTGGGTATCAAGCAAGTCTCAAATGGCTAAATAAATATGCAGCTTTGGCTTTCAACTCTGTCAGGGATGGATAAATCCCTGAGTGTGACTGGCTAACCACGCGAAACACGCTCCAAAGTAAACTGAAGATTTCAGACAAACCTTTCACTCAGTTTGGGCTTATGAACAAAGCCTTATTTTGAAATGGACCCTTTTCATGATTTTTTTTATTCAGCAGAGATGCTTAATCACATAAACGCAGTCATCATATGGAAATATAACACTTCCCCCACAGGTGTTGAAACTATGTCAGGGAGGTGCCCCAGGTTTTCAACACTTACAGCCATAAACACGCTTAGCAGTACCGGTTGCCTTAAAGCCCCCCATCTAAACAAACAGAACCTCCAAATCACAGAGCAGTTGACCTACATTTCCGCAACACTGCGAGGGTACTGGGACTCCGGGAGACAGGATCACAAGGATCAGCCGCTGGTAATGCTGCTCCATTGTTCCTTTAAGATGGGAGCAGGCCAACAGAGGGAATGTTAAAGGAGATAATGTGAGGGGAGGTTTGTTCCACAGCTGCCATCTTGGAGTGTGCAGCTCCACGAGTCGAGGAAAGTTAAGCATATAAAAACCCTCGATGGTTGTTTGGCTATCAAGGTTCACACCACCCTCAGTAACGTGTGCTCAAACAACCACTGTCAATGGAAAAACAATGTAAACGTCAGTAAACGCACGTTTCGGGCTTTCACGTTCAAAACTCTTTCGTCACGCGTCGCTACGCAAGTGTCTATGTACAAAACGTATTGTGCACGTGTTGAAATTTATACCAGGTTAAACTTTTGGTAGTGACATATGGATGCCGTTCCTTTTGATTCGCAGAAGAACCAACCGTTGAAAATTGACCGTGAAGGAGAAAATAATAATTGTGGTTTATGTTCTCATATATTGGACCAAAAGAAGAAGCTTGGAGCAAGATTCATGAGATTTGCACCGCTTTGACATTTGGCACCAAGCCTCTTCCGATTGTAAGTGGCAGACGTGCGAGTATCGGGTAGCGACAGTTAAGTGGGAACGGCGTGGGCTAAACGCGTGTTCACAAGCCCGGCGTGAACGTAGCTTCATGAACGTCTGATCAATTTCAATGCTTTTCTTGCAGGAAAAAAGGGAAAATTATACTACTGATTGAAGAAAAAAAGTTAAATCCAGGGGTGGACCTATGGGGGGGCAAGGGGTGGCAACTGCCAAAAAGCTCCATCACCCCCACTTGCCCCTGAATTTTTGAGTTAATATTAGTAACATTGTTGACAAAGACTAATAAATCCTCAATATAAGCTAATGAAATGAAATAGACCTGTTTGGAATATCTGTCCTTGATCCTTTCATGTGTAATGAATGACCTTCCGCTCTTCTGTTCTCAAGTCTTCTGCCCCCACCCGCCCTATGATGCTCTAGCCCTGCCACTGGTTGAATTATCTGTTTATCTGTTAAAAAAGCCCCTATAATTGTATGAGAGGTTCACATTTATGGTTTAGCTTCATTGTTTGCTGTGAATGTGCTTTTCAGACTTAGTCAAACTAGGTTGTGGAACAAAGCAAGCAGGAAGTGCTGCCATCGTTGCATCACCGGGTCTGATGTAATTCCAGCAGATAAACACTAGGCAGAGCTCCTGCACTTCCTTCCTTCTCTCGGAGGCACAAACAAACCTTTCCTCTGCCTCTGTCACAGCTCCCTCATTATCATCCCGGCAAATGATAAGGGACTAAATATTCAAATATTCAGGAGTGTCGCTTTTCTCGGACGCCTGATTTAAAATGTTCTGCCCTGAGGCAGAGCGTACCAATGCTGCACACACGAAACAACACGGTCAGAGGCCTGCGGTGTGGTGTTGAGGTGATCGCACACAGATGGAGTGTGGAATTTTATCTTCTCCACTCCGGTTTATCTCAAACTCTCACCCATTTAGTGGGGAAATTAAGTAGGAGCACGGACAAATACCGTCATGGCGTGACATGCTTACAGGGAGTCATTAGGGACATCCAGAGAAAAGTGTATCTCGGTGGCATAGAAGCTGTGATGAGAGCCTGTGAAAAGAGAATAGAAGATGACAAGAGGAGACGGGATCAGCAGAGGAGACGAGTGTTCGTATTCTCTGCTGCTCTCCATCTACCGTCCACGCTCCACAGCTTGGAGCTGACAAACCGCAGACCCACAGAGGCTGCAAGAGCCAGATTCTGGGTAAAACAAGTTTGTCTTCCTAGAAAATGAAATATAAAGTCATTTTAAATCTTGATCTGACTCAAAAATAGACGTTTGTTACACCTTAACCTCATTTGTGTCAAAACATTCACTGTAAATGCAGAAAGATTTCCTTTCGGTTAACTGCATGAAACACAAATATGTGTTTTTTCTAAAAGCAACATTAAGCATGCAGGTTTGTAGTTGCTAAGGTTCGTTGCTTATCGAAAAGTAACTGTTAAACCTGATAGAATAGTGACTTACAACAAGATCTCCCTTTTTCTTCTTTCTAACTAGTTGCATATGTAAGTTCAGCTCAGTTCTTAGTTCTTTAAAATTAAAATAGGAATAAAATTGTTTTTTTTGTGCCAGAAAAAAATAGGAGTGAGTTCAACAGCCATACAGTTTTGAGCCAAAGGCCAGCTCAGATGAGGAAAATGAAGACATACATGGATCTACAGTATCTGTGGATGCATCAGAATGAAGCAGAGCAAAGAGCTTGCCTTTATGGCTTCCACGTCACAGCTGGAAGCTTTTACCTACCATGTTTTGCGCATGTCTGCTCTTAATTAACCACAAATGCAATTTTAAGCTGAACTGTCTTCATGTATGTCCTCCACAATGAGAAAAATGCCACAAGAGCATGTTAAAAACATTTAAAATGCATTCCATCAGATTAGGTCATTTCTAAAGCTAACAAAAGGAACTGAGATTTTCTGACAAAAAGTGCAGCAAAAACATCAAAACAAGTAAAAATACAAACGTTATCACAATTTTTAAAACTTATTCTTGCCACATACTGCATGCCAATATTGCCAATTACTTACTATGTTTACAGTATGTCCTGAAGGTTAGTATAAAAAGTAAAAATGTTGCACAAAAAATAAAAGAGAGTAATAACCAGCAGAAAAAAGCCGTAGAGGCTTAGTAGTAGTTGGTTTTGTTGTACAATATTTTAATTCTATATAATAGCTCTGTGCACACACATCTACACTGTAAGCTGTATCCTTCTGCACAACTTTAGATAAGCACAAATATCTTTTTTTACAGTGGAAGAATCAATGACCAAAAATGAACTGAGTGGACTCTTTCGATAAGTTTCTTATATTTTTTTTCATCCCTAATTCACAAGTCTGTAAATCCAAAAGAGTTGAAGAGACTTTTTGTCTGACAGAAAGTTCTTGATTGGAGCATGTGCGTTGAAAAATTCAGTGGAAGCTGCTGGAAATAAAGAAGTGACCTGCCTTTACACAGGATACCTGCACAACTGAATAGTCTTTTTTGTAACATTATCTTTGCAAGAAAAAAATCCAATTTGTAAAAACAATCTGATTTCAAATGTGTGGCAAGAAAGGTGTAGTGGGAATAAAAAATGTTTACCACAACCTCAGCGTTCATGCCGTCTCATCCTCTTAAAAACAGTCTTTGCCGTAGTCGTAGTTGGCCCTGAGCAGTCAGACATCTGCTGTTTTACAAAGACAAGGACAGCATAAAGAGATCTCCTCTTCTTATCGCCATATGAATCTCTCCTCTAATGACCTCATTTGTCAAAGGGGGTCAGAGGAAAAAAAAACAAAACAAAACAAAAAGGTTGAACATATTTTTTTGTGAATTCAAACATTTTCTTTCTTACTGTCTTTCAAAGCCCCCTGTGAGCTCAGGGCTTCTCCGAGTGTCCTGTGATGTGCTGCATGCAGATGTTGGCAGCATATCCTTTGGGTCTCTACGGATCACTTTGTTCCAGAGAAAACTGTGCATGCTCCACTTGATCAAACTGATGTGTGAGAAGTTTGGAAGCAAGATTAAAGCCTTGGGTTCTTTGCCCCATGTTCTTGAGTTTTTTTCTTCTGCAGGTTTTACTCTTCAGCAGGGCAGGCTCTGTTGCTGTGTGTCAACCACAGCCTCTTCTCTTTTCTGTAGCATGGTGGCAGACTAATTCACACTCTTACTCGTGGCAGCTGGAGGCTTTTGCAATGGTCTCCTATCTTGCATGCCCAAAGAAATAAGAGGTCAGCGGTAATTGATCCAGATTTTTGTAGCTCTCGGACCAGAAAGGCAGAAAGTGCAATTCCTCACTGGTTTCCAGTCAGCGCCTGTATTGATCTTAAACCTTTTTTTGTTGTTTCCAAAACCTGAAAGTGCTTCTACTGTTCCAGGCTAGAATTTAACTGTTTCTTTTATATAAACAATTCATTATTAAGGTTTATTTTACAGTGATAAATTAAACATTTTTTGTAAGCACCAATATGTTCAAATAGACTTTAAAAAATGGAAATACAACTTTTTACCCTTTTGTTAAATTTGAATTCCTTTCACACTTGAGCCAAACAAAACTAGTCTTTTTATTATCATATATTTTAGAACACCCTCCATCACTGACTACATCACTTTTGCTGATGAGTAGTTTTCCCACTTTTCTAAATTTGCTCTTTAACCATTTTTTTTTACCTTTTGTGCACAATACTGACTCCCACTGTTATTTTCCTGCTGCATTGTGTTCTGCAACGCAGTTCCCTGAACAGCACCAGGACTCACTTGTTGTCATTGATTTTACAAGGAACAGACTTTCCTTGTTTGTCTGCACCGTTGATCATGTGAGCTGCCATTATTAACATAACTTTGTGTGAAGCTACGTTCACACCGCCCTTGGCAACGTGCATTCAAGCAGCCACTTCCAATGAAAAGTCTATGTAGACTAAAGTAAAGTAAAGGTTACAAACAGGCGTTTTATGAACGTGGGTGACATGCCCTATGTGTCTGTTGTGTAAGATTTTCTGTGAGTGTACCTGTTTCAGTTCATTTTGCCGTTGACATTATTTTATTTGTAACTCCAATACTGTGTGTTATTTCCTTTCCTTTTCGTTTTTTTTTTTTTTTTTTTTTTTTTGGGTTAAAACTTATTTTACCCTCTTTAAAGCTCATCCAGCTTCCAAAGCTCTTCATTGTTTGATGAAAAAAAATACAAAACTTTTTTTTTTTTTTTTAAAGCTTTTCATCAATTCTGTTCATGACACGCAGTTTTAAAGATCTGTTTGCAACTCTGTGGCACTTCACGCCACTTTTCCTGCACAGTGTGCAGCTTTGCATTATCTACATACAAGTTATAAATGTCAGGAAATGAGAAATGCATTAGGATTAATGAGGGAGGTTGGGATGATTCTCGTTTAAATTACATCTTTGATGTCAATTTATTCTAATACTATGCACATCCTTTTTTGTCCGTGTTATTAAAAATCTGTTTTTGCACTTTTCTGCAATTGCCTGTTTGAAAATCAGTAGCCTTCATGCTGAGTCTGTTTACCATAGCAAACACTGTAAGTTGCTAATGTAAGACTTGATAAATAGCAGTCTACAGCTTTTGAGATATGATGTGGGTTTTTTTGTTGTCATATTTGTGTCTGGATGTCAGAGCAGCTGAAAAGACTGATGGGAGATTGTCTTTTGAATTTAACCACAGTGATGGGGGCTGGTCAGGCAGGGAGGGACACCGTCCACACTCGTTATGCACTACGAAGACTGTCAAAATAAAAGTTTGTCATTTTCTGGTTAAACTCAAAATGTAACAAAAGATATTAGTACATTTATAAATTTAAAGTTATAAATTTCCTTTTTATTTAAGAGCATCAATTTTTTAAAATACATTTACCATTTCATCACTTTTGTTTGCATTTACTGATTTCATGTTTAAACAAGTTTGATCAACACTAATATTTTCTGTGGAAAAATGTGCATTTTGTTTTTATATTGTCTTTAAACGGGAAATTCAAAATAGAAACGAAAAAAAAAAAGACAGGAAAATAACATGTTGGATTTTTACCAAGTAGGATTGATTTAGTAAATGGTTTTTGTAGATTTGTCTCCTATGTGGTCGTCATACTTGGTGCCCCAGAAAGTCAATGTGTACTGTGAAAAAAATTAAAATCCATAAAAATGATTCAACAGATAAAAATTCCTGATCGTTAAAACTATTTAAATAAATCTACCTTAACCTTTGGAGTCCCCAGATCAGGAAAGCCGCATAAAACTGGAAATTCAGAAGCAAAAACATGTTTTTGTCCCGAACACTGCAAGGCTTTTGTTCTCTTAATAGAATAAGGAAATCTTTCTGAGCTATAATCAAACAAGCATTGTTCAAAAAACTGTGGCTTTGATCATCTGCAAAGAAAATAACTGTAAAACTTATTCAAGTGTTGACTGACCCACATTTGTTGTTGGTTACAAAGAAGCAAAAGTAAAGGCTTTCATCTGTGTGTCACAGTACGAACAGCCTTAATCTCTGCTGAGAGAATCAAATACTTCACTCATGTACTTAATGTGAAAAATAATTACTCCCTGAACTGCCAGTGCAGAGAGGAAAAGAAAAGGCGCAAAGCCACTGTCTTTGTGTTGATAAGCAGCCACTTGCATGCTGTCATTTGGATTAATAAGCCTCTGGAAAAATTAAAAACAGAGGAGAAATTGGGGGGACATTATCTAATCATTGGACTCCAGTGGAAGGGTTATGATTAGACACATACATGTGCCACTTTCCAATTTTCCTTTGCAGTTACAAAAGCTTCATGGAAACAAGTTCACGCCGACGTAATAAATAAGAACTGCAGGCATGGGAATAATACACACAGTGTGAAAAGACACACACCAAACCAGGGTCACATGTCCTGTGAAGGCATGAGGCTTTTTATCGCACAGCAATCAGAGACAGAAACAATCGCACCATTGTCGTTCTTCACTGCTTCTTCACAGGTGAGGCCTCCAACTCTCAGGACATTTTTTGTGTTTTAAATCTAAAAACAATCAGTCAAATTAAATCTGGATAAAACTCCAGATCAGACACCAGATTTAGGCTTTTTCTATGAGGAGTTTGACTTGGTTCGCTGGTAAAAACAAAAAAAAAAAAACTCTGGCAGTCATGTGAAACCAAAAGTCATTAACAAGCATGTGGCAAAGAAGGAAAAAAGATCAGTTTGAGCTGATTTATAGGAACCATCAGGAATCTGACGAAAGTAAAACACTTTTTGAAATTCAGCTCCACTGTATTGTCATTTATTCACACAAAAACACGTATAGCAATCACGTTTACAGAATGAGTGTTTCAAAAGGGTCACAGCATGAATTAAAGTCACACCAGTGTGCCTTCAGCAAGCTCAGCCTGTGCTTTAAAACAGAGGCTCCCTGTGTTGTTTGAGGTTGAGTTCCTGCTCTTTAATGATCAACACAAAGGCATCCGTGTGATGTGTTCATGTTTACATGGACTGCTTAGGTCCAAGGAGGGAATCTCCCTCTGTGTGTTTGTATTTTCAAAAGATGGTCAGCAAGTATATTTGGGCAAAGTAATGTTAATCATCTTGTTTTTTATTTAAATAAAGCTTGACTTTCTTCACTGTAAAAGGTTCATTCCAGCCAGCTAGTTAGCTAGCTAGCTAGCATTAGCGTTTGCATTCTACCTTGTTAGCTTCAGGTCCAAACAATGATTTGTGGATGAATTCAATGTGTCTTGTATGAGTATTATGATAGAGGACAATTATAGTGTTAAGGAGAAAGAATTGTGTTTTTTTAAATGTTCAAATCAATTTATGAATTGATATATTAAATAGGCTGCACGGTGGCGCAGTGGTTAGCGCTCCTGCCTCACAGCAAGAAGGTTCCCGGTTCAAGTCCTGGCTGGGGGACCTTTCTGTGTGGAGTTTGCATGTTCTCCCCGTGCATGCGTGGGTTTTCTCCGGGTACTCCGGCTTCCTCCCACCGTCCAAAAACATGCTTCATAGGTTAATTGGTCACTGTAAATTGTCCCTAGGTGTGCATGTGAGTGTGCATGGGTGTGTGATTGTGGTCCCTGCGACAGACTGGCGACCAGTCCGGGAGTGTACCCTGCCTTCGCCCATGAGTAGCCGGGTTAGGCTCCGGCAGCCCCGTGACCCCGAAAGGGATAAAGCGGTTTGGAAAATGAATGAATGATATATTAAATACATTTGATATTTCTGTATTTTTTTATTTCATTGTCGTTTTCTTCAATTTTTATTACTAAAATTGCTTGAAATGAACAAATCAACCCATAAATTAATCAAAATGTATCTATCACCGCTTGACATAGTTCAAATGTATGAAAATAGGATCATTTAAGAGGTTAAAAACTCTATTTTATATTTAAAAAAAAATGTTCTATGCTATTATTCCCAATGTAAAAACATGCAAGTCCTCAAGCACAATGTGCATCAATTTTAGTATGCAAAGAAAAAGACTAAGAAAACCTTCACTCTGGAATCTTTTTGTGAATTTGGTTTACGCTGACGGGGAATGCCAACATTGTCACACCTTCTTTTCATTTAATTTGCTTTCACACTACATGAATGAAACCATCCAAACATATTAGTTACAGCAGTTGTTTTTGCTTTTGAGGGCATAATTAAAAAAAAAAAAAACACACACACAAAATAGAGTTAGGCTTGTTACCATAGCAATTTAAGACTTGAGAAAAATCAATTAAAAAAAAAAGTTAATTCTCCCTTTTTCATATTTTACTAATTTTTCAAAAGATGTAATAATGCATTATTATGGTAAAATTCTAACTTTGCACATGCAGTCCTGACCCCCTCAGCTGGTATCTGACTAAAACTGTACGGTTGGATGTTGCTCAACATTTTTGTTACACCAGTAATGTTAGGTTGGGGGTGTGAGGGGCTGTAAGCTAACAGGAGTAAACTGATGGATGATGGGAAGGGGAGTAGGCTCACTCTGTGACAACAGTCCCACCCATAACCCAGAGACAAATCTCTGATAAACTTGTGCAGAACGCTCTGCAGAAACTTCTTACTAGAAAATTACAGTTTTTAAAAAATATTTTGGCTAAAAATAGCACAATCATAATTAAAAGATTAAATTCAATTAAAAGGAACACTTCTTAAATAGATCAAAAGATAGTTGGAGTGGAACTTTAAGTGTCTGGATATGCAGTTCTTCATTGTCAGGTCATCTGCTTTGTCACCTTTGTGTTCCGGCCTTGGTTTGTCATGTCTAAGTTTGTTTATTAAATGCCTGGTCTCCTGCATTTTGGTTCCCACACTGCTGATTCCCCACATTTCAGGCCCCAAAGAAATGTACGCACTTAGCTTCTTGGTATTGCCTTCCGTTTTTGTAGCTGGGTAGTTCCCGTTTTGGCACATCCTATCAGGGGTCGCCACAGCAATTCAACCCTCACTGATTCACACAGGTGGTTTGGCAGAGAGCCTTACGCTTGCCCTTTCTGACACAACCCTGCACCATATCTGACTGGGGACTGGCACAGGGAAACCAACACCCAGATCCCATTGTAGCTACACAGTTGGACAGTTGTGTGAAAGGTCCTATCTGAAGACCCACACTGGATGAAGCTCGTTGAGCTACCTGAGTAGCGAACCCGGGTGTAACCCTGCACCAGACCTATTACCCACCAACAGAGCCTGGTTGTGTTGAATCCATGGTTCGCTTGGTTTTGGCTGGATCCACGGGTATTTATGATGCATCACGATATGACCCCAAACCAATAATTTAAAATTATTTTTTAAAAATTACCAAAACACCCCACAACCATACCTGTCTCCTTTTTTTGTGGGATACATTACAGTATATGTTTGATTTGAAAATTAAAGAATCCAAAGGATACATTTACCTACTGAAATGGAGATATTTGTAAAATAAAAAAGACTGAAGTGGCATTGATTCCCTTCCCTTTTTTTTCAGGATATTGAATCAATCCAGAATCTCACTCCTCTTTCAGTTCAAGAATGAGCAAAACAATTTCAGAAGAACGTAGGCTGAGAGACTTCAACGAGTTAAAGATGAAAAATCAAAGTTCTTCAGGGCATGAAGCCGAACAGTGAGGATCAGCTTTTTATTTAGTTTCCCCCCAGCTATTATTGGAGTGCATTCTACACAGAAAAAGCACATGTGAACTAATTAATACTTCATCCATGTGTTGCTGTGCTGTTTCACACTAGGTCTGTGGATAAACAATCAAAGATAACTTCTTGGTTTTCAGTTGTACTTGTTTTGTTTTAGAAAAACACACAGACGCACACTCGCACAATAATGGAGATTATTTTATTTTCATCATATCCAATGTTGATCTTCAATCTTAAGCTTTGGCTCCACTGCAGAGAAGCAGAGTGAAAACGAACAAATAAAAAAACTACTAAGGAAAAAACTCATTCACTTAAATTCCCATTATCATTCATTTTCAGAAGAAAAAAAAAAGTGTTTTGTGATTTTTTTTTACCCAAAAGCTAAATTTAAGTTTGACTCAATTTTATTTACTTAGATCATCTATCTCTCTGTGATGGAGGAATCAATCTTCCCAGGGTGCAAAGCAGAGTACACAGACAGAACGCTTCTCTGGGAATGAGAAACAACTTCAGCGAAGCATGGAAGATTAGTTTGGCACTTTTCCAACTACTTTTTTTTTTTTTTCCTTATTGCACCACTCAATAGCAAATCTAACCTTTAAGCCATGTTTCTGTAAGTTTATATCATCTACATTGCAGAAATGTGCCTTTTTGTTGCGGGAATGCCAGTGCATTTGTAATGCTACTGTCACAAATACAACTGCCACCGTGTGATGGACAGGCATCAGCAGAATCTTCAAGATTTCCTGCTGCTGCCTGATTTTTTAGAAAATTGCTGGCGTGATCATGAATGTAGGTGGCGGCAGTCAGGCGATCAGAATGGCCCACTTTTTATACTCCTTTTTATACTGGCTGGCGGCCAGTGGCACTTGATATGGACGGCTGCCGTCCATACATCCAGTCAAACTTGACCACTCTGCTGTTTGCTTCGATCTATACAGCATCTGATCATTCACTGCATTCAGATGGGAAGTTAAGTTTCTCCACCCCAGCCAACTGAGCCTCTCAGCAAAATAAACACACCCCTTTACTCAGTTCACTCATTTATTGGAAATAGCAAACACCTGTGCCTCTATTTGATTCAATGCAGCCGAGACACACTTCAGCTCAGCAAGGAAACGGAAGACACCACTGGTAAGAACTCAAAAATACAAAAATTCAATTTAGAAAACGTTGGTTGATTCATATTAAATGCATTTTGTTTAGACATATGTGAATGGGGTATTTAAATTTGAATTTATTTGAGACAGGGAAAGGCAACTTCAGGCATCGAGGGCCGGAGTGTCTGCATGATTTCCAGATATCCAAGCCCTACTCATGACTGATTACCTGGTTCATGTGTGTCCAGCCAATTAGAACCTGCCAGAGCATGGTATGTTGGAAAACATGCAGGAATGTGGCCCTCGAGGCCTGGAGTTGCCTATCCCTGATATGAGACATTTCACATTGTTAAATGAACTGATGTTTCTAGTTTTAAGGTTATTAAACTAATTAACTAATTGCTTGATATGAAATAAACAATGAAAGTAAATGATTCCATGTCCTCAAGCAAACTAGACCTTTGAATTTAGGCCATAGCTGGAGAAAACATAGAACTTGACAGTCACAAACACCAAGAACATCTCATCCATGATCTTCCAATCAACAGGAAGTTTGACTTTCTATATTTGATAGATTTTGTTGGGTAAGTTACTTCTGAAATTTAATTGGTTACTTTACTTAGTTACTGGATCAAAATTGTAATTAAAGTACTTTGCTCATTACCTATTTGAAAAAGCAATTCACTACTCGTTACTTTACTTTTTTCCACTGAAATACAAATTCTCAAGGGAAGAACAGCTGCACACAAACAAGATCCTCTTGTCTTTCATTTAACAGCTCTCCTTTGAAAAATAGATTTTAATTTAAATTGGACTTTTCTGGTTAAATAAAGGTAAATAAATAAAAACAAACAAACTACATTTTAAAACAATAACCATGTGCAAGGGATGAACGAGGTTGAAGACATAACCTGCTTCATTTGAATTCGTACAACAGTGTGAAAAATGACACAAGAATAAGTTACAACATATGTGGTCTACTGCTCAAAGTCAGATGTGGAAAACACTGTTCTGTCATACTCATCTCTATCTAATCTGAAACTAAGCCAGTCTTTTGAAAACACAAAGAACTAATAAATGCCTCTAGTCATTTTGGCTGACTTTATGTATTCCTTTACAATGAGTTGCACCAGTCTCTCTCTGTCTCTCTACGTCCATTTGTTGTGCACGGTTCTGCACGGCTGCAAATTTACCGAACTATGCACACCCCACCCCAGCAGAGCGCAAACTCATATTGACCCACTAGTTGCGTGCAGCTTAGAGAGAAAAATAAAGTAAGACAGGGTGAATTTTTATAGAAAAAAATGCTCTTTTCGCTTACAACTAAAGAGCGGCTTTAGAGTCGTTTCATTCGTAATCGACCACACGGGCCGGGTCTCTGCTGCTCACCTGCGTCTCACTGCACACTTGAGAGGACTCCTTGCAGCGTCTTTTTGTTTCATCTTTGGGCCAGTTTGGAAAGCATTGTGACTGTAGCAATGAGGGCATGTCTGTATTTTGATCGTTGCCCAACTCTGCGTGCACATGTGTGCGCATATGCCCAGTTTCCCGGTTTTGTCAGAGCCTACAAAACTGAAGTAACGAGGGTTTCTGTAGTCCAGTAGTTGTAATTAATTACCAAAATTTGAACTGTAATTCTGTACGTTACTCTATTACTGACAAAAATAATTAAATTACAGTAATTTGTTACTTTGGAATCCCGTACCTCCAACACAGTTGATGGAAATTTGATAACAAACTAACAACTTTTACAACTGATCGACTCCATTCTGGTTGGCCATAAGGCCATGGTGCAGAATTAGGACGGCCAATATCTGGTCAGAACATTGCAGGTTTGTTTCCCACATTACCCGCCCATGTGTTGAAGTGTCCTTGGGCAAGACACTGAAACCCATCTTGATCCTCACTCCAGCCTTTCACTGCAGACATCTCGTCAAACCTTGAGAGCTTTGGAGATCACCAGTTTACAGACTTTACCACTCATACTAAAAGGGTACAGTATGCCTCGAATTTGATCTGATGTTGTCAATCCCTATGATCTTCACATCAGTCAACCTTTTTTCCTTTCATTTACTGATACACTTCAACTCTCCAAAACCATCTAGTTTCAAAATACAAAGAATATTAACCTAGATTCTCGTCCTGCATGAGCTGTAGTCTAGCTCTGGACTTCTGATGAACTAGTTCCCATCTACAATAACAGTCTGACTTTGATTCTCCTGTAAAAGTTAAGTCTGTAACTTGTTCTGAATTATCTGACTGGTTCACTTAAAAACTCCTGCCATAAAAACAAAATGTCACCACACTTAGCAGCTGTTTAAAAATGGATTTACAGTTAGATAGTTCATAAATTAATGTAAAAATGTCACATACTCCAGTCTATCAGACAAAAACATGACTTCTACTCTGGTTTAATCTGTTCAAAGGAAGGTCACTATGTTTTCAGTTTCAAACAGGAAACTCCAAGCCCCCGATTCTCTCCCCCCCTCATTCATTCATTCATTTTCCAATCCGCTTTATCCCTTTCGGGGTCACGGGGTTGCCGGAGCCTAACCCGACTACTCATGGGCGAAGGCAGGGGACACCCCTGGACTGGTCGCCAGTCTGTCGCAGGGGCCACAATCACACACCCATGCACACTCACATTCACACCTAGGGACAATTTGGAGTAACCAATTAACCTATGAAGCATGTTTTTGGACGGTGGGAGGAAGCCGGAGTCCCCGGAGAAAACCCACGCATGCACGGGGAGAACATGCAAACTCCACACAGAAAGGTCCCCGAGCCAGGACTTGAACCGGGAACCTTCTTGCTGTGAGGCAGGAGCGCTAACCACTGCGCCACCGTGCAGCCCCCCCCCCCCCTACTCACCTGCTGCTATTTTTCAATGAGAAGATTGATGGTATTCAGCAGAACTTCAGCTCTTTTTCTTTGTCTTACCCAGTCTTATCCTGTCAGCCTCTCTCTAATTTGGAGATTCCTTCTGTCTTTTGTCCTATTCTCATTTGTGAACCAGAGCTCTCGGGAGGGGAACTGACAAGTGGAGGGTTCCCTCTCCCAATAACTCTCCCTGCTAACCTTTCATCATGACCCTTATTCACTCCTCACTCATGAGTGAAACTGCTCCCACACTTCTTGAAACAGCAGCTGTCATAACTTTAATAAAAGTGGTTTAGATCTAAATAACTAATAACAGATGCAAACCCTCCCCAGTTAGTTCTGGTGTACCTCAGGGCTCTTTCTTTTGTTTCTCACTATTGACAAATCTTTTTGTCAATAGTTAAGAGTCAAACAGTTGTCCAAGACTTCTTGCTATCATTCCAGTCTCACAAAAGTAATCTCACCAATCCGGTCTATTATCATCTGTGTGACATCAGTCATCTGATTTTCCCATGCTCACCTCATTCCTGTCCAATGCTTCATCAGCTTCCATATTGTCTCAAGTCTCTTCTTTTTGGTCTCCCTCAAAATATTCAGTGCCCCATAGGACAACAATAAACTCCATTAGCCTTTAGTCAAATCCAGAACAGAGCTAAAGCTTCTTTCATGTGTCCGTCATACCATCCACCCATTTCCATTTCTGGATACCCTAACCCTAACCTAAAACCAAAGAGCTGAAGCTAAACTTGATTGAAATTGAGCACAACCTGAAGAAATTAAAAGCAGCGTGCAATGATTATATATAATAAAAAAAAATAACATGGACTGAGGATTTTGAACAACACACAAACAGCTGATGGTTGGCAGCAAAAAATTGAAAGAAAAAAAAACACTTAACACACATAAGACAAGCACAACATCTACCAAAATATGAGTAAAACCAAAGAAGGGATCTAAACCATAAGGCAAAGATCATCAATTGTTTGTGCATTCAAAAATCAAAACCCAATTTACAGGTTAGTAAAAGTGTTGTCTGTTTGAAAATTTAAAAAATATGTTTTTAAAATTCATATTTTCCTTTTGACACCTATTGATGCAAATATGCATCAAACTACTTTGACCCCAAAATTACCTTCATTTAGCATCTACTTGAAATTAAAAATGTAGGTGATTTTCTTTTCATAGCTGGAACTAAATTTGAGTGTCAATGCGTTGCAGGCTTTCATTCCATTTTCAGGTTTGTGGAAAGAACACTCAGCACAAGCGTTCTTGGAATACATCATTGATATTTGTGCAAAAATAATTTTTTGTAAAAAGTTTTAGTTTGTAAAATACCTTTTCTTTAATAATATTCTTTTTTTTTTATAAATCCTTTCACCCCAAAATATATTAAAAGCATTTTTTACTAACTATATACATTTATTTAAATTGGTTGTATCTCTCTCATGATAACCAGCTGACTGATTCAGCTGATCACCTACCAACCATTATTTTCTCATTTTGTCAAATAGACGAGCCCTTTCCCAGCCTGTTTCATAGAAAGAATTTCCAGACATCTGTTCAACAAACCATCTAGTGTGACAGTTTAGGTAAATCTGTGCTTCCTCAGTGGAAAATCAAGAAATATGTTTTTGCAAACAAACGTGAGGATTGACTGTAGCAAGTGTGTGGGAAACTGGAGAATAAATGAGTCTACTGTATGTATGGTCCAAGATTCTTATGGGAAAACTGTCATGTATTAGGCTTTTCTGCATGGAGGATAAACACTGTCATCCTTGCTTTTTAGTACTGGTTGGTTAAATTTCTGTGAAACCAATTTCCCTAGGGATTAATAAAGTGTATATCTATCTATCTGAAAGTTTTTACTGAGGAGCAGGGGACAAAGAAAGAATCCAAACATAAGATGGAATTAGTAACAGTCACAATGAATTTGTATGTCCTCAGAGATGATTGGACAGTTTAAAAATCAAGTTGATGCCAAATGTATCTTTAACTCAATGTCAGTGTATGTATCACTACATTGTGGCTTTGTATTTTATGTATTCGTAAGCCTTCTGTTCCATTTAGCCTTTGTTAATTTAATTTAATTATTGTTTCATAATAACATGGTTTTGGATGATGCCCTGTTAATGCCAGGCGGGTCTGAAACTAGGATGTACTGACTGCTTTGTGATTGGTCCACTGGTCAGAGGCAGGACCCATTGCTGTCTCCATGCAGAGAAACACAGACGGTTTTAGGGGAATTTTATGCACATCAGTTTTGGTTTTCAGGTGAAAGCACCTTTGGGTACTTTGATTTTTTGATCAATCCGCCCAGCACTACTGAAAAGCAAAACAGCTGTATAGCTGAATAGCTCAGTTTGTAAAGTGAGGGACTGGCAGGATTCCCAGGATTCACAATGAGCTTCATCCAGTATGTGTCCTTGGGCAAGACCCTTATACTGCCTAACAATGTAGCCACAAAGGTCCCCAGCCCAGATAAAATACAGGGTTGTGTCAAAATCTCTGCCAAACAACCAAAAGCTGATTCGCTGTGGCAACACTTGAAGGGGGAAGCCAAAAGGTGAACAACAACAAATACTGAGAAAACCAATCCTCCCCTTTCTTCCACCAGACTTTCAACTGTCTAAGCTATTGTTCATCAGAAATAAGATTTTCTCTGAAAGCAAAACATGAAGATTGAGAGCAACTGCTGCAAGGTTAAAAATTGAGAAAGTCTAACTCATACCATGTAAGTAGCCTTCTTGCAAAATTTATGGGCAAAATCCTTAACTCATTAATAACAAATGGGTCTCCTATTTATGCTGTTGGAATTTCTTTATTTATGATTTTCATAATTTACCATAATTTTAACCTCTTCATGCCTAGATTTATTTCCAGTTTCACTTCAAAAAATATTATTCAGCATTTTTTTTGCTGTGTGCTTTGACTGTATGGATGTTTTAGTGTTTTGAAATGTGTGCTTGTGCACAATTATAGCACCATTGGTAAGTACTTGTAAATTGCAATGATAATGACAAACCTCAAGCAACTTGTTGCTGTGGTTAAGATTAGGATTTAGGGTTAGAATTAAGAGTGGGGTTGGTTGGAAATGTTTCTCGTTTACTAACTGTTAATTATTAAGGAATAGCTACAACTTAAAAAAAAAAAACATCCCAGTAACATGTATAAAATATTAACTGATTTTTAACAAGTCATTAGTAATTAATTTAGTAACAGCTTATTCATGATATATTACTAATTTATAAGGTGCAATTAGAAATCAAAATGTCATTCTGTTTTTTTTTTTTTTTTTTTTGTTTGAAAAAAAGGTGGGGGTTTTTTTTAAAAAAAAAATGGATAAAATTTCGCGATCTCTTTTTTTTTTTTTTTTTGGTTCTTCGTGTGACAAATGTGAGAGTCAGTGTTGTCACAGGAATACTTGTTTTAGTGGTATTAGTCTGTTTTTGTTTTGTTGTCGTTTTGTGTTTGTAAACAAGGCTTGGCATTATTATGAATACACTTACACAGCTAGCATGTTGCTCTGTCAGACTGTCTTTTTTTACATGTTGCTAACAAGGTTGGAGTTAGCATTGTCACAGTAACGTTTGTTTTAGCTAAATCAGTCTATTTTGTATTTAGATGTTACAGGTAGTACTGTTGTAAATATGCTAACAAGGCTAGCATGTCGTGTGACAAACAAGTTCTAGAATTACTGTGAATGCAGTTAATAAAGTCTGACTGACAAATGTATCACTGACCCTTTTGCTAGCTTAACGAGCTTAAGTTTGGCAGAAGTTCAAAAGAAGACCATTTATCATAATCTGATGCAGTCCATAGTGCGAAAAATACAGTATTTATAGCTGACTAGTTCTGAGACTGCAAGAATTTAAAAAAAGTGTTTTTCTTACTATATGTGGGTTTTGCTTGTTTCTGTTTCTAGCCAAGAGACTTAATACTAGCATTTGTGCTATAACCAGACATGGTATTAAACAATGCACACTGTCTCTATCCAAGCGAATAAATTAAAATAAAAACAAAAACCCATGAAATAAAATGTTAAAAAGTGAGTATTAACAGCCAGAAGAGAAGTTTGCCAGAAGTTCTCTTCTATGTTCATTTACTTTTCTCTTCCATCACATTGAAAAAGAACAACAGAAGATATTGTCCCAACAGAACATGATTTCATACGTATTCTGTGCTCTTTTGTTCAAACCTCACAATCTTGTTTCTTGGAAGAATCTGTCATTTTTCTCCCCACGTCTTCTGTTAGTCATGCATCAGACACCGGGTCAGTAGACAAACACATAAGAGTGTTTTGTGCTCATGTCAAGTGGGGGGCATCAAAAAAAAGCACCAAAGAAAAAAAGATGGCTTCGGGGTGGACTGAAACACGTGCCCACACACATCGTGCAGAGACGACAGTACATCATCACAGACACACACTGTGTTCTGGGTGCCGGGGTCGCCCGCAGGGTGCAGTTTTCAACTGTCTTATGTTGAAATGAAGAGTGTCACAAGGTTACAGTCTCATCATTTATTTCCTCCTAACAGAGGTGGAAGTCAATTCTCAGAGCGTAGGGAGTAAAGCACAGAGCAGTTCAGGGGGGGAAAGCAGAGGGAAGAACAGGATGACAAAATCAGTGAAAAATAAAAGAAAAACAGGAGAACAAAAGTCCTGAGAGAAACAACACACGGGTTTTAGAGAAACCTCCACTTCCACTCTTTTGTCATGTAGTTCGAATATGTGTGCCGGTCTTTATCCCTTTAATACAGGTACTGTCACCGGCAACGCAAAAAAACACACGCTCTTTGACAATGCCCAACTCCTTGACCAGTCACGCGATCAAAGTGAATCAGCTGATTGTGACATAGAGAAAAGCAGCTTTTCATATCAGCTTTGAACCGATATGCAACATATTACTAACGTAAAGTGTTGAATAATGATGCAAAACCGACTTTCTCCGCAACAGAATCAGCTGATTTACTGTACGTTGATTTTGTACAGTGACACTTGGGGTGATATGCAACACTTTACTATAAAGTGTTGCATATCACTTTACTATAAAGTGTTGCATATCAGCACAAGGCTGTTTTTATCTACTGTGGAATCCACTGGAATGAATTGAGTAAAAGGTTTAAGACTCATTGAAGTTTAGCAGTTCAGCCAATAATTGAAGAGTCAGTGGTTCAATCCCTGCTTCTTCTCAACTCTTGTTGTGTCCTTGGGCAAGACCCTCCCTGCCTCCAGTGTGACTCCACTGGTGTGTGAATTGCGTATGTGATGGTCAGAGGGGGAGTAGCCGCATACTGACAGCCATGCCTCTCTAAGCCTGCCCCAGGGCAGCTGTATCTACAGCAGTAGCTTACCATCACCAAATGTGAATGAATAATGGAAACACATTATTGAATGTAGAGTGTCAGGAAAAGTGCAGAAAAATCAAATTCATTATTATTGTTTATCATTAAAAAATGATCGGGGTGGGTCTTTAAAGGGGTTATTACTAAACAGGAAAAGGTTGCTATAAAGTACCGAATTGGTAATTGTTTTCATGCCAAGGAGCCAAAATGCCATAGATCAAGTCAAAAAGGCCTCCTTACACATCTCTCTACCAACTCGATGAAGACTCAGAGTTAAGAGCAGTCATTTCTATCAGCTATTGATGAAAATGTATTGAGAGGGGTTCAGTTTTACGCCCTTCAGAAAATCAAATGAACATCTCAGCAGCTTGAGTATCCCATAAAGTGTAGAGATTTGGGGGCAACTTCTCTAGTCTTACATCCAATAATTCAACTCAATTCAATTGTATTTATATGGCCCAAAGTCACAACCACAGCCGTCTCAATGGGCTTCACACCGGTATTTATGCAAAGAACATAAAGTCAATCATGAAAATATAAACAATAGCTGGTTGCTAAGCGAACTAAACAGATTAAGCTAAAGCTAAAGTAAGCTTAAATAAAGCAGCTAAATAGTGTAGCAAATGGGCTTCATCCAGATGAAACTGTGGGGCAGCTGGGGGTGCGAGACAAGTCAGAAGGAAGGTCCATGGCGAAAGACAGGAGCACAGACGATCCACCTGTGATCTCTCCCGCTCCACTGGAGGGGATTGGGAAACAGGGACAACATATGAATCTCATTGCACCAAACAGAGGCATGATGAACTACATAAAAATAGTACTGGGTAAATGATAAAGAATAGAGCAGAGAAGTAATAGAGGACAGAACCCCAGTGCACCATACTTTCTCCAGCTTCCAACTTTTAGTAGCCTGCTAGCAACTAATTGGTTCTGAAATTTAATTCAGACATGTTATGGTAAGTTGCATGTAATTTGGCACAACATGGCCCAGTTTATCAAACCATCTTCCCTTTGCTTAGCTCAGCTGTATGTACAATGGATGTAATGAAAATTATAATTATTACCCCAAAACTTAATTACAGAAAGTGACGTAGGGGAGTAAGTTAGATATTCTCTGATTACTAGCTAGCCTGGCACAAGGCCTGTCCAAAGAGGAATGTTTTAAGCCTAACTTTGAATGTAGAAACTGTGTCTGACTCTCTTACATGAGCTGGGATCTTATTCCATAAAACGGGAGCTTGGTGACTGAAGGCTCTACCTCCAACTGTGCTTTTAGAAATTCTAGGAACTACAAGCAGCCCTGCATTTTGTGAGTGTTCTGTTTGGTTGGTAAGGCACTATGAGATCATTAATATAGGATGGAGCCATACCATTCAAGGCCTTGTAGGTTAGCAGGAGGACTTTGAACTTGATTCTAGATTCAACTATGAGCCAGTAAAGTGAAGCTAACACAGGAGTAATGTGTTCTCTTCTGCTGGTTCCTGTTAACAATCTAGCTGCTGCATTTTGAACAAGCTGAAGACTTTTTAGAGAACTTTTAGGACACGCTGCTAGCAAAGAGTTACAGTAATCCGGCCTGGTCTTAACAAATACATGGGTGAGTTTTTCAGCGTCACTTCTCAATAGTATATTTCTGATCCTAGATATATTTCGTAGGTGAAAAAATGCAGTCTAACAAGCCTGCATTTAATATTCCTTAAATGATAAATCTTGGTCAAATAAAACCCCTAAGTTTAACTGTGGAATTGGAGGCTATATTTACGCCATCCAGGGAGACCATCTGATCAGATAAAACATCTCTCAGGTATTTAGAACCTAGTATAATGACTTCAAGTTTGGTATTTTTTCTGTTTAGGTTTAGGAGGAGGTAATTAATTGTTATCCAGGTCCTGATGTCTCTAATGCAGGCATTAGGGGCAAACTTTTGATTTCTGAATCTTGTATGACCTCTTTTTGTAGAAAATGTTACAAAAACACTCCTGCCCCAATGCTCCAAACAGATTTTGGAGGTCTAGCATGCTTGATACTCTGGAGGAGCCAAACAGGCAAGCGCTAATAAGTCAAGACTTGAGCTACTGCCAATAAGGGTGTAACAAAAACAGGTTGAGGGGACTCCAGAGGGGGAAACCTAGAGGAAAAACATAACATATATCAAACACAGTAGAAAGCACAGTGTCTGTCTGATTGGCCTAACCCAGCAAAGCCTAGCTGAACTTAAGCAAGAACGCCAATATCTCTTTCATGTTTCCAGCGTGCAGTGTGAAAACAGAGCGGGAGGGGAAAAAAAGACATGCAAGAAATTGCCAGTTCTTTTCACAGGCAAAAGAGCAAAATAACTTTACTCCCCAGGAGCTCATTGTATCATAATATTGATAAAGAAATGAATCATTTGTCCACATACTGCTTACATGGATGCCTTAGCTGCTGATTATCAACCACACAGATCAATAGGGGAGGAAATCGGGAGAAATATGTTTCCTTCACTTCCTATTTGAGCTGCAACCAACAATTATTACAGTGGTCAACTAATTTATCATTTATTTTGGCTGTTCAATAAATAATGGCCTTGCCGAAGGACCAACACTAGGTGAAACTCATTGCACACCCTGGGAATCGAACCCTGATTTCCTGTGTGCCAGCCCTGGACACAGGAAATCAGGGTTCGATTGATTACTTTCAACAACCAAATTGGGTTTTCTTTAGTGCTGTCAATTGATAAAAAAAAAAAAAAAGTCAGATTAATCACACTTTTGGGTTGTGATTATTAGTGTGATGATTATTCACAATGTTTAACTGGGTACATTTCACACGACAATATGCAGCTTTTGAACAAAAACAGGCCAGAGAGAAGATTTTTCCTTTTTTTTTCAGAAATATTTTAATTTACAAAGTGTTAACTCAGAAGTTTACTTTGTTTGAACAAAACACATCAACAGTAAGATAAACAGAACTCTAAAGACTTTTATGTCAGCAGTATTACTACAAGAAAACAAAGATGCTGATATACAGCTTGAAGGAAACAAATACTGTTTCTGCACTTTATATGAACTTATAGCATTAGTCCAGGTGAATACTCGATTCTGATTGGCTGCTGGGTGTGGATGCACATTTAAAAAAGAAGTTCCGGTCACATAGCCCAAATGTTCTTTATTACTACACAGACCTCTTTAAACAGATTTTACTTGATCTTCTGAACAAAAACAGGTGGAAGGGTGAACTCTCTCTGAAATTATACTTAATTTAACCTATTATGACGATTAGCATATAGACCGCTTTCATTTTCCGCTGCAGTCAAGCTCAGTGACGCATTGTCTAGTTACCATGACAACAGGCCGCACATGTATGAACTTGTCCACTTTTTGTAAAAAAAAAAAAAAAAAAAAACATAAAAAACAACAAGAATAAAGTACTAAAAATTTCTTGAATATTTATTTATTTTGTAAGTGACCATGGTATAAGTGGATTCATGCCCGACGAAGTGAGCATTTTAAAAAATGATTGCATGCTGTGGAAGCCTGAACCCTCCGGTGCAAAGTAGAAGACGGATGCTTCGCGAAGTTTAATTAATTAGCGTCAATAAATATTTACGCGTTTGTTTTTTTTAATTAAACACGTGCGCTAACGCATTATTGTTGACAGCCCTAGTTTTTTTTTTAAATAAGTTTTTCAGATGCAAAAAAAGGAAAATAAAACGTACCAGATTTTCAGACTTATAAGTCGCATCAGAGAATAAGTTACAGTCACCAAAAAATGCAAAATGAAGGAGAAAAAACTTAAGTTGCTCTTTTGGAGGATTTTTCTTAAAGGAGGATTCTTTTCTTTATTAGTTAAAAGTAGGGTTTCAAATTATCACGTTAATCACAATTGAGTATTAAAGACATTAAAGATTGTGGTATTAATAAGAAGTTTGTGGTCAATATTTTTTGGATTGCTTAAAAAAGTGATCAAACTTTTCTCTGTGTTTAGTTAGAACACACTGGAATCGATGTTTTGTTCTTCTTTTAAATCATTGTTTGAGATTGAAAATAATACTCCTTGGTGGAGTAAAAGTAAGGGTTGGAAGTCAATTATATTAGGAGAACTTCCTAAAGCCACTTTTTTGTTGTAAATTGATCTTTGACTATGAGACAAAGTCACAAATTTAAGTGAAAATCTGTCAAAATGAGGCTTTTTTACTGCAAATAATAGGTTAGATTAAAAATAGACTAATTTGATTAATTAATTACAGGTTTTGATTACTTGTTCACACAAAATTAATTGCATGACAGCATTATTTTAAAGTGTATTAGAGGGTTTCAATGTATGCGTCCTTTTTTTTCTTTAAATTTGACAGCTTTTGTGGTTTGATGATGTTTCTGTGTTCATCTAAACAGTCCCAGCTGTAAGTCTTTAGCTAAAGGGCTCTCTGATCTAGACTTATACATACTTGCTTTATAGCCCTTGTAAAAGGGCAGTTAATTACTCTCTCTAACCCACAGCTCAATTGATGAGGCTTCAGGCGCAGCCCAGTCGGCCCTCTTTGGTTCCAAAAGACAAAGGCTCAGTCACAAAAAGACGTATGCACATAAACCAGTCACTCGGCTGTAAATCAATATGTCCTGCTTCCAACAGAGCATCCTCAGATCATGGTGTGTTTGAGTGAGCTGCCCTCACATTGACACCGATGGTATAAAGTCTATGCTTGTTCCCAACAATTCAACACTTTGTGAACATTTTATGACTCTGGAGAAACAAGCTTTGGAGATGTTTTGAGAACAGAAGGAGGAACTCCACGTTAACACAGACATGGAATGGGTCTGAAAAAGGTTAAAAAGTGAGGCTTTTCTTGTTGGATGAAAAACTCAATTTAGAGAAACCGTTAATAGATTTCTTTTTTTTTTCCAGGGGTGGGGGTGTAAAAATGGACGGTGAACTGTTGTTTAAAATACTAAATATGAACAAAGAAACTGGTGTAGATTGCTCAGAAATAATTTAAAAAATCTTTAAGATAAAATACAACAAATGAAGTACAGCACCATAAAAAATACATATGAAAGCAGCAAAACACCAATTTCTCTAAACACTTTTCTCTGTTTGTCTAAAAGTAGAACCACACCCTTTAATCTTATTTTTTTATTTTCTATAAAGTGGCCTTCACCTCAGTGAGACGTGCTTCTTTCAAAAGCATCATTTGCAATTGCTTCCTCACAACTAAAATGTTTCAGACATGAAACATGATGATAAAGGAATGAAATCTTGCACGTTGACAGACAGATGTACAGTAAATCAGGCCAAAAGGATACAACTGCATAAACTGGAAACTTGATACATGCTCATTCACAGATCCTAACTACTAAGGAGGTGGTTGATATTTTACTTAGATATTTTAGACTAAGAGTAAAAAAAAAAAAAAAAAAGAATATGTATACTAAAGTCGCAAATTAAATAAAAAATTTGAATAAAATAAAAAGGCAAAGATGATTAAGTTACGTTTTAAAAATTAGATGGAGAAGAAAAAGGAGCCGAAGCAGTGGACATACATGCACAGACTGAGGGATGTAAAAAAGATATGCTGCAGGTGTGGAGATGAAATAAGACTGAACAAGCACTGAGGGAAAAAAATCAGAACGACTGACCGTTTTTAGTTTGAATGTTTTTAAATGAGTTGATTAAATTGAAAGATATTACATTTTGTGCATTCATTTTTCTGTTGAGCATCTACTATGCCCAAAGTAGTTCTTGCAAAGCTAGGACTGAAGTTTGGGATCTTTGTCTTGCTGCAGGATAACGTCACAGACACACACAAAGCTTCAGAACATCTTCCTGTTTTTACACTGAGCCTGGAACCAACAGAACCATGATGCTTCCTCCTCCGTGTTTAACATTTGATGTCACACAACTAGTTGTTGTTACTAGTAAAATATATTGTTTTTGTAGCATACATTCTCTACCTTACTTATTTCCAATTTACCACTTGCCTTTGTACCACTCAAAAGCCTTTTTTAAATTAACAAACTGCATCATCTTCATAAAATAAATCTTTAAAAGTGTGCTCTTCTAAAACTTGTGGCCAGTTCCTACAGAAAGGATTTTGTTTTTCAAAGGACAGCCAGAATATTAATATTGACCACAAGAAATGAATCTAGCTGAGGACTTGAATGAGCAGCAATCCAGAAAACAAGTTGACACAGAAGTTTGGGGGATTTGAAACCAGCACCTGGTCAACATCTGTAATAATTCCACTTTTTTATCTGCTTCACATTATGAAAAAACGATCTAGTTCATCATGTTTTACTGCATATGTTGGCAACTCATACTGATCTCAGATCAAATGCTTTAGCAAGGAGGGAGTTGGGTTTCTTGAATACCTTTAAAAACAAATCATACCTTTCTCCTCCACTTGTGAGCTTATAACAGATGTACAATGAAAAAAAAACAATATTTGTGGAGAATCTACTATGGTCCTGATGAAAGAAAAACATCTGGCTTTTACAGTCATCTGGCCTGTGAGTGAGACTCTGTTCTGAGCCTGTAAGCTTCAGGGAGAGGATCAAAACCAGGCCAGAGGAGAGAGAATCCATAGAGAAATGCAGAAATGTCATCCATCCTTGAGTCTTACTGCTTTCTCTGCGTCGGGAGTGGGGACGCCCGGGTCTCTTTGTCTGGCGCAACTTCCTCCAGCTCCTCTATAAGGATTCCCCAGTTGCTCTGGAGGAGGATAGGGTCTCTGAAGTATAGGCCTTTTCTAGAATGGAGCATCAAAACCAACTTTACACCTTTAAAATGTTATCATTTATCAAGAGAAAACTCTTCTTACACAGCCAGCAACTGGAGCATCAACAGGAGGAGATGGATGGACAAAAAGCATAATAAACTTACCAACACATAATGAAATCTACATGATTATTAATGTCTAAAAGTGGGTTGAATTATATAACCCCGTTCAGTTAGCAACACCAAGATGAGATCTACATTGTGTGTCAGCAACTACATTTGTCATTTTATTTGCCTTTTTTGGACAGAAAAGTCCATTTTGTTTTGAGATAAAACCAAAAAAAAAGTTTTTATCAGATGTGTGATACTGAGGATTTATGTAAAATGGAAGTTGAGCCAAAACTTTTGTATTGAATTGAAATATACTAAAATGTACCCATCAGATGACCTATAATCATCATCATTATGGTCATTACCATCCTAATAATCATTAAAAAAATCAAGTAAAAATAAGTCGTCATATCCACACTATACTGATTGTCATTCAATTATCTATACAAAATAAAAGGAAAAACAATTCGTTGACAAATCAGTATTTTATATTATTGTCTTGTAAATGTTTTAATTGCACCAATATAATTCTGACACTACAAACTGAGAGCAAACAATGGGGCTCCTTGTGAGCAGATTTGTAACTTTGGGCCATCTGTCTAAAAATGAGGGCGCTTTGGTAACACTGAATACCTTGTGATGATTCGGCCTCTCTTCTCCTGTCTTGCTCCAACCCCTCCTCTACATAAAAAGAGGAGGGGTCCGAGGGGCCGGGATCAACTTTGCAGATTCTTGAGACTTTACCCGGAGCCTCAGGAGTCAGAAGAAGACGACCAGAACAAGCCACATCTGTCTCTGCTCGCTGCGAGCACTGTTCGCACTGGAGATGACTGCACTGGCACCGGCGTGGCTGCCTCCCTGTGATTCAGGAATCTTTCAGAGGCCCTGAGAGCAACCGAGGAACTTTGACATTATTGGATCTCACAATCACGCAATTTGTGCATTCCTTTGGGAAGAGGTAAGAACAACATTGAACTTTATTTAGACATAAAAAAAAAAAGAAATCCGATTTGAATCCTCTAGAGGAAATTTGATGTTTTGTTTAAAAAGTAACTTTTCCTCAATTTTAAAACCTCTTGAACAATTCACAAAAAATGTTTAAATAACCAAATTCAAGTTAAATTAATTTTTAATGTGTTTGGGAATTGTTTTTGGTGACTAGAACATTTTCATGAAACAGTGTTTTTACCTTTATTTGAGACTTCGTGTTCATCACTTTGATTGATCCTGCTTTTTGGAAGTGCTAACTAAATAATGCGACTGAATTAAAGCATTAAAGATACTTCCTACTTTTGATTGACAGTAGTTCATTACACATAAACAAATGTCACTGAAACATACTGAAAAAACAGTGGAAAAACTCTAAAAAAAAAAAAAAAAAAGGCTGATTGTAAATGTATAAACTGCAGTTGCGGAGCTTGTACATGTTATGGTGAAGGGCGGGAAGGATAGGGGGTGGGGGGTGGCGGCAGAAGACTTTGAAAGGGTGGCAAGTGAGATCAGCAGAGTGAAAGGGCAAATGAAAGGATCAAAAACACCTTTTTCAAGCAGTTTTATTGTTGTTATAGATATTGAAAAACCATTCTTTTAGCTGAGGCGCTTTTAAAAAATTTGCTTTTGCTATTTTTGCAATGCTTAAAGAAGATTGTATTGATGATTTAGCGTTCTTTGCCAATATACTGCAAGCTTTTTGCTGTGAGGGGGAGGGGCAACAGCCTCCCCGAGGTCACCCGTAGCTCCGCCCCTGAAAATCTGTAATTTACCATTTTGTTTTATTGTCTTTCTTCCTTTAGGGGTATTTTTATGTATAAAACCACAATTTACCATGCCCATTATACATCCATCAAATCAATAAATTAAGTCCAAATTCTCGAATGATAAGAATGATGACGGAGGGGGAGTTAGTTCTAGACTGGATTTGTCTCATTTTTTTGTACTGATACAATTACAACTGTGATTTTTCAAGCCAAAAGCCCCTTTTTTACCTCAAAATAAATTGTATATTTTTAAATGAGGTCTATGTTCGTTAAATTTAAAAACAAAAGATCCAGATCCGCATGAAAACTCAAAAAGTTGTTTCCTGCATCAGAACCATCTACTTTTTACAGTCATTCCTACAGAAAAATAACCATTTCCTAATGATTGGCAATCATGTTGACAGAGGAACTGATTTATTTTGCAATGTCTGTTTCAGGAGCAACAAAGTGGATCAGCAGTGTAGAATTAAGCCACGCTCAAGTTCAAAGTAAAGAATGAAGACTCATCTGTTCGGCTTGGAGTTACTTCTTTTGGTGATTCATTTATTTGTGGTCAGTGGACAACTGGAGCCAAAGAAGAAAACAGACCAGTCAGCTCTGGCTGTCACCCAGAGAATTGGGCTCGTGGAGAGGGACGTTCAGGGCCCAATGAGGCCTAACATGTCATTGCCCCGCCGCAGCCAACCTCCCATGTGCACTGGACCCACAGAAATCCGGGATACCTTTAAGTACATCAATACGGTGGTGTCCTGCCTGGTTTTTGTCGTCGGGATCATTGGGAATTCTACCCTTATAAGGATCATCTATAAGAATAAATGCATGCGGAAGGGGCCCAACATACTGATCGGAAGCTTAGCGCTTGGAGATCTGCTGCACATAATCATCGGTATCCCCATCAATGTTTATAAGGTAAATCAATGTGGATTTTAAGTCCAACCAGTTCTTTCTTTTATATTTGTGTTTGTTATCATAACGATTATTTATGAATTTTTATAGTTCTATAACAATTTCAACTTTAAAGTATGCATAAAAATATTCCAAGATTCTGAACTTCAACTGAGAGACTGTAACCTGGATGTCCTTAAATGTGGTGTCTTTTCAGGTGGTCCCCATAAGATTATGAAAACAAACACACACATTCCTAACACTCTTCACATAATCAAGTGTGCACACACAAATACACAGCAGGGTGAAAGCGGAGTGGAGCTCCAACTTCTGAAATGTTATTACTCCACTGGTTTCTGAGCTCCTTTATCCCCTCATTTCTCCTGGCATGTTGGGTTCATATTGTGTGTGACGGCAAAGGAAGAAATTCTGTATATTTAAATATGAGGTGAGTGCGTTAAAACAGCAGGTTATGGTTACATATCAGAGGGCAGACGCCGCACATGGGCTGCTATGCCGAGATTTAGGATCACATATGATTCCAATTGATTTTCCCCTCGCATTCCAGCTGCCCGCCAAGGAAGGCAGAAAAAAAATCCCCCGGTGTTGTCCATTTTCAGTAGTACTTAGCTGTACTGAGGAGGTACTGTACTTGACTTGGTCATCAAGTCTGGAGGTCAAACTGAAGCACACGGGCCTCTCGAACACACAGATCCGATTAGGTTAATGTATATGTGGTCTAAACGGGATGTTGTTGAATTAGAAACTGTGAAAATAACAGCCTGCCATGCTCTGTTCAACGGTTTCAATAAGTAAACAGCCTTCTCTGTTTCTGTTTGTCCCCAGCTCCTGGCAGAAGATTGGCCGTTTGGGGTAGCCCTGTGCAAACTAGTGCCGTTTGTCCAGAAGGCTTCGGTGGGGATTACCGTGTTGAGTCTGTGTGCTTTAAGTATCGACAGGTATGCAGCTCAAGGTCCATTGTGATCCTTCAGTCCCTATTTTCAGATGCAAGTGGTCATAAACTAGAATATTTTTTAAACATTTCCATTTTTCTTACATTTAGTCAAACCATGTTTTTTATTCGTCCAGGTATCGGGCTGTGGCGTCTTGGAGTCGAATCAAAGGGATTGGAGTCCCAAAATGGATGGCTATTGAAATAGCACTAATTTGGATACTATCCATCATCTTGGCAGTGCCTGAAGCAATAGCCTTCGACATGATCAGCATGTACTACAAAGGAGAACACTTGAGAATCTGTTTGCTGCACCCGATGCAGAAAACAGACTTTATGAAGGTAAGCACAAACACACTTTTTTCAGCTTGATTAAAAAAAAACTGTGGATATTGACACAGCTGAACACACTTGAATGATGGATAAAAGCTAAACACACAGAGAAATGTACCTGCCGTGTGAAAAGTACACTTCTCAAGCTCCCACAGCTGTGCTGTCACCGCATCATGAACTGATCGGAGATAGATACAGTTCACAGAAGGTCAAACACAGAAGTTCAAAACATTCTACCTAAGCAGCAAAGAATCCTGCAGACGCGCTGCGTGTGTGTGTTCTCGGAAGATCCATCAATTAAAAAATATCCCCACTCTTAATCCGCTGAGGTCTTGATAAATCAATTTCCACAAGGAACAACTTGACAACTTCATTCCACATTATGAGGCCACACTCCACTAAATCTGCAACCCTGCATGCTGCAGCTGCAGCTCTCCAGCACATGTGTTTGAGCTTAATTCAATTTTTCTATTTTCCCCGTTCAGTTTTATAAATCAGCAAAGGACTGGTGGCTGTTTGGTGCATATTTCTGCTTGCCGTTGGCCTGCACTGCCGTTTTCTACACCCTCATGACCTGTGAGATGCTGAGGAAGAAGAATGGCGTCCAGATTGCGCTCAGTGACCACCTCAAACAGGTTAAAGCAGCTTATTTGACACTGATTGTTGTATTGGTCTTCTTTTAACAAGTTCTAGCTGAAAGTTGTAAAAATGAAAAAAAAATCCAAACTTGGTGAAGGATTTCAAATATATATTTTATAGCATATTTTCTTTGATTTATAACTCCACGGAGGCTCAGATTGCAGAACCATACTTTCAGTGTCAAACTGTGATTTATGTGTGTTCAGCGGAGGGAGGTGGCTAAGACGGTGTTTTGCCTGGTTTTGGTCTTTGCTCTGTGCTGGCTTCCACTTCACCTGAGTCGCATTCTGAAGATCACCATCTATAATGAAAAAGATCCAAACCGCTGTGAGCTGCTCAGGTATGGACGGAAAAAATACTGAAGGAAAAAACAGGGCAAACATGAACATTCACCACAAGTATGACCAAACCCAAAAGAGAATGTCTCTTTATCCTCTTCAGTTTCTTTTTGGTGTTGGACTACATCGGCATTAACATGGCATCCATCAACTCCTGCATCAACCCCATCGCCCTTTACATGGTCAGCAAACGCTTCAAGAGCTGCTTTAGGGTAAGTTACTCTCAAGAGGTAACCTGTAAACTCTACTTTCTTTTCTAGCAGAAGATCAAAGGATTCTATGGTTTAGTTTTGTTCTTTTATCTTTCCCTTTGATTCAGTTCCATTGGAGAAAGCAAGAGCTAAACTGTTGCAACATTGACATGCATTCCAATATTCCAGTCCTATCCAGAATAACTGCACAAGGAAAACACTACTTTGGTAGATTTCTACTACTACTTTAGTGGTTTTCTGCTGGGGGATTCATAAAACCAATTTACTTGGGACATTTACGGTTGACACCTGATTTGCAAAAAGGACTGGAGCTACATTCACACTGGCCAAATCTCTTTCAAGTGGCCACTTTGAACGTAAATGCCCGAAAGCCTTGATTTTGGATTTCTGCATTCAAAATTCTCTTGCTCACTGCAGTGGTGGAGCTCCAACATTTTACCAGTGGGGCAGAAGACTTTGGAAGGGTGGCAGTGAGAACAGTGGAAGGCCATTGAAACTGAAAGGATCAAATATACGTATTTCAAACACTTTTATCATTGTTGCTGTTGATGCTTAAAGAAGTTTGTTTTGAGGATTATTTTAAAATCTTTTTCAATAATGATTCCAATATATGTTTAGGATGGCAGGTTTCCCACTCCTCCTTTCCATGTAGCTCTGCCCCTGGTTCATGCCACCATTGACTGTATATAGAGAACTGGATTGACCGGTTGTGATGAAAATGCCTAGAAAAAAGAAAATACCTTACCTCCGGCTCCAGCAAAATTAAGCCAATTAAGTCGCCATTTTTTCGCAACACGCATGCCAGACGACAGTGTGGCTGTGTGACAGTGACGACGGTGATTTGTCCAAGTTGGTCTGAGTCAATATTTCTACGGCAACTACCGTCGCCAGTCAGTGGTAAGCTTGTTTGAAGTCCAAACCCCTACTGCTGAAAGCAGCTTCAAGCCAAGTAACTAAGCTTTGACCAATCAAGGACTTGAATTTGGTAGTGATGCATAAATAGCGTCCTTTTCAAACCATGTAAGTGCCAACCATTGTAAACATTATCACGGAGAAGAAATTAATATTTGGAGTTTGTGCCTAGCTGCATTTATATGACACCAAGTCTTTCGTATATCAGAGCAAAGCTTGGAAAGAAAAAGCCTGGAGCAAGATTCACAAGATTTGCACCGCCTTGACATTTCACACCAAGCCTCTTCCACCTGTTGGTGGCGGACAAGAGTTGGTGAACAGTAGAAAAAGTAAAGAGGAAGTTCCTCCCTGCCCCTCCCTGCTTGTCTGCGCCACTTTTGGTGTGAGCACCTCAGGCTGAATGCCTGTTTATGAAACTGCATGCAGCACCTTCAACAGTACAAGTTCGGTGTGAATGTAGCATCATGTTGAGAAAAGAGGACGCCATTATTCTGGTGGCTTCCTGTCTAACAGTTGCTGAAGTTTCCTAAATGTATTACAGATACTGCAATTTCTTGTAGTTTGTACTTGGAGATCTTTAAGCTTGAATTGATAATTAGACAGGAATGGTAAGATATCATTATGCTTGCCAAACAACTTTGAGTATATCGGCTCTGTTTTGACTATAAATATGATGCAAGTATCACGTAACATCATGCACAAACATCATGCAAGAGGATTTCCCTGTACAGACCTAATCATTTTTCCCTTATTTTTAAGAAAAAAGTTTAACTACAAAAAAAATTACATAGTTTAACCTCCAATTGACAATACACAGTTTTGTTTTTATCATTCCTTTATGACTAAATGCTTAAGAGAGGTTGAATAAATGTTCACTGTTGTCATCTTGGTAAATACTGTAAATTTAAAAAGAAAAACAAACAAAAAACAAATTTAAAAAAGAAAAACATGAAGTCTAGATTAACAATTGGTTGCTGCAAAATAAAGCAACCCGGATGACCAGCAGTATTCATATGACACAATTATTTTTTAAACGTAAACTAGCTTTTTAAACTTATTATATAAAAACTGCATCAGCGCCTGGTGTAAAAGAGACATTTATTTAGAATGTTAGCTAGTTTGTAACTGCATCAAGCTATTGGCTTGCACGTAAGTGTAGTCAGTAACAGAAATACATTATTGCTGCAACTTGATCTTAACTTCAAAATATTGAATAATTGAGAACGTGTTCTTTATGTAAAGTATGGTGTTTATGTAAACAAAGTTTGTATTTTGCCTCTTGTTTTGCAGACTGTATTTGATTGATTCTCTGGCAATGTCTCTTCCCTTTCCAGTCATGTCTGTGCTGCTGGTGCCTTCCCGCAGAGATGTTAATGGATGAAAAGCAGTCGTGTATGAAAATTAAAGTTTCAGAGCGAGCCTCCGACCAGAGCAACTCCCGCATGACCAACAAGTCCACCACAGCCTGAGGAGGTACCAAAAACTGAAGCAAAAACTGGATGCATGACTGAAAAGGCATGAAACCCGGTTCTGTGGCATCGCACGAACCATTCAGATGTTCTTTTTGGATATTAGTTCCCTCTGAAAAGTTGGTCTGAAAACCTCTTATTATGCCATGTGTTTGGGCAAAGAATCTGTCACGTCTACATTTTAATTTTTATGACAAAAAAAAAAAACATCTGGGCACAAACAACTTCACATGTACAACTCATGACATGTTCCACAGCGCCATTACTCTCTGAACAAAGCTGTAGCTAAATGCAGCGCCTTTATTCTATAGGAATAACAAGCAGATGCTGCTCATAACTGATTGTCAAGAGTGAGGACCTCTGCAGAAGTATGGAGAGTATCCAGAAGAGACAATAGAAAATAAAGCCATTAAATGACATTGGAAATCATTAAATAAATGTTTAAATATACGTGGCATTACAATTTTAAAATTGCCATTAAAAAGCACATTTAAACATTTATTGACATATTTAATTATTTCATGGTCCAGTGTGGGCTGAAAGAGACAAATTGAAATAAATATATTTATTATGAAATCATTAAATGAATGCGTCATTAATTATTTAAAATTGGAATTGAATAATTAAACATGCCATTAAATGTGTCCATGTTTCATTAAAATTCAATTTTAAATGATTTAGGAAACATTTAATGAATAATTTTATGATTTCACAAAATCATAGTTCATGCTAATGGTCAAGGGCGCCCAGAGGGGTGCTTTCACACTGGTCTCCTTGATCTGAGAACTCAGATGCAGACCAAACAAGCAAACCTCGGTGTGTCTGAAAACGAAGCTCGCGTGAATTCAGACAGTAACTGACGATACAAGATAATGTTAATCAAAGAGACTAAACTAAGATGAGATTAGACTAACAAGTGTTGTGCACTTTGAAAATAGAAAAAAAGCACCCAAAGTACAATTCCAGGAAAACAAGAAAAAGTAAAAGGTTGAAAAATGTCATCCCACCTGATAGTAAGGAGGTAAAGCTCTTCCAAATGCAGTGACAGAGGACTGGCAGAACTGGTTAGTTTTCACTTTTCAGGCTCCTTTTAGTGCTCCAGTTATGAATACATCTCCAGAAGAAGCAGAAACTGCTTTTGCTGATTTTCTGGAGTTTTGGTCCACCTTAACGTGAAAGCAAACCAAACCAGATGAAGGTACCGACGTTTTTGGTGTTCTCCCCCAATTTAAAACCAAGTCTAGATTCAAGTCAAGATTATCTGACATTGGAGATGCTGTTATTTCAGTCATTGAGTTGATCATAGATGTTGTCCTAGTGCCCAAGTAAGCTGAGAGGCTCCTTGTTGTGATTTAAGTTTTTCTCTTGGTTGTGTCAACAGTTATCTCCAAATTTCTGATTTCAACAGAGAAAACCGTTTTTATTAGCTTTAAAGGCATCAATCTGACCTTCTTGACCTGCCGGCTCAGTCTGGCTAATGTATGCGTAAAAGGCAATGGTCACAAACAAACAACAACAGAGGGACTAAGCAAAAACAAAGAAATATTACAGTGGCCCACTGAAAGTTGTGCCAAATTCAAATATGACTCAGTGTAATGCAATTTGTTGTTCAGCCCCTTACGACTCTTGATACACAAAACCTTTTTAAACTTTGTTCTTTTATGACTTTATAGAAACATCTCTGCAGCACAAACGCCATGATGCAGTTTAACAACTGTGAGATTTGTGAAAACTGAAAAACAAACCAATTAAATGACACGAAACGTCAAATGTGATCATTCGAATGTCAGGATTGTCATGTAAAAAGGAGATTTAGGGGTCAATATGCAAAGAAAGAAAGAATGCTTGCTGGGGCTAATGATTTTTCCTCTAAAATGCTTTATGGTGTGGAAAATGTTAAATAGTGACGCTGTGTGGAAAGTTTCCAGTACTCACCGCAGCCTCTTCAATTGTGCTCTTGTTTGGTTATTGTATATGAACTTGTGTATTTGTTAAGCATTTTGAGCTCTTTTATGTACTGCTTTACATACAGCTCAAAATCCTGTTTTTTTAAATGTGTTTTTTCAAAAATTCCTGAACAACTGATGTTTTATTTTGTTCTAAACTGAGCATTTATGGGCCTGCTCCTTAGGCTTTAACTGACGATTAACTCTCTTCACTCTTTATTATCTTAACCTGACTCAATACCTTGGTTGGTAGGAAATGTTGTAGGTTTTTAATCAAGAAAATGAATAAAATCATAAACAACAAATAGAGAAGTCGTCCGTTTTTACAGCTGAAAACTAATCATACATTTATATAATTATCGTCTGAATTGTAAAGTGCCTGTGTGTGTGGGTGTGGGTGTGTGTGTGTGTGTGTGGGTGGGTGGGTGTAAGTGCATGCGTGTGTGTGTTTTCTGTTTGCGGTTGTCAGCTTGACATAAGTGTGACAGCAGGCGGCATCATGTGATAACAAATCCTAACACAGAGTGTGACTGTGAGTCTTATCTTCTCCATAGCTGCCAACACACACACACACCCACACACACACGCACACAGCTCTGACCTGGGAGTTTGGCTTCAGGCTAAACCGGTGTCACGCATGTCACATTAGCTGTCAAAGAAGCTCTCTGTCCTGTGATCTCTCACCACTCCTTGTCTCATTTCTTCATCCTCTCAACTTGCCTTCACTGTCATGTTTTTCTGCCTCCATGTTACTTCTTTATTTGTTTATATTTTTTTTTTATCTTACTTCTGTTCTCTCCTCTTCCTCAGTGGATTTCTCCCTCAGCCTCCCCCACAAGGCTCCTTCCTTCGTTGGGCTGACATTAAATACAACCCACCAGAGCTTTGAGGAGCACTGACTCAAAGAAATCACACTCACCACATTTCTCTGTAGATTTTTTTTTTTTTTTGGCTCCCAGCAGAACCCGAGCTGGTGTATCTGGCTCCAATCACTGCTGACCCTCAAGGATGACATAGATCTTGAGTTGGAAAAAAATATAGAAAACATCAAAGTCAATGTTCTTTACAACCTTTTTGCTCAACTTAAGATAAGGGAATTAAGATAAACACACATGTAAAACTTCACAGATGTTAAGTAAATTGCAACACATAAATTGGGAAAATCTGGTAAAACAAAAGTATGATGAGAATAAACATAGCTGAACCTTTGAGACAACACCTGACCTTGTTTTCCCAAAGCAATGTGCAGATTTTTGTACCCATGAGTTAGCATTGGAGTTAACTTTAAACGTGCAATGAGACAGATTGAAAAGCGATGAATTGGTTCAGTGAGCTAAGAAGAACTATTTCATTAATAAAACGCATCAAACATAAATTATGAGGACAGGACAAGTTAAAAAAAAAACAAAACATAAATTATGAGGGAGTTTTGAAAATATTTTCAACAGCAAAAATATTTTAACATCATTTAAGCAAAGAGAAATCTGGTATTTTTGGTATTTGAGGCTATTTGTTTTGATATTTAATTGTCTGTTAATCAGTTTTCATGCTCTGCAATATACTGTATATAGTTTGCAGAAAGAAGTCACTTCCCCAAGTGGATGTGTTTAGGTATCCGGGCTCTTTAGTTTGGCAGCAACAGAGGAATGAAGTGTGAGACTAATCAAACGTTTGGTAGGTTGTCTACAGGGGTGTGCATGTCCTGACTTATGATAACGAGCTGTAGGCTGGAAACAAACAACAAAGAATACAGATCCAAGCAGTGGAAAAGAACTTCCTTCACAGGGTGAACCGGAGTCTTCCTTGGAGATTGCCGAGCACAGTCAACTGGGAGGAGCTTGGAGTAGAGCCACAACTCCTTCACTGCAGAAGAGCCAGTCGAGCTGGTTCGGACAAATAACGAGAATCCCATGGAGACATACTGGTAAGGTGTTACGTGCATGTCTAACCAGGAGAAGGGTTTGTGACAGACCTGCTGGAGGGGGTACACCTTAAAACCTTTTCTTTCTATCCCAGGAGAGCTAAAAACGGTGGCCAAAAAAAAGGGAGGCCTTGGCATTCCTAACTGGACTGTTGCCTCCACAACCCAGATAAACTGCAGATGGTAGTGCATAGACGACATATTTGAAATACTAAATGCAACTGAATATATTACAGCAATATTTTGCAAAGGGCAGTTGTAGCATGCTTTTTTTAAATTAATGATTATTTAGCAATTAAAGACCCACTCCAATGAAAACTGTTTTTGTTTTTAACAAGCTCTTGTGGCATTCTTTTCATGATGGAGGACACATCTAAAGAAAATTAAGCTTGAAATTGAATTTCAGTGTATTTCTTTACCCAAATCATCGTAAATCAGGAGCAGATGAAAAAACGCTGTTTGAAGGAGCTTGTAGTTGTAACGCAAAAGCTACAATGGAAAGGCCTCAAGCGCCGCTCCATTCTGACGCATCCACTTGTAGACGACTAGATCCAAGTACGTCTTCCTTTTCTGGGTCAGAACTTTAGGGCTGGATAGCTCCGGTATATGTTAGGTAATGTTAGGTTGGGGGTGCGAGGGGCTGTAAGCTAGAGGGAGAGCGTGTAAACAGAGCACTCAAAGCAATGGGAAGGGGAGGCAGGATTGCACCCCACACACTTTCTCACCCACAAATCAGAGCAGAATGTCTGATGAACTACTGCTGCTCTGCAGAAACTAAGTCCTGACACAGCTTTATTGATTTGGGCTAAAAACGGCAGAATCATAATTTTTAAAAATCCACTAATAACGTTTTTACAATAGAGCAAAATATGATCAAAGTGGGAGTTTAAGTTATGATGAATATGGAACTGGTTACTCTGAACCCTCAAAATCTGAATATAGAAATCCAGGTTGAATGTGGCTCACTGGATTGAGCACCTTGTCGGCTAGCTTGGCCAAGGGTTAAAATCTCACAAAGTTATTGAGCAAAGCACTTCACCTCATTTAGTAATAAAGTGTTAAAAACTTAAGCTACCGTTCCCTCTAAATTCACAAGGGCCACCATTCAACTAAATGCTTTTGTAAACTATCAACGCAGTTCGACAAAACATTTTCTCTGGAAAATCTCTATGAAGCTACATGACATGTTGCTTTTATGCTGGAAAAATTGTACATCGGACAAAGTAAAGATTTCTATTGGTGTGGTGTGAAAACAGCAGCAGGATTCATTTCATATTAACACACGAAAAAAGTGAAACAACTCCAGAACTTCCATGTAAGGGAAGTCATGGAATTCCTTTAGTACAAACCAAACAACAGAAAAAAACCTTTAACCGTTAAAAAGAGACACACCCACTGAGAAGGAGACATCATGCTATAAATCTTCACAAATAAAAAAACAGAGAAGATTCTTTATCAATTGCACACCATCCACAAGCTTGGAAAGTAATAAGACAAAGGAATCTTTATTTTTAAAAAAAAAGTCAGTTTTGGACACCGTAAAGATCAGCCTGTATTAGAATAATGGGCATAAAAAGTAACCGATGATTATCTGGATGATTTAGATAAATGCTTTAAATTTGGACATTGCCCTCTTTAAACTGTAACCCTAAAACACAAACTGAAAGTAATATGAGATGACCCAAAGTTAACAAAAAAAAAAAGCTCTCTGTAAAAATGTCAAAAAGCTGATCTGAATCTGATTGACCTGAAACGTATTTTGTGAAAACAAAACTAAAAGCAGAAGCTCACCCTGACCGAACTCCAACAGACTGAAAGCTTCAAAAAGCAGATCATGTGTGCTCTTTTCAGATTTCAATACACAGATTTTTTTTCAATACAATGTACTTTAACGATAATCGGATACTGTTTTCTTTTCTGAACTCTCAGTTGTAAGCCTTGAAAAACACTTGTTAAGATGTGCTCCCAAAAAAATCACTTCATAATCTGGTAAAAACATTTAAGACAAAGTCTCTTCACGATAGATTACTTCCATTAAATGTCCTTCAAAGAATGACTTTTTTGAAAATTAAGGATTTTGCTAATCAAAACTGTATAAAATGATCTGTCCAGTGCCTTTGTAAAGGAAGGCTAGGACTGACTTTCTTTACAGCGGTGCCTCTATGCCAAACATCATGTCTGGAAGTAGAAGTGTTTGATAACCTTTTGCTCCGCATATCTGAAGGCAAATAATTAGATGAACCCTTAGCTCTGCCTTTTCTATGCAGACAAGATGGTTGCTGTTTTAAAACTGTCACACATCTGCACGGTTAGAGCAACGTTAAACTCTATTTTTACAAAAAGATATTTGTGATGTCCCTTTAAATAAAGAAATAAAGTTAGACAAACAAACTGTAAAATTAGCTCTTTTCCTCCACAACAGATTGGTTCAAACCAAGGAGCAAAGACCCACTCTAATGAAAATCAGGTTTTTGGGATTTTTTAACATGTTCTTGTAGCATTTTTCTCATGGTGGCGGACATATATAAAAGAATTTAAGGTGGATCAGGAGATAAAAACCAACAGTCTGAAAAGGCTCGGCTTTGTGATGCAGCAACTGCCATGGATGGACTAAAGTCTCCCTTCTCTGCTCCAATTCTCATGCATCCACTTGCAGACAAATAGATCTATTGACGCCTTCGTTTTTCTCACCTGAGCTGGCGTCTGGCTCAAAACTGTACAGTGTGGGTCAGTGGTTGTGTGCTGAGGTTTACTTTGGTGAACAATAGGATCTTGTTCCTTCACCTCTGTGTTAGGACAGGTCTTTAATTTGGTTTCAACTTGCATGCCAAACAGAGTACCCAGGCTTCTTGGATTGTCCTGAAGGGGAATGAGAAGGTATGTCCTTAAGGGAGGACATTGACGAGAAGTGAAAGGAAAACTTGAATGATCTCCTTAATCCCATCAACATGCCTCTCAATTTAGGAAGGGGAGGCTGACAATGCAGGAGTGGGCCAGTCCATCACCTAACCTGAAGCCACATCGCAAAGGTAGCGAAAAGTTTTGTACTGTCTCTCAAGTCTCTCTTTGTTGTGAGGTTGTCTTGGGACACCTATACAGCATCAAATGGTGGTTGGGTACAGTGTCTCTGGACTGGCAGACTTGGCTTGTCCAGATTGTGGGCTCCAACTAAAGGGGATCACACTTCTCTGCCTCAGTGGGAAAGTATGCCAAAGTAGTGGAGAGAAGAATCCAGCTGATAGCCAAGCCTTTGATAAAGAAAGTACTATGTGATTTTCCTTTCAGCTGTGGAATAGCAGATCAGCTTTAGACCTTACACCGCATACTTGAGGGTTCTTGGGCGTCTGCCCATGAAATCCACATGTTTTTTGGGGGGGTTTGTTTCCTCTGCATGGTGATAGGATGATGATCTTGGTATCCTGGGAGACATTTGCTGCTCCTTCTCATTGAGCAAGGCCAATACAGATGCCTCTGGCATCTCCTCCATCCAAGCACAGCAGCACTCCCCATTCCTGGGTTCAAGAAGGAGAATATTGATGCTATTGTCTGTAGAGAGGGAGGTCTGAGCATCTCTGCTTAGACTCTTCCCTCTGGAATCCAGCCACTGATGAACAGTGGAAGACAGGATGGAAAAGGATCCCAATATGATGATCTTACTTTTTAAAGTGTTATTTTATGATGATTTAATGATGGAAGTGGGACCATTTTTGCCTATGGTCCTCAGGGTTCAGCAGCCCAGTATTTTGTGACCATACAACATTCAGAGTGGAGTAGATTTGGATACCAAATGTACAAAAAAACACACATACCAGAACAGCCAGCTCTTT
This sequence comes from Adrianichthys oophorus, assembly GCA_036245035.1. Taxonomy (NCBI): domain Eukaryota; kingdom Metazoa; phylum Chordata; class Actinopteri; order Beloniformes; family Adrianichthyidae; genus Adrianichthys; species Adrianichthys oophorus. Next base: position 34,447,443 of record BSAI01000012.1, read on the forward strand.
CCAGTTGGGTCTGTGTATCCAAGCGTCTGAAAACATTTTTCTGCTTTTTTAACCCTCCAACTGCGCTTCTATGTATTTATGCTGCATGTTCAAATGCACCAGCAAGCTACTTAAAACTAGTTATCTTCTACGAACATGATGTTTAAAGCATTTCATGGCAATCACCACTGCTCCACATTGAAAGTTTATTCAGAAATCATTGTCTTTTTTATGCGGTGTCTTTTGATCTCATCCAAACAGAATTCAGCTGACAAAGCTGCAATCATTTAAAAGTGTACGCACAGCTTGTGATGTTCAAAACAGCTTTTTTCTTCAGTTTGAGAGTATTTATTCTGGATTGATAGCATGAGGGGGAAAAAGCTTTCAGTCTGGCATTGCATCTCAGCAAACATTTGGAAACAAAGAAAACAGGCTCTTTTTGGGATCGTTGAAGAATGTGTGTGTGCTCATGTATTTTAGCTGGAAACAACTCCGAGGGAATAATGTCAAGCCCAGCACAAACTGAGATTCTCATGGTTCCACACACAGACACGGCTAAGGCAACATGTTCATGAAACCACTGGATTTTTTCATATAATTTGATGCACTGTTTCGGGCCACGCACCGTCAATTTTTAGCATTTGGAAGAATTGATTACAAATGACATCGTCACGTGACTCATTACTCACTTGGATGCATGCACAGATGTCACACGTTGGAGCACATGCGTCGCCAACATGCCCACACACATATGGTGTGCATCAGCAGAGGGTGAGCAGACAGAAGGAACTGGTCAAAGCATCGCTGCAGGAACTCAGAGACTTTCATTTTTCTTTTCACATCAACTGAACTTTGTCCCTTGCTAGTACCGGTTTGGACCTATTTTACCTTCAGAACTGCCTTAATACTTGGTGGCATAGATTCAACAAGGTACTGGAAACATTCCACAGAGAGTTTGGTTCATATTGACATGACAGCAGCACACGGTTCTTAGCTGATAGGAGTGACACCCGGTGTGGTTTTCTGCTGCTGTAGTCCATCTGCTTTAAGATTGGATGTGTTGTACCTTCAGAGATGTCCTTCTGCAGACCTGGGCTGTAACCGGTGGTTATTTGAGTTACCATTATCTTTCTATCAGCTGGAACCAATCTGGCCATTCTGCTCTGACCTCTGGCATCAACAAGACATTTCCGCCCACAGAACTGCTCACTGGATATTTTCTTTTTTTCTAACCATTCTCTGTAGTCCCTAGAGACAGTTGTGGGTGAAAATCCCAGTAGATCAGCAGTATCAGATGTGATTGCACCAACACTAACTTGGAAAGAATAAGGCAAAAATATCACAGCTTTATATAGCATTGTTAACTATAATTATAGCTAGATAGCCTTAAAATGTTATTATTAGTATTAAACATAAGACTGTCTTTGTAAGTTCGGTTCTGTGTGAGAATTGAAACGGATCCTATGTTACTTGAACAGATTCCTCCTCTCTGATGCTTAATAAAAGCATCATGAGTTTTAACCCCAATTTAGGGCCAAACCAGCACATTCTTGAAACTGCTGCTGCTGGTAAGGTTCTGATTATCCTGGATTATCAAACTCAAACTCCTCCCACTGCTTTGGCGAGAAGAACAAATCATGGATGACTTGAATTATAGGAGTTTTATGACAACTTACATAAAAAGAAACGTAAGTCTTGACAACTACTTTTGCAAGATATGTCCTAAATATGTTATCACTTATTCAGAGGGCATTAGCCACAGCTTGTTGATGAGTGAAGTTGTGACGACACAAAAACAGCAGTCTGGTTTTCATCTACACAAATGGAGACTTACCATATTTAAAAGTCTTTGACCTTTACAGATAGCTGGCTTTGCAGCCATTACCACAGTGCCGGTACACAGAGACAGCACGGCTGTCTGCAGAAGGCCTTTGTTCCCATGTGAAAAAAAAAAGAGCTAATTTTCTTTGGAGGATACATAACAGACCCTTATGATTTCAGGAAAAGATTGTCTGGAAGCGTTTTCTGTACCACTTTGATGAGTAACATTTATAAAGAATGAAAGAAATGTAAATTAAAGCTGGAGAAAGGTTCTTTTTACGGGGACTGATGCAGAGTTTGGCCACCAGGGAGCGTCACGCACTGGATATAGAATCCTCAGTTGAACAAGATTTGCTCCCCCTTTTAGCCACAAACTTAATCTGAAGTTTTCAGACCATGATTCCATTTGCCTTGGGTGTTCACATAAACCGTTTTCTTAAATAAATTAGGCACACAATCACATCCCTTGTGTGTCCACCCTCATAAACCTCTTGTCTGTTTGCAGATAGGTTGCTTTGGCTCTCAGCTGCTTTACATTGCAAATAAACCTGTGTTTACATTCGCTCCACATCGACAATGGTCACTACGGGTTACCTTGACTAACAACACAGGTAACCAATCAGATATTGTAGGACAAGGTGAGGCAGGGAGAGGAGGCGGAAGGTTTTTTTCAGTTCTCTGGAAAAAAAAGAGGAAGCAATAACTGCAAAGGTCTACAGAGGAGAAAAAAGAGCCAGCATGCTCCACAGAGAGCTAAAATGTAGCTGCCACTGTGTCTGATGACAGGAAAAGCACCAAAAGGAAACTGATCCAAGGTCTGTAAGCAAATGTGGCTCTGCCTAATGTAATGAGAGCAATTTCCGTTGCTCTCTTGGATCCTCCTGGCAGCTACTCTGTCACATGCAGACACGGGGCATGAACACAAGGTAAGCACTTGTCTTAATTCATTTAACAACACGTTTCTGGGGAATAAAAAGTTGGAGGAGTGTGAGAAAAGAGTTGTGTGACATGTGCTAAAGGGAAAGTGAAAGTATTTTTTTCCCAGAGACTTTCTTGGACTTTCAGGGCGTTTAAAGAAAATGATCATTCAAACACAAAAAACTCTTCTTAAGGCTTTATATACGCACAACAAGAGCTAAACCACCTTCATAGTGCTTTTGCGCACACATAAATACACACACACACACGCATGCCATATTCATTTAACAAAGCCTGGTAACCCCAAGCAACAACAGCAGCTTATCAGCTGCTCCCTCACTTGCCATAGTGTTATCAGGCTGGCATAGTTCACACACACACACACACACACACACTGCCTCTTTCAGTCAAAAACCGAGTCTATCTCAGCTCTGACCCCCTCTCTCCCACAAACTGGGGAGGGAATGTTAGGGGCTTATCAGTGTCCTCGGGGGCTTGGCAACCACTTCACAGACCCTGATCCCAGTGCAGGGGCCATAGAGACAAACCTATGTGACCAAGCTAGCGATGGAAGAGAAAAAAATACTTTTTGGTTGGAGAGTCCTGCATACAAGCAGCAGACTGGGCAGGTTGACAATGGCCGTGTGGCACGATGGTGGCTCCGGTTCAAAGGAAGAAAAATGACACAGATACAGGTGTTCATCCGGGCAGTGACGTCAGAGCAGCCTCTGCTCTCGTTCCACTTCAGAAATACAGATGCTTTGTTTGTAGTTTTATTTTTTTACAGCAGGCTAAGATAAGCACAGCAGCGTGGCCTGCAGCACTGCACTGCTTCCACTTATGCCGGACGCAAAGTTCAGCAGAAACAGAATGCTGTACTTGCAAAGGTTTTAAAAGCTGAATTTACATACTAAATTCTTATTTTGCAAAGAAATGTGATACTTCAACATTTAGAGACAAAAAGATTCCCACACACCATCAAAACTTGCTAGAATAAAAGATTTTTCATTCAACAACTCAATCATTTCAACATTGTTTAGGTTTTTTTTTACACAGGAGCTCAGACACTTTTTTTTCTCTAAGTTTTTATGTTGTTTTTTTTTTACTAATTTCACAATGCATCAAACTCCAGAGGATAACATGTCTGGAATTTAGCCGTGTTTGTCTGAACTCTTATTTTGAAAGCAATGCTGTTGACATTTGTGAAAAGTTGTCTGAACATCATTAAAGACTGCCCCAGCTAAAACATCAGCTTTGGCGCAAATTTCTCCGAACTCCACAATCATATCTTCACATTATCTATTTTAAATCATGAAATCTCAAAGTGATTTGCCAATTTGGTCCAGACCACAAATTGGTTTTAAGTTAGTCTGGTTTTATTAGCAAATGTGAAAGTATGTTGCTAATTCCGATCACTAGAACAAATCCCTTAAAGTAACACTCTTGGTTCACTTGCAAGTGAACCCTGCATCCAGTCTGGTCCGGCTTTTGCGGCGCTCCACATCAGTTTTGTTGGCTTCAAATTTTTGCTGGACGCCGGAACTGAGCCATAGCACTTTATTGTGAAGTTGGGGCAATTAATGACCTAAACTGGAAATCATGCTTGCGAATGTAAAGTGCATTTTTCAAAATAAAACCTATTTTCCGCTGTACTCGCTGTTTTCACCATGTTGTAAACATTACATCATTTCCGCTGACACGGGGTCACAAAGTGTGATCATAATTCCGGACATATAACACCATGGACGACAAGAGGCTGATCACAGAGATCCTGAACTACACATCGTTTTTATAAGGAGAACGGCAAAAAGGACAGAGCCCGGGCTGAGGAATCCTAGGATTTGGGGTCAATGCACGACCTTCTTCCGCGTTCGGCCTCTTGATCACTCAATCATTTCCGGTTATGTAGTTTACGTGGAAATAGCTCAGTATTTGGAATTAACTAGATGTCTTTTGGAGCTACCAAGAGTCAATAAAATTAAATTATGTTAAGGGAATTGTTCGTCTTTCCAGCAAAACACCCATAAAATAAAAGGGAAAAAGGATTTACATTTTTTTGTGTCATCTTGTATAGTAAACTTTAAAGGTAATTTGCTAAGGCTGATGTTATTTGCATGTATTTATGTACGACCAGCTCAAAAACTGATGGAAATTCTTGTTGGCAACACGTAATACGGTAAGCCAATATGCAGATTGCTGGATTGCCGCACAAATTTTAAGTCTAAATGTTGTTACTGGTCGTACGTAATTAATATTAAAGTCCCGTTAGCTGTCACTCACCCAGAGCATGGAGTGATCGGCAGACACAACTCAGGAGCCATTTGGCATGTTAACCGTATAACCTTTTCTCCGGGTCGATGCAGCCAAGAAAAAAAGTTCAGCCAGTCAGGTAAAGCATTCTGACAGGCGAGGTGACGGTTAGAGCACACCACTACCGCTCTATGAAGAAGGCAGAGGCTCCTCATCAGCTGAGAGTAGAACCGGCAGTCTGAAAGTCACTTCATAGTTCGGTTGAATGATCAAAGTTCTATTGAACGAGTTTTAAATGTTCTAACGTTGCTACGTTTCATCTCCAGAAGTCATGTGATCATACAGTACATGGTAGCTTTTTGTGAGTTCTGGGTGTTTGGTGTTTCAGGAAGGAAAACTTTGCCTTTTTGGATGTCTGCAGCTCCCAGCTCCGCCAGGGGATACGGAGAACACGTTTCGGTGTAGGACAGTTAATGAGACTTTAACTTTAGGCATAATTGTAAATATGTGCGGCCAAGAACAAAATCCAGCTTTGGATGCACTTTAAATACATGTGGCCAAAGCATGAATGTGCGTCTTTGCTGCACCTGTTACGTGTGGCCAACGTAAATTTCCACCACTATTTATGCTGGTCTCACGTAAATACGTGTGAATAACATCAGCCAATAACCACAATTAGACAATACCAGGAATAGTACACAGAGATTTTCTAGGTCAATGCATACAGTTATCCACTGTATAGAAAGTTAAGAAAAAGCCCACCTTTGTAAATCCATTGTATGAAGGCGAGTCACACAGAAAAAGAAGTGTTGTGAATATATTCCCAAACCACAGCGGAATGAGGATTTGTTTACTAGGACATTCGATTTAAATGGCGGGTTCAGAGTTCAGAGTTCAGAGGTCCGCGAGGTTGGCAGCAGAGCTTGTCTGCAGCAGGACCGCAAGCAATCCGTAGCCAGTGTGAGTTACTTAACGTAGCTAGACCGCGCTGCAGCCGGACCGCATGCAGTGTGAGCCTGGAGTAGGAGTACAAAAGAGTCTGTAACATACATAAATATGAGAAGCACACTGATATGGGTACACATGCAATTCCTCTAACATCTGAAAAAAATGCAAGATAGAAGTAAAATAGAGTAATCCTGCTATTGTTAGAAACCAATTTGCGACAGACTGGAGACCTGTCCATGATGCTCCTCTTCCCAACAGTAGCCAAGACAGGTTCCAACATTCCTGTGACCCCGAAAGGGATATAGCGAATTTAAAAAAATTGATGGATTGAGCCAAGTTAATCTATTTTCATACAGATTCCTCCTCTTATGCATAAAATTTATGTTAAATTTGAAAGAAGCAACACAAAAACTCCAATAATTTTGGTATTTGATAAAAAAAAAAACAACTGGGAAAAGTTATCCAAATGTAATAAGAAGAACATGAAACCTATAAATTGAAAAGCTACTATTTTGTGTCAGTAGTTTAAAAACTTGTTCAGAGATGATCCAGGTTACCAAAGTTTTAATTCCTTGAAAACTTTTAAAACTATATTTTTGCAATGCAGATTAAAGACCCACTCCATTTATGTTTTAGGTGTTTTTGACAAGTTCTTGTGAACATTTTCTGATGATGGAGGCATGAATGAAGGACATGTATAAGAAAAAGTAAGCTTAAAATTGCATTTCTAAGTATTTCTTTATTCAAATTGTGGTAAATAAGGAGAAGACAAAAACATGCGGTTGGAAAACGCTCGTAGTTGTGATGTTGATAATACACCTCGTCAAAACAGGGTGGGGAAGGGGGGGCGGGGTTGCTTTGTGCCAACAGTCCATAACTCAGAAGCACATTTTTAATGAACTACTGCGACTCTGCCAAAACTAGGTCCTAGAAAATGACAGGTTTTTTTAATTTGTAAAAAAAAATGACATAATCATAATTAATAGCCCACTGGGAACGCTTTAGCAATCGATCAAAAGACGATTGAAGTCGTTTCACTAGTTTTTAAAATCTTCTCCAACATTTGAGAATCAGCAAACTTCCTTCTCATTCAGACCTGAACGGTTTAAAGCAAAACACCTACAAACATCTGAGGAAGTTTTTTAAAGAAACGGCCACTGCCATGAGCAGAGTGAGCAGAGCAGAGATCACAGAGCAGTGAGCAGAACTCAGGAAGTGGTTCCTCCTAACTGAGCTGTGCTTCCTGTGTGATAACTGACCCAAACATGTTGAGCTTCTATCTCTCACACACACAAAGGCACAAAGTTTGCATTTACTTTAGCAGTTTATAAAATTACATGAAAATAAAACCTACAGCTTTTTTCAACTACAATTGAAGATTATTAAAATGCAGACGCTGTGGAGGAGATTTGAATTAATTCCTTGGAAAGGATTTACAGTAAGATTTATGGAGCACAAAGACTAAGTGCTGGTTTAATCTGCAGAACAAAAGAGCTGAGAAATGGCTGAGGTGTAGCATAGTTTGGCACGTGGTGCACAGAGATACTGCTGCCCAACTCTGAGTAAAAAGAAGAGATGACTTTGATTTTCAAACACTGAGGAGCAGGGATGGCCATCCCTGCCATGTGACTTAAAGGACCTAAAAGTGTTGTGTCAGCCAAAGGAGACAAGAAGAGGAACAAAAAAAACCGATTATGAGGTGAAGAGGAGTGAATAAGGAGCCGCTGTTACACTCGAGTTGTGCTGGGAGGAATGTGCACGCAGCAGCTCTAAAACCAAAAAAACCGTGGTACTCAGACATGATGAGTTCAATACTAGCATCCAACCCCCCCTTACTCATAACAACCACCCACACACACTCACATATGCAGTCAGGCACACACTGCAACCCAAACGCTTCCTTCCTGTCACTGGTTTAGCCCAGTTTAGAAGCACGATAAGAGCAAAAGAATGAGACAAATAAAACAGGGGTGAACTGTAAAGTTGCAGGCAGATGTGTTCACAGGGTATTGTTCAACTGTCTGCAAGAGTGGGTTGCTTTTTTTTTGTTGTTGTCACAACACCCCCCCGGTTGATCTCCTTATGCAGATTTTAACTTGTCTGTTCTGTTTTGGCAGGTTCAGCCATCCCGCTTCCTCATCGAGAGTTGACGCAGAGCAAATGAGCATGGGTTTCCTGTGACACCACTGCGTCTCTGGTCACTTTGTACGCTTGCATCACTACCGAGCAGTTGAGTCATCTGCTGTTCATCAAGAAACTCTCGCCTAAACTGAGTCAATTATACCTGCTTGGCAGGTAACATCAGGAAAACTGGGATGCTTTCATAGAGGTTAAAGTGCACCGAAGATAAGTAGCCATGCTCCAGCCTTCAGAGCTCATCTTTGACTTTGCCAGTGACCATTTTACCTCAGCACAGGTGAGTGTGCGATTACACTTTTTTTTTTTTTCCCAACAAAGCATACGGCAAAGTTTCATCTCATTAGAGGCAAGCTCTTCTCGTCTGAATTTATGGAACTTTGTGTCTTCAAGATGGACTTCCCTGCAGTAATAGTGGAGCAGGTTCCGCAGCCACAGCTGCTGACATACTCGGGCTTGATGTGTGAACATTCACAAGCAGAGGCTCACCACCAGCTGCTTAAAGGTCAGCACTTGCAACAGTCTTTCTTCACCTGTGACATTCACACTTCATTCTCTGTCAGTTTAAAAAAATAATATATATATATATATATATATATATATACATATATATATACATATATATACATGCGCATGCGCAGTCGCGACCTGCTTTCTGAAAACTTCAGGAAGTGGAGCAAAACAACCGTGGCGCGTGCTCTCCTGTGAAAGACAGTTACTGAATCACACAAGGATGTAGACGTCATGAAGTAGGACTATAACATACATGTTATAGTTTGTTCCCCTCCACTGCTGGGGACTAAAAGTAAGTCATGTCGCTGCGTCGGGTTGTGCGTTCGTCACCATCGTGAAGTGGAGCACAGCTGGGCTCCGTTGACCAGGCTAATGGTAACAGCTGCTACGAGTAGCACTTGCTGACAGTGGCGGATGTCTTCCGTTAATATCATGTCTGCGGCAGTGGCCTGTTTTCTGTTGTTGTTTTTTTTTTTTTTTAAGTTGAGCTCAGTGGTCTCGAGAAGCTGAAGCTGTAGGTTGAACTTGGACGTGGCAGCACCAGAACTTTTCTGTCTTAATGAGTAGCGGTTAGCTAGCAGATGTTCTCCAGCTTCCAGCCTCATCACCGCTCCTGAACTGATGCGCACAAGATAGTAGATCCACTTAAAGGGTTCTCGTCGTGTTCGTGTGGCTTTAGCAGGACTAGTTAATTAAACCGTTTATGTGGAAGTACTACAATGTAAAATGTGTTAGATTACAAGATGGTAATTTATTGCAAAACCACAAAAAGCATCAATTTAAGACAGAAAAATAAACCGGTGCATTTCCGGGTATTAAATAATTTGGAATTAACACAAAAGACATAATATTTGGACAAAACTTTTTCCCCTTTGTTCTGAAAGTAAAATGTTTTTTGTGTTTTTTGTATTACACCTTTTAAAAGTAAAATATATATATATATCTTTTAGATCTTTAGTTGTCTTATTTTAGGGAGAGGTCTCTGTTTCTATGGAGGTTGCAACCAGAAAAGTTTGTGATGGAAAAAAATAATACAGAAATGTATTTAAGCTGAATTAAATCATACCAAAAAGTTTTTCATAAAGATTTCAGATTCAAAGACTTTCATGTAACTGAAGGGACAATTCAATTCCAGTTTTAAAAGTGAAGTTTTTATGATGTAAATAACCACTCTGATAAGAATTGTTTTGTTCCTGTGGTATTTTTGTCATGATTGAGAATGCATATCAAGAAAATTAAGTTTAAAAATGGCATTTTTGAATATTTCTTTATTCAAATAGTTGTGAATCAGGAGCAGATTCAAAAATCAAGTTGGAAAAAGCTTGTAGGTGTGGTCTAGAAGCTACTATGGCAGGCCACAAGTTCTCTGCTCTGCTCCATTCTGATGCATCTGCTTGAAGACAAATGGTTTTATGTACATTTTCGTTTTCCTCATCTGAGATGGTGTCTGGCTCAGAACTGTATGGCTGGATAGCTTCAATATTGCTCACCATTTCTGTTGCACTGGTAATGTTAGATTGAGGTTGAGAGGTGCTGTAAGCTGGTGGGAGAGAGAGTGAACAGATGGATGATGGGAAGGGGAGATATACTCCACACCAATAGTCCCGCCTACCACTCGGAGGCGAATTTCTAATGAACCACTGCCGCTCCGCAGAAACTATGTCCTAGAAAACAACACTGATTTTCTGATTTTAGATAAAAGCAGCATAATAATAATCAAAAGACCACTGGGAACGCATTAAAAAGCCCAAAAGATGATCGGAGTGGCACTTAAGTTTGTTTTTGAATTTTTTATCCCATAATACGATCTGGCAGTCATTGTTCTACTTTAGAATAACCTAAATCAAGCATTTGTTCTGCTAAATGTTGTTCTTTGTCACTTTTTCCTAACGTTTTATGTTCTACTTTCTTCTCTGTGTTCTGCAGTGGAGCCAACTGATAGTGGAGATGAGGAGATCATGGAGAACCTTATTGCTGCTAACTCGCTCCTTAATATGGACTGTGCTGACACCCTCTCCCTGGACCAGCACTACTGTAAGTTCATGCACGCAGCAGTTTCAGCACCACTCACGCAATCCTGCTCCCCCAGGAGATGTATTCCTTAATTCACCTTTCTACCCCCCACCTCCAGCTTTCATAGCTGTCTGACTGTGAGCCGGTATTTTTAGACACGAGGGTCACGAGGCTGTTCTCTTTCATTATGTTTGTTTATGTCCACTTGCAGCCCAGGACTTCTTGCCATCACTGGGTGACATCATCACTACTCCCGTTACCCAGGTAACCGTGTCAGCTGACGGGGTTGTGGGAGCTGTTGATGAACCTCAGTGGAAGTCGTTGCACACAAAGAGGCCTGCAGCACAGCTGCAGTCCAGAAAGAGAGGTGAGACTTTGTTCTGAGAAAATGAATTTTTCGGAAAACAAATACCTCAGAGAGCGGATATTTTATTTTTAAGTTTTGATTGCTTTTTTTTTCCTTTGCAGGTCAAAAATTTAAACATCGGAGAGCAGAGTCTCCCACACCGGAAATTACAGTAAAAAAGGACAAATACAACAAAGGTACTGGCAATTATAACAAACTAGAGCCTTAAGCGCATTTAAAATGATGTGATTAGTGTTCTCTGCGGAGACTGGAAAAAAGGTGAGAATTTCTAATTAAAAAACAGGAAATCAATACCAGACTACTGGCTGTTTACGATTCACACTTACAATGCAGTCTGGTGTTCCATTACACACAATTTTATTATATGTCAATGTATGTGTTAAATTACAACCCCAGAATTGCCAACTTTTTGGCAATGCGAAACAGTTTACACGCAACCAGCGATTTTAAAATAAACTAAGTTGAAACTTTAATTTACAAAATTGGGAATTCTATGAATTCATCATTTAAAAAAAAGAGTTGCTCTCTCACATAAAAGAAAAAATTGGTTATGATGAATCTATTTGACATTTTCTAAGTCAAAATCAATATGAATGTGCTTTTTAATCCAGCCACTCATTTGGCCTAGACGTCTTATTCAAGACATTATTTTTTTGTTTCTCTGAAACCACAAATCTCTTGTGCTTTATACTTCTTGCCCCAATCTTTTCGCACTTTGTTTTTGTCATTATTCTGATGAGAGAGTGTTGCAGACCTGATTTTATGATCTTTTCTTTGAGATCATTCACATTTTTTGTTTGCAGCAAAAGCTCTTTTGTCAATAAAGTCACAACAAAAATAAACTAGACCTGTCCTGGCAAAATTCTTTCATTTACATTTAAATTTAGATATGGTGAAAGAAGGTTTTATAAATAAAGAGCAGTCGCTGTTTACCCAGGTGTCTCTGTGACTTTCACACAGCCATTCTGCACCGAAGCCATAAATGAGACCGCTCTTCTTTCACATCCACTTTTTCCTAATTTTATTTCACACGATGCCTTCAAGGGCAGATTAATTCCCTCCTCTTTCCTTTACAAAAAGAATGAGTTAAATGCTGGAACCTCTCGTGGACAGAAAGTACGACGTTAAAAGCACTGTTACCTCTATACCAATAATGGCCGACAGTGAGGCTCTCCTTTTTAAAATGTATTCACTAATAATTCAATGCTGACAAAAAAAAAGTTTTTCTTAAAAATGTCTTTTCTGCTGTTGTGGGCTTCACACACAGGGCATGTAAAGAGCTAAACCAGTGTCTGGTCAGGGTCTGTCAATGACAAACACAAAAGATATTTCCAAATTCCTTCACTACTTGGCTCAATATGTAGGGTGGGGTTGTCAAACATCAGACCTTGAGGGCTGACCTCTTGCTAGTTTTCCAGAAGTCATTTTTCATCTGCTGATGATTACCTGGATCAGGTGTGTTTGGCCAATAAAAAGCTTCAAAACATGTAGGACACTGGTCCTCAATACCTGGATTCTGACACCCCCAAGGAAAGGCTCTTGACATGTTTTTTCAGGGTGTCCGAATCTACTCTTCCAAAATCCAATGCCTTGGAATTTTTCAAAGAAGTCTCAGAAAAACTAGAATGCACTGATGCGCACTAGATTAACCACAATGCATTGCGCTTGGATGATTTGTCATATCATAAAAAAAATATTTTAAAGGATTTTTAAAAATAAAGTATCCAATTTGTCATCATCAGAACACAACGGATTCATAAATAGTCTTCATAAAATGTTGATATTTATAAAGTTTTTACTTTGCCGAATGGGTGACATCATGTTTGCAGTTTAAAAAAAGGAGCGATGAATAGTCACGGACTATAAAGTCTTTTAGCGGTTAAGGAGTGAAGACTCACCTCTATACCTGCCTCTAACATAAGATGCCTTAATAGATCGAGAAGTTTCACACAGCAGAGGGAGGCAGAAATGTGTTAAAGGGCCTACATCATGCCAAATCAACTTTTTTGAGCTTTGAAGTTTATTATAATGTCAATTCCTCACAAAACACTCCCCCAAAGCAGTATTTTCATCAATTCACACATCTCAGCATTCCTCTAAAATCCTGCGATTTTTGCACCAGCCCCTCCCAATCCAGGCAAATGAGTGGGTCCTCACATTGTGACGTCACAAAGTGGGGAAATACTCCTTTTAGGAAGAGTCAGCGCTGCCAGCATTGCCCCCCCCAGGCTAACACAAACACTCACTTTCTCTGCGGAGATAGCAGTGATCGGCAAAGCGCTGAGAAGAAGTGGTTCCTCTTGCACTAAATCTGCAGAGACAACAGCTTGCTGCCGAGGCCGGCTCTTGGTTGACGCCATAATGGGCGGAACCCACAAGGAGCGACAGGCAGTGCCTCAGATCAAATCGTCTTACTTCCGGGTAGAAAAATTAGCTTGTGAAAATAACTAATTTCATAAAAATGTGCTTTAGTGTGCGAAAGATAATGTATTATCATATATAGGGATATAATTTACAGTGAAAGGCATAGAAATGGCATGATATAAGCCCTTTTAATTAACAAACACGACTGAAGTAATCAGCAGACTGTGGAGCAGGAAGTCAAGAAGTTGGATAGTGACGCTCGATAATGTTTGAGATCCTTAAATCCGTTATTTGCTGTTTACAGCAGCACTATGACATTAAAGATGAAATTGAGTCAGCCTTTATTCTGGAACTGTGGCTTAAATAGGATTTAATGATAAAATACTTTAGAAAGTACCCTAAAAATAATCTTAGTACACAAGAATGATTGTTACACAATCTGACTAGAAGGAAAAAGAGTTAAATCACAGTAACTGTGAGGAATACCTAGTCTCCCATTTCTTATCTGTGCCTTCTTTTATGATTGTGTGTTTTGTGTGTACTCAGGTGGAAACACGCTGTACTTGTGGCAGTTCCTGATGGAGCTGCTGCAGGACAGGCAGGTCTGTCCACGGTACATCAAGTGGACCAATCCACAGGCTGGGATCTTCAAGTTGGTCAACTCAAAAGCTGTGGCCAGACTCTGGGGGAAACACAAAAATAAACCAGACATGAATTATGAGACGATGGGAAGAGCGCTCAGGTATGACAGCCTTGACTTTGTCAAGTGCATTTTCACTTTGGACGAAAAAAAAAGATCTGTTTTAAAAGATTTGATATATGAAACTAGTTTTTATTAAAGGAAAAGATCAACAAGATAGTCACAACATTAGCCATCCACCAATGGAAAGTACAAGCCTCATATTTACATTTAAAGGGCCTATATCATGATAAGAATTTTCACTCCACATATGTCAGTGGTTTAAACTACAGGTGACTGACTGACAGCTCTCCTCCTAGGGGTCATGGGGGCATTTTTTAGCTATGCTAAAGAGAAGAAACAACTCATTTGTGATAGAAAATTAAACAATTCATAGACTCTGTGAAAATGCCTAAAGCAGAGAGCAAAGACCGATTAGAAATCGGATTTACTTAAAACATCTTGTGTTTTCATTATGTTGTGACGTCCTCTCTCTTTGCATGCAACACATCACATTTTTTTAAAATAACACCTAGAGTTTTTCTTTCTAAAATAAAGTAATAATTTGTCTGGTTGAAAAACGTGCCTGGCCAGTAAATCTTTTTCATCTACCGGCCAACGTGGCTGGCGAGTAAAAAATGAAATGTTGACCAGTGGTGTTGTGACTTCAAACTTGGAGCATCAAACCACACGCAGCTACATCTGTTTGAGGGTTGTAGCTGCCAAAAATGGAAGTAATACAAATTTGTTTCAACACCTGAAACAGGCACTCTGTCAAGTGCGAGAAGTGTTTCTATTTATGAAATACTTAAGCTAGCTGTAGCTCACAAAATATCTGCTGCATTGATCTGCTGCACTGATTGAAAAGGACAACGAAAAATAAAGATACAGAATTAATTGTTTGAAGGGAGTGGGAAAAAGTGAGTTTGTAAAATCCCACCTGTCAATGCCATTGTAAATACTATAGTAAAAGGAAATTCCTGAATCAATGATGAGACTGTTTGACATGTTTAATAACACATAATTAATCTGAAAGATGGATGGGCTGATTTGCTTTTAAAAAGCAGAAATGATTCATCAAACGTCTTTAACACTTGCATTTCTAATGGGTTCTAAATCAACTTTTTAAGATTAGTATTAAGATTCTGTCAATGATTTTCCCTTTTTTATGTCCGATACCCATTTTTGTGAAACCACTATTTTTCTGCAGGTACTACTACCAAAGAGGCATACTGAATAAGGTCGAAGGTCAGCGCCTCGTTTACCAATTCACCTCCCTACCTAAAAACATGATTTACATCACAGACGGACAAGGTATCAAAGAGGAAGACGACGACAATCAAGACAACAGTGGTAATGACGAAGGTGCCAGTGAAAATTCCGACAGTTCAATATGTAGTGACCAATCAGGAGGAGATGATGATGGCTCCCCTCCACCACAGAAGAAAGCTTCTTTCGTCTCAGTCCAAACCACTCCAGAGAAGCCGACCAGATCAGTTCCCAGGCCTCCAGCTCAGCGCGACTCAATACTGCGATCCGCCAGCTCCAGTTTGATCCAGGAGCAGCATCTGCCCATTGTGTCTGCAGAGATGCTGCGGACATTGCAGAACCTGCAGAAGGTGCAGTCCCTGAAACCGGCAGGTCACTCCTCTGTGTTCAAAACTGCACAGCTGCTGGGGAGTCTGTATGAGCGACAGGCCGCTGATGAAGAACCTGCAGATGGGAGAGGTGCCTCAAAGCTGCCTGATGAAAAGTCACACACGGGACAGAAAACTGCTCATCTGGTGCATCTAATGAGCACTGACCAATAGAACAGAGATGTCTGTTCAAACTCAAAACATCTAATGCCCATACACTCCAACACAGGAAAAAGAGGGAGTTTGACCCACAGTTCATTTGCTGTTTCAACACGTTATGAAGTAAAAATGGTTCCAAGCATGCATTCAAGGTTTTAAACCAAAAGTCAAGCTAAGCTTGAATCAAGCTAAGCAGCTAAGCTTGAATTCAAATGCATATGTTTTAATGAAACCCCATTGTGTTGGTATCCTTAAACAATACAAAAAGCCAAAATCAGGCACGCACTGGAATCCACAGCCTCTCTGCACCTCCTACAGACGCATCTTTCGCTTCCATTTCTGCTGCACTGTCTGGAGATGCTGATCTGACGCCCACACTGTGCCCTTCTCGCTGCCTTTGCCTTTTTTCAATCAGTTTTTTCAGGGTATTTGTAACTGTGTCACGCTGAATCATTCCGTTGCCTTTAAAGTGGTTTTGCACTAACATTTTCCCTCGTTTGAGTTTTGCCTCAAAGTGCCTGTAGTCTCCGTCTGGCTTCCTGCTTCCTCCCTTCAGGTTAATCATGAGTTTAATGAGGGAAACATTCTGTTTTATTTTTCTAAGACTATTTTATGAGTTAAATTTAAAAAGAAGGGAATCACTGTTGTCTCTAAGAGAGTTCATGAGCACTGCTGTTGTTGAAGGTTTTGTGCATCTGCCTCTTGTTCTTGACAATCACCATCAAGTGGTTTTCTGTCCACCTTCTCTCTGGTCATTTTATATTCCAAATATATAAAGCCTGTCTCATTGCACATCTTTTTTTGTTGCATGTATATAGATCATATGTGGAACTCTAAATCCTCAAATATCTATACATGTTGAATGTTATATACTGTAAATGTGTTTAAGTGCTTGTGCTTTGCTGCCATTTTCTTCCTCAGGTTAAGTACTTTTTTGGTGCTGCAGACTGTTTACTCTTTGCAAAGAGTAACATTTCTGGTTTTTACTTAGAAAATATTTTTGGCTCAGTGTTCACTCTTTCTCTAGTTTTATTCTTACCTTGCAAAACCAGCCTGTAAGGCTGGTCATGTTTGGCCAAACTTGGTTAAGAGATGCTTCTACAGTGATTGTGCCTTTTGCCTGCTGGGAATTCCTATGCAAAATTCTTCACTTTATTAAGCCATTTATCTCAGATGCTTCCTCCCTTTGACTTATCTGGAGTCTCTTGATGCTATTTTACTGTTTTTGAGAAGCTCATATTTGATTGTGAGCTTGAGATCTTTTTGCTTTTGTGTGTGTGTTTGCTGTCCAGAAATGGTGTATAAAATAAATTTCTATGTCTAAAATTCTTCTCTTTTTCTACTGCCATTCGTTGAACATCTGCAGTGAGGAAAATT
This sequence comes from Adrianichthys oophorus, assembly GCA_036245035.1. NCBI lineage: Eukaryota > Metazoa > Chordata > Actinopteri > Beloniformes > Adrianichthyidae > Adrianichthys > Adrianichthys oophorus. The sequence continues at coordinate 34,464,604 of BSAI01000012.1, forward strand.
ACTATTTTATCATGAGGAATTTATAGAAATGTTGAAAATTTAATTTGAGAAATGACATGCTTCTTTTTCATTGTAGTGTGGAGAAGAAGGGTCGCTGAAGCTAATGACCATATCAATAAAAAATGTAACCGCAAGAAAATGAAGTGCCAAATTTACAAACTGATTTGACTATTTTTATCAAAAATAGAGTAAAAATAAAGTTAATTTTAAAAAATTTAGATACAAAAAAAGTTAATAGCCAAATATTTATCTTATCAGAAAATACATTTTCAAAAGAAGTATAAACAAATTCTCATTCATAAATTAAAATAAAATGTATTTGGGGAAATACAACATTTTTTTAATTTTTTTATGTTTTTAGCATTTTTACAACAAATCTATACATAGTATTCAGTTTGGGCTTTTAGGCATCTGGTTCATAACTGTACGGCTGAAAACCTCCAATATTGCTTGCCATTTTTGTTGGACCCATAATGTTAGGTTGGGGTTGTGAGGGGCTGTAAGCTAGCGGGAGTGGGCGCACAGAGCTCTCTCAGCAAAAGGGGATTGGAAGAAGGGCCGGGTTGCTCCACACCAACAGTTATTACATTACTCAGAAGCAGATTTCTAATGAACTTTTCCGCTCTGCAGACACTATGTCCCAGAATGTTGGCTAAAAACTGCAAAATAATCATTAAAAATCCACTGCGAACGGTTTTACAATCACTTCTTTGATCGGAGTGGGTTTTTAGCGCAAAGTAGTGTCTGTTGAATGCCGTAAACTGATTAAAGAGCTGTGCCTGCATCTTTCCTTCAGTCATTTATTTGTTCATCCCTTTGGTCTAAATGTGGTGTAAAATCCTCCCAATGAATTATATTTTACACTTCAGTTCATTTTTTTTACATAAATTATTTTAGATTTTGAAGAAGGTTTTAGAGTCATGCTAGTTTGAACTTCAGTGTAGATCAAATAAAGCCTTTTTTCCATCAAGTTTTGTGTTTTACAGTAAAAATCGTCAAAAAAGGTAATGTAAATATTTTTTTCATTTCTTATTGGGAGGTAAAAAATATATATTTAAAATAACTAAACTAGCACTATAATTATAAAAGCCAACATTTTTTAATCAGTATATTTTTGCTGTTTACTTGTCTTTTTGTATTCAAACTAAGCTCAGAACAGTACTCTGTATAAAGAACGGAATGTTGTGTTTAGCAGTTGATGAAGGATTTTTAAGGTAGGAACCAAAGATTCATTGTGCCGCCTGCTGAGGGGAGGAGTACCAGTTTGCCACCGGATGTTGACAAACCGAAGGTTCCGTTTCTAGTAGCCTCCACATCTAGAAGTTTCCTGCCAGCCTGAAAGTACAACCCGCCAGGTTACTGCATTCATGGCAGCTGAACGGTCAGTCCTCTTACTTATATCCATGTGTATCTGCTCCATTTATGATGTGTTATCTGAGCCTTTTAACGTTTGGTTTCCGTCTCGGCTTTAGCAGCTTCCCCGATAGCTTCATTGATGAAGATCCACACAAAGCTCTGGAGGTAAATGTTTGCTAGCATTGCTAGCTATACGCAGCCTGGAGGTTGTTTTGAAGGGGTTGTTTTTAACACGAAATGTAATTTAATGCATTTGATTAGTTCGTAACATAACCTGATATGTTTTGTTAACTTAGTTGATGTTACGTCTCAACGTTTGATTACACTGTAGCTAGCAAGTGTTGCCACGTTACTACTAATGGTATCATCTTGGAAAAGATGTGTAAAATACACATTTGTTTGTTTGTTTGTTTTTTCTGTGCCATAAATTTAATGTTCATCTAGCACCAACATAAATACGATATTTCTATAACTAAACTGTTTTAAAGTTCTAAAAATGTTTGTAACGTTATAAACTTAGTTCTTTTTTCTGTATACTGTCCCACTCCAATCTTATTTTTTGACTATTTCAAAGAGTCTACAGTGGATTTTCACATTACGGTTTTGCCTGTCGCTTTCTGGGACAAAGTTTGTGCAATGCAGTAGTAGTTCATCAAAAGTTGACCTCTAATTTGTGGGTTAGATTGTTGGTCCAGAAGTGAGCCTCCGCTAATATCCCATTGTCCCTTCTTTTAAACTCCTGTTAGCTTAGAGCCCCTTGCAAACCAAAGCTAAGCTTAGCTGTGCTACAAAAATGGCGAGCAATATTGAAGCTATTCAGCCGAACAATTTTTAGACAGATGCCAGCCCAGACAAGGTAAACGAAGACGTACTTAGATCTATTTAACTGTAAGTGAATGCATCAGAATTGAGCAGAGCAGTAAGACTTTGGGCCACTCATTTCACTTGCTGCCTCACAACAGAGAGCTTTTGAAACTGCATTTTTCTCTGCTCCTGATGAATCCAGATTTGAATATATAAATACTTAGAAATGAAGTTTTAATCTTTAATTCTTTTATGTATGTCCTTCATCATGAGAAAAATTCTACAAGAACACGTTAAAAACACAATTTTGATTGGAGTGGGTCTTTAATCTGTACTGGATTGGTGGTTAATTTAAAGGGCCTACGTCATGCTAAATTAACTTTGTGAGTTTTTAATTGTATCATAACGTTAATTACTCAGGAAAAATAATCTCAAAGCGAATTTTTCTCCATTCACACATCTCTGAGCATTCCTCTAAAAACGTGCTCTCTGAACACCAGCCCATCCCAATCCCTGAAAACGAGTAGGTACTCAGATTGTGATGTAGACAAGTGAGAACAGCGTCTTCCAGGAAGAGTCTGCACTGCCAGCACGACCCTCTGGCAAACTCAAACGCACGCTTTCTCCACTGAAGTAGCGGTGACTGGCAAAACGCTTTGGTTTTATTAGCACAATATGCATATCAATCTTTGCAAAAGTTCGGAAGTTGTTTGTTTTCATGTTCAAAACGCAGACACAACGCCACGGTCAGCTCTAAGTTGACGCCATAATAGGCGGCACCTACAAGAAGTAAAAAAGCAGAACCTTAGAGATCGAGTCGTCTTACTTCCGGGTAGGAAAAGAGCTCATGAAAATAACTCATATTTCGTAAAAATTTTGTTCTTTAGTGTGCCAATTATAATATATTATATTTATTGATATAGTTTACCCTATACCCAATATACCCTGATATAATTGAGGCCTAAGAATAGCATGATAAAAATATATATACATACATATATATTTAAATGATTTTTCTTTCTTAATACTTTCAGGCACTCAATGAGGCCTTGCAGGGAGAGTCTGACAATGCTGAGTGGTTCTGTCAACGTGCCTATGCCCACATACTTCTAAACAACTACACCTGTAAGTTAATGTTCAGATCATATTCTCAGTTTTTACTCCTGATGACTTTAAAGAAATGCATTGATAAAGAGATGCGTATCATAATTCTAAAATCACGCTGTTGGACCAAAATCTAGGCAGTTGATCTCTTAATGAGGTCAAGTTTAGCAAATGCAATCACTGAACTAAGAATATTTCTATTTGCTTCAGGAAGTTCAGACATACCTGCTGTGACCTTGGAAACATTCTTTAAGAAAACCTTTTTGCAATAAAGAAAATACATTTTGTGTTTCTGTATTCTCTTGTAAATTGCCTTTGGTCCCTGTAAGCTATGAATTTGTACAAAAATGACTCGTTTCCTTGTTTTTATGAGAAAAAAAACGCACAGAGAATTTTAAAGTTGTAATGTAACAAGTATTATTCATTTTTATTAGTTGTTGTACATTTTATATCTGTTAGTCTCTCTTGGAGAGTTAGTGTGATAGATCTTTGAGTAAAGCTTTTTTACTCGTAAAGTTTTACAGTTTCAGGCAGCAGGTGTTTTCTTTCCATCTTTGATGCTATTTCATTTATTTGTTTTTAAAAAATGCTGAGAATGCACATGTCATCAATGTGGATTTTTTAACTGGGATTTATCTTCATCACTTTGAGCATATATAGAATATTTTAGAGGAACAGCTCATGTTACTTTTGGAGACAAATGCAGGGAAGGATTGAGGTGTGCTGAAAGGAGGGACAGTGATTATAATGGTCAAAGCTTGCTGACCTTTGAAAAACAGAACAGCTTGAGGAGCTGCTGCAGCTTCTTTAACATGAGAGGATACTGAGGGTAAATGAGCGTAAATTCTCCTCAAAACCTGTGCTTTTCTCCACAGGTGCTGTTGATGATGCTAAGAAAGCCCAGCAGCTAAAGCCCAGTCATCCACAAGCCTTCATGCGAACAGGGTGTGTGCTTTTTTCCTATTTTCTTAAGCACAGATTATGCTAAAATCTGTTGTTGCTTTTTTGTCTTGAAGTTAATAGTAAGCAAATAATTTAGATTTAATTCTTAAACACAAGTGAGGACTTTTAACAAATACAAAAACTATTTACTATTTGCACTTGGTTTATCAAGTAATTTCTTTATTTTAAGCTTTGAATTCTTCATTCATTCATTCATTTTCCAATCCGCTTTATCCCTTTCGGGGTCACGGGGTTGCCGGAGCCTAACCCGGCTACTCATGGGCGAAGGCAGGGTACACCCCTGGACTGGTCGCCAGTCTGTCGCAGGGGCCACAAACACACACCCATGCACACTCACATGCACACCTAGGGACAATTTACAGTGACCAATTAACCTATGAAGCATGTTTTTGGACGGTGGGAGGAAGCCGGAGTACCCGGAGAAAACCCACGCATGCACGGGGAGAACGTGCAAACTCCTCACAGAAAGGTCCCCCAGCCAGGACTTGAACCGGGAACCTTCTTGCTGTGAGGCAGGAGCGCTAACCACTGCGCCACCGTGCAGCCCTGCTTTGAATTCTTACAATTTTTTTTGTTGAGTGGTGCATTACATTATGCTACTGATGTCACAACATCATCTGTATTTGGACATTTTTCCTGGCAAATTTTCTCATTAAAGACCCACTCTGGTCATCTTTGATCTGTTGCAAAAGCATTCCCAGCTGTCTTTTAATTATGATTATGTCATTTTTAGCCAAAATCAAAAAAAAAAGCTGTGTCATCTTCTAGGACATAGTTTCTGCAGAGCGGCAGGAGTTTATCAGAAATTTGCCTCTAAGTTTTGGGTGGGACTTCTTGGTGCGGAGCAGTCTTCCCTTCCTGTCACCCATAACTGAGCTATCTGTTTAAAGTGGGCCACACCATGATTTTCTTAAGCCTTTCAGAGTAAACTATATCCTAATATATCATCATATATTACCTTTGGAACACTAAAAAACAGATTATTTATGAAATATGAGTTATTTCTTTTCATACCTGAAAGTGAAATGACTCGATCTCTGAGATACTGCTTTACGCTCCTTGTCGTTCCCGCCCACTTCACGGGGTCCTCCTAGAGCCGGCCTCAGTGTGCCTGCGCGTGTCCACGCATGCAAAAAAACATCATCTGAACTTTTTGCATAGAAAGATGTGCATATTGGGCATTTAAAAGGACAGATCGCCGCTAACTCAGCAGAGAAAGTGTGTATGTGTTAGCCTGGGCGCAGTGCTGGCAGCGCAGACTCTTCCTGAAAGGGGCTGACCTCAATCTATGACGTCAGCTCATGAGAGCCCACTTGTTTTCATGGGTAAGGGATAGGCTGCTGCAGAGATAATGTTTTTAGAGGATTACTCAGAAATATGTGAACGGATCAAAATACCGCTTTGAGGTTGTTTGTGGTGAGGAATGAACAGTATGATACGCTTAATAAATATAAAATACCAATAAAAAGTTGATTTTTCATGGTATGGCCCCTTTAAGTTCCCTCCTGCTAGCTTACAGCCTCTCCCACCCCTAAACTAACATCACCTATACAACAAAACTGGCGAGTAAAGTCCAAGCTATCCAGCCGTACAGTTTAAAGCCAGATGCCAGCTCAGACGAGGAAAAAAAAAGATGTTCATGGATCTAGTCATCTACAAGTGGATGTGTCAGAATCAGCTTGTGACCCGCCCAGCGAGTTTACTACGGCACACATACAAACTTTTTCAACGTAGCTTTTTTTTGTCTGCTCCTGATTCACAAAGATTTAAATAAATTCTCAGAAATGCAATTCTAAGCTTCGTGTTCCTAATCTATGCCCTCCATCATCAGAAAAATGCTGCAAGAAAATGTTAAAAACACCAGAAACATGATTTTCATCAGAGTGGGTCTTTAAACTTCTGAACCACAAGATTAAAAGCTTTGAAGTGTCACATTTTGGGAGGAATCTTGCCCCAAGTTAATATTTACGGCTTTGAAAAGGCACATGACCCAAATTCCACGCGTCAGAAAGCATTGCTTTAACTTTCCCAAAATTCTCTGATCAAAGTGTGTGTGGCATGTTGTGTTTTTTTTGGCCCCCTGCAGAATAGCAGAGTACCACCTGAAACACTATGAGTCAGCGCATGCAGCCTTCACTCAGGGACAGCAACTGGATGGTGAGTACAACCAACTTTGGCCTCAAGCAGCGATTCTGTTGGCAGATATCTACTTTACTCCCCTCAGTAAATAAAATGACACATTAATGTTCTTTAGCTGGAGGGATATTATGATTTAAAAACTCTTTTTGTCCCTGAGTGGTGAGTTAAGGTCCATGAGAGCAGCATGTCAAGCGAACATTTTTTTCTTAATCATCCTTAAAAGCAAATGTTTTTAACCCTGAAAAAAAAGGTTCATATGTATCAGAGCTGATTTAATCTTCATGATTACAAAATAAAACAATCAAAAATAACCTATTTTGGTATTTAAATATTGAGATTATTCTGGATCAAATTTAACTAAAATAATACATTTTAAATCAAATGTTTGCTTGTTTGTGGGTCTGTTTTTCATGGCTTTGGTCTTCACATGCTGCTTTTAAGTCTATATAGAGTCAGGCTTTTTTTTATTATGAACAGAGATGTTGAGAGTTATGATCACTAAATAAAGAGATTAAAATAGATTGTTCTGCTGCATCATTATTACCAACAGCAGATGTGGATTTGGGAATATAATATACAGACTCTCATTTTATAGCAGATCATTGTTTAACCATGAAATATATAAACATTTCACAGACCACCAACTGTCACTAATATTTACAAGTATAAACAAAGAAGTTGTTGGGGTACTATGAGGGGTAAAGGCTGGATGTCTAGGATAACAGCAGCTAATTTCCATTTTTTTCCTTTATAATAATTTAATTAATTAATTCCAATTAGCTAAGTAGCAAATTAAAGATTTTTTTTATTGAATATCAACACTGAAAAAATGCACAAATCGAATAGTATTTATAATGCCTGATGTTTATATGCTCATAGATTAGTTACTTATAGAAAGCTGCAGATAAGTTCCCAGAACATCTAAGTTAAAACATGAAAATGGATTCAATAAATGCTAGAAAATCAGGTTTTGTTGTCTTAATACATCTGTGCAACCCTTTGCTCAAAATAATGGTTTATTTCAGCCACTATCAGGAACTTGATTTAGTAATTAAACTCGTTCAGTTGGTAAGAAAATTTTAAAATTGTGAAATGTGAAATTGATGTGAAAATTGATCAGGAAGTTCAAAGAAAAGGAGTTTTACTTCTTTTACCTCTACATATGTCGTAGTTTGGGGTTTGATAACTATGTCATAGAGACTGCATCCAAACTTTTCTGGTAAATTGGTAGGTGGGACTTGAACACTGGAAGAATTGTGACCACCAATCAATTTTAAAAACAGTTTTCACAGAACTTGATTTAAAGTCCCACTCCCACCATATTGTTTTTGTAAAATTGTTCCCAATACAACTGTGCAGTTTTTAGCCAAAATCAAAAAGCATTTGTTGTTTTTTGAAGACATAACTTATGCCCAGCGGCAGTAGCTCATTCGAAATACAATTCTGGTTTGTGGGCGGGACTGTTGGCTTGGAGAAACCCCGCCTCCTCCCCATCGCGTAGATCTGTCTGCGCGCTCTTATAGCCCCAAGCTAGCTTTAGTGGCGCAAATCCAGCCTTACAGTTTTAAGCCAGAATTGCCATTCTCTACAGCATGAATGTTAAATGCTTATCATTTCTCCCACACCTGAGCGGGAGCAGGCCAGGGTACGCGCAGGGGAGCGGAGACTTTAGCACGCCCGTTTCAGTAGCTGCGTCATTAGTCTAAGCTTTTTCAGGCGTCCGGTTTTCTGATCCAACAAGATTTGAATTAAGAGACACTCCGAAACACCGTTTGAACTGTAAATTCTTTTGTATAGATCCTCTGTTATGAGAAAATGCTACAAAATCATTTTAAAACTATTGGAGTGGGTCTGTAAACTAAAAGAAGTGTAACTTCCTATTAGTAGAATGTATTATATAAATATTAAACAAACACAAAAACTCCTTTTGTCTGAAAAAAATCCAAACATTTCTTTAGAGGAGTTGGATTTCATAAATAATTTTTTTGTAGTTAGTGCACATATAAAATTGTTTTTGTTTTGTTTTTTTTTAAAAACTTCGACAAAAATTTCTTGTATTTGTTAATATAGTAATTCAGGTTAATTTGATTTTAATTTGATTTGATTTCAGCCACAAAAAATAATAAAAAAAAACTTTAAACTTGAAAAAAACATGCCATGTCTTTATGTTTCTTTATGGTCTTTTAAGCGTAATTAAGTTTTTCCATTGAAATGTGAAGTTTTTGTTTATACGAAATGGTTTTAAAAACTATAATTTTTTTGTAGTTTCGGACGGTTCGTTTGAGGTCTGGATCAAGAGGTGTGAAGAGATGATGAGTGGTAAGTAACTCACTTTCGGGGGTGTTATGTTGGCAAGCTTGCAGATGACACACACAAGACATGAAATTTGCTTTGAAATGTTCAAGCTCAACTTTAGAAAAAAAAAATCAGATGTAAGACACTGGATCAGTGTGGACATTCAGTATTTAAGAATCCCAGCTCAAAATAAGTTAACTTCTTTTTGGAACGCCTGCATTACTTTCATTTTCCTCCTACTTCTATCAGGCGAGAAGGTAAATGGCGCAGTCAGGGAGCAGATCAGCCCATCTGATCAAACAAATGAGAAGTCGCACATCAATGGGTCTACAGTATGCGCTCTCAAGTGTTGGAGGCAGAGCTGTTTAGTTCAATAAAAGATGCGCGCCGTGTCTGGGTGGTGTGTTGCTGTTTTGCTGGTGATGCTGGGCCCTCTGGATTAACTCCAGTAAACAAGAGCAGGAGTTTTGACAAACAAGCTTCACACCCGCATGCACATGTACTCCCATGAGCGGTATGATTCATCAGAGTTAACGTTACTGATGTTTGAAAGCCCCCGATGAGACCCGACCTCCTCATAAGCCGTTTCATAGTCGACGCTTGCGTGCGCATTCACACTCGCTCGCGCACAGATGCCTTCATCATTTCTTCTGGTGACAGCGTGTTTACCAGCAGCTATGCAGGAAAAAGCACCTGGTAATTCTATTACATGTGGCACCAAGGGTACACACAAACACTGGCACAAAACTTTTTCAGTCCCACACACACACACACTTCTCTTCATTTCAAACGTGACCTCATTAAGACAACAGTAACACGCCTCCTATCATCTCGTCTCTCTCCGTGCGCTCTTTATGCGCTGAAGTGAGTGAATAATGCATGATAGCATGCTGGTAAACGGCGCTCAGCCTTGCTCACTCTGGGCTCACAGGGCTTTTAATGGGCGTGGATGGACCAGTAAACAAACCGACAGCAAGGCTCGGAGCATGTTTGGTTGGATACATCTACGCTGAGGGACATCTTCCAGCTTCCCCGTGACTTGTCGAACTCTCATTCTAATTAGCCTTCGCAGTAGAAATTATTTCAGAGGCACCCACTTTAAATTTAAGTGTCTATCTGAGTAACCTTTTTATTTGTTTATTTTTTTGTCTTACAGACAAGGCGCAGAACGGCAGTGTGAAAGCGGTGAGTCCCTGTGGAGCGCCACCAGGGCGCAGTGTGGCTCTCTCTCTGTTCATCGCTGAGCCTTCAAAGGAGAAACCTTTCAAAGCCGCTTATCTTGATGTGTTTTCTTTCATTCTCCTTTGTGTGCTGTTGCTGTCATGCATTCCTTCCTGGCGGTGTCTTCCTGTCTGTCATCCCATCTGATGGCTGGATGACCCAGCAGGCGCCAGCAGCTGTACCTGTGAAGTAAGCTGCTCATTTTGTAGTGTCTGTCTTTGTATTCGTTTTACTCAGTTTGTATCTGGATTCAGTGTTGCAGTTGATGTTTTAAATTCCATAGTGTGAACGAAACATCTGATTTTTGTCACGTATGTGTTTACATTCAGGCACGACTGGTACCAAACGGAGTCCCAAGTCATTGTTACAGTTATGGCGAAAAACGTACCAAAGGATAGCGTTTCTGTCAACTTGCTGGAAAAAGAGGTTTGAACTCTCTGAAATTTGGTGTATCTCTAAAAAAAAAAAAAGTCTGCATTTGCTTTCTGTATGCGAGAATCATTGATGGGTTTGCTCTTGGGTGTTTCCTCAGGGGGGCCCATTAGATGGGTCTCATACGCACATACACACCCAAATACACACACACCCTCCCCAAGGACCCAACTATGCCTCCAGTGGTGCCTTGTTAACATTACCTCCAAAGTACAGATCTGAGAACAATTTACCCTCCCCAGCTTCTCCATCCTCCTAATTGCCTATAGATGGAAGGCATAACTGATCTCGGATCAGCTGCGGAGCCCTTCAGGGAAAATCCCCCCCTCAACACCACCACACTTTTCTTTCTTTTTCCTCCTCTATCCTCCGTCTCTCCCTCTCTCCAAGGCCTAACTGCGAGGCACCCCCAGGGAACAGCTTTGTCTTCTCTAATAGAATAACAAACTGAGTTTACCCCATTTCAAAGGAAAGAGTTCACTCGCTCCAAATAACGCAGTCACTTGTTAAGCTCCCTTCCTCCATCATACGGAGGAAGAATAAGTTGTTTTTTTTTTTTTTTTTTGTAAGGTCAACAAACACCAAAGACATTAAAAATGAGAATCTGGGTATTATCTCAGACGAAGGATGCAGAAACTGGATACCTGCAGACAGCAGCCACTTTCAACTGGAGGTGATTAAAAGCCTTTGATAGGTTTATGGAATTGGATAAAAGTAACTTTTGCAAACTTTCTAAGCGTTAATCCTTAAATAGTATTTTTCTGGTTTATTTATGAGTTGTGGATTGCCAGAGACCGTAAAAAAGAAAATGATAATAAATCATCTGTATTAAAGAAAAAGGAACAGATTAGAAACTTTATTTGGAAAAATACAAGCAAAATTAAGTAAACAAACTTGTCTAGCTTAGGTAACTTCCATCAGAATGTGTATGTTATGCATATGAAAAAGATGAAAAATAGCTGAGATGTTTTTTTCAATAAAAACAAAAACTGGCGAAATTTAAATAATGCACACTCCCTTTCAAAATATTGTAACTCTTTGACCGTTTATGCGATCAACGTGATATAGCTGATCTTGACGATCTTTTTTCGCATTTCTAACCGTAAAGTGTTGGGTTATAGCGATAAGCTGATTTTCTCTGAGACCCAATCAGTTGATTTATGTTGATTACATTGGCACTTCACTACTGTAAAGTCTTGCATATCGTCTCAAGGCTTAATTCTCTGCATCAGAATCCGCTGCAAGGTGTCTACAAATCCTTAAAAACTCTTAAAAGGTCAATTTTTCTAGAATAAGGCCTTAAAAACTACGAAATTGTCTTGGATTCTGGTGAATGGGTCTTCATTTTTTTTCGTCAATGCTATGTGACTTCCTGCCGCTCAACTACTTTTCCAGGATGTGCTGTGTCATAAGATTGCAAACTGGCGGTCTTTTAACTTCGGCTAGCTATTAAGCTCGTGGACGTTGGTGCGGGAAAATCGGAACGTGCAAATTCATGGAGAAATGTCTTGAAAATATGGATTACCTCAGAGTGTTTAGTGGAAATCCTTATGAAGCAAACTGCATGGTTTGCTGTGGTAAAAGTACAAAATAGTAAATTAATGAATAGTCAGAAAAATACAATAGCACCTTTCTAGAAGTATGATTACAGGTTACAAAGCGACAACCATCTGAATGATAGTCACTAGAATGTACAATCCCTCCGGATATCTGTGAGCTGAAGAGGTGCAGGTACACCAGCTTTTCAGATGATAATCCTCATGAATAAACTGACACCTTTACCTCCTTTTTTCCCTTCTGTTTCCTCCTTTTTTTGTGTGGGGTATGAAACTAAAATCATCTGATTTTGTTTGTGTTCTGTTTTAATTTCCTTGTGCTGCATTCAATAAGTCTTTATAAAGACGTTGGTTTTCTTATTCTCTACAGACAAACCTTTGAAGGAGAAAAAAAGTAATATCTGCTGTCTGTGGTATTTTTAGCTCTCTGCAGAGATGCAGCTGCCATGTGGTGAGAACTACAACCTCCACCTCCACCTGCTGCACCCCATCATCCCCCAGCAGAGCAGCTTCAAGGTCCTCATGACTAAGGTATCACCCTCAGCTTGGATAAAATGTGTTAATAGGAGCCATCATACCGGATAAGGAGATTATTGCTGTAACATCAGCAGCTTTACGAATTCCACATCCTGTCTGATCGCTTAGTGATCTGACAATTTGGGCGTATTTGAGAGACTTTTTGGAGAGGAAGATGTTAAAAAAAAACTTTTTCAGACCCACCAGATGTGTTTTTTATTACATTTTTTGTATTCGTGAATGGTAAATCTAAAGGTGTGGTGTTATGGAGGGATGAAGATTATGAGGCAGAAGGGTTAAGGATTATGGAGTAGGAGAGAAGTCAGGCTGCAGTTTGTCTTTGAAGTCCACAGAAGCACACACCTTGTATGTTAGGAAAAATTCCAACGGCGTTACAATTTAGCATCATAAATACATCAATACGATTGTTTTCCGATGCCTTTCTTTTGTCTGCTGTGACAAAAATAGACCTGTTTGTGAATTTTAGGCTGCTTTGTGCTCAAAAAGCCACAAAAAGAGGAAAAAAAGGTGCACTTAGGTCTCGGTTAAGTTTCTGAACGTCGGTGTAAAGGGATTGAATTTTACTGCGGATGCTAGGAATGTCTTTTAAGCGCTCCTGACAATAAAGGAGCAGGCTGTCAAACATCGCATTTTATCACGCCATAAAGAATATCTGATCATAAGGATTCATGGGGAAAAAGGCATCAAGTGCCACATACAGCAGTTTATTATCAATTTAAATACTCATGAATCTTGTTTTGATACATTTAAAACTAAAAAAAATAGTTAACGACGTGAGAAAAGACTGTTGTGGTGGAAGCTTAAAGTAGCTTACTGAAACTGTGTCTAATCATCACTTAAGTAACCACAGTGGGATCACCGTGGAAATCTCTTCAATACTTTAAGGTAGTGTAAAGTAGGCTAGCACAACCTTTTTAATTCCTTAAAGCTGCTAAAGCTCACTGTAGCTGGAGTAGAAACCAGCAAATCCATGTTGGCTCGGTTCATCTGAGCGGCAAAACCTCAAATTCACGCAAATCCGAGCTCCCTTTCTCACACTCTCTAAGTTCCTTAACGCTGTTTAAGGTGATTACCGTTCTAATGAGTAGGATGGCCACTTCCTATTTATTTCTTTATCTATTTAACTATAGACTAATTAGTGGGTGTTGCAGACGGTGGTTAATGAATGCGCAGAGCGTGCTGATTCAGTATTCACTGGAAGGATCAAGAGATTTTATTTCCTTTAATGATCAAAGAGGTGAATCAGATTTTTAGGGCATTGATCAGCCTGACCTCATTAATACTAGAAAACAGGACCAGCCCCCCCCCCCGACACACCTCTTCTTTTGAATCTTGTTTACAGTAAATCTTCAGAAGCTGCTTCTTTTAATGGAAAAAATTAAATGTACAACTTCTTAAAAAGTTCCCATTTAAATGTATGACGTATGTACAGTGGATACGGAAAGTATTCAGACCCCCTGAAATGTTTTACTCTTTGTTATATTGCTGCCATTTGCTAAAATCATTTAAGTAAAATTTTTTCCTCATTAATGTACACACAGCGCCCCATATTGATAAAAGAAAACACAGAATTAGACATTTTTGCAGATTTATTAAAAAAGAAAAACTGAAATATCCCATGGTCCTAAGTATTCAGAGCCATAACTCAGTATTTAGTAGCAGCACCCTTTTGATCTAATACAGCCATGAGTCCTTTTGGCAAAGATGCAAACAAGTTTTTTCACACCTGGATTTGGGGATCCTCTGCCATTCCTCCTTGCAGATTCTCTCCAGTTCTGTCAGGTTGGATGGTAAACGTTGGTGGACAGCCATTTTCAGATCTCTCCAGAGATGCTCAATTGGGTTTAAGTCAGGGCTCTGGCTGGGCCATTCAAGAACAGTCAGAGTCGTTGAGAAGCCACTCCTTTGTTATTTTAGCTGTGTGCTTTGCGTCATTGTCTTGCTGGAAGGTGAACCTTTGGCCCAGTTTAAGGTCCTTAAGGTTTTAGTCCAGGATATCCCTGAACTTGGCCACATTCATCTTTCCCTCGATTGCAACCAGTCGTCCTGTCCTTGGAGCTGAAAAACACCCTCACAGCATGATGCTGCCACCACCATGCTTCACTGTTGGGACTGTGAATGTCTTCATGGGAAGACATGCTTTTCTTCTCCAAGCCACAAGCGTGACAAGGACCGCCCTACCAGCAGTAGAATAGCCAGTCCTTACCCTGGGCCCACACCGCTATGCTCCATTTTTTTGGCTTCAACATTTTCTGGACGCTGGAGCTGATTCGTAGCACTTTATTGTGAAGTTTTCAAAGTAAACCCTATTTTTCACTGTACTCACTGTTTTTTTTACTGTGTTGTAAGCATTAAGTCATTTCTGTTGACACAGGGTCACAAAGTGTGTGGTAGAACGTAATTTCGGACATATAACACCATGGACAACGAGAAGCTGATCACAGAGATCCAGAACTACCCCATCCTTTCTGATACAACACATTCTTTTGATAAGGATAACGACAAAAGATTCACACTCAGATTAGAAAGTTAAGAAAAGAATGCCCACCTTTGTAAATCCATTGACTGAAGACGAGTCACGCAGAAAAAGAAGTGCTGTGAACAAACTCCAAAATTGCGGCGGAATGAGGGTTTGTTTACTATGGCGTCATATTTAAATGGCGGGTTCTCGCAAGAACCTATGTGAGTTTAGAGGTCCGCGAGGTTTGCAGCAGACCCTGCTTGCAAAAGGACCGCTAGCAAGCCTTAGTCATTGTGAGTTATTGACCGTAGCCAGATCGCTCTGCAGCCGCACTGGAGCCGGACCGCATGCGGTGTGAGCCCGGGGTTTGTCCCTACAGCTCCTCCCTAAATAGCACTTTCGGACAACTTCAAATGCCCCTACAATTAGAAAAGTAGGGAGGAGCCAGGGGGGTAGGGAAGCAATTCGGATTTGGCTTATAACTCATTTACAAGTCACAGAAAACACGGATGACTTTTAGAGACCACTGCAGGATTTTTGTCTGAATGTCAGCGCTTTCAGCTGTACTCTGTAACCCAATCTAATGAGTTGCTGTCCTGCATTAGTCAGAGGAAGGAGCAAATAAAAACAAGAATAAATATGAAAAATAGCAAGTTCAGAAGAAAAACAATCCGATTTTCCTCCATGTTTGTCTTGGACAGCACTTCTTCTTCTGTGTTGCTGTTAATAGCAAGTACTGATGCACACACCTACAGTGCCCTCTAGCGGTTATTAGTTATGAACAACTGCTAAAGTACTACCGGTAGTTAGTGGGGAAATAACAAATACATCAGCATAGCCAGTATTTTTTTTTTTTAATCACATATAAGTCACTCCTGAGTATAAGTCACACCCTTGGCCAAGCTGTGCAAAAAAGTGCACTTATACTCCAAAAAATAAAATAGTTCTGTGTTTAATGCTTTACTTGATGTCTTTGTTTTTTTTGTTTCTCGTCCTCTACCTCTTAGTTATGCCTTCAGTGCCACACCGCTCCCTAATGATTTAGACGCTCGTCAAATAACAATGTTGTGACTCTGACTCGCCAACATTTACTTAACAAAGTCCACATTAGGAGAAAGTGGGTTTTTCCGCGTTATCACAGATAATAATAAGACGGGTGACCTTTATGAAAAATTAAAGAGGCTGAGCACACAAACCTCCTTCAGAAGTGTGGAGGGAAATAGTTAAGGTGGAAACGATACAGATGACTGCAGTGCAACAGATGAGAAGAAGTTTTCATCTGCTGATAAAAACCTGTGTGTTTGTTTTTTTGCATCAAGATTGAATTTTCAGGCGTTCTATTTCCTGTTTTTGTACTTTCACTGCTGTTATAGTTCAGGAATTACTCTGTTACAGTGCAAAAACGAAAACTCAAAATGCCTGTCCTGAAAAGCTCCTTCATAAAGATGTGTTTTTTAAAAATGTATCTGATAAATACTAGCCAGGTTATAGAAAGTGCACAAAGGTCCATTGAAAGCACACAGTTATATTAGTGAAGACGATTGTCGCGCAAGGACAAAGAGCGCACTGAAGGGAATGATTTTACTTTTCAAAGTGAGGCGTCTGCAGGAATGAAAGGGCAGCGCCGGGGTCTGAGGGTTGCTGCGTTTATATAACATTCGGTGTCAAAGAAGCAAAGAGCCACGGAGAAATTAGTTTTTGTAGCGTTGCATAACCTGACGTCTGTATTGTGTATGCTCCATCAACAGTGGCTTGGTTGTGCTGATGAGTAGCTGACCTGCACAGAAGCTGCCCCCTCCAAAGTAACTCATTTTATCACTTTTCCATGGCAACAGCAGACACTGCATACCAAAGGTGCACGTGGGCAGAAGCTTAAACAAGGGCTCAGTCTTCCAGAGAGTGCAGCTGAAGATGGGCTTGGATTCCCGTTTTATTTATTTATTTTTTCACTTTCATCTTCTTCAGTTACCTTCCTCGCTTTGTCCGTCTCTGCCCGCTTTCATAAACGCACACTTTTACTTTATGCTCCACACGATAGCAGGCGTTCTAGAGGGTTCAAGCTAATGTCTGTCTCACAAAATCCTCACTGTTCCTCGGTCCAGCAGGTTCCTCTGGTGCACATGGCCACTGCATGCCTAGAAAGACATGAACCTCTAGGACGCTGCTTCATTCCAGGGTTTAAAGTGTCTGAAAGTCTACAGGTGAAGGTGTTTGTTATCAAGGGGCACTCTGGCTTAAGTGAGGAGCATTTTTCGTGACTGCTTCATTTAATTGTTCTGGAGATATTTCAAAGCCACTGGGAGATGAAGAAGCTTGAAGTGAATAACAGCATCAATTTCTGCGGTTTGGCATGCATAGCTAACAAGCGTTCAGCAATCTCATTGCCCTCAGAGCTGTTGATTCTCAGCAGACTGCATGACTGGTTGCCCTGCAGTATTACGCTGTGTTTATGCTTCAGCTCATCGCCGTCTTTAAAGACAACTTAGCAGGAGGAGGTTAGGCTGGCGACTGGCACGCACGCTAGTGCACACTCCGAAACAGCTATAAACGCGCAGGCTTTAACAGTAATCTTTTAACACACTTGTGCTGTAGTGTTTGCAGTGTGTGCGTCTGTGTGCTGGAGTTTTCTGTGGCACATTATCGTCAGCGCGACCTCCTCCCGCCCTCCGTCACAATAAACATTCCAACCTCAGGGGTCACCGCAACGACGGGGAGCCAATTACACACCAGCGTGTTTGATCAGAACGGACGGATGGACGCCCGTTCACACAAACGCACACACAATTGCACACATCACAGATTTAAATGCTTCTCTTCATTCAGCTCTAAATTTGTCTCTGTTTGGCGAGTAGTTAGTTGTCTCCCGACTTTAATTTGCACGCCTGTCAGCCGTTAAGACGGTTTGTGTTTCATTTATTTGCCGTTTTGAAAGTTTACTTTGAATTTGAGAGCCTCTGGAAAAAATGGGGGGAGGATGGATAAATATTGGAGTGGTGGGGGGTTGCAGATACAAGTGCTGCAGGACCACTGTCCCTCTGTAAATAGTACGTTTGTACGGTTATGTGTAGAGCGGCTGCTGTCCAGTCCAGTCGCTGGGGGTTCTGTGGGCGGTGGCCCCTGATTGCGGCTTCGCTGTCACATCCCTTCACAGGCCGTCACTTTGCCTGTCAGGCGGCAGGAAGCGCTTGCATGCAGCGGCCGGCCTGCCACATCCTCTGAAAGTCAGGGAGCGCAGATGTGGCAGCAGATTAATGTTGCATGACCCAGGAGTGCTCACAGATTCTGACACAAACGAAGGCGCGGCTGGACTGGATTGTGTTTAGCAAAAAATATCCAAAAATAAACTTTTTTTTTCTTCTTTTAAAGCTAAAGGCCAAATTTTGATTTATTTCACAAGTGCTCAGACTTTCTCTTTTTTCTAATGGTAAAAACCAAAACATTATTGCATTTTCTATACAAATCTTCCTATTTTTAAAACCATTTATATAACTTAATTTTTGTTTTTTAATATAGGGATGGAAGATCATTTATTGTGTTTGTATTATTGCATCATTGTTTTGTAAGTTTGATCAGTGGCCAAAACTACTCTGCTTCACCTGAAGCTACGGATACACCAGGCATGTGATGCGGACTAAACACACGTACTTGAACACGCAGTTAGCCCTTCATGGTCACACTGTACAAGGAAGGAGGAGTTTCTTTTTCTTGTTCTTTTTCTACTGCTTACTAACACGTCTGCCACCTACAATTGGAAGAGGCTTGATGCAAAATGTCAAAGCGTTGTGAATGTTGCTTCAGCACACAGTGATCCTCAGTGTGCTCAGGGAGCTTATGTGTATGCACAGACAAATGAAACAGTGGGAATGATGGCCCGAGGATCCACGTGGCCGGGATCGCCAGATTGTCGTCCGATCATTGCCAGGCCCACAGCCCATGTCAACAGTCTTTGTCAAGCGTCTGTGCTGCTACCATATGATTTCTAACAATCTGACTGTGGCAGTGGGACGGCAGGGTGGCAGTCTGAAATCGGCCGGTCATCCGACGATTTTGGGGAACCTGGAGACCCTCCCATCAGTCAAAAATTGTGTTGCCGTCTTCCTGCCACCGATCTGCCACTGTGCAACCTCCAAATGTGCCCAGGCAGTCACTGCCCAGTGTAAAAAAAAAAAACAACTGGTCGCGGCTCAATTTTAAATTTTTCTTAAAAAATCAGCTGCCGCCGTGCACTGTGTAAAAATGCAACTGCCGCCGCCCGATTACAAGTACCTTCACGACCTGCTGAGTTTGCTAAAAAAACTGGTGGCATTTTGGCATATGTGACTGTAGTCTAATTGATCCAAATTTGTTGGTTTTCCTGCACATTAAGATGGACAGAATGCTGCAGTAGGTATTAGTACAATGTTGTTCATGTTATAATGTAGGCAGTGAATGCGTTTCACTGGAATCTGTCAGTAGACAGTTTGACCATTGACTGTATATAAGAATTGGACTGAGTAAGAGTGACATCATCCATTGAAAAGGGCTTAATCCAGAACTTGATCCTTCTAAATCTATGTAAAAATCTTGCTGCAGTCAATCCATAGATATTTGCTCGAAGCAGCAGGTATTGAGATTTTCAAAATAAAATGGCGTAAATAGAAAGTGACAAATTTTTAACCCGAGGTTTCAGACTCCGGTCTCTCAAGGGTCATGTTCTACTTACTCATTATCATCAGCTTCGTGTGAGTTCTGTCTACAAGAAGCTGCAGGTGGTTGGAACGAAGCAGAAGACTGAAGATTTAAATGGAAAATTTCGTTTTAGATCGCTGGTCTAAATATTTCTACATAAAAACAACTTCATTCAGATAGGAAGCCACATTGAAACCTTTTACAGTAGCTTGAGTGTGATTTGAAGATTGTAAGATTCATTTGGTTGATGGTTCATGGTTGATGGTTTATGCATTGAATTTGAGGAAGATTTTAGTTTCTCAAATTAAACATTCAAACCTGGAAAATCAGTTTTTTTTTATTAATAGAGATATTTAAAGAAAAAAGGAGTTCATTATTCAGATTGTATTCTGTGATCTTCATTCAACTAATTATTAAAATTCCTGAATGAATATCCCTTTAGCATATTGTGAATGTTGTCATATGAAAAATGTTTCGGAACCAAAAGAAATACTAAAAATTTTACCAAAAAGTGGAAATTAAATTGTGTAGAATCATAAAATGAATGAAAGGGTTATGTTGTTGATCCAAAATAAAATGATTCCTCATTTTGGCTGTGAGAACCAGCTTGTGACAGTTGTGGTTAAACTATTTGAATCTACCAAAACCGGGACTTTCAGATGCTCAAAGTTGGGTCGGCTGTGGAGGTTTTACTGCTGTTTTTTGTTTTTGAGAAGCCAGAAATTCATTTTTTTCCTTTGAGTAGTGTCTATTAAATTAATAAAATAAGAGCATGTGCTTTTGAAGTCCTTGATAGAATCCCTTTGCTGCAGTAGAAACGTGAAATTGGTCCTGAAGAGCACTCCAGAGATGTGATATTTTAAAAATTAGTCTAACTTTAAGATGAGCATTTTGCAAATGTGACAAACGATGCACCCTATTGATAGCAGTGGGCACATCACTCCCATTAGCATACCTGTAATCAACACTTTCCTTCAAAAATATACGTTTTCTACCCTGTAGTGCATCATTAATCCACTAGGGGCAGTAGAAGGGCTTTTTCTGCTCATTTTAAAATGGCTGCTTCCATGAAATCTCAAAAACACTTTGGCCGGGAAAAAGTTTTCCTAATTTTTCAAATTTTATGGTGACCATAACACGTATATTGTTTTTCATTCTTTTAAATCACAACTTGCTTTTTTGAAAGAATGTAAAATTTGATTATAATAGTTTATATATATATATATATATTTAATAGTGTGGATCAAATTTGAATTAGGTAAAAAGAAAAAGTGCTTTTTTTCTGAACAACTTCTTGACTCCAAAAATTTGAATTTTCTGTCAATTCTTTGATGTAGTGAGCTTTGCGAGGTTAATGCCACATTCTTTTGTATTGGAAAAAGCAATGAAAAGGTATAACTGGTGCAAGAATCTTTTGGGTTTTTGATTGTTTACGTTTCTCTCGTTATACTGGCAATCCATTTCTGTGTAACTTTTTTTTTAAATATTGGCTTTTATGCACCAAGTTAAATGATTAAAAAGCTAAACATGAGATTGATGTAATTCCATCTTTTTCAGAATATGTTCCAAAAAAAATAAAGTTGTGCCCATAAAATGGAAGATTAGCAAACAGGACTCAGACTGGCTTGTGGAGTGGGAAGTGAGAGCATGTGAAGCGTGTGCAGTAATTATCAGAGCTGTAATGTGTGTTCTCAGCAGAAATGTGCTGTTTTTAGCCTGATGTGGAGCTGACGGGAAATGAGCGGACCATTGGTGTGCTGCTGTGCGCGGCGCCTCATCACATCTAAGCCATCCTGCTATCTTGTTTCCCCCGGATCTGCCCCGCTCTCCTCTCGTCCCTAACCCTGTCCACCTCGTGGTTGTGAGCCCCCACCCCCCGCTCACGCCCTCATAAATGAATCATCGCATCGCCCAGCAGACAGAGCAGAAATGTTCCTTAATTGCATCGACATCACCAGATCTCTCGTTCGCATGTTCACATAGCAAGCGCCCACCATTACTGGCTGTTGGAGGGGGGGGGGGAAGAAACGCAAGAAACCCAGCGGTTTCTTGCGTGTCACACTGCAGTGTGCCCTGTCAATGTAGTTCAGTATTAAAAGCATGTGTCCGTAGCCCCCTCTTCCCCTCATTGTTTTCCTCCTCTTCCATGTTCTCCTGCCGTAATGATTTGGATCAGATGCTGCTGTGTGGAATTAGGATCCCCCCCTCCCCCCGCGCTCCGTCTCTCACACTGGCCCTCTGGCTGACAGGCATCTCGTTAGTGCTGCGTGTCTGTCAGTGAGGTTTGAGATTGAGCTGTGCCCTCGCACATCCCTGATGTCTGCCGCAGACACACACTCTCACACTCTTCGTTCACAGGCTAAGCTGTCCGCGCCTCTGAACAGCGCTGGCTTTCCTGCTTCAGTAATGATCCCGCGTCCTTTCAAACACGCCGCCACATCTGAAGCCTCATTGCCGCGGCCTCGCATGCACGATATTCCATTGCGTTAAGCGCTGTTGTTTTTATCGTTTGTTTTTAAACCCCCACCCCTGCCCCCGCCTCCCCGCTTCTCTTCTGTTAGGTGGAAATCAAGATGAAGAAGATGGAGGCCATTAGATGGGAGAAGCTGGAGGGAGAAGGGCAGGAGACCAACATCAAACACTTCAATCCTGGTCAGTCCTCAGTGTTCCACCACACCACCTTCACCTGTTTCTTAACCATTTCTCATTCCCTCTCTCCAAATATTACCTGTTTGTTCTCTGCTAAATTGAGAGTGGGCAGTGAGACTCTGCTCCAGGCTTTCATTAGTCTGACAAGTTAACAATAGACAGCATAAAGCAGAGGTATGACAACAAAGCATGACTCAGTGGACGAGCACACATATTTCTATAACAGCTGGGGTTAATTACTGACCTAAGAGATGGAAAAGAAGAAGTTAGCACTTATCTTCTGTTTCCCTTTGAGATTTAACATCTAACTTCATGCGATGGCGCAGCCGTCTGTCCAGACTTGGCCTGAATCTGTCGCCTCCCTGCGCTGCATTTTTGTAAATCTATGTCTGGATTGCATTTCCCTCTCTCCCATCTCTCATTGGGATTATGTGGTTGCATTACACTCAAATAAATCCAACCCGAATTCTCTGAGTCAAACTGATAGGCCAATTTTCCTAGTTGACTTTGAAATTTTAAAAAACGTAAATAAAACTATATAATCTTGATTCATTCTGCTTCTTTTCAGTGAAAGGACGCTGATCTCTCCTGTGTTTGTCTTCCATCAGACCCGTACCCCACATCCATCCACTACACCCGCAAGTGGGACAAGGTGGTGTCGGACATCAGCGAGGAGGAGAAAAACGAGAAGCTGGAGGGAGACGCGGCACTTAACAAGCTTTTCCAGCAGATCTACTCGGACGGCTCTGACGAGGTCAAACGAGCCATGAACAAATCATTCGTGAGTACTTTTCCTCCAAGTGGCGTTTGACTTTTAACGTTTGTAGACTCCTCTGCTGCTAGAGAGGAGCTCGAGATCTGTCAGCCAGAGGATCAGATTTCACCAAGAAAACAAACAAAACTCCATTATCTGCAAGTGAGCATGGAACAACACTGCAGATTTATTTTTACTGGTAAAATATTATCACTGCAACACAAAAGATTTCCCTCTTAACAAAAGATGTAAATCTGCTGGGTTTTTTTTAGTTTTTCACGCTCGCATCAGTGATTCCAACACTATCTTTGAGTCAGCAAGCGCCATCTATCTAAAAGAAGAAAGAGTTTTCATGGAGAGCTGACCTTTTGATAGAGGCAGCTTTGGTCTTTTCACCCTGCAATAATGTAAGTATTGTTGAAGTGAGCTCTCGTTTGCCGCGTCGTTAGCTTTGCTTTCAGGAAGGAAGCTAATTTTGGACTCATTTTGGTGCCTGTTTGACGTCTTAGAACTAGCGTATAAATCTGAGCGTTTCTCAAACCGCCACAGACAGACGCTGAACTGACGGCGACCCACAGCCGCTCCCAAACATCCATCTGCACTTATCGCAACATGCATATTGATTTGCCACAGTCGTGTCATCTGAATCCCTGCAGAAGATGTGGGGAGTGCAAAGTATAAAATAAAAAATCCACACTGAAGCTGACAGCTCATGTTGGAGGTGGAACCGGACTGCATTCTGCAGAGATCATGTATATGAACAGTGAGGTGGGGCCTCAGGGATGCCCACATGAAGGAGGGATCCTCTCCCAGGACAGACAGGCTATGTGCTAAAACTGTTAAAGAAGAATGAGCTTATTTAACTCTACAACTACATGTTTAAATAACAACTACATGTTTGAACAACAACTACATGTTTAAATAACTACACGTTTGAACAGTGTAGCAGCTTGGCTTCATCCACACGCCTTAAATGATAAAGTCCTGGTCAAATAAAACCCCTATCTTTCTAACTGTGAAATTGGAGGCTATATTTACGCCATCCAGGGAGACTGATCAGAAAGAGCTTCTCTCAGGTATTTAGAACCTAGTCTAATGACCTCCGTTTTTTCAGGGTTTAGAAGGAGGTAATTAATTGTCATCCAGGTCTTGATGTCTCTAATGCCGGCATTAAGTTTCTCTATGTGGTCATTCTGGTCAGGTTTAATGGATAAATACAACTGTGTATCATCTGCATAACAGTGAAAATGAATACTGTTTCTTGATTATGTTTACTAAGGGCAGCATGTAAAGCAGAAACGAGATGGATCCTAGAACTGAGCCTTGTGGGACTCCGTACCTAACTTGAGTGCAAAGAGAGGAATGTCCATTTACATGAACAAACTGGTACCTATCAGATAAAAAGGATTCAAACCACTGGAGGGCAGATCCTCTGATCCCGATGTCATGTTCTAGTCTCTGCAGTAAGATGCTGTGGTCTATAGTGCCAAAGGCTGCACTGAGGTCTACAGAAGTAGAATAGAGAGGATTCATATTTCTGAGGCCAATAACTAGTCATTAGTGACTTTAACAAGCACAGTTTCAGTGCTATGGTGTGTCTGAACCCTGACTGAAAATCTTCAAAGAGGCTATTGTCCTGTAGGTGGCAGCATAGCTGCTTAACTACAACTCTTTGCAGGATTTTTGATATAAAGGGGAGATTTGATATTGGTCTGTAGTTGGCCAGAATGCCGGGATATAAACTGGGCTTTTTCAGAAGAGGTTTAACAACTGCATATTTAAAAGACTGTGGCACTTAACCTGTTTCTAGAGAGGAATTTCGAATAGTTAAAATGGATTCATTAATTAGGGGTAAGGTTTCTTTAAAAGCTTAGTGGGGATTCAGTCTAAGAGACAGTTGAGGTTTTGGAAGACATAATAACTGATGTTTTTCCGCTTGATCTACAGCAGTGAATCAGTCTGATGTTACAGAGGTTTCTGTGGATCCCTTCATTTCTACCGCTTCAGTCTGTTCTGGGCTGATAGTAGGGATAACTTTGTTCAACTAATAGAGGAATACTAAGAAATGACATTTTGAACTAAGTTGTCTTAATATATATTAATATGTCCTCTATCACAATAAAATGCCACAAGAACTTATGTCTAATATTTGAGATTTTACAATAAAATTAATGTAAGGAAATTTTCAGAGCTGAGAATAGCAGGAATATGTGGTTCTACTGAGGTGTAGCCGCTGGTCAGTCGGGCTATAGTACTAAAAAGAAATCTTGGATTATTTCTATTCTCTGGTATTAAAGTTGAGCAGTACTGGATTCTGGCTTTACACAGAGATTTTTTTTTTTTACAATTTAAGAGGCTATATTTCCAGTTATTCAGAGACTGCTCTGAGTCGGAGCGGCGCCATTTTCTTTCTAGCTTACGGGTTGCTTGTTTAGGGGAACGTGTTTCAGCGTTGAAGCATGGTGTTACTCGCTTTTGTCTAACAATCTTAAGTTTCAAAGGAGCAACAGCATCAACTGTTCTCCTGAGGGCCTGCATGACATCATTAACAACTGATCGTTTTTTTTCTGGGACTGACACTATTGGAGCTGGTCTCAGAGTAAGTGCTCAGCATGTTACTAAGTAATGATTGAACTGTGAGTTTAAATTCAGACACAGAACGGTCAGATAATGTTCTTCTAAGATGTTTATTTTATTTATTGGAGCGGTGGAATTCTCTAGAACAAACTGAAAGGTGATTATAAAGTGATCTGAGAGTATGGGGTTATGAGGGAACACACTCATCTGGCTGATCTCTATACCATGAGTTAAAACAAGGTCTGTTAGTGTGGAGCAACTCCGCCCCCCTTCCTCTCCGCGTTGCTGAGAGCCTAGAGCATGGAGCTTGTGGTCTACTCAGCATATTTTCTACGTCATAAAGAAGCTCTTTTTCAAACAGCCTTTTTTTATCTAATCATTCAAGTCAAGTAGTTTGAATAGAGGAATACTAAGAAATGACATTTTGAACATTTTTTTTAAATGTATGTCCTCCATCATGAGAAAATGCCACAAGAACATGTGAAACACAAAAATATGATTTTCATGGGAGTAGTGCAGAGAGAAGAGGCACAAGCCCAGTCCACAGGAACAACTATAAAGTCATTCAGAAGCCTGTAGACCTGCTGCTCAAGACCACTTTAAAAGATTAGACAAAATCAATTCAAAAAACCTTCAAGGACAAGAAAGGTCAACTCAAGCTGAAAGTTATGCATCAACATTTAATGAAATCTCATGCGCGTGTGTGTAGATGGAGTCTGCTGGCACCGTTCTGAGCACCAACTGGAAAGATGTGGGCAAGAGGAAGGTGGAGGCGAGTCCACCCGACGACGTTGAGCTCAAGAAGTACTGAGCGCGTGCGGCTCTCTCTGCTTTCCTCCTCCTCCTGTTTCAAGTCATCAAGTTGGTTCGTCTGAGCTCCGGCGGGAATCCCGATACTCTGCGGTGAGCGTGACAGCCCACCTCTCCTCCTCATGTCAGTGCTTTTTCTTTCTTTCTTGCTTTCTTCACTAAGTGCACGGAGCCGGTGTTCTCACTCTCCCTTTCCCAAACAGCAGATGGCTTATTCCCAGAAAAAGCTGATTACCAACTGGGTTCCATTGATTTAAATAAAGGCCAACATGCATGAAGGGAAGCAGGTGTGATAGACTGACCTGAAATATCACTTTTAGAATCACTTTGTTTCTCTGTTTTCTCCAAAAGGCCTTCCTGTTTGGCAGCCTTTTATCACCTGATATCAGTGCTTGTGTACAAATGTAAAATTGCTAATAATAATAAAAAAAAAAAAAGATTTAAAAAAAATACAACTGACTTTAGAGTTTTTCTTCTTTTGATCAGTCAGTTGGTTCAGTGTGACTTAAGCTTTGTTGTAAATAAAAGATTTGTCGTTTGGCACCAAAACTTTTGTCTTTTGTTTTATTGTCATCTCCGGGTATTTTTGTGGCCGTGTCGGATTGTCTCAGAGAAATGCGCCGCCGCTGATATGAAAGCAAGCCCAAAGACTGTATGTAAGGGTGTCCAAATCTAGGCCTTGAGGGCCAATTCGCAAGCAGGAGGATGGCCCTCGAGGCTTAGATTTGAACAGGAGGCCTGGAGTTGCCCATACCTGGTTTAGCCAATGAGGAACTTCAATAGCAGGTTGGTTAGAAAACATGTAGGACACCGGCCCTCGAGGCCTGGAAATGGGACATTCCTGAAAGGTGGTCAAAGTCGCTTCCCTAACCACTAAAAAACTATATATCGCAAGACTATCTAATCCCTTTTAAAAGCAAGTAGTAATGCTTAGTATTTTTTAGGGCAAGTATGACATCACAGATTTCCTAAAATAAAAACCTAATAAATATGAACATTTTATGAAGACTATTTATGTTCTGATGATGAAGACTTGGATTATTATGTGTGTATGTATGTATGTATGTGTATATATATATATATATCCATAAAAATGTTCAAACACAATACATTGTATTTTGGAAGTGTACATTTGAACAGCACTTCAAAAATGAAGGAATTCAAACACAGCCTCAAAGAACTGGACCAAGCGAGTGTGACATCACCCGTAGAAAATGGCTTACTTTCAACTCAGTCCCCATTTTTTCACAATATGGATGTCACCATATTGTAGCCAGACAATGTCAGTGATTGGTCTGAGTCGGTTTGAATCGATGTCTATGTCAACTACTCTCACCAATCAGAAGTTAACTTATTGGAAGGCCAAACCCCCCCCCCACCACTTGAATGCAAGATTGGGAGACTCTGTCAATCAAACATTTTAAACATTCAGCATGAGACCACATACTTTTATTGAGGCATCAGATTGGCCAATTTATAGCTTCAATGAATTTCTCTAAAGAAAATTATGAAAAGAACATTAGCAAGAACACATTAATAAAAACGTATCAGAGCAAGAATGGTTATTCTGACAAATGGGACTGAGTAATAGCTGTTTATTTCTTGATAGAAGTCAATGGGATTTCGGCTTCTTGAAGCCAGCGGGTACTTCCTGTCTGGAACTTGAGGCGTGGTGGGGTCACTAAGTCCAGTTCTCTTATACAGTCAGTGAGCGGGCAGCTCAAACATGGCTGGCAGCTTGAGGACGTGCATTACTCATTACGATCTGATTGGTATCGAGATGAGGAGCTGCGGGATGTTTGGCCAGAGGGCCAGGATGCCGTGGTGATTTACAGGCAGAGATGGTGGTAGACGCCTCCCTTGTTTCCCCAGCAGCACAGGAGCAGCTGTGGCAGTAGGGAGGGATCCTGCAGAGGCACTGAAGCATTAATATGTATCAGCTTCCCTAACCACATCATCAAGCCTCTCACCCTGAGTTAAGTGTTAAATTCATCACACATCGTTTCATCTCTCCTGACGATCAAACTCCCATTTGTGGTTCTGGATGGAACTCTTAGCTCTGTGACACCCTCTCTCCCTCTTCCAGCATCCCTCGCACGCAAACACGCCGCCCCCATCCGTACCCCCTACCCCTGCCCGAGGCGGCTCTGGGACATCAAAAGGAGCTAAGCGCTTTGCATCGTGGGTAAGATCTGGGTGCATGACGGCTGCAGAGTCTTTAGTCTCATTAAAGAGTTGTAGAGCTGCACATTAAAGAACTCTGGAAACTTCGTGCTGCTCCGCTACCAGACGTGATGCTCTTCAAAAAGAGGTTTGAAAAATGTAAAAGAAGGTAGAGATTGGGCCCTAGTGAATAATTCCACGGTTGGATCCAGTGTGTACAAACAAATGGCTCACATGCTCATTGATCAGAAAAGAAGGAGAGGATCTTAGAAGTTTACTTTAAAAAAAAACAAAAAAAGATTTTATTCAGTTTTATTGCACTTTGCGATGATGTCTTTAATGCACAATAAAGTATAGAAGTATACAGTTCTTTGATATAAGAGGATGCCAAGAATGCATAAAATATATATTTACAGGAAGTAAATAAAGATACTATAGAAGCTGCTCATGAAACATTTGTGTTGAGAGGTGAGCTATAAAATCTTTCAAAGTTTTTTTTTTTAATTGAAAAATATCTTATCTCACATATTTATGCGTGCTTGCTCCTACCGCCTGTCTTTGAACCCTAACCTCTCAGAGGTGTTTAGACCAACCCCAGAATGCGTGCCACCCACCACTTGCAGGGCATGATGACCCGGCAGACCGGCCTGCAGCCTCGGTAGTGGTACGGGTACGGCTCGTAGCCTCTCAGCGGCTCGCACACCCGCACGCAGTGGGTGTAGCTGCGGCGGCACTCATTGCAACAAATGCCCTGGTGATCCAACATGGGGTCCATGTCCATGGTGGCTTCCTCGCCCTCCAGATTCCGCTGGGTGTGGTTTGGAAGGGGGGGATAGAGACAGTTGTCAAAAGAGGAACATGTTCAGCAGCAAGGGAGGCTAATTTCAAACCAATTAAATATGGATTTTCGACAGGCAGGATTGCAAAAGAAGGACTGTCAGATGTGGGTTTATGGTGTCATGCTTGCCATTAACCCCCTCCTTTGCAGTTGTCAGGAGTGAGGGGAGGGGGGGGTTACTCTAAGAAGGATTAGAGAAAGTGGGTCCCAACATAAGGAGGCGAGCATGTGTGCGCATAGCAGAGTCCACAGCAGAGCATGGGGGCGGGTGTGGAATTATTCATACCGCCTTGTTCCTCAAAGAAAAGCTTTGGACAGCCACACACAGAAAATGCATCCATTCAGATTCGCAGTGACACTCTGGGCGCCGCTGTGACCCCAGCATCTGCTGCTGCTCCTGCAGCTGCGCCAGAGCCTCCACGAGAAAAAGCCTTCCTCAGATCCGAAGAGACAGCCCCCTAACGTTTCACCCACATGTAAACAAGCGACGGGGAACGGAAAGGCGCAAGCTTGCTTCTGTGACTCACCTGATAGGGGTTCTCCGGGTTGAACTCTGCCTCCACATCCTCATAGTCCTCCTGTGCTGTGGCTGCCTGGCGGCGCTGAGGTGCAGCTCTCCTCTTCCTCTGGCTGCCTGAACAGATTACAGTGTCAAAATCTGACAGCAGACCAAATTCAGGAGTGGAGTAGCTCTATATAACAACTTGGAAAAGACCAAAATAAACACAAAACAGCTTTTTCTTTCAGTAATTTTCACTTCTTTCTACCCCCCCCCCCTCCCCCTTCTGATTTCTGTCAGAGTGAGACATCATTTGACTCGTGTCATCTTTGTTTAGTGTCTCAGTTTCGCCTCAGACTTAGACTCCACTCACTGCTTGGGTATGTGGGACGGAGCCAGAAGATTGGCAGGTCTTCACACAGGTCCTTTATTTTGTCGCTGAGGAAGGCGGAGTCAGAAAGAGGAGCGTCAGCCGACACCCAGATCAGATCGTCCTCGAACTTTGCCGGCATCACTTCATCCTCCTTTAAAATAAGAAAAAGGTTTGATTTTTTTTTTTCCCGGATCTTTCTTTTCTTTCATTTTATGTTTTCTTTATGGAGCATTTTAGGACATAAAATCAGGTGGAGGCGGTGACGCTTTTCAGTTGTGCATGTTTTCGTCCTCATCTGCATTTGTATGGAAAAAAAGTCCTGGATTTTTATAACTTGTCCAAAAAAAAAAAAAAGTTTACAGTAAAAGTTGAAGTAAACATTCCGACTTGGCGTTTACAGCCTGCAGGTAAAAGGCAGAGTCTGTTGGAGCTTCTTGCCCAGGGGCATTTGTTCCTGAGGGCTGCACTGCTCCAGCCACAGCCATGTTTGAAAACCTTTCAGCAAACCTCCAACTATTTTTTCCACCCTCTCTCCCGACTTAAACGATTTGCTGGAGGGACAAATAAAAGCAGGGGGTCCTTCTTCACTGCTCCACTGACTGATAACTGTTTATCTGACCCTCTCTCGCTGAATGGAGATCCATCCGTACGTGCCCGTGTGCTTATCTAACACATATTTGCCATCACTCTAAATTATAGCAAATGACCAGCCTGCAGCAACCATTATAACAGCATCTCCATGTCTCCAACACGCTCGTATTCTCACACACACAAACTGCCGTTTGAGAAGCAAGGAAACGCACAAGCACACTCAAAAGCACAAATGTGAAATAAATGATCGTTTATGAGGCAGACAGAGGCAATAAGAGCAGTCTTGCATGATAATTAATTGTGTTGTTGTGTGTGCGAGCGCCGCTGTTTATGCGCGTCCACCAGCGCCATTCCGGTGATGTGGATTAATGGGGACGTGAGCCTTACCCAGAACTAAATGATTTTAATTATCAGACGGCCTCAATTGAACAATCACAAGCTGTGGTGTGTTTTGTGATAACACCACTCACACACTTTTACACCGTTTACTCACTGTGTGTGTCTGTGTGTGTCAGCACTAAAAGCTGAGAACCAGGAGAAGACTTTAATCACCCTGTATGCAAATGACAACTATTTTATTGTGTAACATTGTGCATTAGTATGAAATAAAAGTGTTTTGTCTCAAATGCCCATGAGATGTTTGGTCTAATCTTGTCATGTTTACCCATTCACCCATCATCCTAACCCGCTTAATCCCTTTTGGCGTTGCTGGAGCCTATCCCAGCTTCTGTTGGGCGAAGGTGTGTTGGGTTCTGGACAAGTTGCCAGTCTGTTGCAGGGCTACACAGTCACACACATACTCTCATTCACACCTAGGGTCTACCAATCCAATGTTCATGCAAAATTAAAGATGCAGAGGTGTGGTCACATGATCTATTGAGCACCAATTGTTCCATCAATTCAATCGATTCTTGGCAGAATATTTGAAACATGGCTTTCTGAAAAACTTTCCAAACAGTTGAAGGAAACAACCCTAACAGCTGTTGGAGCACACTTAGTGAAGATTTGATGGTTGTCTGGTAATCGTAAGATCGTACCCATAAGTCCCTTGTGTAGAAATGTTGACCTAATTACAGTTTTAATAAATATAAAATGTAACCACAAAAAATAGAGATTGGGATCAAAATGGATTAATGCTTATTTTGGTTTGGTGCTTGAGACATTTTGCATTGGAATGACCTGGAACAGCCCACAGGCTAACAAACTGACAAACTGATCTGGCCCAAATGTTTATTTTGAGGGGGAAACCCACCAAACATATTCTTGAAAACAATTGGTATGATCCTTCTTAGAGCTGGTTTGAACCAGCTTTGGTGCTGACTTTGAGTGGTCAACATCTGATCAGAGGACCACAGGTTTGATTCCCGTCTTGCCTGCCCATGTGTCGATGTGTCCTTGAGAAACTGACACTGAACCCTGGACCTGTTTTGTGGTCTCACTGTTTCAATTTGTTTTTGTGTGCGCAATTTTGTATGCTTTTTTTTCTTTTTTTTTTTTAACAACTTACTGTGTTCTGTGTCCTGATTGGCTGTAAAGCATTGTCAATCAATCTAATTCATGCGGTGTCGCCTGTAATGCGTTCAGTTTGCCAAAGTTGCGTAAATCTTCAATCGCGATCACATCGTTCTAAAATACTGGACTTATTTTGAACTTTAAGAGTTTAAGCAAAAGAGAAAAGTGTGAAAGTGTCTTCTGATAAAAATGTAGTAAGCATGTAGTGAGAAGTTTGATAGCATTAAAACATCAATAATTATTGTAAAAAAAAAAAGACGACCTGTCCAGGGTGTACCCCGCCTTCACCCATCAGTATCTGTGACAGGGTCCAACAACCCTGAGACCCCCAAATGGATATATAGCGCGTATAAAATAAAATATGTGTGTACTACTGTAAAATTAAGGAATGACCTAAGAAAATTATAGAGAATAATTGCAATCCTTTAAATTTTAAAAATTCTAATTTTCCTAAATTCTTGACAACGATCACATAAGACTATCTATTTTTTTTCCAATCAAATATCAAAAATAGAAATTATTTACTAATTTGTTCAAAGCTTGTTCTTAGAGAGCTAAACCATTAAGGATTTACCATTTTACGATTTTATTTTCAACAAGTTTAAAAAGCTTTACATTTCAAAATTCATCAAAATTACAAAAGCCAAGGACAAGCAGGACAATCCTGGACCTGAAAGGTTGAAGGCTTTACAGGTTTTTGTTGAAAACTTTCAGATTTAAAAAAATGGATCTCTGTGCAAAATTCTCTGTATCAACTTAGAACATTTCATTTCAGTGATTGAAGAAAAAACATATTTTCTAGATTTCTGCGAAAGCCCACTGTTGGTCCTAGAATGATTCACTCCCCGGTAGTTGTAAAGACAAAACTCATTCATCAAAAGCATGACGCACGAGAATAGTTTGTAAAGAAAACTTCCAAAAAGTACATTCCTAGAAATAACAGAAATGAATAACAATTGTTTAAAAGCTCAAACCTTTTCAAACTGTAACCAACTGGATATTCTGAGAGCATAAATCTAACAAAGTAGATGTGACAGAGACGGAGGTACAGGGTGGCAAGGGGGCTTTTTGCTTGGGTGGCAGCTGCCCCCCCCCCACACACACACACACACACACTTAACACCCCAAAAAGCACCAAAATAACATCTGTATTCCTACAGTCTCTGTCGATTTACTTGAACCTTTTTCAAACATTAGTGTTTCGAAGGAAGGGTCAGAGATGGAGCACCAGTCGCGCTAGAGCATCGTCTTTGAACGTTTCAAAGGTGACTTTTGCAAATATAAAAAAACCCGTAAATACTTCATGATAACTTGTCTCACAAAGCAGTAGAGCACTTATGATGAATATTTGTAAGATATTTGACCATTTGGGTTTGGCGCGACTTCAGGCCACAAAGATAATTCCCCGCTGGTAATGTTGCACCACATCTAAACAGTTCTCAACACTTGCACATATTTTCTATAGAAACTGCTCTTCCACAGGGTATTTTTGGTCATTTTAGTAATATTGTTGTGGGATAAATGTGAATTCTGTCCATTATTTTTCTCTTGATCTGATCTAAAAATGAACGTTGCTTCATTCTGTAGAAAGCAGCATGTGGACCGCAGTGCAGTGCTCTTCCTGAGGACAGTGAGTGTGGAAAGTGATGAAGAATTCCCTCCTGGACCAGCAGGTGATCACAAAATCATGTTGTACATATTGAATAGATACAAATTTAGCTCTTTTCTAAATGTATTTCTTTTTTTTTTCTAAACTAGGTGATGAAATCAGCAGCAGTGAAAGGACAGATGATGGGAGGAGGGACGAGTTTGAGAGAAAGAACCACTGAGGTCCAGCCAGTCGTTCTGCACAGGAAGTCCACAGAGATGCTGAGGGACTCTGACCAATGGAGGTAATTGAGAATCAATGCTGAGGATTTTCACAATAAAAGAGCCAAACCGAAATGTGGAGAATGCAACATAGCACAGAAAACCAGCAGCTGCTTTACTGGATTTCACAATTAGACTGAAGCAATGCACACTTTCTGCACTGAAAGGACGATTACACTGAGCTTTGTGTTTATAATGTGTTTTTTAGTTCATTATTATGGTTTATTAGTTCAGTCAATCATTAGAGTGAAAACACAGGAAATAACTGTATTGCATAAATCAAAATCTCTTCATACTGGAAATGGGTACAGGTGTTTTTTTAATCATATGGTAGATGCTGCTTCTTTGCCAATTAGCGACCAACCTAAAACTATATCTGTTTTATGTGCTCTTGTCAAATTTACTATCTCAACTTTATTTAGCATTTACTTGAATGCAAAACATTCATATTTGGAAATCAATTCAGGTGTCTGTGGGTTAGGAAATCATCAATATGAGCTTCTTTAAGCATTAAAAATAGCACCTCAGCTAAAAGAACTGTTGTTTTCTTATTAAAAGAATGTTAAAAATGCTATTTTCACCATAGTGGGTCTTTAAAGCTAAAAAAAAAAAAAAACTCCTACAACTTTGCTCCTCCACATCTCCCCCACTTCACATCCAGTTTCTAACTTATCTGTCATTGTATTTTCTATTGTTTTCATGCTTCTTACAGCCAAACAAGAATCATAATAAATAAGTGTCATAATTAATAATTAAGTGACCATCTGTTCAGCAGTGTCTTGCAATTGAAAAATAACCTGTAATTTAAAGGCTTTTATGTACTGTCAATGACACACAAAAAAGATTTATGATGCTGCAACACAAAAATGATATCATTTCAGCACATATAGGTCTTACAGCAATTTTAAAGACCCACTCCAATAAAAATTGTGTTTTTAACTTGTTTTTGCAGCATTTGTCTTATGATAGAGGACATACCTAAAAAAAATTAAGATTAAAGCAGTATTTCTGAGTGTTTCTTTGTTTAAATTGTTATGAATCAGGAGCAATGGAAAAAATACAGTTTGAAAAATAGCTTATTTGTGACGTAGAAAATGCACTGGCTGGGCCACAAGCTCCCTGCTTTGAGCTCTCAGCAATGGGGAGAGAAAGAGGGGGCGGGCTTGCTCTTCCCCGAGGGTCCTACCCACTACTCAGATGATGACCTCCTGCCGCTCTGCAGCAACTATGTCCTAGAAAATAACCCAGATTTTTGGAATTTGGCTAAAAATTGCAAAATTAAAATGAAAAGTCCACGGGGAATGCTTAAAATAGATCAAAAGATGAGCGGAGTGGGTCTTTTAGAGCTCAAAACAACAAAAGGAAGTGCTTTAAGCGGAAAAGAAAAATAAACTAACCAGGTCAAAGGTCAGCGAGTCTTTGTCCAAGGCCCCCAAATCAGGTAGACGACTTTTCACCTGAGTCTTGATGTAACACTTCTCTCCTGCTGCAAACCGGATCCCTGTAATCCCCTGGAAAAGAGATTACAGCTCTTCAGCAGGAATGCCGCATACCTCTGAATAAATGAGTTGTTGATCCATTCGGGAAGGATGGAAAATACAACCTCACAGGGACACAGTGATTAAAGGTCAACATTTTAATAGTTAAAGGGCTGAAACCGCTGCTTCATTTCTCTGATTAGCCTGATTGAAGCGCTTTAATTAAAGGTCAAAAACCACCAGCCTGAATAAGGTGAAAATTAGAGGGACAATGCATCTTGACACTGATAGCTCCTGAGGGAAAGACGTGTCTGCTTGCTCCTAATTTCTCCAATGTGGTAATGAGCTGTCCTCCCCTTGAGGGCGTTTAATTTTTCAACCAATCTGATTGACTCCAATGAAGCTGGATACTGTCTTTGGGGGTGTGTGTTTTTTTTAAATTTTTTTACTTTCACTCACAATTTCAAAGTCGTGGACCTCTACCGCCTCCTCCGCCCCGCTGCTGGTGCTGAATCTCTCCATGTTGTTGGCTGTGTCGATCTCCATCGAACCCTCCTCCACTTTGCCGTTGATGCTCATGCTGTAGTGGACGTTGTAGACCTGCACACACATCAACCATCTGTCGTCTAGTGTAAGTGTAAACCCCTTGGCAGCGCCTTTCCACAACCTGGAACAAAAAGTGCCTTCGGCCTCACTTGGGTTACACCTCTTGCCCCTGGAGCTTCAGCTGGACCACACAGCACCCCCAACCCCCTCCACCAAGATCCTCCCACTCAGAACTCGGCACAAAACCTCCATTCATTAAGCCCTCACTGTACCACGAGTTGATTTCTCACATGTTCATCTATCAAAGCTTGTTTTTCTTTTAAATGAAGTTGGAAAAAGTCCCCCTGAAGACCACAGTTCACTTCTTTTCTTTATTGAAGACAATTATTTCATGAACGTGCTCAATTAATTCTGAGAGCTGTTCTGCTCTCCAGTGTCACTTAAAAGAAAGCAGAATTTTCATTAAATGAAAACGATTCAGACTGATAGTCATTTGTTGATTTCCATCTTAAATGAGGCAAGGCCATCATGAATCCTTAGAATAAAATATATTCTTCTGATAAGCAAAGATGCTGTAGACATATTTTTTTTCTGTGCAATAAATTAGTCATAACTTAACCTTCAACCTGAAGCAAAGCAAACAGGAGAAAGAAAAAGTTTGCATTTCCTTCTTACGTGTTTTTCATTGTTGTTCCAGAAGTAGAAAGCCCCCACGGCCCCCAGCAGTAGCAACACAGCTCCAGCTATGAGCACAGCCACCCCTGCCTTCAGGAGGCGCCCGGTGGCGGCGGGTTTCACCGCCACTGCGGAGTAAGCCTGTGGAAAAAGTAAAGCAACCCCCATTTCTCTCAAAGTGGCCACAAAGCCAAGGTGTGTCAGGCATGAGCTGATGGCACTTAACGGCTTTAACACAAGCTGTAAATATGTTGTTTATTGATTTGGCTCCTGCGCCTTTAAAGTGTGACGGGATGGGCCCATGTGCGCACTCACCGGAGGCATGAACTGATGCACGTCCTCGGGTCCCGCCGATGCAATCGTTACTTTCTCTGAGCTCCCGGCCATGACTGCAGCCGAACTGGCAAACACCTGAGGAATTCACTGCACTCACCGCCACCCTCCTCTCCCCAAGCAGCTCTACCCCCACCCTCCACCTCTCCTTTGCACAAGAGGAGGAGGAGGCAGAAAAGAGGCGCTTCTTCTTCTTCTTCTTTTTACCAGCTTTCAGTCCTTTAAAAAAAGGACTCATCCTACATCAGCATCGCGCTGAAGTTTTCTTCCTCCAGAAAATCATTAATGACTTTTTTTTCTCTTTCTTTGAAGACCTTATAGGCTGCTCATGTAACTTACATGAGTTTGATCCCGCTGTGATCCTCGCTATTTCATACTGTGACAACCTTCGGGGGCAGACAAGAACCTGTTCTGCAATTAAAGATGATGGCGAAGGAGGGACGAGCTTTTTCTTCTCATCCTATACGTTCGCGCGCCTCCCTCTCTTCCGCTCTTTGCTGATGCTCGCCAACTCAAATGCGACTGGAATGTGACACGTTCTGTTTGCGCTTTCAAAGACACAAAAGGCCTGAAAGTGTCACATTTTTAGACTAACTTGTAGTATTTGATGCGTAATTTTAACCAAATCGGTGCGTAATTTGGCACAAGGTTTCCTGTAAGAATTTTCTCGTAAACTGATTTTTTTTTGCCTCCATCGGGTTGTATACATTTGTTTGTGCACTTATGCATGACTCCTTATGTAAGTTTGAGAGTTTGTGCACCTACATTTTTTTCGCTAATTTGTTGTATTTTGTGCGTTTTTTAACCAAATCCGTGCGTATTTTGGCACAAGATTTCCTGTAAGAATTGATGCGTAATTTGATTGGTTTTTTTTGCCACCAACATGGTTACATGAATCCATGTGTGCACGTATGATTCCTTATGTATGTTGGAGAGTTTGTGCACTTTAGCGCGTTTTTCCTACAAGATAACTCCGTTTTATCTTTTAAACTTGAATTCAAATAACAGTAAAGTCCATGACTAAAATAGTTGTGGCTGTGAAGGAGTGTGGTGTGAGGAGCTTTTGTCCTTAAAAAAAACGTCACTCCTGTTTTTCCATTTTTTCAGAAATAGATTCTCAGAAGAGGAAAAAAACCGCTCCTGACCTTCTTCCGCTGATTGCAAGGGCGCAGACTCATGCCGCAATAACAGCGACACCTGTCGGCTTTTACTGTGGACTGATGTGACAAATGCTGCTGTGAAAGCACTCATAATCCACTTTAAGACAGGAGGAAGGAAACTCTTCAACACGCGCTCACAATAGTAATTCAAAGTTTATTTCCTTTCAGAATATTGTGACAATACAAAATATGTACAATGACGTATTATTGCATTCAAATTATGTCATTACATTGTTGTCAGCGAAGGTTTCTGTGGGCTCTTTAAATAGAAAGCATGCTTCATAATCAATAATTACACTTTTTGATTATCTTTTTTATATATAAAAAATAAAACCTCTCTATGTACAAATCTTATGATACACTTCACATCCCACAAATGTCTCAAGGTGACGGAATGGACTTCCAAAAACAAAAAAATGTACATAATCAGGATCATTTTGCACACTCCCCACAACATGTAGCTGAAAATGCTCTCATCATCCGTATGTCCTTACTGAATCTCTGAGAGTCCTGCTTCTGGGCTGTTCTAGGCTTCGTTGTTGGGACAGTGTGTTGGCGTGGTGTAGACAGGGATGCTCATGTCACTGATTTCCTGCACCCTCACAGGCCTGGGTGGGGTGACCAAAACGTAGTCGTACTCTCTGTGCAGCACCTTCTCATAGACGCTCTGCAGCCCCACCGTTTTGGGGATCTGGGCTTGGTAGTCTCTACGGTTGGGGTCCCGGGGCAGAGAAGCAGTCTTGGGAAGACTGCTGAAGGAAGAAAGAGTCGGTGCTGGAGAGGGGGCCACGTTGGCCCTCACTGCTGAGGGGCTCCAGCATCGATCAGAGTGACCCAGGACCTTACACTCACTGGTGCACGCCCACAGAGCTGAAAAACACATTCAGGGAGGTTAGAGGCTGGAAACTCCACAGAACGGTTGGGTTTTTGGTTTTCTTGGACTCACCATTCTGGCCACCCATTGGAGGGACCACCACCCCATCCTTCTTCAGGCCGGTGTCTCCGCTCACATCGCTGTCACTGTCATTGAAGTCACTGTCCCCCTTGCCACTGTCCTTGCCACTGAAAGCTGGGTCCCTGGCAGAGATGGTGGTGTAGGAGTTGCCCTTCCAGATGGTGATGGGCCTCACTGCCTCCTTGCCATTCCCATAGCCAGGAAGGGTGGAGTAACCCTGCGGGGGGAGAAGGAAAGCAGAGGATGTTAGACCACTCAGATGCTCCACGTTTGCTTGCCACACCCCCCACCCTTCATCATCTCACCTCGTGTTTATTCCCGCGCAGCTTGTTGTCAGAGTCGTACACGCAGGGCACCTCACTGCCGTCCTCCGAGGCCGAGCACATGTCGTTGCCCACTGGGTGAGCCGGGGTGAAGCTGCCGGGCTGGCTGGCGAAGGAGTGTCCTTCAAAGGCCTCTGCCCCCGCTGCCCCGTGGAGGGGCAGGAGCGGGTTGTCCACCACGTGCGTCCTGCCCTCAAGCGTGCCCTTCTCCCCGTACGAGTCGCTGTCCTCCCCGCTCTTGTCCCGCTTCCTCTGATTGCAGGTGGTGGCGATGAGGATGATGGCGAACAGCAGGAAGGTGCAGCTCCCCGCGAGCACGACGATGATCACCACCGACAGGTCCCACTGCGCGTGCGCGTCGTCTCCGCCGCCCGGCTGGTACAGCGTCCTGTCGCTCGGCGGGGAGCCCTCGATGATGAGGAAGTGGAGCGTGGCGGTGGACGTGAGCGCGGGCCTGCCGTTGTCACTGACCGTCACGGTCACGCTCAGAGTCTCGTCCACGTCGTGACTCAGCACCTGGTTCAGGTAGATCTCCCCCGTGGCTTTGTTCACGGAGAACACGGAGGGCTCCCCGGTGGCCAGCCCGTAGGACAGCTCCGAGTTCACGCCCTCGTCCGCGTCCCGCGCCTCCACGCGGGCGATGACGTAGCCCGTGGGTGAGTCCCGGGGCAGTAGGACTTCCGCGGAGCCGTTGTTGAGCGGCGGCTGCGTGATGACGGGGGAGTTGTCGTTCTGGTCCACGATCCTGACGTGGACGCTGGCGCTGCCGGACAGCGGCGGGGAGCCGCCGTCGCTGGCCGTGACGCGCAGCTCCAGGTGTTTCATCAGCTCGTAGTTGAAGCTCCGCAGCGCGTAAAGCGAGCCGCTGGCGGGGTCCAAAGACACGAAGGCAGAAATGGGGGAGCCCATGACGTACGTGTCCGCCAGCTTATAAGTGACTTTCCCATTTGACCCCATGTCCATGTCGCGCGCCACAACCGTGGTGATGTAAGCGCCAGGTGGGTTGTTCTCCACCACAGCCACCTCATACACGGGCTTGCTGAACACCGGCGCGTTATCGTTCTCGTCCGTCAGCCGGATGGTGTACTGAGTGATGGTTCTGAACGGGGGCGAGCCCAGATCCTCCGCCACCACCGTCAGGTTGTATTCGGGGATCTTCTCCCGGTCCAGCGGGCTGGTGCTGACGATCATGAAGCTGTCCTCGTACGCCTGCTGCAGCCGGAAGTGGTCGTGTCCGTACAGCGTGCAGTGCACCTGGCCGTTGGCGCCGGAGTCTCTGTCCGAGGTGCTGACCAGCGCCACGAAGCTCTCCCTGGCCGCAGCCTCTGTGATGTACGCGATTCCCGCGGTGATGGAGGTCATGGGGGTGATGGAGATCTCCGGCGCGTTGTCGTTCACGTCCTGCACCTGCACTACAATTTTACAGATGGACGGACTCGGGTTCGGACCCAAATCCGTCGCCTGGACGTCAAACTCGTACGTGGTCTTGCTCTCAAAGTCCACCGGACTCTCCAAAGTGAGCCGTCCGGTTTTCCTGTCCACTCTGAAGAGTTGTCGTATCTCTTGGGGCACTTGGTGGCCGAACCCGTACACCACCTCACCGTTCAGACCCTCGTCCGGGTCCTCGGCGTTCAGGTCCAACAGGAGGGAACCGACGGGCGCGTCCTCGCGGAGGTCCACGGAGAAGCTGTTCCTGTCAAACACCGGGCTGTTGTCGTTGTAGTCTTTCACCTTGATGTTGATGCGCGTCGTCCCGCTGCGGGACGGGTTCCCGCCGTCCATGGCCACCAGTTCCAGAGCGTAAGACGCTTGCGTCTCCCGGTCCAGCTCCTTCATCAGCACCAGCTCCGCATATTTAACCCCGTCGGCTCTGCTGAGCACGTCGATGGAAAAGTGGCTGTTGACAGAGATCTGGTAGCTTTGGATGTAGTTCACCCCAACATCTTCATCCACGGCGAAGTCCAGCGGGATGCGCGTCCCCACCGCGGTGTTCTCGGAGATCTCCAGAC
This sequence comes from Adrianichthys oophorus, assembly GCA_036245035.1. Lineage (NCBI taxonomy): Eukaryota > Metazoa > Chordata > Actinopteri > Beloniformes > Adrianichthyidae > Adrianichthys > Adrianichthys oophorus. The sequence continues at coordinate 34,506,254 of BSAI01000012.1, forward strand.
TCGACTCCTTTCGGGGAAACTCTGGGGAGTTGTCGTTAATGTCCTTGACCTCCACTTCTATGTGGATGAGTTTAAACTGCTCCTTGGAGAAGCTGACCACGTCGAAAGCGATGAGGCATTGCAGGGTGTGTTTGCAGATCCGCTCCCTGTCTATCCTCTCTCCTATACTCAGCTGTCCGTCGCTCTCCCTCAGACGAATGAAAGAGGAGTTAAACTGTTTCATGATCCTGAAATTGCTCCGGGAGGGAGAGGGGCCGAGGGAGATGTCCTTGGCTAAGTTTCCGATCACCGTTCCCGGTGCGTCCTCCTCAAATGTCTGGTATTTGACAGTTTTTCCCTGCGCGCCAGCGGCCAAGCTCGCCAAGGAGGCGAGCAGCAGGAGCCCGCGCCACCCTGTTCCTCCCATCACACAAACACCCCAAAATATTTGGGGAAAAAAACTCAACAAACTAATGAGTTTAAAGAAAAAGCTCCCGAACACAGCTGATCCTGCCACCCTTCACTAAAAAATATTCCATATGTCAGCTATGCGCACTCTGGATGCGCTCCTGTCGCACTTCTGGAGGTGTTCTGCTCTCTCAGCGCAAACGGGCTGCAATATCTGCGAGAGGGTTTATATGGCGAAGCATGCAAATGAGCCACTCTGTGACCAATCCGGGCTTTGAGATGAGGGGGGGAAAGGAGGACCAGAGGAGAGAGGGGGAGTCTTCTGTAAGACCTCCAAAGCCTTTTTAGAGATTCCTGCACTGTGCGGAGAAACTTGGCATCCAATGTAAGTGGCTAAACGCGGGACTTGATTTAATACTGCCATAGTTTTCCCCCCCGTTGCTTGTTTATGTTCCTGGGGCCGTTAAGTGAGCCTGCGCACCGGTGCGCGGGAGGGGAGCTCGGAGATGCGCAGTGTCCCTGAGCTTAGAGGACAAAGCATTTGAATAAGAGTCTGCTGGGGCTGCCTCACCTCTAATTTCACCCTACAGAAATCTCTGCTTAAACACTTCCCCTTACAGCACCAGAGAAGAAGAAGAAAAAAAAACTCACACAGTGAGCTGTCCCAGTGACCTTTCACCTCCGAAGCAGAATCTGACACGTTTTGCACTTTTCTGCAACCCCAGAGAGCTCCGATGACCCAGCCAAGATAAGATTTCGTGCATCCTGGTTTATTTTTGACAGACTGCTAATGCTGAGGCAGCTTCAAGTGCTGTGCCACGGCTGAGAAAGACCTTCAAAAGCATGTAACTAGTAGTAATAGTATCAGAGTGATATTATTCTCATTGATAAATCATTTATCTGCTTGTGCTCATTCATCCCATCATGCTCCGTAATCCCCCAATTGTTTGCCAATCTGATCAAATGCAGCTAGAGAGCGTCCACTTAAACATTGATTTTATTCTAATTCGGTCAGCGTTAGCTCACGAGATGTCTTGTTTGCACACGAGAGATGCAATAAAGGGGGGATCTTTTCCCTACTTTCCTTTTTTTTTCTTTTCTAATGTAAAGACTCCATTTTGGGCGCCTCAGCTGCCTGAACAGAGAGGTCCAGGTGAAGACGCGGCACACAAAAAGCCCGCGCAGACCCTCACGTACACACACACTTGCAGCTTTCCCCCTCCGTCACAAATGGGATTTGGCTGAGAACGCAGGGGGGATTTATCTGGATTTCAATAGTGAGATTATATCAAAGGCCCATGAAGCCCTCGTTAGTAGCAGTGGGATAATAGCAGGGCAGAATCCTCCCCCCCATCGCCGCAGCCGCTCCTTTGCTGGCATTGTGGCCCCTGTGTCTGTCTGCGGGGGCCCCCTTTAGCCTCCATGCAACCCTCCGCTAAACTGCTGCATAATGAGGCAAAGCCACATGTATCCTTTGTGGCATCCCTCCACCCCTTACCCCAGACCTGAGCCAGTCGTAGGCAAGACTCTTTTCTGTTGTTGCAGATGAGAGAGGAATTGCTCCGGACATGGGGTCCCCCCTCCCGGTAAAGTGGATTTAGACAGAGACCTGGGCCTCGTTACGGCTCTTTAAGAGATTTCTATTTTTCCACTTTTTTCCAATGGAGCCTTTCTTTCCCCGGCTTTTTAGGGGGCAACATTTGTCCTTGCAGCAGGAGCTCATATCAGTTGGCATGTTTTCTAAAGCACCCATCTGCCACGGAAAGTCAAATAGAAGGCACCTGAATGAGGAGCTTAGCCAGCTATTAAAGGCTGGTCCTAAATGAGCATTCATCAGCTCGCTGGTAATTAATGACAACACTGGCACCACTCTTTGTTTGAGTTGCCAGATTGTGCTTGGGATGTGAGAAAATTAAAGGAAAAAGTCTTGATTTGGGTTTGATTGTGACTGAGTTTGGACAGGAAGTTCAATTCAGTTTATTTACAGAAGTACAACTTCAGTGTCTCAAAGCAAAAAAAAATCAATTATGATGATTATTTCAATTCAGTTCAGATAATTCCTATACTGCCAGATTATCTTAATTGTATTCTAAAAGTCTTTGTAAATCATAAACAGATTAGATTATTGGGTTTATGATGTAATCCCTGTCCTCACCAACCACAAGGTTATTAATTACATTTTAGTTGAATATTTTAAATGCATGCTTATTAAAACTAACATTCTGTTATGTGCTGCTGCGAAACATATAATTTCTAAAAAAAAAATTACGATCCACCTCTTTTATATAGTTGCTAAATTCAAATAAAACTGCATTGAAACTTTCAATTCTGACTTTTGTATGTCACAAATCAAATCAAATAGAAGGAATATTGCTTCAGTCAAAGTCATAATGTGAGTTTGCAGAGCTCTGAATTCCTACTATAGACATGAAAAAAAAAACACTTTATTGAAACATTACTAGAAACAAAGCATGTTAGAGGAGGGAAAACCCCCCGACTTCCAGATTGAAACAGTTTAAAAGAAAGTAACCAGATCCCAGTGAGTTCACCATGTTACCTCTAGGTGACAGTCCTAATGAAAAAAGGTTAGACAAACATAATTTAACTCAAAATACTTTCTGGTTTGTTTTTCATTTAAAACATCCACACCAGCTTCACATACAATGATTTCTTTCTCAAAACTCATCAGTTTTGATTTTGAACTTCAAATTTGATTGATAGGTGACCATTGTGTCAATTTAATGGCTCTAAACTTTTTCTTCAGTCAGTGATCATACGTGAACATGAACAGAGGGTGGTCACATATTTGTACTGCTCTTTGTTCAAGCTAGTCTAATAGCTTCAGGGTTATTGAAATGTTCTCACCAAAACTTAACAAGACTGACTGGAAGAGGTGTAGCAAGGCTGTTTTATTGTTGTGTTGGATATTCTTTTTTCATTCCCAGAGAAAGACACTTCCTTTGGAACCAGATTGTAAGATTTTTTGTGAATTCATGTGTAACAAGCCACCTAGTGGATGCTTAGTAAACTGACACGGCTCCAAAAATGTTTTCCAGAACCTTTAACCACAAGGAGCAATGTGGGGCTCAATATCTTGCTCAAGGACACTTTGACAAATGGGCAGTCAGGGCGGAAACTGGATCTGGGATCTTTCGATCAGAGGTCAACCACTCTGCTGTTAGACGTGTTTGTCCTGCTTATTTGCCACTTTAGATGTCTAGCTTTAAATTTTACTATTAGTCACACTTGGTCACATGACCAAGCTCCAGGAAAACAGTGGGCATTGTACTCCTGCATTAACATCAAAGGACCCCAACATCTTACACACTATGGTTGTTTTCTGCAGGCTTAGACTGCATGTTTACCATTTCTGACTGTCAGTGAATGCATCAAACAAAGACAACAGGACCTCAAATAAGTGTTGCACATGGCAGGGCCCTGCATGCTCACCCGCTACCCAGCCTCTCATCTGAGGCCAAGAATGCAGTTCTCCCATCTTGTCAATTGCGCCGTCTGCACGCGAGTTCAACAAAAGCAGAATTAGGGAGAGTCTCTAAAATCTCTCTATTCTTCCCCAGACCGATTAGCATTTTCTTTTACATACATAAATATGTCTTTGGAGGGGCCGTTCACCCCCAGCCCTGTTCTCCTCTCCTTTTCTTCCCCCTTTTCTTCATCATTGTGCCTCCATTTGCTCAAGTGATCGCAGGGTTTGGGGTTCGGACAAATCCGCGCCTCCAAGAGCTTTTCACATGTTAATAGAAGATTTGGGGGCTTTTGTCCCACAGAGCCAATGAGCAGCAGCCAGGAGGGGGGCAAGAGGGTGAGAAAGATGTCGTAAGAAAAATAGGAGGGGGTGTCTAACATAATCGATCACAGCGCTGACCTCTCATGACCTCCTCCCCCTCCCACTCACTCGGCTGTCGTTTGCTGAACGCGCGTGCCATCACACAGCAACAGAGCCCTAATTGGTTTCCAGCACTAATTATCCAATTACCGCTCCTCCCGCAGAGAAGGCGCTCCATGCAGGCTCGTCCGGGTAAATGCTCCTCACCCTTCGCAGTGTTGATGGAAACCATTAGGGCTGAGTGTGCCCATCGGCACTCAGAGGAACACTTAAGAAAGCGGTGTCAGCGGCCCCAGCTCAGAGGTGACACTTCACGTCTCGCGGGACAGATGAGGCCATTCAGGCACCGAACTCTTATCGAAATTGAATTCACGATCAAGTGGTTTGCGAGTTAATTTGGGTCTTTTGTGAGGCCATTAGGAAGATGTGCCGGACAGGAGGAGTTTCTCTGGAGGAAAATGTGACATTTTTCTGAACTTGTAAAAGAACAAAATCAAGCATTTTTGAGATATTTTTTTATTCCTTTGACTCTTAAAACATTTGGGTTGGTTCTCCAAACCAATTCTTGGTATTGGGTAGGGATGTAATGATTCATATTAATTCAAATCATATCCTAATTTGTGTTTGTTGATATGATTCATAGTTGATTTTGGTTCATTTTGATTGATCTGATTCCCTGACCTAAAATGGATCCAGGACATCTTTAGCCAAAAATTAAACCAGTGACTCAGAGATAAATACCTGGTACTGAACAGTGCAGGTGAAGTTTTATAGATTCCTTGTATTTCTTGCCAGATAATCCAAGTGTAAATTAAATATGTGTACAAGCAAGCAAACACGAATTAATGGCAAATCCATTCACGTTTTAGTTTTCTAAAGTTCAACCCACTGTTGCTTTCTCACATCAGTATAATAATAACAGAACATTATTAGAACATTAGACCACACTGTATGGTCACACGTCTTTGAAAATTTCAAAGTTTTCCACACATTGAACTGTAATGATGACTTGATCATTTTTTATTGCATCACATGTAAGTTTTCCACCATTATGGTACTTGGTCATTTTATGTTACAGTAAAATTTATTTATTATTTCATTTTGAAACTATTTTAATTCAATTCAATTTGATTTATAAAACCCAAAATTACAACACAGTTGTCTCAATGGACTTCACAACAGTATTTTTACAGAAGGACCTAAAGTTAGTTATATCATATAAACAAAAGCAGGTTGGAACTAAACTAAACAGACTAAGCTAAGCTGGGCATTCCTGCCCTTAGACCCTCCAGCACCCCCC
>BSAI01000012.1:34511887-34531725 GCA_036245035.1 Adrianichthys oophorus
CCCCCCCCCCCCCCCCCTCCTTTTATAGTGGTATAAGTCGATTTGATTAAAGTTCCACTCCAACCATATTTTTTCCTTTTGTAAAATTGTAGGTTTTAGCCAAAATCTTTGTCGTTTTTTAAGACATATTTTTGGCCCAGCCGCAGTAGCTCATTAGATATACTTGTGGGCGGGACTGTTGGCTTGATGCAACCCCGCCCCCATGCCCGTCAATGAGAGTTCTGTCTGCGCTCACAAGCTTATAGCCCCAAGCTAGCGTTAGCGGTATAAAAATAATGGTGAGCAATATTGGATTAATCCAGCCGTACAGTTTTGAGCCAGAGGCCAGCTTGAATGAGGAAATGAATGCACGCAAGGAGGGGCGGAGGAATGGAGTGGTAAGAGCAACTTTGGCACGCCCAGGGGGTAGTCGTGTCACTAGCTTCAGCTTTTTCTAGCATCCGGTTTTCTGATCCAACGCGATTTGAATTAAGAAATATTCAGAAACACAGTTTTAATCATACATTATTTTTATAGGTTCTCTATGACAAAAATGCAACAAGAACATGTTAAGAACACAAAAAGAGGCTTTTGTTTTCCGTTTTTGTTCTGTTTTTGGTGTTTATTCACATTCAACACTTTTGTTCTGCACCAACAGTCCCACCTTCAGCTCAGAGGCGGATTTCTGATGAACTCTGACCGCTCTGCAGAAACCACGTCTTAAAAAACAATTTTTTTTTTAATCATTATTTTGGCTAAAAACTGCATAATCATAATTAAATGACCACTGGGAACACTTTTACAATAGAAAAAAAATACAGTTGGAGTGAGACTTCAACAACTCGCCTCAGATCTATTGTAGTAAAAGAACTCGATTCATCGATTAGGTCGATTAATCATTATACCACATAAGGATGTATTTTTGGGTTAAGTTTTGGAGTAATACTCATTTTTTTGGGTTACAGTGGTTTCATTTTAACCCAAAAAGTTAGCTCTTCAGATTTGGGTTAAAAACAACTTTAGGAGTTCTAAGCATGTTCATTTTTTTGGCATCACTTTGTCTAAAAACAAACAAACAAAAAACTAAAGGAAAAAGTTGAAGTTATCCCAAAAACTATAAAATCTCAAATGAGTTTGAACATTTTTTGTCAGGTGTAACCCCAATGGAGTTTGTTTTTCTAACGAATCGTGTGAAACTGGCAGAATGTCAGACTAATAAAGTCTATTTTACACCAAGCTCCTTTCTTTTCCTTGGTTAACTTCTGCTCCGATCCATCACCTTCTGCCCATCTGTTGCTGATCGCTGCAACACTTTGAATAAATTCCTTCTCGACAAACAAAACGGTTAACATCTCATGAATGCTGCTTTTACAACTCACACACAGATTGAGGGGGGGAAGCTTTAGGGTCAGTGGAGTGAGTAGAGCAAAGAAATCTGTCCACGGACACTCCCTCTTCGCTTCCACTTCATTACCAGTATTGTGCTCGGGAGCGCGCAATCTGTGCGGCTGTCTCCGCCTGGCCCCGCCAGCTTTCTAATGAGTTTCCAATCATGATTTAAAGGCCCCCCCCTCCCAAAAGGAAAGAAAAAATAAAGTCCTCCCACCTCCAAGACCCATTCTTTCGTCGCTTTTGTTTGTATCTGTTTCTCTGCATTCTGGAAGGGAGGTCAGAAGAGCGCACATAAAGATTCACACATCAGCCTCCAATAAAAGGCAGTGGTGGACTTAGCAGTTTGGGGGCCCGGGGCAAACAATAAGATGGGGCCCTCTGCAGTGGTTGTATATATCATATCTTTTTCTTAAATCTTTACCCAGTGTAAAATGCCTGTAACGTATGTAATTTCTTTCCTTTGTCAGCTTTTACTAAAGAAGGCAAAATAAACCAAAATACCAGAATTATGGAACAAAACAATACTCTATGGAGTGATCTTAACCCATTTAAGTCCACCGGTCACGTAAAAACTGTTTCGTTTCAAAGGCTATGAAAATCTTACTGAATGATCCATCTATCAGTTTTCCGCATATATTGAAATAATAACTGGTCTCAATGAAATATATGCAGTGTCACATGTGTACTGTAAAATGTCACATGACCAGAGCTGTTCACTTCCTGTTTTCACCAAAACAAGAGGATGACAGTGAGAAAACTCTCAAAGAAAACATGTTTTAACATTAAGATAGGACATAGATTTTTGGTACACATCATGTTTAAGGTGTCTAGCATTTGAAATTACTCAACTTTGCTTAATGTGATCATAGAACTCGCAAACATGTCACTAGCAACAATAGCGATAATTCTACTAAAGCTACTTGTTACTTTCATTGAAGATCAGGCAGGATAAGCTAGCACAATGCACAGTAACGCACTACTAAGTATTATCAGTTGTCACGTACCTAGGTGTGTGAAATGTGTCCACCCAGTTTGACCCAGCCCCTGGGGGAGTGGTGAACCACAGTGACAACCTTTAAATGCTAAGCATCAAGCAGGGAGGCATCGGGAACCATTTTTAGTCTTTGGCATGACTCCACCTGGATTTGAACTCACGACCTCCCAGTCTCAGGGCGGACACTCTTCCACGACAGCAGAAAGGAGTCAGACATAAAGTTCAGAAGCATGCACACACACAACACAAATGCACACACGCTTATACACACATGGACTCACACACATCTAGACACACCCTGCCCACACACAGACACCCACACACCTAGACAAAGACACAGAAACACACTGCACAAACTGGTCAAATGTATCTATATTCAGTCTATACAGTGGTTGATACAACACGGTATCCCACCAGTCACAATTGTGACCGAACATAAAACAGACTTTTTCACACACATTTTCACAAAAATATCTGAAAATTATGATTAATTGTTTCAAAAGGATACCAATGACACATGATTTGAATATTTTTATTTCAGGGATTAAATGGGTTAAAAGAATGACAATATTCTCCCCCTCCTTCCTTTTTCTGTCTTCTCACTCTTTATCTTCTTTTTGAGTTCCTTTAATTATGTTCTTCTTTTTCCTGTTTGTTTTTTTCTTCCTGCACATTTTGAAGCATAGCAACACATGTTTTGCTTCCTCTTTGCTTTTTCCTCAGTTGGTTGATTACCACTTTTTTCTTTTCAAACTCTTGAAAGAGTCTCTCTCTGTTCGCTAACTTGCTGTTCACAGAATATTGCTGCAGATTTACGGGGGAGGATGAAACACTTTCACATGAGCGGTCTTATGCAGTCTCAGTGATTTTTAATATATATGTATTTATTATGACAGAGTCACATAAGAAAAAATATTTTAGAAATATTTTAAGTCTTTAGCTCAAGGCACCAAAAGTGTTGGGGGCCCAAGACTGTCGCCTACCTTTGCCTATAGGTCTGTCCCTGATAAAAGAAGCCACGTATGAGGGAGTTCAGTGGAGCCATTATCCTCTGAGGCAATGAGAACGTTTTTTTTCCTAGCTCACGTTCCTTTAAATGTTTTATTTCCCTTTTGTGAGGGCAGGAACTAAAAGTTAGTGTGTGAGCTGATAATGAACAGCTCCAGGCTCTGCGCATGTGTGCACGAGCGCATCTGATGGCTGCAGAGAGCCAGACTGTGCTGCAGTTGAACAGATGGGAGCGGATGAGTTAAGAGCAGCATGGAGGACAGCAATGGCAGCAGTCCTGATATCACTCATGTGAAGTTATGTCTCTTCTGCCCCTTTGTCGGCCTGTCCGTGCGCGGACGTGCATTCAATGCGCATGCGCACACAAACATAAACAGCTGTGCACACTGGTGTTTGGGAACCAGGGCTGCTGATGCATCTCTTTAGCTTGAGGTCATGTTTTTTTGTCCTCATTTTTTTTATACTAATGTGCTGTAATGGCTCAACAAAAAGAGATAATTGAGTTTAGATGTAGTTTGTATATTTTTGTCACATAAATGGTTCAATCAGGGCTAAATATGTTTTAAAAAATACACCATCAAACTAAAAGGAAAAGCAGAATGGGATAGTTAAATTTATCAATTTTTCCAACTCCACAAATGTTCTCCAACATTGAGTTATCAGTTTCACTTGGAGAATTAAAAGTTATTCCCAACAAGTGTAAGAACTATCATTCAAAAACAAGAAAAACATCTTATTTCAACTCTCTCCGTTGCCTCACTGTCCTTTTTGTTGTCTTCATCTTCTCATCTCAAGCTTTGTTTTTTTCTTCACTTCTACCTTGACTTTCTCAGAAGCCCGCCAATCCTTCCTTTGCTCTCTTTACATCCTGATGTTATATATTTTTGAAGTGGAAAAACCCAGATCTTCATCTCTGCAGCCTGTAGCTTCTTAAATGGTCCATCACAATCACTGTTGTTCTGAACAGCTGAATCTTAGTTTGTTTTATTTACCTCACTCACCTTAACATTGTCACCACACTATTCAACCACTGTTATTTACACACGTACTGAAATATATCCATTCATCTATTTTCCCCTTTCAGGGTCACGGGGTTGCTGGAGCCTGTCCTGACTCAGCAGTCCACTGCAGGGCACACAATCACACCCATTCCCTCAGAAAAGGCTCAAACATCAGGGTAACATCCAAACAGCCACATGTAAACTATCAGTTACATTATAGCAGAAGCAAGCACTGAACAGAGAAAGAAGCTGTGATGGAGCATAATGACAAATCCCATAAAATAACCCACGAACTTAAGAACACCATTAAAGCTTCTGTTTGGTTTTACACTTGACTAAAGAATTTAAATTCTTCTCTCCCTATCATCTCATCGTAGATCTCTGTATTTCTCCAGACTGCTGGCGTACGAAGTTAAAGGGGAGCCGTCAGCTATCAAGCTTCTCTGCGAAATCCTGCTCCCAGATCAGGTTCAAGAGAACGACAGCTTCTGTCCCTTCAGGTAAACTTCAAATCAAACCTTGCTTAAAAAGTTGTGCAAAAGTTTGCCAGTTTGTGCTCATTGGATTTTGTTCAATGAGAACTTTTTCCATTATTCTTTCATCTTTGTGGTGCACAAACATGTATGGGATTAGCAGCAGTGCTGAGGATGTGAGGTGGGTGTTGGTGGGTTGAAGAACTAACATCTGAACAAACCAGGCAAATTTTTAATATACAGTATCAATTTATTCATTAACAGGAGTCAGATTTTCTTCTTCCTCGTTTTTGTTCCCTCTTCGGTCAGTGTCAGCTGTTTTAACTGCATGACTTTCGTAGGGAGCTGCACGGTAATGTGGTTGTTAGCATCTTCACTGCACAGCAAGGAGATCCTGGTTCAAATCCCAGCTCAGTCCTTTCCATGTAGAGTTTACAATGTCTCCTTGTGCACGCAGGTTTTCTCCAGGAAGTTCTGCTTTCTCTCACGGTCCAAAACTATGCTTCATAGGTTCATTAATGATTCTAAGTTGTTTTATGGCCCTAACAGTAGTTGGAATAGGTTCTAGCTGTCCCCATGACCCTAAAAGCAATCAAGCAGGTTTGAAAGATCAATGGAAATTTCAAGTATGAAAGAGAAATAAATCATAAACTTTCTCGGGCATTTTCTACCTTTCAAGCTGAGTTATTGATACAGTTCCGATGTGAGTACAGTAGTCCCCATTTGTCACGGGGTTACGATCTAAAAATGATCCACGATAGTTTGAAATCTGCAAAGTAGTATCATACAGTAGTAGTATAACGTTTTAACATGAAAAAATGGCGACTGAACTGACGTCATTTGGTTGGAGCCAAAAGTAAGCTATTGTCTATGGGTGACGTCACACTCACTCGGTCCAGTTCACATATACAGTCAATGGTCATAACATAACTGCATCTTCCAAATTCTGACAAAACGGAAGGATTGCTTAAACTACATGAAATCTAGCAAATGACAAAATAGAAGAAGTTAATTGTAAACGTCCACATGGCTGTTTCTCCACTCATCACAACTGCTTGCGTGTGATGTTGTAGAAGGGTGAACTTATTGATGTTGTCCTCAGGTATACAGTATCAAGCTCCCTGTTGTGAAAGCATCAGCACTTTGCTGAATGCCTCCTTTGTACCGATCAGAGATACAAAATGCTTAAGTTATCAGTCCTTCTGAGAACAAAGATGTTCCCCTGGAGACAAGACTTATCACACAGTGTGTTTCATTTCAAGAACACATTTCAGTATCGCACAGAAACCTCATAGCTGCATTTTTCTCATCACAAATAAAAGCATTTCAGGCTTATTAGGTCTTTAACTTTGAGCAATAACCCACTAACCTACTTTATAGACTCTATGAAACAATCACAGTACTTTCAGCCAAGGTGGAAACGCTGCTTAAACTATTTGATCGGCAACAGAACACCCACTCTTTCTTACTTTGTAATTCCTCTTTCTCATCTCCTCGCCCACTCCTCTTCCGTCTTTCCCACTCTTATTTTCTTTTTTTTTTTCTAAATCCCTGCAGGGAAATTTAGAGCAGAAGTGCATTGATGTGACTGAGGAGGACGGCGTCGGTAGCAGACGTCCAGCTGGAGCTGAGCTCGGCGGTGCAGTTTAACACTGGTCTGTTTGTGCCCCCCCCCCCCCCCCCCCCCCCCACCCTCCTCATCTCAACCCCCCCACCCTTGCATAAACAATGCTATGCAATGCTCTTTGAACGCAACAGCCCATGTTTGGTTTAAAACGGGGAGAAATAAAAAGGAACACCATGCGCACCCACATGTACAGCTGCAGCCTCTTATCATCGGTGCAGCAAAACTCTAAAGAGGAAGGAACTGTTTTCCCTCTGGGATTAAACCACCCACTGAAGACTAATAACTAAATTCAACAAATAGTATATGCACCAAAAACACACACAAAACAGAATAACTTTTGGTCCAGCGTGACACTAATCAATATTTCAGCAGTCGGCCCTCATTGTTCATGCAGGCCATGAGCGAGCTCATGAGGCAGCGCCGCAAAGACAATGTGCTGCAAACTAGGCTAACAGCGAAAGGACAGAGTTATCCCTCAGATCTCCAGAATGGCTCTCACCCCGCTCAGGAGGAGAAGTTTCTGAAGTAAACCGCTTGAGACACTTTTCTGCACGACAGCTTTTGAGTGGGCACGGCGGTTTGCAAGAAAACAGATGTGGCTCCCTCTGATCTGCCTTGTCAAAGTCCTCACGTCTCAATCCTGTCAACACCCTTTGAATTGTTTCATGTGGGAAGTGTGAACGTCTGTAAATTGAGCCTGCTGGAGCTGCCTTTAACTGTGGGCTTTGGAGGTGAAATCGGTTAGAAAAACACAAGGATGAGATGTGGAACCTGCACAACTATTGGGTTTTTTTTTCATATAAATTAGACCTAAATTATCGCATTTACATCACAAAAAAATCATTACTGCAGAGCAACAGTGGTAAGTCAAACAATTATTAATTATTTCCAAGGAAAACTGATTCACACACCTGTCAGGTGTAAATGTATTCTCTTAATTTGTACAAAGAACGCAGTGACTTTGTTTTTTATGAAAACAGTGTTGAATTTATACTGAGTGCTAATAAGAACCAAAAAAAACCTCGTTTTGTGCCGGCTCCAAAGTACTGCCTTATTTCAAATAGAGCCTGTACTCTTAAATGTGATTAGACACCAGTAAAGGATATGACTAGAGTAATCTGTCTTCATCTGTTAGAGGGCCTCCTGCAGAACTTTGTGTCATTCAGAGTTCAGTCTGCCCATATGTGTAAAAAGAGTTACAGTTTTCAAAATGAGACCAATCTAAAACATAATTATCTCAGTTTTAGAATGAATTCATACAAATTTAAAAAGAAAATTCTTCAAATTAAAAACAAACACTGTATCTGAAAGTGTCACCCAAGATAACGATTAATAGAAACCAAACACTTCAGGTTTTGAGACTCAACAGAACCTAAGAGTCCAAAGCACAAAGGTGTTTGTTTAGTTTACAGGAATCCTTTTCATCATTAGTTTATTGTTGTTCCTGATTTTAGCTGAAGGCAGTTTGGATCTAAGGACTTTTAAAACTCTAAAGCATCAGCATAAAAATGGTAAAATACTTGTTTAAACAGGCAAATATTTGGGCCAAGCAAGCTGAGATAACTCAAAAACAAAAGTGGACCAAAAAGGGAGCCCTGAGGAACTCCTCAAAGACCCACTTCAATCATCTATTGAGCTATTTTAAAAGCGTTTCTTTTAGTGAAGTCATGAAGTAATACCGTCCTTACTTCCCGTCATCCATCTGTTTACACTTTCTCCCTCTAGCCTACAGCTCTTCACACATACACAACATAACATTGAAGGTGCAACAAAAATGGCGAGTAATATTGGAGCTATCCAGCCATTCAGTTTTGACCCAGGTGTCAGCTCAGATGAGGAAAACAAAGACGTACATGGAGGATCTGTTTGTCCACAAGTGCATCCGAATGGAGCGCTTATGACCCGCCGCCATATTTTCTGCCTTCAATTACGCTCTTTTTTTGAACTGCATTTTTTTTCTTTGCTCCTGAATTTGAATTAGCATAATTTTCATGTCTTCCATAATCAGAAAAATAACATAAGAACATGTTAAAAACACGCTTTTCTTTGGAGTGGGTCTATAAAACACTGCATATTTGGTATTAGGTTTGTTTCATGAAAGCTGTGTATTCTTTAATTCTTTATCCAAAAGCTGAGAAAAGCATTCAAACTTTGGGTTCTAGTTGAAAGTTTCTTATCTTCCTTGAAAGAAATAGTTTTGTCTTAGAAAGTTTAAAATCTTAAATCCATGATCATCTTTTCCTTATGGTGTAACACTTAGTGGAAAATACAAGTTTAAGTCAGACCTATGAAGCACTTTTCCAGCAAAGATAAAAAAAAAAAAAATAGACATTTAGAGATCTGTTCAGGCACAAGCACACCCAGCAGGCAGCATCCAATTATCTTTGCACACAGTACATGAGAAACAGTCAAATTAGTATTTGGCCTTCCGCACGCGTCTTCAAGAAGTGGTACATAAAGAGAAGAGCAAATTTCCTCCACTCACAATTCCTCACGAGCTGAAACACAAAGACAAATGTAGGCTATTTCAGAAAATTACAAGCCTGTGTCATCAAAGCTCTCCCCGCAGAGACGTTATTCTAGATTGCTCCTCCCATCTAAGCGCCCTATTTCCTCCCAGTCATCCTTGTTTTCAACACTTGCCTCACGTCACAGAGAAAAAGCCTGAGCTTGATTTGTTTTAACGGTTTGTGTGTAACTGGAAAGAAATAGAAGAAACTTTAAAAAAAATTCACTCTTTGTTGCCAGAGAACAGACGGCAGACAAAGTTTTATAGAGGCAGCCGTGAAGTTCTGCCTCATTAGATAGAATGGCTGCTCTATATTCAGTGTCTCTGTGGGGCCAACAAATGCAAGGAGTGGTCCAGACTGGATTTGTTTCGCCAGAGTAAGGCCTTTTGGTTTGGTGCTGGGTGGGCGGGGACAGCGAGGCCAGCCCTTTAAAAACTGGACTTCTTCACAGACAAGCAAACATTGACAAAAAAAAAAAAAAAATGTCTGGAAATAATGATGGTCATCAAAAACTGTCAGGTTCTGTAGAGAAAAACCAGCTCAATCACCGCAGAAACCTAAACGGCGATATCTGCCAATAAAGCTTCTCCTAAGATCTTTACCCACGGCTGCATGTCAAAAATACCTTTACCTCTCAAACACGATCCACAAGAAATCATGTTTAGTCTCATTTTTAATTATTGTTTGTGAAATTACCAAATTTTTAACACTGCACTGACTCTCCTAGCTCAGAGAAAGTCATTTCTTTTAACAGCAGGGGAGCAGCTTTCAGCAAAATCAGACGAATGTGCCAACTTTATGTTACCCGAAGCAACTTTCATATCTCCTGAAACTGATCAGAAATGTAAAAAATAACATTTGATGCTTACGTACATTTCAAACAGTTCCAGACACATTCAGTGCTTCTGAAGCAAGAAAAGGAAAAAAAAAAAGATTAATGTCTTAAAGTCCCACTCAAAGTATAGTTTTTTTATTTTGTAAAATCGTCCCCAGTGGTCTTCTAATTATGATTATGTGGTTTTTAGCAAAAAATTTTAAAAAGCCTTTGTCATTTTTTATGACATATTTTCTGCAGCACAGCAAGAGCTCAAGAAATACAATTCTGCTTTGTGGGCGGGACTGTTGGCAGAAGTTAGCTCTGCTAATTTTCCAGAATTCCTTTGTTTATACTCTCTCCTGATAGCTTGTAGCACCTCACAAGCCCAAGCTAACACTAGCCTAGCATAAAAAAAACCAAAAGAAACAACGAGCAATATCAGACATCAGAGCTTTTTCAAACTGCGGGTTTTCATCTGCTCCTGATACAACATGATTTGCAAAAAGAAATTGCCTTAAATGTGCTCTCCATAATGAGAAAAATGCTACAAGCACATGTTAAAAAACATCCAAAACATGATTTTCATTGGAGTGGGTCTTTAAACTACGTTCACACTCACCTAAACAGTGCACATTCAGGCAACCACTTTCAATGAAAACTTTATGTAAACCAGTGTAAATGCGCATTTCGATTTCAAAACTGTTCCGCTCTCGTGTAGCTAAGCACATTTTCGGGCTCTACATGCAAGACGTGCGCCATTGAAGGTTAAACCAAATCAAACTTTGACCACTCAGGGATTTGTGCCAACCGTTTGAAAACTAATCATGGAGGAGGAATTAATCATTGCAGTTTGTGCCCGGACTCAATTCTATAACGTCCTCTTTCATATATTAGTATAGAGCTGTGAATGCAAAAGCCTGGAACAAGATTTGCAACTGCAGGTGGTGGACATGTTTTAGTAAATAGTAGAAAAAAAAGAAGAAGCCCCTTGCTGCTCATCCAGTGTGAATACCATGGGCTAAATGTGTGTTCTTGAACGTGCGTCACATACCCGGTGTGTCCGCATTTTACAGGAAGATTGTTTATTTTTCACAGGTGCTTATCAGAAAGAAAGTCCACTGTCCGTGCTGGAGCTTAAGGACGCATTTCAGTGTTTCCGTCCTGGATGAAAGATTAGAGGATTAGAAAACCATCTCTAAGTTGCTGTTTTATCTCTGTGTCCCAGATTCAGCGTGATATCATTAGATTGCTGAAGGAAATTCACTGCAGTTGTGGGACTGCAGGCCAAGATAATGGGAAGAAATTTGCACCGTGTCATTATTTTCAATCCAAAAAAACCTTTTCAAACAGGCTTTCTCATTGATAACTTAATAGTGCTTTCTCTGTTCAGACTGGCTTGCTCAGGGACTCAAAATGCAAATGTTATACAGGCTATTAAAGGTGTTTAGCAGGCTTCTGTTTAAAAGACTTGGGCATTATTTGGGCAGATGGACAAAAACCCAGAGGCTGCCCTCACCCCTGACCCCCTACAGATGCTCCAAAGACAGTCAAGAAGCTGTGGAGAATCAGTAACACACCGGAACCAACTTGTCAATGCACAGGACAATTAGGAGCGCAGGAGTGCCGCTCCTGGCTGCGGAGCGGCGCTTGTTGCCGCGTGAAGCACGCAGCGATTAGGGACGAGATGAAAGAGGGAACGGGGCCATGCGGTGCGTCTCTGTGCAGGCCTGAGTGACTGATGGCTCCAGGCTGAATGGGGCTCTGGTGGTCATACATAAATTAAGAGGTTAAGTGAGCATTCAGGAACAAATGGCTGCATTTATTAACTAAGAATAATAGTTTCCTGCAGTGAACTCACAGCCAGTTTCTCCTTAGGATCAATCAAAATTCCCTTTTGCGTTCCAGATCAATAATATCTAATAAACTCGTCATAAAGCTTTTAATTTTAGCCAAACCTTCACATATAAAAGGTGTAATTTTCTAGGACACAGTTTCTGCAAAGCAGTAGTAGTTCATCAGAAATTTGCCTCTGAGTTGTGGCGACTGTTGGCGTGGAGTAAGCCTTCCCTGACTTCCCATTATCCCTTCCTTTACACTCCCCTCCGCTAGCTTACAGCTCCTCACAACCCCAACTTAACATTACTAATGCAACAAAAGGGACATGGAAAGCGAAGATATACATCTTTTTGTCTGCAAGTGGATGAATTAGAATGAAGCAGAGCAGGGAGCTTGTGGCCAGATTGTAGCCCCTAGGTCACGGCTACAGGCTTTTTCCAACAGCAGTTTTTTGTCTGCTCTTGATCCAATGCAATTTGCATAAAGAAATACTCAGAAATGCCATTTTAAGCATAATTTTCTCAATTTATGCCCTCCATCATCACAAAAATGCCACAAAACACGATTTCCATTGGGTCTTTAATGCAGATAAAAAAGTTCTAAAGTACCAAAGCAGGTGATTAGAAAGTACTATTACGAAACTACTAAAGCACATGTTCCAAACTGGCGCACAAAATGTTAAACTCCAGAGTTCATTAAGACATCAGAGGCTGCATGTTCACGTGGCTCGTTACACAGAACAAACATTGAAGCTCCCCGCGCAAGCATCCCACAGGAATGCATCAGGCAGGTGTAAATCTTAAAGCCTTAATAAGGCGCATCAAAAGCATCAAAGGCGCGCCGCGCTGAGCCATTCTGCCATTAGTCCACGCAAGACAAAAGCCATCAGAGACTCTTCCGCGCTAAACGGCGCAGAACGGGTCCGAGCTGTGGGAGTTATATTGAAGTCACAAATTCCCCCCTGCAGACTGCACCATTCAGCCCCAGAGTCTGGACTTCTAACAAGACAGATGACGCATTTGTGCGCGGTGGAACTCAGCATGCGTGCATTTTTGAGCTTTTGGAGCATGTGCAGAGGCGCTGCTAGAGCCCCTGGGAGCCCTGGAGGGGGGAAAATCACAAGAGAGGGCTGGGGGGTTCCAACCAGCATATAAAACTATTTTACTTTAATCAAACACTTCCCAAAATGTTGATAATAAACGGTTATTTATTTCAATCGTAAATTAGTTTGTTTTCAAATGATCATGGACAAAAACGTGGGTTTTAGATGATAAGTTCTGTTCATGCTGTCCAGTTTTGCTTTTTATACAAGGACCTCAGTTGCTACAGACAGAGAGGGGACGCAGGGCTCTTAACTTTTGACATTAGTCTCTCAGGGTCAATTTACAACATCTTTACTGAACAGAGGAATGCTTGTTTTCTTTGCTGCATTTTATGCTCATCATGACTAGACAAAGTTGTTAAGACCCACTCCAATGAAAATGGGGTTTTTGGTGTTTTTTACATGTTCCTGTAGCTTTTTATCACATAATCGTGGACATATATAAAGAAAATTATGCTTTAAATTGCATTTCTGAATATTTCTGTATTCAAATTGTTGTGAATCAGGAGCAGATGAAAAAATGCTGGATGAAAAACTTTTAGTTTCTACGTACGAACTACAATTGGCAAGCCTCAAGCTCCTTGCTCCACTTCACTCTGATGCATCCACTTGCAGACATTAAAGTCTATTTCATCCTCGTCCACGTGTGTCTCAAAACGGTATGGCTGAATAGCTCAGAAATTGCTCATCCTTTTTGTTACAACGGCAATGTTAGCTTGGGGATGCGAGGGACTGGAAGCTAACGGGAGAGTGTAAAAAAACTGATGATGGGAATTGAGCGCAAACGGTCCTACCCACAACTCATAAGCAGATTTCTAATGAACTCCTGCTGCTATGCAGAAATTATGTCCTAGAAAATGACAGTTTATTTTTGTTTTTATTTTGGTTGAGAACTGCATTATCATAATTAAAAGGGCGCTGTTTGTTATTTCACCTTCCTTTAACAAGAACAGGCCCGCTGAGCTATTTATATTAAAGAAACAGAATGTTTTTTTTTTCCTCTTGTCCATGCCGCCCCCCGGAAAATGCCGCGCTGGACGACCGCCCATGTCAAAAACTGCTACTGCTAGCAGCAATACACATATTCAGACAAGGGGACAATTTAGAGTTAAAAACAATGACCAACAATGAATATTTTTGGGCTCTGGGAGGAAGCCGGAGTGCCTAGCGAAAAGCAACACGTGCACTGGAAGAACATGCAAACTCCACACAGAAAGGACCCAGGATAGGATGTGAACCAGGGCTTTTCACTTTCAGGCAAGAATGCTACCACTGTGCGGCCTGGCACCACATGTAATGACGGTCGTATTTTTATGTCATATTTCAAATTACATGCAAATGTGAAAGAAAACCTTTGGTTGACAGGTAAACATCAAATCTTCAACATAAGCAACCTCTTTGTTCGTTTCAAAAACTGTCAGGCTAATTTCTTTATTTCTTAATTGCAAATTTTCAGAAAACCCAGAATTCAATTATGCCAGTGGGCCAACATGGCATCAATGGAAATAACCAATGACCAATGGAAATAACAGCTTTTAATCAGCCTACAAACCAATGAGTCCATGATTACACTCTCCAACCTACATTGGTCATTTCACTCCTGGACATTTGTTTACCACACACGTTGGCAATGATATTTTTCAGTCAGACAATGTTACACTTTACCAAGCACAGTTTTAATTTGCAGTTCACATGTAAAACCCCAAATTCTCTTTATTATCTGGCAATATGAAGAAAGTTGTGCTAAACTGAATTACTCTGCAAGGCATTGTGGGGGTTCTTTCATGCTGCCAAGCTGCTCTGCTCTTCTCACTGCAGAGGAAACTGCAAAAGAAATAACTCAAAGCTTAGAATGAGTGTTACTGATTTGAACAGATTTGAAGTATATGTTATGATTTTGTGACAGGTGTTGGTGTTTCATCAAAGCTGTAACAAAGCAGGAAATTCACTCCATGATTATGCTAGGAAAACAATAAGCTGTCAGAACTATGGCTTAGTTTCTGTTCCATCAACATAATGAAGGACATCATCAGTGTTTTTCAGTTGTGGTCTTCGGAGTCCCAGTTCTGAATTTGGTATCTTTTCCGACTCCATCACCTCTTCAGTTCAGCTCATCAGCTCCACAAAGGCATATGGTGAGTGGCTATACTTAAAACATGCAGGGGAGTGGGTCCCAAGGACCAAGCCTGAGAACTCTGATCCATCCTCATCTGAAGAAGAAGGAGCAGGGTAGCAGGTCCCAGGAGTTCTCCAAATCCTTTTAAGACCCACTTCAATGAAAGCCATGTTTTTTATGTTTTTAACATGTTCTTGTAGCATTTTTCTACTGATCGAGGACATATATAAAGAAAATTAAGATTAAATTGCAATTCTGAGCAATTTCTTTATTCAAATCCTTGTGAATTCGGAGGAGACGAAAAAATGCATTTATAGGCAGCCTAGAGGAGGATTTTAATAATCTAGGAGTCTTGTTCACGAGTGAGGGAAGATCGGATGGCGAGATCGACAGGCAGACTGGTGCAGCATCCACCGTTATGTGGTCGCTGTACCGGTCCGTTGTGGTAAAGATAGAGCTCAGTCAGAAAGCAAAGCTCTCAATTTACCGGTCGATCTTTATTCCGATACTCGCCTATGGTCATGAGCTCTGTATCATGACTGACAGAAATAGGTCCTGAATACAAGCGGCTGAAATGAGCTTCCTCCGTAGGGTGGCTGGCAGCTCCCTTAGGGATAGTGAGGAGCTCAGTTACCCTGAGAGAGCTTGGAGGAGAGCCGCTGCTCCTCCACATCGAGAGGAGCCAGTTGAGGTTGCTCAGGGATCTGGTCCGGATGCCTCCTGGACGCCTTCCTGGTGAGGTGTTCTGGGCATGTCCCACAGAGCGGAGGCCCCGGAGAAGACCCAGGACTCTTGGCTGGTCTGGGAACACCTCGGGGTGCCCCAGGAGGAGCTGAAGGAAGTGGCTGGGAAGAGGCAAGTTTGGGCAACTGCCGCTGCAACTGACCCGGTCCCGGATGAGTGGAAGAAGATGAATGGATGATTAGAGTGGGACTTTTAAAGGGTTGAAAGTAATTTAATGACAATTGTAAAAATAAAATATTCATTTTACTGTAGTCCTCAAGTCTTGTGGCTCAACCTCAAATAACAGATAAATAGTTATAGTGTAACACTTGAACTTAATTGACTTCAGACTTGACTTGGATTTGAAAAAAAAGGGATTTGTGAGCATCTCGGCAACCTGACAGACCAGAGTTTTTAAGGGTTTGTGTGCTTGGGAAGGTGGTCAGTAGCCCAAGGGAACCTCAGGGGACTATTTTCACATCATTTCTCTTTATTCTCAGGATTTCTAAGCGAGTCAGTCTCTTCAACATCAGACATTCTCAGAATACTCTGTCGAGGTCCAGTGTGTAAAAAATAAAGTGGTGGAGAAGTTTTTGGCACGGGATGGGTGCCAAACAGTTTTCAGTTTGTACATGATCCAAAGGCTAATAGTTGTTGGATGTTGGGTGTAAGCTGAACATTGTTGAAGGCGGTGAAAGATGGTTTTTAAGAACAATACAAAGAAAAGACATCAACATCAGCGCTTGTGTCTGAAACGCTTTCCCGCTGCCTCTCAGGCGTCTTCTTTCTGTCTCTCTTAGGTCCGAGAAACAAATACTGCGTAATATGGTGTAATATTCCGTCCTGTATTTCTGACACCTCAAGAGGAGGGCCCAGAATTTACTGACCCTGCACCTATTGACCAAATTTTATTTTGTTTTCAGAATATCAACAAAATCTCACTTTAAACAGCAAATACTTCTTTAAATGCCATTCAGTTCCAGCTCATCCACTTGATGAAAACATTTTTAAACGTTAAAGACAACCAAATATCATGTGAATATACACTTGCTGTGCCACTCAAGACAATCAGACAAGATACATCAGAGAGAAAACACTCTAAAAATTACAACTACCGGTTCTTATATTCAACAGGGGACAACCACAAACGTAAGCCATGGTTATACTTTGGCAATCGCTTCAATCATATCCACAATCGCGTGGCCTAGTTCATACTAACGTCGGCTGGTTTTGCTTGCAACTCTTCGCGATAACTGCGATGAACTTCTGAGTGGCGTTTATACTTTTCAAGCAATGCGATTGTCTCCAGTCAAGGAAGATGTCATCAGCTTGTGTCACATTTCCCAGCAGTGGGGCGATTCCAATCCGATGGGCTTGTGACCAATGCAACCCAAGCGAATACCTGTTCCTCCTCACGTTTAAACGAGTCTCCCTACAGTCCGTTCCAAATTAGAACTAAAACTTACCAGTCCTGAAATGACCACTGGAGGCTGGTTTAAAAGGAATTAATGCCTCTTTCACTTACATATTTACAAGCTAACATTGCAGTTTTCCCTCGTTTATCGCAGGGGTTGTGTTCTAAAAAAAATAACCCTGCATAGGTCAAATCTGCTATGTAGGATTATAGATGTTTTCGAGCTGTAAAACCACTCACTGCACACATTATACACTTTTCTCAGACATACATGCACATTTTCACACTTTTCTCTTTTGTTTAAACTCTTAAAGTTGAAACCTTCATGCAGAAATAGGTCCAGTATTTTAGAATGAAAACAAATATCAAAGAGTGCAACACAACAGATAAGTCAAACTTTATTCACAAAACCTCTACATTGTTCAGTTGTACCCAAAATACACAACAGTACATTAGCTTTTTCAGTTCATCATGTTGAAGCACAGTATGCATCACTGCCTGAATCTTGACTAGGGTAGCAGCAATGCTCCAGTAATCCGTCAAGCACCATATGTACACCATTTACCATTTTTGATCATTAAGACTAAAGCTGAAAACACCAAAGTTGAAAATGAGACATATCACCACATTACTTATTCAGCTCGACAAAGCGGACGCTTTAAATGAAAATGATGGTGATTGAAAGTAATCTTTTAGACAAAGTTTTTTTGAGATTTCTCGAAACATCCATTTCAGGAATCATCAGTGTTTTGGGGCACTAAAATAATATGTCAAAGTTTTGCTTCAATAAGACAAATTGTTGGAACTAAGCTTGACCAGTTGAAATTGAAACAAAGTATTTTCAGAAATAATTAAAAGTTTCAACACACAAACAAGAAAAGATGGTACAAAAATGAAAAAAATATGAGAGGATCTTCAAAAAAACCCATTAAGAAGTTGCTCCTGTTGCTTAGCAGTGTCTGTCTAGTACGTGTCCTTGTTTTTGTTAAATAAAATTAGAAAAATACTATAAAAAGGTGTCCAAGCAATGATTCTGCCATAAAGAAAGTATTAACACATGTAATGTGGAATGTAAGTGTTCAAAAGGAGTCTAAGTACTAAAATAGTTTGATAAAACCCCAGATGTAGGTTTTTTTTTTTTGCATTTCACACTGATTGCACAATCAGGGTTTAACTTAAAGAAACCCACTTAAATTGAAACTTTTGACCCTGTTCTTAAAAACAGAGTCTCACATTGACCATGATTACCAATGGGAACAGCAGATTAACAAAACTCCCATAAGTTGCTGTCCTTGACAGCTTAAAATGATTTTATCTGAATAGTATTTAAGTCATTTAAGAATTCTAAAACGAACAATGGCTCTACTGTCTACATAAAGTTATTTTTCGTAATAGGAAATGTACCTTTTGCCTTGTTTTTTTTTTTTTTTACATCTCTAGAAAACTTTTCTATTTCAGTTGTGAATTTTCTCTAACACATGGCAAATTGTCCTCAGGCATATGAATAACATATTTGAATGATGAAATCCAGCACAGTTCCCTTTGGCAGGCAAAGTCCCTTAAATCCTCACATCTCACCAGGCACGCAGGGGTGGGTTTTGGGAAATGAGGTATATGTGTGCATCTCCTTGAGGGCTGATGGAGAGCTTGCATGTGCACACTTGCTGTAGGTGGTTACATGTGTGTCGCCTAAATAAAAGGCAGCTTATGCAAATGGCGCATGTGACCAACTCCGGGGAGAACGACAGTGCCACACACAGAGTTTTAATGTGCTGCTCTGCTGCTGTTTTAGCCGAGACTAACGAGGCAGGGCCGGGCTGGAGCCGTGGCAGGCGTAAGACGAGTTCATGGGCCTTATGTGAGGTGACACGGAGGGCCCCGCTGAGCCTGGGGATGAGGTGCGCGAGGAGGAATTAGCAACAGTCAAGGCTGTGGCCCACTTCTTCCCGTCTGAGGCTCTGATAGGTGACGACTGGAGTGCGTGACACACGGACACGGCAGAGTGCTGCTTGTGAGAATCGTCAGGGGGATAACAAACAAGCAAGGCCAGCTACTCCTCTCCTTCCCTCTACTTTCCTCCTTTTTTTATGCTTGTCAGTCATTTCTCATCTGACAACGAAGGTGCGCCTCATGAAGCGTGGCCTACTTTCCTGCTCTCCAGCAGAATGGAAATGGGCTTAAGTTATTTCTTAAGGAACGTCTGTCTGATTTTAATTAACATCACCGCGGTTGTGATAAAACAGGGCTCTGTCTATATCTTACAGCAGCAACATCCCACATCCGCCTTCTGTCTTTTTCACTGTGCCTGCGTCTTTATGTGTGTGCGTAGTGACAGAAACTCAAAGCTGAAATCCATAATTTACCCGAATGCCCACGAGCGGCACAACACAGATTTCAACACACTTCTCCTGGGTCTCTCATGAACCTTTCTGTTGCTGTGGGTTCTCTTTCTACACGCACAAATGAGCAAACCAGCGCACATTCAACCTGTCTTTTTCTTTTTATAAATGTACTTTTTTTCTGTACTGTTATTCACCCTCCCCCCCAGACATTAAGCCTTTCAGAGTTTGGTGTTTTGCACGGTGGCACTCTGCGTTTTGTCATATTGCACAAGGAGAGTATTTATAGCATATTCTTTTAAACAATGTACTGCATTTCTGTGTATTCATTTGGAAATAATAACATTGACAACTGCTTGAGAGATGGAGGGCTTGAGAGAGGGAGAGGGACTCATTTTGAGCATGTACCCACTAACGAGCTGTTTTGTGCTCCAGGCAATGTGTATGATAGCTTGAAGCTTGTGTGTGTGTGTGTGTGTGTGTGTGTGTGTGTGTGTGTGTGTGTGT